>JANJGN010000033.1:579260-1179260 GCA_026770705.1 Isurus oxyrinchus
TACACTGTCCCCACTAAACACTCCCAGGACAGGTACAGCACGAGGTTAGATACAGAGTAAAGCTCCCTCTACACTGTCCCCATCAAACACTCCCAGGACAGGTACAACACGGGGTTAGATACAGAGTAAAGCTCCCTCTACACTGTCCCCACTAAACACTCCCAGGACAGGTACAGCACAGCGTTAGATGCAGAGTACACTCCACTACACTGTCCCCATCAAAAAGTCCCAGGACAGGTACAACACGGAGTTAGAGACAGAGTAAAGCTCCGTCTACACTGTGCACAACAAACATTCCCAAAACAGGTGCAGCATAGGATTAGATACAGAGTAAAGCTCCCTCTACACTGTCCCCACTAAACACTCCCAGGACAGGTACAGCACGGGGTTAGATACAGAATAAAGCTCTCTCTGCACTGTCCCCATCAAACACTCCCAGGACAGGTATAACACGGAGTTAGATACAGAGTAAAGCTCCATCTACACTGTCCGCATCTAACACTCCCAAGACAGGTGCAGCATGGGGTTAGATACATGGTAAAGCTCCGTCTGCACTGTCCCCATCAAACACTTCCAGGACAGGAACAGCACGGGATTAGATACAGAGTAAAGCTCCCTCTACACTGCCCCCATCAAACACTCCCAGGACAGGTACAGCACGGGGTTAGATACAGAGTAAAGCTCCCTCTACACTGTCCCCACTAAACACTCCCAGGACAGGTACAGCACAGGGTTAGATGCAGAGTAAACTCCCTCTACACTGTCCCCATCAAAAACTCCCAGGACAGGTACAACACGGAGTGAGATACAGAGTAAAGCTCCGTCTACAGTGTGCACATCAAACACTCCCAAAACAGGTGCCGCATGGGATTAGATAAAGAGTAAAGCTCCCTCTACACTGTCCCCAATAAACACTCCCAGGACAGGTACAACACGGAGTTAGTTACAGAGTAAAGCTCCCTCTACACCGTCTGCATCAAACACTCCCAGGACAGGTGCAATATGCTGTTAGTTACAGAGTAACCTCCCTCTACACTGTCCCCACTAAACACTCCCAGGACAGGTACAGCACGGGGTTAGATACAGAATAAAGCTCCCTCTGCACTGTCCCCATCAAGCACTCCCAGGACAGGTACAACGCGGAGTTAGATACAGAGTAAAGCTCCCTCTACACTGTCCCCACTAAACACTCCCAGGACAGGTACAGCACGGGGTTAGATACAGAGTAAAGCTCCCTCTGTCCCCATCAAACACTCCCAAGGCAGCTACAGCACGGGTTTAGATACAGAGTAAAGCTCCCTCTGCACTGTCCCCATCAAACAGTCGCAGGGCAGGTGCAGCATGGAGTTAGATACAGAGTAAAGCTCACTCTACACTGTCCCCATTAAACACTCCCAGGACAGGTGCAGCATGGAGTTAGATACAGAGTAAAATCCCTCTACACTGTTCCCATCAAACACTCCCAGGACAGGTGCAATATGGAGTTAGATACAGAGTAAAGCTCCGTCTTCACTGCCCGCATCAAACACTCCCAGGACAGGTGCAGCATGGGGTTAGATACAGAGTAATCTCCCTCTACACTGTCCCCCACTAAACACTCCCAGGACAGGTACAGCATGGGGTTAGATACAGAGTAAAGCTACCTCTGCAGTGTCCCCATCAAACACTCCCAGGACAGGTACAGCACGGGGTTAGATACAGAGAAAAGCTCCCTCTGCACTGTCCCCATCAAACACTCCCAGGACAGGTGCAGCATGCTGTTAGATACAGAGTAAACTCCCTCTACACTGTCCCCACTAAACACTCCCAGGACAGGTACAGCATGGGGTTAGATACAGAGTAAAGCTCACTCTACACTGTCCCCATTAAACACTCCCAGGACAGGTGCAGCATGGAGTTAGATACAGAGTAAAATCCCTCTACACTGTTCCCATCAAACACTCCCAGGACAGGTGCAATATGGAGTTAGATACAGAGTAAAGCTCTGTCTTCACTGCCCGCATCAAACACTCCCAGGACAGGTGCAGCATGGGGCTAGATACAGAGTAATTCTCCTCTACACTGTCCCCACTAAACACTCCCAGGACAGGTACAGCATGGGGTTAGATACAGAGTAAAGCTACCTCTGCAGTGTCCCCATCAAACACTCCCAGGACAGGTACAGCACGGGGTTAGATACAGAGAAAAGCTCCCACTGCACTGTCCCCATCAAACACTCCCAGGACAGGTGCAGCATGCTGTTAGATACAGAGTAAACTCCCTCTAAACTGTCCCCACTAAACACTCCCAGGACAGGTACAGCATGGGGTTAGATACAGAGTAGTGGTCCCTCTGCAATGTAGCCATCAAACACTCCTAGGACAGGTGCAGCATGGGGTTAGATACAGAGTAAACTCCCTCTACACTGTCCCCATCAAACACTCCCAGGACAGGTACAGCATGGGGTTAGATACGGAGTAAAGCTCCCTCTACACTGTCCCCACTAAACACTCCCAGGACAGGTACAGCACGGGGTTAGATACGGAATAAAGTTCCCTCTGCACTGTCCCCATCAAACACTCCCAGGACAGGTGCAGCATGCTGTTAGATACAGAGTAAACTCCCTCTACGCTGTCCCCACTGAACACTCCCAGGACAGGTACAGCATAGAGTTAGATACAGAGTAAACTCCCTGTACACTGTCCCCATCAAACACTCCCAGGACAGGTACAGCACGGGGTTAGATAGAGAGTAAAGCTCCCTCTACACTGTCCCCATCAAACACTCCCAGGACAGGTACAGCACGGGCTTAGATACAGAGTAAAGCTCCCTCCACACTGTGGCCATCAAACACTCCCAGGACAGGTGCAGCATGGGGTTAGTTACAGAGAAAACTCCCTCTACACTGTCCCCATCAAAAACTCCCAGGACAGGTACAACACGGAGTTAGATACAGAGAAAAGCTCCGTCTGCACTGTGCCCATCAATCAGTCCGAGGACAGGAGCAGCATGGGGTTAGATACAGAGTAATGGTACCTCTGCAATGTCCCAATCAAACACTCCCAGGACAGGTGCAGCATGGGGTTAGATACAGAGTAAACACCCTCTACACTGTCCCCATCAAACACTCCCAGGACAGGTACAGCATGGGGTTAGATATTGAGTAAAGCTCCCTCTACACTGTCCCCACTAAACACTCCCAGGACAGGTACAGCACGGGGTTAGATACTGAATAAAGTTGCCTCTGCACTGTCCCCATCAAACACTCCCAGGACAGGTGCAGCATGCTGTTACATACAGAGTAAACTCCCTCTACACTGTCCCCACTAAACACTCCCAGGACAGGTACAGCATGGGGTTAGCTACAGAGTAAAGATCCCTCTACACCGTCTGCATCAAACACTCCCAGGACAGGTGCAACATGCTGTTAGATACAGAGTAAACTCCCTCTACACTGTCCCCACTAAACACTCCCAAGACAGGTACAGCACGGGGTTAGATACAGAGTAAAGCCCCCTCTACACTGTCCCCATCAAACACTCCCAAGGGCAGCTACAGCACCGGTTTTGATACAGTGTAAAGCTCCCTCTGCACTGTCCCCATCAAACACTCCCAGGACAGGTGCAGCATTGGATTAGATACAGAGTAAAGCTCACTCTACACTGTCCCCATTAAACACTCCCAGGACAGGTGCAGCATGGAGTTAGATACAGAGTAAAATCCCTCTACACTGTCCCCATCAAACACTCCCAGGACAGGTGCAATATGGAGTTAGATACAGAGTAAATCTCCGTCTTCACTGCCCGCATCAAACACTCCCATGACAGATGCAACATGGGGTTAGATACAGAGTAAAGCTCCCTCTGCACTGTCCCCATCAAACACTCCCAGGACAGGAACAGCACGGGGTTAGATACAGAGTAAAGCTCCCTCTACACTGTCCCCATCAAACACTCCCAGGACAGGAACAGCACGGGGTTAGATACAGAGTAAAGCTTCCTCTAGGCTGTCCCCATCAAACACTCCCAGGACAGGTACAGCACGGGGTTAGATACAGAGTCAAGCTCCGTCCACACTGTCCCCATCAAACACTCCCAGGACAGGTGCAATATGGAGTTAGATACAGAGTAAATCTCCGTCTTCACTGCCCGCATCAAACACTCCCATGACAGATGCAACATGGGGTTAGATACGGAGTAAAGCTCCCTCTACACTGTCCCCACTAAACACTCCCAGGACAGGTACAGCACGGGGTTAGATACGGAATAAAGTTCCCTCTGCACTGTCCCCATCAAACACTCCCAGGACAGGTGCAGCATGCTGTTAGATACAGAGTAAACTCCCTCTACGCTGTCCCCACTGAACACTCCCAGGACAGGTACAGCATAGAGTTAGATACAGAGTAAACTCCCTGTACACTGTCCCCATCAAACACTCCCAGGACAGGTACAGCACGGGGTTAGATAGAGAGTAAAGCTCCCTCTACACTGTCCCCATCAAACACTCCCAGGACAGGTACAGCACGGGCTTAGATACAGAGTAAAGCTCCCTCCACACTGTGGCCATCAAACACTCCCAGGACAGGTGCAGCATGGGGTTAGTTACAGAGAAAACTCCCTCTACACTGTCCCCATCAAAAACTCCCAGGACAGGTACAACACGGAGTTAGATACAGAGAAAAGCTCCGTCTGCACTGTGCCCATCAATCAGTCCGAGGACAGGAGCAGCATGGGGTTAGATACAGAGTAATGGTACCTCTGCAATGTCCCAATCAAACACTCCCAGGACAGGTGCAGCATGGGGTTAGATACAGAGTAAACACCCTCTACACTGTCCCCATCAAACACTCCCAGGACAGGTACAGCATGGGGTTAGATATTGAGTAAAGCTCCCTCTACACTGTCCCCACTAAACACTCCCAGGACAGGTACAGCACGGGGTTAGATACTGAATAAAGTTGCCTCTGCACTGTCCCCATCAAACACTCCCAGGACAGGTGCAGCATGCTGTTACATACAGAGTAAACTCCCTCTACACTGTCCCCACTAAACACTCCCAGGACAGGTACAGCATGGGGTTAGCTACAGAGTAAAGATCCCTCTACACCGTCTGCATCAAACACTCCCAGGACAGGTGCAACATGCTGTTAGATACAGAGTAAACTCCCTCTACACTGTCCCCACTAAACACTCCCAAGACAGGTACAGCACGGGGTTAGATACAGAGTAAAGCCCCCTCTACACTGTCCCCATCAAACACTCCCAAGGGCAGCTACAGCACCGGTTTTGATACAGTGTAAAGCTCCCTCTGCACTGTCCCCATCAAACACTCCCAGGACAGGTGCAGCATTGGATTAGATACAGAGTAAAGCTCACTCTACACTGTCCCCATTAAACACTCCCAGGACAGGTGCAGCATGGAGTTAGATACAGAGTAAAATCCCTCTACACTGTCCCCATCAAACACTCCCAGGACAGGTGCAATATGGAGTTAGATACAGAGTAAATCTCCGTCTTCACTGCCCGCATCAAACACTCCCATGACAGATGCAACATGGGGTTAGATACAGAGTAAAGCTCCCTCTGCACTGTCCCCATCAAACACTCCCAGCACAGGTACAGCACGGGGTTAGATGCAGTGTAAGCTCCCTCTACACTGTCCCCACTAAACAGTCCCAGGACAGGTACAGCACGGGATTATAGATACAGAGTAAAGGTCCCTCTACACTGTCCCCACTAAACACTCCCAGGACAGGTACAGCATGGGGTTAGATACAGAGTTAAGTTCCCTCTGCAATGTCCCCATCAAACACTCCCAGGACAGGTGCAGCATGGGTTTGATACAGGGTAAACTCCCTCTACAGTGTCCCCATCAAACACTCCCAGGACAGGTACAGCACGGGGTTAGATACAGAGTAAAGCTCCCTCTACACTGTCCCATCAAACACTCCCAGGACAGCTACAGCACGGGGTTAGATACAGAGTAAAGCTCCCTCTACACTGTCCCCATCAAACACTCCCAGGACAGGTGCAGCATGGGGTTAGTTACAGAGTAAACTCCCTCTACACTGTCCCCATCAAACACTCCCAGGACAGGTACAACACGGAGTTAGATACAGAGTAAACTCCCTCGACACTGTCCCCATCAAACACTCCCAGGACAGGTACAGCACGGGGTTACATAGAAAGTAAGGCTCCCTCTACACAGTCCCCAACAAACACTCCCAGGACAGGTACAGCATGGGGTTAGCTACAGAGTAAAGCTGCCTCGACACTGTCCCCATCAAACACTCCCAGGACATGTACAGCACGGGGTTAGATACAGAGTCAAGCTCCGTCCACACTGTCCCCATCAAACACTCCCAGGACAGGTGCAGCATGGGGTTAGATACAGAGTAAACTCCCTCTACACTGTCCTCACTAAATTCTCCCAGGACAGGTACAGCACGGGGTTAGATACAGAGTCAAGCTTCCTCTAGGCTGTCCCCATCAAACACTCCCAGGACATGTACAGCACGGGGTTAGATACAGAGTCAAGCTCCGTCCACACTGTCCCCATCAAACACTCCCAGGACAGGTGCAGCATGAGGTTAGTTACAGAGTAAACTCCCTCTACACTGTCCCTATTAACAGTCCCAGGACAGGTACAGCACAGGGTTAGATACAAATTAAAGCTCACTCTACATTGTCTTCATCAAACACTCCCAGGACAGGTTCAGCATTGGGTTAGATACAGAGTAAAGCTGCCTCTACACTGTCCCCGTCAAACACTCCCAGGACAGGTATAGCACGGGGTTAGATACAGAGAAAAGCTCCCTCTACACTGTCCCCATCAAACATTCTCAGGACAGGTACAGCACAGGGTTAGATACAGGGTAAAGCTCACTCTACACTGTCCCCATCAAACACTCCCAATACAGGTACAGCACAGGGTTACATACAAAGTAAAGCACGCTCTACACGGTCCCCATGAAACACTCCTAAAACAGGTGCAGCATGGCGTTAGATACAGAGTCAAGATCCCTCTACACTGTCCCCATCATCACTCCCAGGGCAGGTACAGCACTGGGATAGATACAGAGTAAAATCCCTCTACACTGTCCCCACTAAACACTGCCAGGACAGGTACAGCACGGGGTTACATTTAGAGTGAACTCCCTCTACACTGTCCCCATCAAACACTCCCGGGACAGGTACAACACGGAGTTAGATACAGAGTAAAGCTCCATCTACACTGTCCACATCTAACACTCCCAAGACAGGTGCAGCATGGGGTTAGATACAGAGTAAAGCTCCCTCTGCCCTGTCCCCATCAAACACTCCCAGGACAGGTACAGCATGGGGTTAGATACAGAGTAAAGCTCCCTCTACATTGTCCCCACTAAACACTCCCAAGACAGGTACAGCATGGGGTTAGATACAGAGTAAAGGTCCCTCTGCAATGTCCCCATCAAACACTCCCAGGACAGGAACAGCACGGGGTTAGATACAGAGTAAAGCTTCCTCTAGGCTGTCCCCATCAAACACTCCCAGGACATGTACAGCACGGGGTTAGATACAGAGTCAAGCTCCGTCCACACTGTCCCCATCAAACACTCCCAGGACAGGTGCAGCATGGGGTTAGTTACAGAGTAAACTCCCTCTACACTGTCCCTATTAACAGTCCCAGGACAGGTACAGCACAGGGTTAGATACAAAGTAAAGCTCACTCTACATTGTCCTCATCAAACACTCCCAGGACAGGTTCAGCACGGGGTTAGATACAGAGTAAAGCTCCCTCTACACTGTCCCCATTAAACATTCCCAGGACAGGTGCAGCATGGAGTTAGATACAGAGTAAAATCCCTCTACACTGTCCCCATCAAACACTCCCTGGACCGGTGCAGCATGGCGTTAGATACAGAGTAAAGCTCCCTCTGCACTGTCCCCACTAAACACTCCCAGGACAGGTACAGCACGGGGTTAGATACAGAGTAAAGCTCCCTCTACACTGTGCACATGAAACACTCCCAAAACAGGTGCAGCATGGGAATAGATACAGAGTAAAGCTCCCTCTGCACTGTCTGCATCAAACACTCCCAGGACAGGTACATCACGGGGTTCGATACAGAGTAAAGCTCCCTCTACACTGTCCCCATCAAACACTCTCAGGACAGGTACAGCATGGGGTTAGATACAGAGTAAAGCTCCCTCTGCACTGTCCCCATCAAACACTCCCAGGGCAGGTACAGCACGGGGTTAGATACAGAGTAAAGCTCCCTCTACACCGTCTGCATCAAACACTCCCAGGACAGGTACAACACGGAGTTAGATACAGAGTAAAGCTTCCTCAACACTGTCCCCATCAAACACTCCCAGGACAGGTACAGCATGGGGTTAGATACAGAGTAAAGCTCCCTCTACTCTGCCCCCATCCATCACTCCCAGGACAGGTACAGCACGGAGTTAGATACAGAGTAAAGCTCCCTCTACACCGTCTGCATCAAACACTCCCAGGACAGGTGCAACATGCTGTTAGATACAGAGTAAACTCCCTCTACCCTGTCCCCACTAAACACTCCCAGGACAGGTACAGCACGGGGTTAGATACATAGTAAAGCTCCCTCTGTCCCCATCAAACACTCCCAAGGCAGCTACAGCACGGGGTTAGATACAGAGTAAAGGTCCCTCTGCACTGTCCCCATCAAACACTCCCCGGGCAGGTGCAGCATGGGTTTAGATACAGAGTAAAGCTCACTCTACACTGTCCCCATTAAACACTCCCAGGACAGGTGCAATATGGAGTTAGATACAGAGTAAAGCTCCGTCTTCACTGCCCGCATCAAACACTCCCAGGACAGGTGCAGCATGGGGTTAGATACAGAGTAAACTCCCTCTACACTGTCCCCACTAAACACTCCCAGGACAGGTACAGCATGGGGTTAGATACAGAGTAAAGCTCCCTCTGCACTGTCCCCATCAAACACTCCCAGGACAGGTACAGCACGGGGTTAGATACAGAGTAAAGCTCCCTCTGCACTGTCCCCATCAAACACTCCCAGGACAGGTGCAGCATGCTGTTAGATACAGAGTGAACTCCCTCTACACTGTCCCCACTAAACACTCCCAAGACAGGTACAGCACGGGGTTAGATACAGAGTAAAGCTCCCTCTACACTGTCCCCATCAAACACTCCCAAGGCAGCTACAGCACGGGTTTAGATACAGAGTAAAGCTCCCTCTGCACTGTCCCCATCAAACACTCCCAGGACAGGTGCAGCATAGGATTAGATACAGAGTAAAGCTCACTCTACACTGTCCCCATTAAACACTCCCAGGACAGGTGCAGCATGGAGTTAGATACAGAGTAAAATCCCTCTACACTGTCCCCATCAAACACTCCCAGGACAGGTGCAATATGGAGTTAGATACAGAGTAAAGCTCCGTCTTCACTGCCCGCATCAAACACTCCCAGGACAGATGCAGCATGGGGTTAGATACAGAGTAAAGCTCCCTCTGCACTGTCCCCATCAAACACTCCCAGCACAGGTACAGCACGGGGTTAGATGCAGTGTAAGCTCCCTCTACACTGTCCCCACTAAACAGTCCCAGGACAGGTACAGCACGGGATTATAGATACAGAGTAAAGGTCCCTCTACACTGTCCCCACTAAACACTCCCAGGACAGGTACAGCATGGGGTTAGATACAGAGTTAAGTTCCCTCTGCAATGTCCCCATCAAACACTCCCAGGACAGGTGCAGCATGGGTTTGATACAGGGTAAACTCCCTCTACAGTGTCCCCATCAAACACTCCCAGGACAGGTACAGCACGGGGTTAGATACAGAGTAAAGCTCCCTCTACACTGTCCCATCAAACACTCCCAGGACAGCTACAGCACGGGGTTAGATACAGAGTAAAGCTACCTCTACACTGTCCCCATCAAACACTCCCAGGACAGGTGCAGCATGGGGTTAGTTACAGAGTAAACTCCCTCTACACTGTCCCCATCAAACACTCCCAGGACAGGTACAACACGGAGTTAGATACAGAGTAAACTCCCTCGACACTGTCCCCATCAAACACTCCCAGGACAGGTACAGCACGGGGTTACATACAAAGTAAGGCTCCCTCTACACAGTCCCCAACAAACACTCCCAGGACAGGTACAGCATGGGGTTAGCTACAGAGTAAAGCTGCCTCGACACTGTCCCCATCAAACACTCCCAGGACATGTACAGCACGGGGTTAGATACAGAGTCAAGCTCCGTCCACACTGTCCCCATCAAACACTCCCAGGACAGGTGCAGCATGGGGTTAGATACAGAGTAAACTCCCTCTACACTGTCCTCACTAAATTCTCCCAGGACAGGTACAGCACGGGGTTAGATACAGAGTCAAGCTTCCTCTAGGCTGTCCCCATCAAACACTCCCAGGACATGTACAGCACGGGGTTAGATACAGAGTCAAGCTCCGTCCACACTGTCCCCATCAAACACTCCCAGGACAGGTGCAGCATGAGGTTAGTTACAGAGTAAACTCCCTCTACACTGTCCCTATTAACAGTCCCAGGACAGGTACAGCACAGGGTTAGATACAAATTAAAGCTCACTCTACATTGTCTTCATCAAACACTCCCAGGACAGGTTCAGCATTGGGTTAGATACAGAGTAAAGCTGCCTCTACACTGTCCCCGTCAAACACTCCCAGGACAGGTACAGCACAGGGTTAGATACAGGGTAAAGCTCACTCTACACTGTCCCCATCAAACACTCCCAATACAGGTACAGCACAGGGTTACATACAAAGTAAAGCACGCTCTACACGGTCCCCATGAAACACTCCTAAAACAGGTGCAGCATGGCGTTAGATACAGAGTCAAGATCCCTCTACACTGTCCCCATCATCACTCCCAGGGCAGGTACAGCACTGGGATAGATACAGAGTAAAATCCCTCTACACTGTCCCCACTAAACACTGCCAGGACAGGTACAGCACGGGGTTACATTTAGAGTGAACTCCCTCTACACTGTCCCCATCAAACACTCCCGGGACAGGTACAACACGGAGTTAGATACAGAGTAAAGCTCCATCTACACTGTCCACATCTAACACTCCCAAGACAGGTGCAGCATGGGGTTAGATACAGAGTAAAGCTCCCTCTGCCCTGTCCCCATCAAACACTCCCAGGACAGGTACAGCATGGGGTTAGATACAGAGTAAAGCTCCCTCTACATTGTCCCCACTAAACACTCCCAAGACAGGTACAGCATGGGGTTAGATACAGAGTAAAGGTCCCTCTGCAATGTCCCCATCAAACACTCCCAGGACAGGAACAGCACGGGGTTAGATACAGAGTAAAGCTTCCTCTAGGCTGTCCCCATCAAACACTCCCAGGACATGTACAGCACGGGGTTAGATACAGAGTCAAGCTCCGTCCACACTGTCCCCATCAAACACTCCCAGGACAGGTGCAGCATGGGGTTAGTTACAGAGTAAACTCCCTCTACACTGTCCCTATTAACAGTCCCAGGACAGGTACAGCACAGGGTTAGATACAAAGTAAAGCTCACTCTACATTGTCCTCATCAAACACTCCCAGGACAGGTTCAGCACGGGGTTAGATACAGAGTAAAGCTCCCTCTACACTGTCCCCATTAAACATTCCCAGGACAGGTGCAGCATGGAGTTAGATACAGAGTAAAATCCCTCTACACTGTCCCCATCAAACACTCCCTGGACCGGTGCAGCATGGCGTTAGATACAGAGTAAAGCTCCCTCTGCACTGTCCCCACTAAACACTCCCAGGACAGGTACAGCACGGGGTTAGATACAGAGTAAAGCTCCCTCTACACTGTGCACATGAAACACTCCCAAAACAGGTGCAGCATGGGAATAGATACAGAGTAAAGCTCCCTCTGCACTGTCTGCATCAAACACTCCCAGGACAGGTACATCACGGGGTTCGATACAGAGTAAAGCTCCCTCTACACTGTCCCCATCAAACACTCTCAGGACAGGTACAGCATGGGGTTAGATACAGAGTAAAGCTCCCTCTGCACTGTCCCCATCAAACACTCCCAGGGCAGGTACAGCACGGGGTTAGATACAGAGTAAAGCTCCCTCTACACCGTCTGCATCAAACACTCCCAGGACAGGTACAACACGGAGTTAGATACAGAGTAAAGCTTCCTCAACACTGTCCCCATCAAACACTCCCAGGACAGGTACAGCATGGGGTTAGATACAGAGTAAAGCTCCCTCTACTCTGCCCCCATCCATCACTCCCAGGACAGGTACAGCACGGAGTTAGATACAGAGTAAAGCTCCCTCTACACTGTCTGCATCAAACACTCCCAGGACAGGTGCAACATGCTGTTAGATACAGAGTAAACTCCCTCTACCCTGTCCCCACTAAACACTCCCAGGACAGGTACAGCACGGGGTTAGATACATAGTAAAGCTCCCTCTGTCCCCATCAAACACTCCCAAGGCAGCTACAGCACGGGGTTAGATACAGAGTAAAGGTCCCTCTGCACTGTCCCCATCAAACACTCCCCGGGCAGGTGCAGCATGGGTTTAGATACAGAGTAAAGCTCACTCTACACTGTCCCCATTAAACACTCCCAGGACAGGTGCAATATGGAGTTAGATACAGAGTAAAGCTCCGTCTTCACTGCCCGCATCAAACACTCCCAGGACAGGTGCAGCATGGGGTTAGATACAGAGTAAACTCCCTCTACACTGTCCCCACTAAACACTCCCAGGACAGGTACAGCATGGGGTTAGATACAGAGTAAAGCTCCCTCTGCACTGTCCCCATCAAACACTCCCAGGACAGGTACAGCACGGGGTTAGATACAGAGTAAAGCTCCCTCTGCACTGTCCCCATCAAACACTCCCAGGACAGGTGCAGCATGCTGTTAGATACAGAGTGAACTCCCTCTACACTGTCCCCACTAAACACTCCCAAGACAGGTACAGCACGGGGTTAGATACAGAGTAAAGCTCCCTCTACACTGTCCCCATCAAACACTCCCAAGGCAGCTACAGCACGGGTTTAGATACAGAGTAAAGCTCCCTCTGCACTGTCCCCATCAAACACTCCCAGGACAGGTGCAGCATAGGATTAGATACAGAGTAAAGCTCACTCTACACTGTCCCCATTAAACACTCCCAGGACAGGTGCAGCATGGAGTTAGATACAGAGTAAAATCCCTCTACACTGTCCCCATCAAACACTCCCAGGACAGGTGCAATATGGAGTTAGATACAGAGTAAAGCTCCGTCTTCACTGCCCGCATCAAACACTCCCAGGACAGATGCAGCATGGGGTTAGATACAGAGTAAAGCTCCCTCTGCACTGTCCCCATCAAACACTCCCAGGACAGGTACAGCACGGGGTTAGATACAGAGTAAATCTCCCTCTGCACTGTCCCCATCAAACACTTCCAGGACAGGTACAGCACGGGGTTAGATACAGAGTAAACTCCCTCTACACTGTCCCCATCAAACACTCCCAGGACAGGTACAGCACGGGGTTAGATGCAGAGTAAGCTCCGTCTACACTGTCCCCACTAAACAGTCCCAGGACAGGTACAGCACGGGGTTATAGATCCAGAGTTAAGGTCCCTCTACACTGTCCCCACTAAACACTCCCAGGGCAGGTACAGCACAGGGTTAGATACAGATTGCATCTCTCTCTCTACATTGTACCCGTCAAACACTCTCAGGATAGGTAGAGCAGGAAGTGCATCTGAACGTGAATCATCTCCTCCTCAAGACAGGAGGAATTCCAGCCTGAATATATCAGTGGTTGCAGTTGGTGGTTGGAATGCCTGCAATGCACTTGGATTCCACAGTGTGGTGCCAGAACTCCACATTGAAACACAACAGTCTTTCGCGAGTGCATAATCTGACCAGCCAAAACGCCTCCCACCCAGCACCCACTGAATGGAGCTCTTCCATTGCTACCTGAGGAGATGCCAAACTCTGCACCTGCCCCCCCCCACCCCAGCCCCCCCCCTCCCCACCCATCCACCCCCCAACAACTCACACAGGCCTTAGGGTTAAACATCTGCTGGATGCATTGACCAGGACCACAAGCCTGTCAACCCGAATGGACTCAGCCGCAGCACACAATTGCCATGGCAACACACTGGATTGACTCTCCCAACATCCCGATGCCCAGCGGGGGGGGGGGCGGTCGAGGTCGGGGTTCGGGGTGAGGTCAAGGTGAGGTGTGAGGTTGGGGTGAATGGGTCGGGGTTAGGGGTGAGGTTGGGGGGGTGAGGTCAGTGTGAGGGCTGAGGTCGAGGTTACGGGGTGAGGTCAGAGTTAGGGGTGAGGTTGGGGTTCGGGGTGAGTGGGTTGTGGTTAGAGGTCAGGAAGGGTCAATGGGGCAGGAGTCAGAGTTGAATTCCTGAGTTTTACTGCCAATTAAAACAATCAAAAGCCTTTGATGCTAAAATCCACAGAAAAGCAGGAATATCCAATTTAATAAACAGGAGGTGAATTGCTGACTGAGCTTTTGGAAGGTGAGATCAGGATTGTGGGGATTGTGGGGGGTGGGGGGCAGGTGCTGATATCAGAGCAGAGGGGTACAGGGGGGGAAAAAAATCAATCACCGCTCAGCATCTGCACTGCACAAGGCCAACTAAATCAAACAAGGATGTTTATAAAACTTCAATGATTGCACAACATCACAAACAAAAACACCCAGAACACAGACACACAACACAGAAACAAGTAACCTTGGACCTTTAAGCCTAGCACCTGAAGTAGTTTAACACAACATTGAAATAATACGTAACTGGAGATGTTATGCGACACATGACTCACAAACAAACCGATGTGAGGGGTGAACTTGGCGGGGAATGGGGGATCTGTTTTTGGTTTCTCAGTGACTCGGTGCAGGATGAGATCTGGTCACTGGGTAAGCACCAGTTTTATTCCCAGTGCATTGCTCAGGGTGCGGCTCACTCTGAGCACGTTGCTGCTGGACCTTGGGCCAAGCAGTGAGCTACCGGTCAGCAGTGCCAAGGCTCTCTCACGGTCCAGTCAATGCCAGTGCGTGGAAATTGGGCGAGGGGAGCCCACGGCTGAGGGGAGGGAACTCAATGGCGTTACAGGCTGCCCAAACTCATCGCCTTGGTTCAATTTTAGAATGGAGCCTCAGGACAGGTCAGAGTGTTCCAGAGGGGGAGGTTGGGAAGGAGAGTCACTGGGAGCAGGGGACACTGGGTTTTGAAAGGAGAAAGGAGAGAAAGGGAAGAAGTTGGGAATTTGGAAAGAGGTTATCAATCACACTCTGAAGAAAGGGCTCCGAGCTCCAGGACAGGAAAGCATGGTGATGTAGGGAGGACAGAAAGAGCCAACAGGAGGAGTTGGGTCTGCAAACACAGGAAAGTTGCAATCAATTCCTTATACATGGAGCGTGGGTCATACCTTCATCGGCGAGATGTGTGAGTGTGAAACGTAGCCATGAACATTCTCAATTTGAGAGAGATTCTTCTCTGAAACGTGAACAAGTTCTGGTCCCTTCATCTGATTGGGTAAGTGCGCTGGACTGTGCTCCAAGGGCGGAGTGTCTTCATCTTGGTAACGATATTTCTGGAAACACAACAGGAAGAAAAGGTCAAAAGCCGCAGCAAAAGCCAGACTTACAAATTCAGAATAAAGACAAAAATTCCACTCAAAACCTAGTGGAATTACTGTGACATGCTGCAATGTTATACAGTCTGTCCCCACCAGTACTGTACCCCAGTGTTATACAGTGACAGATCTGTCCCCACGATTACTGCACCCCAGTGTTATACAGTGACAGACCCGTACTCACCAGTACTGTACCCCAGTGTTATACAGTAACAGACAAGTCCCCACCAGTACTGTACCCCAGTGTTATACAGTGACTGACCTGCCCCAACCAGTACTGTACCCCAGTGTAATACAGTGACAGACCCGTCCCCACCAGTACTGTACACCAGTGTTATACAGTGACAGACCCGTACTCACCAGTACTGTACCCCAGTGTTATACAGTAACAGACAAGTCCCCACCAGTACTGTACCCCAGTGTTATACAGTGACTGACCTGCCCCAACCAGTACTGTACCCCAGTGTTATACAGTGACAAACCCGTACTCACCAGTACTGTACCCCAGTGTTATACAGTAACAGACAAGTCCCCACCAGTACTGTACCCCAGTGTTACAGAGTGACAGACCTGTCCCCACCAGTACTGTACCTCAGGGTTATACAGTGACAGACCCGTCCCCACCAGTACTGTACCCCAATGTTATACGGTGACAGACCTGTCTCCACCAGTACTGTTCCCCAGTGTTATACAGTGACAGTAACGCACCGACCAGTACTGTGCCCCAGCGTTATAAGGTGACAGTCCATCTCCACTAGTACTGTACCACAGTGTTATGCAGTGACTGACCTGCCCCAACCAGTACTGTACCCCAGTGTTATACAGTGACACAGCCATCAGAACCAGAACTGTACCCCAGTTATACAGACACAGACCTATCTCCACCAGTACTGTACCCCAGTGTTATACAGTGACACAGCCGTCAGAACCAGAACTGTACCCCAGTCATACAGACACAGACCTGTCTCCACCAGTACTGTACCCCAGTGTAATACAGTGACACAGCCGTCAGAACCAGAACTGTACCCCAGTTATACAGACACAGACCTGTCTCCACCAGTACTGTACCCCAGTACTTTACCTTGACAATCCATACCCAGCAGTACTGTACCACAGTGTATACACTGAGAGAACCATCCCCACCAGTACTGTACCCCAGTGTTACGCAGTGAAAGAACCATCCCCACCAGCACTGTAGACCAGGGTTATACAGTGACAGACCCAGCCCCACCAGTACTGTACCCAAGTGTTATACAGGGACAGACCCGTCCCCACCAGTACTGTACCCCAGTGTTATACAATGATAGACCTGTCCCCACCAGTTCTGTACCCCAGTTTTATACAGTGACGGACCTGTCCACACCAGTACTGTACCCCAGTGTTATACAGTGATAGACCTGTGCCCTCCTGTACTGTACCCATGTTATACTGTGACAGACGAAACCCACCAGTACAGTTCCCTAGTTGTCTATGGTGACAGACCTGTCCCCACCAGTACTGTACTCCAGTGTAATGCAGTGAAAGAACGATCCGCCCCAGCACTCTACCCCAGTGTTATACAGTGACAGACCTGTCCTCACCAGTATTGTACTCCAGCGATATACGGTGACAGACCTGTCCACACCAATACTGTACCTCAGTATTATACAGTGACAGACCTGTACCTGCCTGTACTGGAACCCAGTGTTATACAGTGACAGACCCGTCCCCACTAGTACTGTACCCGTGTTATACAGTGACAGACAAACACCACCAGTACAGTGCCCTAGTTGTCTATAGTAACAGAACTGTCCCAACCAGTACTGTACGCCAGTGTTTTACAGTGACAGATCTGTCCCCGCCAGAACTGTGCCCCAGTGTTATGCAGAGAAAGAACCAAACCCACCAGCATTGTACCGCAGTGTTACACAGTGACAGACCTGTCCCCACCAGTACTGCACCCCAGTGTAATGCAGTGACAGATCTGTCCCCACCAGTACTGTGCCCCAGTGTTATACAGTGACAGACCTGTCCCCACCAGTATTGTATCCCAGTATAATGCAGTGACAGACATGTCCACACAAGTACTGTACCCCAGTGATATACTGTGACAGACCTGTCCCCACCAGTAGTGTACCCGAGTGTTATACAGTGGCAGACCCGTCCCCACCAGTACTGTACCCCAGTGTTATACAGTGACAGACCTGTCCCCACCAGTACTGTACCCCAGTGTTATTCAGTGACAGACCCGTCCCCACCAGTACTGTACCCCGGTGATATACAGTGACAGACCTGTCCCCACCAGTACTGTACCCCTAATATTATACAGTGACAGACCCGTCCCCACCAGAACTGTACCCCTAATGTTATACAGTGACAGACCCGACCACACCAGTACTGTACCCCTAATATTATACAGTGACAGACCAGTCCCCACCAGTACTGTACCCCTAATGTTATACAGTGACAGACCCGAACCCACCAGTACTGTACCCCAGTATTATATAGTGACAGACCTGTCTCCACCACTACTGTACACGTGTTATACAATGATAGACCATTCCCCACCAGTACTGTACCCCAGAGTTATACAAGGACAGACTTGACCCACCAGTACTGTACCCCAGTGTTATACAGTGACAGACCCGTCCCCACCAGTACTGTACCCAAGTGTTATTCAGTGACAGACCTGTCCCCACCAGTACTGTACCCAAGTGTTATACAGTGACAGACCTGTCCCCACCAGTACTGTACCCCGGTGATATACAGTGACAGACCCGTCCCCACCAGTACTGTACCCCTAATGTTATACAGTGACAGACCTGTCCCCACCAGTACTGTAGCCCAGTGTTATACAGTGACAGACCCAACCTCACCAGTACTGTACCCCAGACTCATACCGTGACAAACTTGACCCACCAGTACTGTACCCCAGTATTATACAGTGACAGACCTGTCTCCAGCACTACTGTACACGTGTTATACAGTGATAGACCTTTCCCCACCAGTACTGTACCCCAGTGTTATACAGACACAGACCTGTCCCCCCAGTACTGTCCACCTGTGCTGTACAGTGACACATCCGTCCCCACCAGTACTGTACCCGTGTTATACAGTGACAGTCCATCTCCACAAGTATCGTACCCCAGTGTTATTCAGTGACAGACCTGTCCCCACCAGAACTATACCCCAATGTTATACAGTGACAGACCTGTCCCCACCAGTACTGTACCCCAATGATATACAGTGACAGACCTGTCCCCACCAGTACTGTACACCAGTGCTATACAGTGACAGACCTGTCCCCACCAGTACTGTACCCCAGTGTTATACAGTGACAGACCTGTCCCCACCAGTACTGTACCCCAGTGTTATACAGACACAGACCTGTCCCCACCAGTACTGTACCCCAGTGTTATACAGTGAAAGACCTGTCCCCACATTACTGTACACCTGTGTTATACAGTGACACATCCGTCCCCACCAGTACTGTACCCCACTGTTAACAGTGGCAGAATTGTCTCCACCCGTACTGAACCCGTGTTACACAGTGACAGACCCGTCCGCACCACGGCTGCACCCCAGGGTTATACAGCGACAGATGTCACCCCACAAGGACTGTGCCCAAGTACTATACAGTGTCGGGACTGTCCCCACCAGCACTGCAGCCCAGATGTATACAGCGACACATCCCTCACCACCAGTACTGTACGCCACTGTTTTACAGACACAGACCTGTTTCCACCAGTATTGTACCCCAGTGTTATACAATGACAGACCCATCCCCACCAGTACTGCACACCAGTGTTATACAGTGACAGAACAAAAACAGAATTACCTGGAAAAACTCAGCAGGTCTGGCAGCATTGGC
Source organism: Isurus oxyrinchus (assembly GCA_026770705.1). NCBI lineage: Eukaryota > Metazoa > Chordata > Chondrichthyes > Lamniformes > Lamnidae > Isurus > Isurus oxyrinchus. The sequence continues at coordinate 598,721 of JANJGN010000033.1, forward strand.
AGAGAAGTAAAGAGTTGACGTTTCGAGTCCTCATGACCCTTCAGCAGAACTATATAGTATATCGAACTATTCAATTCTGCTGAAAGGTCATGAGGACTCGAAACATCAACTCTTTTCTTCTCCGCCGATGCTGCCAGACCTGCTGAGTTTTTCCAGGTAATTCTGTTTTTGTTTTGGAATTCCAGCATCCGCAGTTTTTTGTTTTTATACAGTGACAGACCTGTCCCCACCAGTACTGTACCCCAGTGTTATACAGACACAGACCTGTCCCCACCAGTACTGTACCCCAGTGTTATACAGTGACAGACCTGTTCCCACCTGTACTGTACCCCAGTGTTATACAGTGACAGACCTGTCCCCACCAGTACTGTACCCCAGTGTTATACAGACACAGACCTGTCCCCACCAGTACTGTACCCCAGTGTTATACAGTGACAGACCTGTCCCCACCAGTACTGTACCCCAGTGTTATACAGACACAGACCTGTCCCCACCAGTACTGTACCCCAGTGTTATACAGTGACACAACCATCAGAACCAGAACTGTACCCCAGTGTTATACAGACACAGACCTGTCCCCGCCAGTACTGTACCCCAGTGTTATACAGTGACACAGCCATCAGAACCAGAACTGTACCCCAGTTATACAGACACAGACCTATCTCCACCAGTACTGTACCCCAGTGTTATACCTTGACAATCCATACCCAGCAGTGCTGTTCCACAGTGTATACAGTGAGAGAACCATCCCCACCAGTACTGTACCCCGTTGTTACGCAGTGAAAAAACCATACCCACCAGCACTGTACACCAGGGTTATACAGTGACAGACCCGGCCCCACCATCACTGTACCCCAGTGCTATACTGTGACATACCCAGCCCCACCAGTACTGTACCCCAGTGTTATACAGTGACAGACCAGTCCCCACCAGTATTGTACCCCAGTGTTAGACAGTGACAGACCCATCTCCACCAGTACTGTACCCCACTGTTAGACAGTGACAGACCCGTCTCCACCAGTACTGTACCCCAGTGTTATGCAGTGAAAGAACTATCCCCACCAGCACTGTACCCTGGTGTCATACAGTGACAGACCTGTCCCCACCAGTACTGTACCCCAGTGTTATACAGTGACAGACCTGTCCACGCCAGTACTGTACCCCAGTGTTATACAGTGACAGACAAAACCCACCCCTACAGTGCCCTATTTGTCTATAGTGACAGACCTGTCCCAACCAGTACTGTACCTCAGAGTTATACAGTGACAGTCCATCTCCACAAGTACCGTACCCCAGTGTTATACAGTGACAGACCTGCCCCACCAGTACTGTCCCCCGGTGTTATACACTGATGGGCTTGGCCCCACCAGTACAGTACCCCAGTGTTATATAGTGACAGACCTGTCCACACCAGTACTGTACTCATGTTATACAGTGACAGACAAACCCCAACAGTACAGTGCCCTAGTCGTCTATAGTGACAGACCTGTGCCAACCAGTACTGTACTCAGAGTTATACAGTGACAGACCTGTGCCAATCAGTATTGTACCCCAGTGTTATAAAGTGACAGAATGCTCCCCACAAGTACTGTACCCAAGTGTTATACAGTGACAGACATGTCCCCACCACTCCTGTACCCCAGTGTTATAAAGTGACAGACCTGTCCCCACCAGAACTGTACCCCAGTGTTATACAGTGACAGACCTGTCCCCACCAGTACTGTACCTCAGAATTATACATTGAAAGACTTGACCCACCAGTACAGTATCCCAGAGTTATACAGTGACAGACGGGACTCCACCACTCCTGTACCTCAGTGTTATACAGTGATAGACATTTCCCCACCAGTACTGTATCCCACTGTTATACAGACACACACCTGTCCCCACAAAACTGTACACCTGTGTTATACAGTAACACAACCGTCCCCACCAGTACTGTACCTCTAATGTAATACAGTGACAAACCTCTCCCCACCAGTACTGTACCCCAGTGTTATACAGTGAGAGGCCTGACCCAACTGTACTTTACCCCAGTGTAATACAGTGACAGAACTGTCCCCACCAGAACTGTACCCCAGTGTTACACAGTGAAAGAACCATCCCCACCAGCACTGTACACCAGGGTTATACAGTGACAGACCCGGCCCCACCAGTACTGTACCCAAGTGTTATACAGTGACAGATCCGTCCCCACCAATACTGTACCCCAGTGTTATACAATGATAGACCCGTCCCCACCAGTTCTGTACCCCAGTTTTATACAGTGACGGACCTGTCCACACCAGTACTGTACCCCAGTGTTATACAGTGATAGGTGCCCTTCTGTATTGTACCCATGTTATACTGTGACAGACGAAACCCACCAGTACAGTTCCCTAGTTGTCTATGGTGACAGACCTGTCCCCACCAGTACTGTACTCCAGTGTAATGCAGTGAAAGAATGATCCGCACCAGCACTCTACCCCAGCGTTATACAGTGACAGACCTGTCCCCACCAGTATTGTACTCCAGCGATATACGGTGACAGACCTGTCCACACCAATACTGTACCTCAGTGTTATACAGTGACAAACCTGTACCTGCCTGTACTGGAACCCAGTGTTATACAGTGACAGACCCATCCCCACCAGTACTGTACCCATGTTATACAGTGACAGACAAACACCACCAGTATGGTGCCCTAGTTGTCTATAGTAACAGACCTGTCCCAACCAGTACTGTACGCCAGTGTTTTACAGTGACAGATCTGTCCCCGCCAGTACTGTGCCCCAGTGTTATGCAGAGAAAGACCCAAACCCACCAGCACTGTACCCCAGTGTTACACAGTGACAGACCTGTCCCCACCAGTATTGTATCCCAGGATAATGCAGTGACAGACCTGTCCACACAAGTACTGTACCCCAGTGATATACAGTGACAGACCTGTCCCCACCAGAACAATACCCCAATGTTATACAGTGACAGACCTGTCCCCACCAGTACTGTACCCCAGTGATATACAGTGACAGACAAGTCCCCACCAGTACTGTACCCCTAATGTTATACAGTGACAGACCAGTCTCCACCAGAACTGTACCCCAGAGTTATACAAGGACAGGCTTGACCCACCAATACTGTACCCCAGTGTTATTCAGTGACAGACCTGTCCCCACCAGTACTGTACCCCAGTGTTATACAGTGACAGACCTGACCCCACCTGTATTGTAATCCAGTGATATACAGTGGTAGACCTGTCCCCACCAGTACTGTACCCCAGTGTTATACAGTGACAGACCCGTCCCCACTAGTACTGTACCCGTGTTATACAGTGACAGACAAACACCACCAGTATAGTGCCCTAGTTGTCTATAGTAACAGACCTGTCCCAACCAGTACTGTACGCCAGTGTTTTACAGTGACAGATCTGTCCCCGCCAGTACTGTACCCCAGTGTAATGCAGTGACAGATCTGTCCCCACCAGTACTGTGCCCCAGTGTTATGCAGAGAAAAAACCAACCCCACCAGCACTGTACCCCAGTGTTATACAGTGACAGACCTGTGCCCACCATTATTGTATCCCAGTATAATGCAGTGACAGACATGTCCACACAAGTACTGTACCCCAGTGATATACAGTGACAGACCTGTCCCCACCAGTAGTGTACCCGAGTGTTATACAGTGACAGACCTGTCCCCACCAGTACTGTACCCCAGAGTTATACAAGGACAGACTTGACCCACCAGTACTATACCCCAGTGTTATTCAGTGACAGACCCGTCCCCACCAGTACTGTACCCCAGTGTTATACAGTGACAGACCTGTCCCCACCAGAACTGTACCTCTAATGTTATACAGTGACAGACCCGACCACACCAGTACTGTACCCCTAATATTATACAGTGACAGACCAGTCCCCACCAGTACTGTACCCCTAATGTTATACAGTGACAGACCCGAACCCACCAGTACTGTACCCCAGTATTATATAGTGACAGACCTGTCTCCACCACTACTGTACACGTGTTATACAGTGATAGACCGTTCCCCACCAGTACTGTACCCCAGAGTTATACAAGGACAGACTTGACCCACCAGTACTGTACCCCAGTGTTATACAGTGACAGACCCGTCCCCACCAGTACTGTACCCAAGTGTTATTCAGTGACAGACCTGTCCCCACCAGTACTGTACCCAAGTGTTATACAGTGACAGACCTGTCCCCACCAGTACTGTACCCCGGTGATATACAGTGACAGACCCGTCCCCACCAGTACTGTACCCCTAATGTTATACAGTGACAGACCTGTCCCCACCAGTACTGTAGCCCAGTGTTATACAGTGACAGACCCAACCTCACCAGTACTGTACCCCAGACTCATACCGTGACAAACTTGACCCACCAGTACTGTACCCCAGTATTATACAGTGACAGACCTGTCCCCACCAGTATTGTACTCCAGCGATATACGGTGACAGACCTGTCCACACCAATACTGTACCTCAGTGTTATACAGTGACAAACCTGTACCTGCCTGTACTGGAACCCAGTGTTATACAGTGACAGACCCGTCCCCACCAGTACTGTACCCGTGTTATACAGTGACAGACAAACACCACCAGTATGGTGCCCTAGTTGTCTATAGTAACAGACCTGTCCCAACCAGTACTGTATGCCAGTGTTTTACAGTGACAGATCTGTCCCCGCCAGTACTGTGCCCCAGTGTTATGCAGAGAAAGACCCAAACCCACCAGCACTGTACCCCAGTGTTACACAGTGACAGACCTGTCCCCACCAGTACCGCACCCCAGTGTAATGCAGTGACAGATCTGTCCCCACCAGTACTGTACCCCAGTGTTATACAGTGACAGACCTGTCCCCACCAGTATTGTATCCCAGGATAATGCAGTGACAGACCTGTCCACACAAGTACTGTACCCCAGTGATATACAGTGACAGACCTGTCCCCACCAGAACTATACCCCAATGTTATACAGTGACAGACCAGTCTCCACCAGAACTGTACCCCAGAGTTATACAAGGACAGGCTTGACCCACCAATACTGTACCCCAGTGTTATTCAGTGACAGACCTGTCCCCACCAGTACTGTACCCCGATGTTATACAGTGACAGACCTGTCTCCAACACTACTGTATACGTGTTATACAGTGATAGACCTTTCCCCACCAGTAATGTACCCCAGTGTTATACAGTGACAGACCTGACCCCACCAGTATTGTAATCCAGTGATATACAGTGGTAGACCTGTCCCCACCAGTACTGTACCCATGTTATACAGTGACAGACAAACACCACCAGTATGGTGCCCTAGTTGTCTATAGTAACAGTCCTGTCCCAACCAGTACTGTACGCCAGTGTTTTACAGTGACAGATCTGTCTCCGCCAGTACTGTGCCCCAGTGTTATGCAGAGAAAGAACCAAACCCACCAGCATTGTACCGCAGTGTTACACAGTGACAGACCTGTCCCCACCAGTACCGCACCCCAGTGTAATGCAGTGACAGATCTGTCCCCACCAGTATTGTATCCCAGTATAATGCAGTGACAGACCTGTCCCCACCAGTACCGCACCCCAGTGTAATGCAGTGACAGATCTGTCCCCACCAGTACTGTGCCCCAGTGTTATGCAGAGAAAAAACCAACCCCACCAGCACAGTACCCCAGTGTTATACAGTGACAGACCTGTCCCCACCAGTAGTGTACCCGAGTGTTATACAGTGACAGACCCGTCCCCACCAGTACTGTACCCCTAATATTATACAGTGACAGACCCGTCCCCACCAGAACTGTACCCCTAATGTTATACAGTGACAGACCAGTCCCCACCAGTACTGTACCCCTAATGTTATACAGTGACAGACCCGAACCCACCAGTACTGTACCCCAGTATTATATAGTGACAGACCTGTCTCCACCACTACTGTACACGTGTTATACAGTGATAGACCGTTCCCCACCAGTACTGTACCCCAGAGTTATACAAGGACAGACTTGACCCACCAGTACTGTACCCCAGTGTTATACAGTGACAGACCCGTCCCCACCAGTACTGTACCCAAGTGTTATTCAGTGACAGACCTGTCCCCACCAGTACTGTACCCAAGTGTTATACAGTGACAGACCTGTCCCCACCAGTACTGTACCCCGGTGATATACAGTGACAGACCCGTCCCCACCAGTACTGTACCCCTAATGTTATACAGTGACAGACCTGTCCCCACCAGTACTGTAGCCCGGTGTTATACAGTGACAGACCCAACCTCACCAGTACTGTACCCCAGACTCATACCGTGACAAACTTGACCCACCAGTACTGTACCCCAGTATTATACAGTGACAGACCTGTCTCCACCACTACTGTACACGTGTTATACAGTGATAGACCTTTCCCCACCAGTACTGTACCCCAGTGTTATACAGACACAGACCTGTCCCCCCAGTACTGTCCACCTGTGTTGCACAGTGACACATCCGTCCCCACCAGTACTGTACCCGTGTTATACAGTGACAGTCCATCTCCACAAGTATCATACCCCAGTGTTATACAGTGACAGACCTGTCCCCACCAGTACTGTACCCCAGTGTTATACAGTGACAGGACTGTCCCCACCAGTACTGTACACCAGTGCTATACAGTGACAGACCTGTCCCCACCAGTACTGTACCCCAGTGTTATACAGTGACAGACCTGTCCCCACCAGTACTGTACCCCAGTGTTATACAGACACAGACCTGTCCCCACCAGTACTGTACCCCAGTGTTATACAGTGACACATCCGTCCCCACCAGTACTGTACCCCACTGTTAACAGTGGCAGAATTGTCTCCACCCGTACTGAACCCGTGTTACACAGTGACAGACTCGTCCGCACCACGGCTGCACCCCAGGGTTATACAGCGACAGATGTCACCCCACAAGGACTGTGCCCAAGTACTATACAGTGTCGGGACTGTCCCCACCAGCACTGCAGCCCAGATGTATACAGCGACACATCCCTCACCACCAGTACTGTACGCCACTGTTTTACAGAAACAGACCTGTTTCCACCAGTATTGTACCCCAGTGTTATACAATGACAGACCCATCCCCACCAGTACTGCACACCAGTGTTATACAGTGACAGAACAAAAACAGAATTACCTGGAAAAACTCAGCAGGTCTGGCAGCATTGGCAGAGAAGTAAAGAGTTGACGTTTCGAGTCCTCATGACCCTTCAGCAGAACTATATAGTATATCGAACTATTCAGTTCTGCTGAAAGGTCATGAGGACTCGAAACATCAACTCTTTTCTTCTCCGCCGATGCTGCCAGACCTGCTGAGTTTTTCCAGGTAATTCTGTTTTTGTTTTGGAATTCCAGCATCCGCAGTTTTTTGTTTTTATACAGTGACAGACCTGTCTCCACCAGTACTGTACCCCAGTGTTATACAGTGACAGACCTGTCCCCACCAGTACTGTACCCCAGTGTTATACAGTATCAGGTTTGTCCCCATGTTTACAGTACCTTAGTGTTATTCAGTGATAGGCCTCTCCCCGCCAGTACTGTACCCCAGTGTTATACAGTGACAGACCTGTCCCCACCTGTACTGTACCCCAGTGTTATACAGTGACAGACCTGTCCCCACCAGTACTGTACCCCAGTGTTATACAGACACAGACCTGTCCCCACCAGTACTGTACCCCAGTGTTATACAGTGACAGACCTGTTCCCACCTGTACTGTACCCCAATGTTATACAGTGACAGACCTGTCCCCACCAGTAATGTACCCCAGTGTTATACAGACACAGACCTGTCCCCACCAGTACTGTACCCCAGTGTTATACAGTGACAGACCTGTCCCCACCAGTACTGTACCCCAGTGTTATACAGACACAGACCTGTCCCCACCAGTACTGTACCCCAGTGTTATACAGTGACACAACCATCAGAACCAGAACTGTACCCCAGTGTTATACATACACAGACCTGTCCCTGCCAGTACTGTACCCCAGTGTTATACAGTGACACAGCCATCAGAACCAGAACTGTACCCCAGTTATACAGACACAGACCTATCTCCACCAGTACTGTACCCCAGTGTTATACCTTGACAATCCATACCCAGCAGTGCTGTTCCACAGTGTATACAGTGAGAGAACCATCCCCACCAGTACTGTACCCCGTTGTTACGCAGTGAAAAAACCATACCCACCAGCACTGTACACCAGGGTTATACAGTGACAGACCCGGCCCCACCAGTACTGTACCCAAGTGTTATACAGTGACAGATCCGTCCCCACCAATACTGTACCCCAGTGTTATACAATGATAGACCCGTCCACACCAGTTCTGTACCCCAGTTTTATACAGTGACGGACCTGTCCACACCAGTACTGTACCCCAGTGTTATACAGTGATAGGTGCCCTTCTGTATTGTACCCATGTTATACTGTGACAGATGAAACCCACCAGTACAGTTCCCTAGTTGTCTATGGTGACAGACCTGTCCCCACCAGTACTGTACTCCAGTGTAATGCAGTGAAAGAATGATCCGCACCAGCACTCTACCCCAGCGTTATACAGTGACAGACCTGTCCCCACCAGTATTGTACTCCAGCGATATACGGTGACAGACCTGTCCACACCAATACTGTACCTCAGTGTTATACAGTGACAAACCTGTACCTGCCTGTACTGGAACCCAGTGTTATACAGTGACAGACCCGTCCCCACCAGTACTGTACCCGTGTTATACAGTGACAGACAAACACCACCAGTATGGTGCCCTAGTTGTCTATAGTAACAGACCTGTCCCAACCAGTACTGTACGCCAGTGTTTTACAGTGACAGATCTGTCCCCGCCAGTCCTGTGCCCCAGTGTTATGCAGAGAAAGAACCACACCCACCAGCACTGTACCCCAGTGTTACACAGTGACAGACCTGTCCCCACCAGTACCGCACCCCAGTGTAATGCAGTGACAGATCTGTCCCCACCAGTACTGTACCCCAGTGTAATGCAGTGACAGATCTGTCCCCACCAGTACTGTGCCCCAGTGTTATGCAGAGAAAAAACCAACTCCACCAGCACTGTACCCCAGTGTTATACAGTGACAGACCTGTCCCCACCAGTATTGTATCCCAGGATAATGCAGTAACAGACCTGTCCCCACCAGTATTGTATCCCAGGATAATGCAGTGACAGACCTGTCCACACAAGTACTGTACCCCAGTGATATACAGTGACAGACCTGTCCCCACCAGAACTATACCCCAATGTTATACAGTGACAGACCTGTTCCCACCTGTACTGTACCCCAGTGTTATACAGACACAGACCTGTCCCCACCAGTACTGTACCCCAGTGTTATACAGACACAGACCTGTCCCCACCAGTACTGTACCCCAGTGTTATACAGTGACACAACCATCAGAACCAGAACTGTACCCCAGTGTTATACAGACACAGACCTGTCCCCGCCAGTACTGTACCCCAGTGTTATACAGTGACACAGCCATCAGAACCAGAACTGTACCCCAGTTATACAGACACAGACCTATCTCCACCAGTACTGTACCCCAGTGTTATACCTTGACAATCCATACCCAGCAGTGCTGTTCCACAGTGTATACAGTGAGAGAACCATCCCCACCAGTACTGTACCCCGTTGTTACGCAGTGAAAAAAACATACCCACCAGCACTGTACACCAGGGTTATACAGTGACAGACCTGTCCCCACCAGTACTGTACCCCAGTGTTATACAGTGACAGGACTGTCCCCACCAGTACTGTACACCAGTGCTATACAGTGACAGACCTGTCCCCACCAGAACTGTGCCCCAGAGTTATACAGTGACAGGACTGTCCCCACCAGTACTGTACCCCAGTGTTATACAGTGACAGACCTGTCCCCACCAGTACTGTACCCCAGTGTTATACAGTGACAGACCTGTCCCCACCAGTACTGTACCCCAGTGTTATACAGACACAGACCTGGCCCACCAGTACTGTACCCCAGTGTTATACAGTGAAAGACCTGTCCCCACATTACTGTACACCTGTGTTATACAGTGACACATCCGTCCCCACCAGTACTGTACCCCACTGTTAACAGTGGCAGAATTGTCTCCACCCGTACTGAACCCGTGTTACACAGTGACAGACCCGTCCGCACCACGGCTGCACCCCAGGGTTATACAGCGACAGATGTCACCCCACAAGGACTGTGCCCAAGTACTATACAGTGTCGGGACTGTCCCCACCAGCACTGCAGCCCAGATGTATACAGCGACACATCCCTCACCACCAGTACTGTACGCCACTGTTTTACAGACACAGACCTGTTTCCACCAGTATTGTACCCCAGTGTTATACAATGACAGACCCATCCCCACCAGTACTGCACACCAGTGTTATACAGTGACAGAACAAAAACAGAATTACCTGGAAAAACTCAGCAGGTCTGGCAGCATTGGCAGAGAAGTAAAGAGTTGACGTTTCGAGTCCTCATGACCCTTCAGCAGAACTATATAGTATATCGAACTATTCAGTTCTGCTGAAAGGTCATGAGGACTCGAAACATCAACTCTTTTCTTCTCCGCCGATGCTGCCAGACCTGCTGAGTTTTTCCAGGTAATTCTGTTTTTGTTTTGGAATTCCAGCATCCGCAGTTTTTTGTTTTTATACAGTGACAGACCTGTCCCCACCAGTACTGTACCCCAGTGTTATACAGTGACAGACCTGTCCCCACCAGCACTGTACCCCAGTGTTATACAGTATCAGGTTTGTCCCCATGTTTACAGTACCTTAGTGTTATTCAGTGATAGGCCTCTCCCCGCCAGTACTGTACCCCAGTGTTATACAGTGACAGACCTGTCCCCACCTGTACTGTACCCCAGTGTTATACAGTGACAGACCTGTCCCCATCAGTACTGTACCCCAGTGTTATACAGACACAGACCTGTCCCCACCAGTACTGTACCCCAGTGTTATACAGTGACAGACCTGTTCCCACCTGTACTGTACCCCAATGTTATACAGTGACAGACCTGTCCCCACCAGTACTGTACCCAAGTGTTATACAGTGACAGACCTGTCCCCACCAGTACTGTACCACGGTGATATACAGTGACAGACCCGTCCCCACCAGTACTGTACCCCTAATGTTATACAGTGACAGACCTATCCCCACCAGTACTGTACCCCAGTGTTATACAGTGACACAACCATCAGAACCAGAACTGTACCCCAGTGTTATACAGACACAGACCTGTCCCCGCCAGTACTGTACCCCAGTGTTATACAGTGACACAGCCATCAAAACCAGAACTGTACCCCAGTTATACAGACACAGACCTATCTCCACCAGTACTGTACCCCAGTGTTATACCTTGACAATCCATACCCAGCAGTGCTGTTCCACAGTGTATACAGTGAGAGAACCATCCCCACCAGTACTGTACCCCGTTGTTACGCAGCGAAAAAACCATACCCACCAGCACTGTACACCAGGGTTATACAGTGACAGACCCGGCCCCACCAGTACTGTACCCAAGTGTTATACAGTGACAGATCCGTCCCCACCAATACTGTACCCCAGTGTTATACAATGATAGACCCGTCCACACCAGTTCTGTACCCCAGTTTTATACAGTGACGGACCTGTCCACACCAGTACTGTACCCCAGTGTTATACAGTGATAGGTGCCCTTCTGTATTGTACCCATGTTATACTGTGACAGACGAAACCCACCAGTACAGTTCCCTAGTTGTCTATGGTGACAGACCTGTCCCCACCAGTACTGTACTCCAGTGTAATGCAGTGAAAGAATGATCCGCACCAGCACTCTACCCCAGCGTTATACAGTGACAGACCTGTCCCCACCAGTATTGTACTCCAGCGATATACGGTGACAGACCTGTCCACACCAATACTGTACCTCAGTGTTATACAGTGACAAACCTGTACCTGCCTGTACTGGAACCCAGTGTTATACAGTGACAGACCCGTCCCCACCAGTACTGTACCCGTGTTATACAGTGACAGACAAACACCACCAGTATGGTGCCCTAGTTGTCTATAGTAACAGACCTGTCCCAACCAGTACTGTACGCCAGTGTTTTACAGTGACAGATCTGTCCCCGCCAGTCCTGTGCCCCAGTGTTATGCAGAGAAAGACCCAAACCCACCAGCACTGTACCCCAGTGTTACACAGTGACAGACCTGTCCCCACCAGTACTGTACCCCAGTGTTATACAGTGACACAACCATCAGAACCAGAACTGTACCCCAGTGTTATACAGACACAGACCTGTCCCTGCCAGTACTGTACCCCAGTGTTATACAGTGACACAGCCATCAGAACCAGTACTGTACCCCAATTATACAGACACAGACCTATCTCCACCAGTACTGTACCCCAGTGTTATACCTTGACAATCCATACCCAGCAGTGCTGTTCCACAGTGTATACAGTGAGAGAACCATCCCCACCAGTACTGTACCCCGTTGTTACGCAGTGAAAAAACCATACCCACCAGCACTGTACACCAGGGTTATACAGTGACAGACCCGGCCCCACCAGTACTGTACCCAAGTGTTATACAGTGACAGATCCGTCCCCACCAATACTGTACCCCAGTGTTATACAATGATAGACCCGTCCACACCAGTTCTGTACCCCAGTTTTATACAGTGACGGACCTGTCCACACCAGTACTGTACCCCAGTGTTATACAGTGATAGGTGCCCTTCTGTATTGTACCCATGTTATACTGTGACAGACGAAACCCACCAGTACAGTTCCCTAGTTGTCTATGGTGACAGACCTGTCCCCACCAGTACTGTACTCCAGTGTAATGCAGTGAAAGAATGATCCGCACCAGCACTCTACCCCAGCGTTATACAGTGACAGACCTGTCCCCACCAGTATTGTACTCCAGCGATATACGGTGACAGACCTGTCCACACCAATACTGTACCTCAGTGTTATACAGTGACAAACCTGTACCTGCCTGTACTGGAACCCAGTGTTATACAGTGACAGACCCGTCCCCACCAGTACTGTACCCGTGTTATACAGTGACAGACAAACACCACCAGTATGGTGCCCTAGTTGTCTATAGTAACAGACCTGTCCCAACCAGTACTGTACGCCAGTGTTTTACAGTGACAGATCTGTCCCCGCCAGTCCTGTGCCCCAGTGTTATGCAGAGAAAGACCCAAACCCACCAGCACTGTACCCCAGTGTTACACAGTGACAGACCTGTCCCCACCAGTACCGCACCCCAGTGTAATGCAGTGACAGATCTGTCCCCACCAGTACTGTGCCCCAGTGTTATGCAGAGAAAAAACCAACTCCACCAGCACTTTACCCCAGTGTTATACAGTGACAGACCTGTCCCCACCAGTATTGTATCCCAGGATAATGCAGTGACAGACCTGTCCACACAAGTACTGTACCCCAGTGATATACAGTGACAGACCTGTCCCCACCAGAACTATACCCCAATGTTATACAGTGACAGACCTGTCCCCACCAGTACTGTACCCCAGTGATATACAGTGAAAGACCTGTCCCCACCAGTACTGTACCCCAATGTTATACAGTGACAGACCTGTCCCCACCAGTACTGTACCCCAGTGTTATACAGTGACAGACCTGTCCCCACCAGTACTGTACACCAGTGCTATACAGTGACAGACCTGTCCCCACCAGTACTGTGCCCCAATGATATACAGTGACAGGACTGTCCCCACCAGTACTGTACCCCAGTGCTATACAGTGACAGACCTGTCCCCACCAGTACTGTACCCCAGTGTTATACAGTGACAGACCTGTCCCCACCAGTACTGTACCCCAGTGTTATACAGACACAGACCTGTCCCCACCAGTACTGTACCCCAGTGTTATACAGTGAAAGACCTGTCCCCACATTACTGTACACCTGTGTTATACAGTGACACATCCGTCCCCACCAGTACTGTACCCCACTGTTAACAGTGGCAGAATTGTCTCCACCCGTACTGAACCCGTGTTACACAGTGACAGACCCGTCCGCACCACGGCTGCACCCCAGGGTTATACAGCGACAGATGTCACCCCACAAGGACTGTGCCCAAGTACTATACAGTGTCGGGACTGTCCCCACCAGCACTGCAGCCCAGATGTATACAGCGACACATCCCTCACCACCAGTACTGTACGCCACTGTTTTACAGACACAGACCTGTTTCCACCAGTATTGTACCCCAGTGTTATACAATGACAGACCCATCCCCACCAGTACTGCACACCAGTGTTATACAGTGACAGAACAAAAACAGAATTACCTGAAAAAACTCAGCAGGTCTGGCAGCATTGGCAGAGAAGTAAAGAGTTGACGTTTCGAGTCCTCATGACCCTTCAGCAGAACTATATAGTATATCGAACTATTCAGTTCTGCTGAAAGGTCATGAGGACTCGAAACATCAACTCTTTTCTTCTCCGCCGATGCTGCCAGACCTGCTGAGTTTTTCCAGGTAATTCTGTTTTTGTTTTGGAATTCCAGCATCCGCAGTTTTTTGTTTTTATACAGTGACAGACCTGTCCCCACCAGTACTGTACCCCAGTGTTATACAGTATCAGGTTTGTCCCCATGTTTACAGTACCTTAGTGTTATTCAGTGATAGGCCTCTCCCCGCCAGTACTGTACCCCAGTGTTATACAGTGACAGACCTGTTCCCACCTGTACTGTACCCCAGTGTTATACAGTGACAGACCTGTCCCCACCAGTACTGTATCCCAGTGTTATACAGACACAGACCTGTCCCCACCAGTACTGTACCCCAGTGTTATACAGTGACACAACCATCAGAACCAGAACTGTACCCCAGTGTTATACAGACACAGACCTGTCCCCGCCAGTACTGTACCCCAGTGTTATACAGTGACACAGCCATCAGAACCAGAACTGTACCCCAGTTATACAGACACAGACCTATCTCCACCAGTACTGTACCCCAGTGTTATACCTTGACAATCCATACCCAGCAGTGCTGTTCCACAGTGTATACAGTGAGAGAACCATCCCCACCAGTACTGTACCCCGTTGTTACGCAGTGAAAAAACCATACCCACCAGCACTGTACACCAGGGTTATACAGTGACAGACCCGGCCCCAACATCACTGTACCCCAGTGCTATACTGTGACATACCCAGCCCCACCAGTACTGTACCCCAGTGTTATACAGTGACAGACCAGTCCCCACCAGTATTGTACCCCAGTGTTAGACAGTGACAGACCCATCTCCACCAGTACTGTACCCCACTGTTAGACAGTGACAGACCCGTCTCCACCAGTACTGTACCCCAGTGTTATGCAGTGAAAGAACTATCCCCACCAGCACTGTACCCCGGTGTCATACAGTGACAGACCTGTCCCCACCAGTACTGTACCCCAGTGTTATACAGTGACAAACCTGTCCACGCCAGTACTGTACCCCAGTGTTATACAGTGACAGACAAAACCCACCCCTACAGTGCCCTATTTGTCTATAGTGACAGACCTGTCCCAACCAGAACTGTATCTCAGAGTTATACAGTGACAGTCCATCTCCACAAGTACCGTACCCCAGTGTTATACAGTGACAGACCTGCCCCACCAGTACTGTCCCCCGGTGTTATACACTGATGGGCTTGGCCCCACCAGTACAGTACCCCAGTGTTATATAGTGACAGACCTGTCCACACCAGTACTGTACTCATGTTATACAGTGACAGACAAACCCCAACAGTACAGTGCCCTAGTCGTCTATAGTGACAGACCTGTGCCAACCAGTACTGTACTCAGAGTTATACAGTGACAGACCTGTGCCAATCAGTATTGTACCCCAGTGTTATAAAGTGACAGAATGCTCCCCACAAGTACTGTACCCAAGTGTTATACAGTGACAGACATGTCCCCACCACTCCTGTACCCCAGTGTTATAAAGTGACAGACCTGTCCCCACCAGAACTGTACCCCAGTGTTATACAGTGACAGACCTGTCCCCACCAGTACTGTACCTCAGAATTATACATTGAAAGACTTGACCCACCAGTACAGTATCCCAGAGTTATACAGTGACAGACGGGACTCCACCACTCCTGTACCTCAGTGTTATACAGTGATAGACATTTCCCCACCAGTACTGTATCCCACTGTTATACAGACACACACCTGTCCCCACAAAACTGTACACCTGTGTTATACAGTAACACAACCGTCCCCACCAGTACTGTACCTCTAATGTAATACAGTGACAAACCTCTCCCCACCAGTACTGTACCCCAGTGTTATACAGTGAGAGGCCTGACACAACTGTACTTTACCCCAGTGTAATACAGTGACAGAACTGTCCCCACCAGAACTGTACCCCAGTGTTACACAGTGAAAGAACCATCCCCACCAGCACTGTACACCAGGGTTATACAGTGACAGACCCGGCCCCACCAGTACTGTACCCAAGTGTTATACAGTGACAGATCCGTCCCCACCAATACTGTACCCCAGTGTTATACAATGATAGACCCGTCCACACCAGTTCTGTACCCCAGTTTTATACAGTGACGGACCTGTCCACACCAGTACTGTACCCCAGTGTTATACAGTGATAGGTGCCCTTCTGTATTGTACCCATGTTATACTGTGACAGACGAAACCCACCAGTACAGTTCCCTAGTTGTCTATGGTGACAGACCTGTCCCCACCAGTACTGTACTCCAGTGTAATGCAGTGAAAGAATGATCCGCACCAGCACTCTACCCCAGCGTTATACAGTGACAGACCTGTCCCCACCAGTATTGTACTCCAGCGATATACGGTGACAGACCTGTCCACACCAATACTGTACCTCAGTGTTATACAGTGACAAACCTGTACCTACCTGTACTGGAACCCAGTGTTATACAGTGACAGACCCGTCCCCACCAGTACTGTACCCGTGTTATACAGTGACAGACAAACACCACCAGTATGGTGCCCTAGTTGTCTATAGTAACAGACCTGTCCCAACCAGTACTGTACGCCAGTGTTTTACAGTGACAGATCTGTCCCCGCCAGTCCTGTGCCCCAGTGTTATGCAGAGAAAGACCCAAACCCACCAGCACTGTACCCCAGTGTTACACAGTGACAGACCTGTCCCCACCAGTACCGCACCCCAGTGTAATGCAGTGACAGATCTGTCCCCACCAGTACCGCACCCCAGTGTAATGCAGTGACTGATCTGTCCCCACCAGTACTGTACCCCAGTGTTATACAGTGACAGACCTGTCCCCACCAGTATTGTATCCCAGGATAATGCAGTGACAGACCTGTCCACACAAGTACTGTACCCCAGTGATATACAGTGACAGACCTGTCCCCGCCAGTACTGTACCCCAGTGTTATACAGTGACAGACCTGTCCCCACCTGTACTGTACCCCAGTGTTATACAGTGACAGACCTGTCCCCACCAGTACTGTACCCCAGTGTTATACAGACACAGACCTGTCCCCACCAGTACTGTACCCCAGTGTTATACAGTGACAGACCTGTTCCCACCTGTACTGTACCCCAATGTTATACAGTGACAGACCTGTCCCCACCAGTAATGTACCCCAGTGTTATACAGACACAGACCTGTCCCCACCAGTACTGTACCCCAGTGTTATACAGTGACAGACCTGTCCCCACCAGTACTGTACCCCAGTGTTATACAGACACAGACCTGTCCCCACCAGTACTGTACCCCAGTGTTATACAGTGACACAACCATCAGAACCAGAACTGTACCCCAGTGTTATACATACACAGACCTGTCCCTGCCAGTACTGTACCCCAGTGTTATACAGTGACACAGCCATCAGAACCAGAACTGTACCCCAGTTATACAGACACAGACCTATCTCCACCAGTACTGTACCCCAGTGTTATACCTTGACAATCCATACCCAGCAGTGCTGTTCCACAGTGTATACAGTGAGAGAACCATCCCCACCAGTACTGTACCCCGTTGTTAAGCAGTGAAAAAACCATACCCACCAGCACTGTACACCAGGGTTATACAGTGACAGACCCGGCCCCACCAGTACTGTACCCAAGTGTTATACAGTGACAGATCCGTCCCCACCAATACTGTACCCCAGTGTTATACAGTGATAGGTGCCCTTCTGTATTGTACCCATGTTATACTGTGACAGACGAAACCCACCAGTACAGTTCCCTAGTTGTCTATGGTGACAGACCTGTCCCCACCAGTACTGTACTCCAGTGTAATGCAGTGAAAGAATGATCCGCACCAGCACTCTACCCCAGCGTTATACAGTGACAGACCTGTCCCCACCAGTATTGTACTCCAGCGATATACGGTGACAGACCTGTCCACACCAATACTGTACCTCAGTGTTATACAGTGACAAACCTGTACCTGCCTGTACTGGAACCCAGTGTTATACAGTGACAGACCCGTCCCCACCAGTACTGTACCCGTGTTATACAGTGACAGACAAACACCACCAGTATGGTGCCCTAGTTGTCTATAGTAACAGACCTGTCCCAACCAGTACTGTACGCCAGTGTTTTACAGTGACAGATCTGTCCCCGCCAGTCCTGTGCCCCAGTGTTATGCAGAGAAAGACCCAAACCCACCAGCACTGTACCCCAGTGTTACACAGTGACAGACCTGTCCCCACCAGTACTGTACCCCAGTGTTATACAGTGACACAACCATCAGAACCAGAACTGTACCCCAGTGTTATACAGACACAGACCTGTCCCTGCCAGTACTGTACCCCAGTGTTATACAGTGACACAGCCATCAGAACCAGTACTGTACCCCAATTATACAGACACAGACCTATCTCCACCAGTACTGTACCCCAGTGTTATACCTTGACAATCCATACCCAGCAGTGCTGTTCCACAGTGTATACAGTGAGAGAACCATCCCCACCAGTACTGTACCCCGTTGTTACGCAGTGAAAAAACCATACCCACCAGCACTGTACACCAGGGTTATACAGTGACAGACCCGGCCCCACCAGTACTGTACCCAAGTGTTATACAGTGACAGATCCGTCCCCACCAATACTGTACCCCAGTGTTATACAATGATAGACCCGTCCACACCAGTTCTGTACCCCAGTTTTATACAGTGACGGACCTGTCCACACCAGTACTGTACCCCAGTGTTATACAGTGATAGGTGCCCTTCTGTATTGTACCCATGTTATACTGTGACAGACGAAACCCACCAGTACAGTTCCCTAGTTGTCTATGGTGACAGACCTGTCCCCACCAGTACTGTACTCCAGTGTAATGCAGTGAAAGAATGATCCGCACCAGCACTCTACCCCAGCGTTATACAGTGACAGACCTGTCCCCACCAGTATTGTACTCCAGCGATATACGGTGACAGACCTGTCCACACCAATACTGTACCTCAGTGTTATACAGTGACAAACCTGTACCTGCCTGTACTGGAACCCAGTGTTATACAGTGACAGACCCGTCCCCACCAGTACTGTACCCGTGTTATACAGTGACAGACAAACACCACCAGTATGGTGCCCTAGTTGTCTATAGTAACAGACCTGTCCCAACCAGTACTGTACGCCAGTGTTTTACAGTGACAGATCTGTCCCCGCCAGTCCTGTGCCCCAGTGTTATGCAGAGAAAGACCCAAACCCACCAGCACTGTACCCCAGTGTTACACAGTGACAGACCTGTCCCCACCAGTACCGCACCCCAGTGTAATGCAGTGACAGATCTGTCCCCACCAGTACTGTGCCCCAGTGTTATGCAGAGAAAAAACCAACTCCACCAGCACTTTACCCCAGTGTTATACAGTGACAGACCTGTCCCCACCAGTATTGTATCCCAGGATAATGCAGTGACAGACCTGTCCACACAAGTACTGTACCCCAGTGATATACAGTGACAGACCTGTCCCCACCAGAACTATACCCCAATGTTATACAGTGACAGACCTGTCCCCACCAGTACTGTACCCCAGTGATATACAGTGAAAGACCTGTCCCCACCAGTACTGTACCCCAATGTTATACAGTGACAGACCTGTCCCCACCAGTACTGTACCCCAGTGTTATACAGTGACAGACCTGTCCCCACCAGTACTGTACACCAGTGCTATACAGTGACAGACCTGTCCCCACCAGTACTGTGCCCCAATGATATACAGTGACAGGACTGTCCCCACCAGTACTGTACCCCAGTGCTATACAGTGACAGACCTGTCCCCACCAGTACTGTACCCCAGTGTTATACAGTGACAGACCTGTCCCCACCAGTACTGTACCCCAGTGTTATACAGACACAGACCTGTCCCCACCAGTACTGTACCCCAGTGTTATACAGTGAAAGACCTGTCCCCACATTACTGTACACCTGTGTTATACAGTGACACATCCGTCCCCACCAGTACTGTACCCCACTGTTAACAGTGGCAGAATTGTCTCCACCCGTACTGAACCCGTGTTACACAGTGACAGACCCGTCCGCACCACGGCTGCACCCCAGGGTTATACAGCGACAGATGTCACCCCACAAGGACTGTGCCCAAGTACTATACAGTGTCGGGACTGTCCCCACCAGCACTGCAGCCCAGATGTATACAGCGACACATCCCTCACCACCAGTACTGTACGCCACTGTTTTACAGACACAGACCTGTTTCCACCAGTATTGTACCCCAGTGTTATACAATGACAGACCCATCCCCACCAGTACTGCACACCAGTGTTATACAGTGACAGAACAAAAACAGAATTACCTGAAAAAACTCAGCAGGTCTGGCAGCATTGGCAGAGAAGTAAAGAGTTGACGTTTCGAGTCCTCATGACCCTTCAGCAGAACTATATAGTATATCGAACTATTCAGTTCTGCTGAAAGGTCATGAGGACTCGAAACATCAACTCTTTTCTTCTCCGCCGATGCTGCCAGACCTGCTGAGTTTTTCCAGGTAATTCTGTTTTTGTTTTGGAATTCCAGCATCCGCAGTTTTTTGTTTTTATACAGTGACAGACCTGTCCCCACCAGTACTGTACCCCAGTGTTATACAGTATCAGGTTTGTCCCCATGTTTACAGTACCTTAGTGTTATTCAGTGATAGGCCTCTCCCCGCCAGTACTGTACCCCAGTGTTATACAGTGACAGACCTGTTCCCACCTGTACTGTACCCCAGTGTTATACAGTGACAGACCTGTCCCCACCAGTACTGTATCCCAGTGTTATACAGACACAGACCTGTCCCCACCAGTACTGTACCCCAGTGTTATACAGTGACACAACCATCAGAACCAGAACTGTACCCCAGTGTTATACAGACACAGACCTGTCCCCGCCAGTACTGTACCCCAGTGTTATACAGTGACACAGCCATCAGAACCAGAACTGTACCCCAGTTATACAGACACAGACCTATCTCCACCAGTACTGTACCCCAGTGTTATACCTTGACAATCCATACCCAGCAGTGCTGTTCCACAGTGTATACAGTGAGAGAACCATCCCCACCAGTACTGTACCCCGTTGTTACGCAGTGAAAAAACCATACCCACCAGCACTGTACACCAGGGTTATACAGTGACAGACCCGGCCCCAACATCACTGTACCCCAGTGCTATACTGTGACATACCCAGCCCCACCAGTACTGTACCCCAGTGTTATACAGTGACAGACCAGTCCCCACCAGTATTGTACCCCAGTGTTAGACAGTGACAGACCCATCTCCACCAGTACTGTACCCCACTGTTAGACAGTGACAGACCCGTCTCCACCAGTACTGTACCCCAGTGTTATGCAGTGAAAGAACTATCCCCACCAGCACTGTACCCCGGTGTCATACAGTGACAGACCTGTCCCCACCAGTACTGTACCCCAGTGTTATACAGTGACAAACCTGTCCACGCCAGTACTGTACCCCAGTGTTATACAGTGACAGACAAAACCCACCCCTACAGTGCCCTATTTGTCTATAGTGACAGACCTGTCCCAACCAGAACTGTATCTCAGAGTTATACAGTGACAGTCCATATCCACAAGTACCGTACCCCAGTGTTATACAGTGACAGACCTGCCCCACCAGTACTGTCCCCCGGTGTTATACACTGATGGGCTTGGCCCCACCAGTACAGTACCCCAGTGTTATATAGTGACAGACCTGTCCACACCAGTACTGTACTCATGTTATACAGTGACAGACAAACCCCAACAGTACAGTGCCCTAGTCGTCTATAGTGACAGACCTGTGCCAACCAGTACTGTACTCAGAGTTATACAGTGACAGACCTGTGCCAATCAGTATTGTACCCCAGTGTTATAAAGTGACAGAATGCTCCCCACAAGTACTGTACCCAAGTGTTATACAGTGACAGACATGTCCCCACCACTCCTGTACCCCAGTGTTATAAAGTGACAGACCTGTCCCCACCAGAACTGTACCCCAGTGTTATACAGTGACAGACCTGTCCCCACCAGTACTGTACCTCAGAATTATACATTGAAAGACTTGACCCACCAGTACAGTATCCCAGAGTTATACAGTGACAGACGGGACTCCACCACTCCTGTACCTCAGTGTTATACAGTGATAGACATTTCCCCACCAGTACTGTATCCCACTGTTATACAGACACACACCTGTCCCCACAAAACTGTACACCTGTGTTATACAGTAACACAACCGTCCCCACCAGTACTGTACCTCTAATGTAATACAGTGACAAACCTCTCCCCACCAGTACTGTACCCCAGTGTTATACAGTGAGAGGCCTGACACAACTGTACTTTACCCCAGTGTAATACAGTGACAGAACTGTCCCCACCAGAACTGTACCCCAGTGTTACACAGTGAAAGAACCATCCCCACCAGCACTGTACACCAGGGTTATACAGTGACAGACCCGGCCCCACCAGTACTGTACCCAAGTGTTATACAGTGACAGATCCGTCCCCACCAATACTGTACCCCAGTGTTATACAATGATAGACCCGTCCACACCAGTTCTGTACCCCAGTTTTATACAGTGACGGACCTGTCCACACCAGTACTGTACCCCAGTGTTATACAGTGATAGGTGCCCTTCTGTATTGTACCCATGTTATACTGTGACAGACGAAACCCACCAGTACAGTTCCCTAGTTGTCTATGGTGACAGACCTGTCCCCACCAGTACTGTACTCCAGTGTAATGCAGTGAAAGAATGATCCGCACCAGCACTCTACCCCAGCGTTATACAGTGACAGACCTGTCCCCACCAGTATTGTACTCCAGCGATATACGGTGACAGACCTGTCCACACCAATACTGTACCTCAGTGTTATACAGTGACAAACCTGTACCTACCTGTACTGGAACCCAGTGTTATACAGTGACAGACCCGTCCCCACCAGCACTGTACCCGTGTTATACAGTGACAGACAAACACCACCAGTATGGTGCCCTAGTTGTCTATAGTAACAGACCTGTCCCAACCAGTACTGTACGCCAGTGTTTTACAGTGACAGATCTGTCCCCGCCAGTCCTGTGCCCCAGTGTTATGCAGAGAAAGACCCAAACCCACCAGCACTGTACCCCAGTGTTACACAGTGACAGACCTGTCCCCACCAGTACCGCACCCCAGTGTAATGCAGTGACAGATCTGTCCCCACCAGTACCGCACCCCAGTGTAATGCAGTGACTGATCTGTCCCCACCAGTACTGTACCCCAGTGTTATACAGTGACAGACCTGTCCCCACCAGTATTGTATCCCAGGATAATGCAGTGACAGACCTGTCCACACAAGTACTGTACCCCAGTGATATACAGTGACAGACCTGTCCCCGCCAGTACTGTACCCCAGTGTTATACAGTGACAGACCTGTCCCCACCTGTCCCCACCAGTATTGTATCCCAGGATAATGCAGTGACAGACCTGTCCACACAAGTACTGTACCCCAGTGATATACAGTGACAGACCTGTCCCCGCCAGTACTGTACCCCAGTGTTATACAGTGACAGACCTGTCCCCACCTGTACTGTACCCCAGTGTTATACAGTGACAGACCTGTCCCCACCAGTACTGTACCCCAGTGTTATACAGACACAGACCTGTCCCCACCAGTACTGTACCCCAGTGTTATACAGTGACAGACCTGTTCCCACCTGTACTGTACCCCAATGTTATACAGTGACAGACCTGTCCCCACCAGTAATGTACCCCAGTGTTATACAGACACACACCTGTCCCCACAAAACTGTACACCTGTGTTATACAGTAACACAACCGTCCCCACCAGTACTGTACCTCTAATGTAATACAGTGACAAACCTCTCCCCACCAGTACTGTACCCCAGTGTTATACAGTGAGAGGCCTGACACAACTGTACTTTACCCCAGTGTAATACAGTGACAGAACTGTCCCCACCAGAACTGTACCCCAGTGTTACACAGTGAAAGAACCATCCCCACCAGCACTGTACACCAGGGTTATACAGTGACAGACCCGGCCCCACCAGTACTGTACCCAAGTGTTATACAGTGACAGATCCGTCCCCACCAATACTGTACCCCAGTGTTATACAATGATAGACCCGTCCACACCAGTTCTGTACCCCAGTTTTATACAGTGACGGACCTGTCCACACCAGTACTGTACCCCAGTGTTATACAGTGATAGGTGCCCTTCTGTATTGTACCCATGTTATACTGTGACAGACGAAACCCACCAGTACAGTTCCCTAGTTGTCTATGGTGACAGACCTGTCCCCACCAGTACTGTACTCCAGTGTAATGCAGTGAAAGAATGATCCGCACCAGCACTCTACCCCAGCGTTATACAGTGACAGACCTGTCCCCACCAGTATTGTACTCCAGCGATATACGGTGACAGACCTGTCCACACCAATACTGTACCTCAGTGTTATACAGTGACAAACCTGTACCTACCTGTACTGGAACCCAGTGTTATACAGTGACAGACCCGTCCCCACCAGTACTGTACCCGTGTTATACAGTGACAGACAAACACCACCAGTATGGTGCCCTAGTTGTCTATAGTAACAGACCTGTCCCAACCAGTACTGTACGCCAGTGTTTTACAGTGACAGATCTGTCCCCGCCAGTCCTGTGCCCCAGTGTTATGCAGAGAAAGACCCAAACCCACCAGCACTGTACCCCAGTGTTACACAGTGACAGACCTGTCCCCACCAGTACCGCACCCCAGTGTAATGCAGTGACAGATCTGTCCCCACCAGTACCGCACCCCAGTGTAATGCAGTGACTGATCTGTCCCCACCAGTACTGTACCCCAGTGTTATACAGTGACAGACCTGTCCCCACCAGTATTGTATCCCAGGATAATGCAGTGACAGACCTGTCCACACAAGTACTGTACCCCAGTGATATACAGTGACAGACCTGTCCCCACCAGTACTGTACCCCAATGATATACAGTGACAGACCTGTCCCCACCAGTACTGTACACCAGTGCTATACAGTGACAGACCTGTCCCCACCAGTACTGTACCCCAGTGTTATACAGTGACAGACCTGTCCCCACCAGTATTGTATCCCAGGATAATGCAGTGACAGACCTGTCCACACAAGTACTGTACCCCAGTGATATACAGTGACAGACCTGTCCCCACCAGAACTATACCCCAATGTTATACAGTGACAGACCTGTCCCCACCAGTACTGTACCCCAATGATATACAGTGACAGACCTGTCCCCACCAGTACTGTACACCAGTGCTATACAGTGACAGACCTGTCCCCACCAGTACTGTACCCCAGTGTTATACAGTGACAGACCTGTCCCCACCAGTACTGTACCCCAGTGTTATACAGACACAGACCTGTCCCCACCAGTACTGTACCCCAGTGTTATACAGTGAAAGACCTGTCCCCACATTACTGTACACCTGTGTTATACAGTGACACATCCGTCCCCACCAGTACTGTACCCCACTGTTAACAGTGGCAGAATTGTCTCCACCCGTACTGAACCCGTGTTACACAGTGACAGACCCGTCCGCACCACGGCTGCACCCCAGGGTTATACAGCGACAGATGTCACCCCACAAGGACTGTGCCCAAGTACTATACAGTGTCGGGACTGTCCCCACCAGCACTGCAGCCCAGATGTATACAGCGACACATCCCTCACCACCAGTACTGTACGCCACTGTTTTACAGACACAGACCTGTTTCCACCAGTATTGTACCCCAGTGTTATACAATGACAGACCCATCCCCACCAGTACTGCACACCAGTGTTATACAGTGACAGAACAAAAACAGAATTACCTGGAAAAACTCAGCAGGTCTGGCAGCATTGGCAGAGAAGTAAAGAGTTGACGTTTCGAGTCCTCATGACCCTTCAGCAGAACTATATAGTATATCGAACTATTCAGTTCTGCTGAAAGGTCATGAGGACTCGAAACATCAACTCTTTTCTTCTCCGCCGATGCTGCCAGACCTGCTGAGTTTTTCCAGGTAATTCTGTTTTTGTTTTGGAATTCCAGCATCCGCAGTTTTTTGTTTTTATACAGTGACAGACCTGTCCCCACCAGCACTGTACCCCAGTGTTATACAGTATCAGGTTTGTCCCCATGTTTACAGTACCTTAGTGTTATTCAGTGATAGGCCTCTCCCCGCCAGTACTGTACCCCAGTGTTATACAGTGACAGACCTGTCCCCACCTGTACTGTACCCCAGTGTTATACAGTGACAGACCTGTCCCCACCAGTACTGTACCCCAGTGTTATACAGACACAGACCTGTCCCCACCAGTACTGTACCCCAGTGTTATACAGTGACAGACCTGTTCCCACCTGTACTGTACCCCAGTGTTATACAGTGACAGACCTGTCCCCACCAGTACTGTACCCCAGTGTTATACAGACACAGACCTGTCCCCACCAGTACTGTACCCCAGTGTTATACAGTGACAGACCTGTCCCCACCAGTACTGTAGCCCAGTGTTATACAGACACAGACCTGTCCCCACCAGTACTGTACCCCAGTGTTATACAGTGACACAACCATCAGAACCAGAACTGTACCCCAGTGTTATACAGACACAGACCTGTCCCCGCCAGTACTGTACCCCAGTGTTATACAGTGACACAGCCATCAGAACCAGAACTGTACCCCAGTTATACAGACACAGACCTATCTCCACCAGTACTGTACCCCAGTGTTATACCTTGACAATCCATACCCAGCAGTGCTGTTCCACAGTGTATACAGTGAGAGAACCATCCCCACCAGTACTGTACCCCGTTGTTACGCAGTGAAAAAACCATACCCACCAGCACTGTACACCAGGGTTATACAGTGACAGACCCGGCTCCACCATCAC
Source organism: Isurus oxyrinchus (assembly GCA_026770705.1). Lineage (NCBI taxonomy): Eukaryota > Metazoa > Chordata > Chondrichthyes > Lamniformes > Lamnidae > Isurus > Isurus oxyrinchus. The sequence goes on from JANJGN010000033.1 coordinate 626,071, forward strand.
TGTACCCCAGTGCTATACTGTGACATACCCAGCCCCACCAGTACTGTACCCCAGTGTTATACAGTGACAGACCAGTCCCCACCAGTATTGTACCCCAGTGTTAGACAGTGACATACCCAGCCCCACCAGTACTGTACCCCAGTGTTATACAGTGACAGACCAGTCCCCACCAGTATTGTACCCCAGTGTTAGACAGTGACAGACCCATCTCCACCAGTACTGTACCCCAGTGTTAGACAGTGACAGACCCGTCTCCACCAGTACTGTACCCCAGTGTTATGCAGTGAAAGAACTATCCCCACCAGCACTGTACCCCGGTGTCATACAGTGACAGACCTGACCCCACCAGTACTGTACCCCAGTGTTATACAGTGACAAACCTGTCCACGCCAGTACTGTACCCCAGTGTTATACAGTGACAGACAAAACCCACCCCTACAGTGCCCTATTTGTCTATAGTGACAGACCTGTCCCAACCAGAACTGTATCTCAGAGTTATACAGTGACAGTCCATCTCCACAACTACCGTACCCCAGTGTTATACAGTGACAGACCTGCCCCACCAGTACTGTCCCCCGGTGTTATACACTGATGGGCTTGGCCCCACCAGTACAGTACCCCAGTGTTATATAGTGACAGACCTGTCCACACCAGTACTGTACTCATGTTATACAGTGACAGACAAACCCCAACAGTACAGTGCCCTAGTCGTCTATAGTGACAGACCTGTGCCAACCAGTACTGTACTCAGAGTTATACAGTGACAGACCTGTGCCAATCAGTATTGTACCCCAGTGTTATAAAGTGACAGAATGCTCCCCACAAGTACTGTACCCAAGTGTTATACAGTGACAGACATGTCCCCACCACTCCTGTACCCCAGTGTTATAAAGTGACAGACCTGTCCCCACCAGAACTGTACCCCAGTGTTATACAGTGACAGACCTGTCCCCACCAGTACTGTACCTCAGAATTATACATTGAAAGACTTGACCCACCAGTACAGTATCCCAGAGTTATACAGTGACAGACGGGACTCCACCACTCCTGTACCTCAGTGTTATACAGTGATAGACATTTCCCCACCAGTACTGTATCCCACTGTTATACAGACACACACCTGTCCCCACAAAACTGTACACCTGTGTTATACAGTAACACAACCGTCCCCACCAGTACTGTACCTCTAATGTAATACAGTGACAAACCTCTCCCCACCAGTACTGTACCCCAGTGTTATACAGTGAGAGGCCTGACACAACTGTACTTTACCCCAGTGTAATACAGTGACAGAACTGTCCCCACCAGAACTGTACCCCAGTGTTACACAGTGAAAGAACCATCCCCACTAGCACTGTACACCAGGGTTATACAGTGACAGACCCGGCCCCACCAGTACTGTACCCAAGTGTTATACAGTGACAGATCCGTCCCCACCAATACTGTACCCCAGTGTTATACAATGATAGACCCGTCCACACCAGTTCTGTACCCCAGTTTTATACAGTGACGGACCTGTCCACACCAGTACTGTACCCCAGTGTTATACAGTGATAGGTGCCCTTCTGTATTGTACCCATGTTATACTGTGACAGACGAAACCCACCAGTACAGTTCCCTAGTTGTCTATGGTGACAGACCTGTCCCCACCAGTACTGTACTCCAGTGTAATGCAGTGAAAGAATGATCCGCACCAGCACTCTACCCCAGCGTTATACAGTGACAGACCTGTCCCCACCAGTATTGTACTCCAGCGATATACGGTGACAGACCTGTCCACACCAATACTGTACCTCAGTGTTATACAGTGACAAACCTGTACCTACCTGTACTGGAACCCAGTGTTATACAGTGACAGACCCGTCCCCACCAGTACTGTACCCGTGTTATACAGTGACAGACAAACACCACCAGTATGGTGCCCTAGTTGTCTATAGTAACAGACCTGTCCCAACCAGTACTGTACGCCAGTGTTTTACAGTGACAGATCTGTCCCCGCCAGTCCTGTGCCCCAGTGTTATGCAGAGAAAGACCCAAACCCACCAGCACTGTACCCCAGTGTTACACAGTGACAGACCTGTCCCCACCAGTACCGCACCCCAGTGTAATGCAGTGACAGATCTGTCCCCACCAGTACCGCACCCCAGTGTAATGCAGTGACAGATCTGTCCCCACCAGTACTGTACCCCAGTGTTATACAGTGACAGACCTGTCCCCACCAGTATTGTATCCCAGGATAATGCAGTGACAGACCTGTCCACACAAGTACTGTACCCCAGTGATATACAGTGACAGACCTGTCCCCACCAGAACTATACCCCAATGTTATACAGTGACAGACCTGTCCCCACCAGTACTGTACCCCAATGATATACAGTGACAGACCTGTCCCCACCAGTACTGTACACCAGTGCTATACAGTGACAGACCTGTCCCCACCAGTACTGTACCCCAGTGTTATACAGTGACAGACCTGTCCCCACCAGTACTGTACCCCAGTGTTATACAGACACAGACCTGTCCCCACCAGTACTGTACCCCAGTGTTATACAGTGAAAGACCTGTCCCCACATTACTGTACACCTGTGTTATACAGTGACACATCCGTCCCCACCAGTACTGTACCCCACTGTTAACAGTGACAGACCTGTCCCCACCAGTTCTGTACCCCAGTTTTATACAGTGACGGACCTGTCCACACCAGTACTGTACCCCAGTGTTATACAGTGATAGACCTGTGCCCTTCTGTACTGTACCCATGTTATACTGTGACAGACGAAACCCACCAGTACAGTTCCCTAGTTGTCTATGGTGACAGACCTGTCCCCACCAGTACTGTACCCCAGACTCATACCGTGACAAACTTGACCCACCATTACTGTACCCCAGTATTATACAGTGACAGACCTGTCCCCACCAGTATTGTACTCCAGCGATATACGGTGACAGACCTGTCCACACCAATACTGTACCTCAGTGTTATACAGTGACAAACCTGTACCTGCCTGTACTGGAACCCAGTGTTATACAGTGACAGACCCGTCCCCACCAGTACTGTACCCGTGTTATACAGTGACAGACAAAAACCACCAGTATGGTGCCCTAGTTGTCTATAGTAACAGACCTGTCCCAACCAGTACTGTACGCCAGTGTTTTACAGTGACAGATCTGTCCCCGCCAGTCCTGTGCCCCAGTGTTATGCAGAGAAAGACCCAAACCCACCAGCACTGTACCCCAGTGTTACACAGTGACAGACCTGTCCCCACCAGTACTGCACCCCAGTGTAATGCAGTGACAGATCTGTCCCCACCAGTACTGTACCCCAGTGTAATGCAGTGACAGACATGTCCCCACCAGTACTGTACCCCAGTGTAATGCAGTGACAGACATGTCCCCACCAGTACTGTACCCCAGTGTAATGCAGTGACAGATCTGTCCCCACCAGTACTGTGCCCCAGTGTTATGCAGAGAAAAAACCAACTCCACCAGCACTGTACCCCAGTGTTATACAGTGACAGACCTGTCCCCACCAGTACTGTACCCCAGAGTTATACAGTGACAGACCTGTCCCCACCAGTACTGTACCCCAGTGTTATACAGTGACAGACCTGTGCCCACCAGTATTGTATCCCAGGATAATGCAGTGACAGACCTGTCCACACAAGTACTGTACCCCAGTGATATACAGTGACAGACCTGTCCCCACCAGTACTGTACCCCTAATGTTATACAGTGACAGACCAGTCTCCACCAGAACTGTACCCCAGAGTTAAACAAGGACAGGCTTGACCCACCAATACTGTACCCCAGTGTTATTCAGTGACAGACCTGTCCCCACCAGTACTGTACCCCGGTGTTATACAGTGACAGACCTGTCCCCACCAGTACTGTACCCCAGTGTTATACAGTGACAGATCTGTCCCCACCAGTTCTGTACCCCTAATATTATACAGTGACAGACCCGTCCCCACCAGTACTGTACCCCAGTGTTATCCAGTAACAGACCCGTCCCCACCAGTACTGTGCCCCAGTGTTATGCAGTGAAAGAACCAACCCAACCAGCATTGCACCCCAGTGTTATACAGTGACAGACCTGTCTCCACTACTACTGTACACGTGTTATACAGTGATAGACCTTTCCCCACCAGTACTGTACCCCAGTGTTATACAGTGACAGACCTTTCCCCACCAGTAATGTACCCCAGTGTTATACAGTGACAGACCTGACCCCACCAGTATTGTAATCCAGTGATATACAGTGGTAGACCTGTCCCCACCAGTACTGTACCCCAGTGTTATACAGTGACAGACCTGTCTCCACCAGTACTGTTCCCCAGCGTTATACAGTAACAGATAAGTCCCCACCAGTACTGTACCCCAGTGTTACACAGTGACAGACCTGTCCCCACCAGTACTGTACCTCAGGGTTATACAGTGACAGACCCGTCCCCACCAGTACTGTACCCCAATGTTATACGGTGACAGACCTGTCTCCACCAGTACTGTTCCCCAGTGTTATACAGTGACAGTAACGCACCGACCAGTACTGTTCCCCAGCGTTATAAGGTGACAGTCCATCTCCACTAGTACTGTACCACAGTGTTATGCAGTGACTGATCTGCCCCAACCAGTACTGTACCCCAGTGTTATACAGTAACAGACAAGTCCCCACCAGTACTGTACCCCAGTGTTATACAGTGACAGACCCGTACTCACCAGTACTGTACCCCAGTGTTATACAGTAACAGATAAGTCCCCACCAGTACTGTACCCCAGTGTTACACAGTGACAGACCTGTCCCCACCATTACTGTACCTCAGGGTTATACAGTGACAGACCCGTCCCCACCAGTACTGTACCCCAATGTTATACGGTGACAGACCTGTCTCCACCAGTACTGTTCCCCAGTGTTATACAGTGACAGTAACGCACCGACCAGTACTGTGCCCCAGCGTTATAAGGTGACAGTCCATCTCCACTAGTACTGTACCACAGTGTTATGCAGTGACTGACCTGCCCCAACCAGTACTGTACCCCAGTGTTATACAGTGACACAGCCATCAGAACCAGAACTGTACCCGTTATACAGACACAGACCTGTCTCCACCAGTACTGTACCCCAGTGTAATACAGTGACACAGCCGTCAGAACCAGAACTGTACCCCAGTTATACAGACACAGACCTGTCTCCACCAGTACTGTACCCCAGTACTTTACCTTGACAATCCATACCCAGCAGTACTGTACCACAGTGTATACACTGAGAGAACCATCCCCACCAGTACTGTACCCCAGTGTTACGCAGTGAAAGAACCATCCCCACCAGCACTGTAGACCAGGGTTATACAGTGACAGACCCGGCCCCACCAGTACTGTACCCAAGTGTTATACAGGGACAGACCCGTCCCCACCAGTACTGTACCCCAGTGTTATACAATGATAGACCTGTCCCCACCAGTTCTGTACCCCAGTTTTATACAGTGACGGACCTGTCCACACCAGTACTGTACCACAGTGTTATACAGTGATAGACCTGTGCCCTCCTGTACTGTACCCATGTTATACTGTGACAGACGAAACCCACCAGTACAGTTCCCTAGTTGTCTATGGTGACAGACCTGACCCCACCAGTACTGTACTCCAGTGTAATGCAGTGAAAGAACGATCCGCACCAGCACTCTACCCCAGTGTTATACAGTGACAGACCTGTCCTCAGCAGTATTGTACTCCAGCAATATACGGTGACAGACCTGTCCACACCAATACTGTACCTCAGTATTATACAGTGACAGACCTGTACCTGCCTGTACTGGAAACCAGTGTTATACAGTGACAGACCCGTCCCCACTAGTACTGTACCCGTGTTATACAGTGACAGACAAACACCACCAGTACAGTGCCCTAGTTGTCTATAGTAACAGAACTGTCCCAACCAGTACTGTACGCCAGTGTTTTACAGTGACAGATCTGTCCCCGCCAGTACTGTGCCCCAGTGTTATGCAGAGAAAGAAGCAAACCCACCAGCACTGTACCCCAGTGTTACACAGTGACAGACCTGTCCCCACCAGTACTGTACCTCAGAATTATACATTGAAAGACTTGACCCACCAGTACAGTATCCCAGAGTTATACAGTGACAGACGGGACTCCACCACTCCTGTACCTCAGTGTAATACAGTGATAGACATTTCCCCACCAGTACTGTATCCCACTGTTGTACAGTCACACACCTGTCCCCACAAAACTGTACACCTGTGTTATACAGTAACACAACCGTCCCCACCAGTACTGTACCTCTAATGTAATACAGTGACAAACCTCTCCCCACCAGTACTGTACCCCAGTGTTATACAGTGAGAGGCCTGACCCAACTGTACTTTACCCCAGTGTAATACAGTGACAGAACTGTCCCCACCAGAACTGTACCCCAGTGTTACACAGTGAAAGAACCATCCCCACCAGCACTGTACACCAGGGTTATACAGTGACAGACCCGGCCCCACCAGTACTGTACCCAAGTGTTATACAGTGACAGATCCGTCCCCACCAATACTGTACCCCAGTGTTATACAATGATAGACCCGTCCACACCAGTTCTGTACCCCAGTTTTATACAGTGACGGACCTGTCCACACCAGTACTGTACCCCAGTGTTATACAGTGATAGGTGCCCTTCTGTATTGTACCCATGTTATACTGTGACAGACGAAACCCACCAGTACAGTTCCCTAGTTGTCTATGGTGACAGACCTGTCCCCACCAGTACTGTACTCCAGTGTAATGCAGTGAAAGAATGATCCGCACCAGCACTCTACCCCAGCGTTATACAGTGACAGACCTGTCCCCACCAGTATTGTACTCCAGCGATATACGGTGACAGACCTGTCCACACCAATACTGTACCTCAGTGTTATACAGTGACAAACCTGTACCTGCCTGTACTGGAACCCAGTGTTATACAGTGACAGACCCGTCCCCACCAGTACTGTACCCGTGTTATACAGTGACAGACAAACACCACCAGTATGGTGCCCTAGTTGTCTATAGTAACAGACCTGTCCCAACCAGTACTGTACGCCAGTGTTTTACAGTGACAGATCTGTCCCCGCCAGTCCTGTGCCCCAGTGTTATGCAGAGAAAGACCCAAACCCACCAGCACTGTACCCCAGTGTTACACAGTGACAGACCTGTCCCCACCAGTACCGCACCCCAGTGTAATACAGTGACAGATCTGTCCCCACCAGTACTGTACCCCAGTGTTACACAGTGACAGACCTGTCCCCACCAGTACTGTACCCCAGTGTTACACAGTGACAGACCTGTCCCCACCAGTACCGCACCACAGTGTAATGCAGTGACAGATCTGTCCCCACCAGTACTGTACCCCAGTGTAATGCAGTGACAGATCTGTCCCCACCAGTACTGTACCCCAGTTAATGCAGTGACAGATCTGTCCCCACCAGTACTGTACCCCAGTGTAATGCAGTGACAGACATGTCCCCACCAGTACTGTACCCCAGTGTAATGCAGTGACAGATCTGTCCCCACCAGTACTGTGCCCCAGTGTTATGCAGAGAAAAAACCAACTCCACCAGCACAGTACCCCAGTGTTATACAGTGACAGACCTGTCCCCACCAGTATTGTATCCCAGGATAATGCAGTGACAGACCTGTCCACACAAGTACTGTACCCCAGTGATATACAGTGACAGACCTGTCCCCACCAGAACTATACCCCAATGTTATACAGTGACAGACCTGTCCCCACCAGTACTGTACCCCAGTGATATACAGTGACAGACAAGTCCCCACCAGTACTGTACCCCTAATGTTATACAGTGACAGACCAGTCTCCACCAGAACTGTACCCCAGAGTTATACAAGGACAGGCTTGACCCACCAATACTGTACCCCAGTGTTATTCAGTGACAGACCTGTCCCCACCAGTACTGTACCCCAGTGTTATACAGTGACAGACCTGTCCCCACCAGTACTGTACCCCAGTGTTATACAGAGACAGACCTGTCCCCACCAGTATTGTACCCCAGTGTTATACAGTGAAAGACCTGTCCCCACATTACTGTACACCTGTGTTATACAGTGACACATCCGTCCCCACCAGTACTGTACCCCACTGTTAACAGTGGCAGAATTGTCTCCACCCGTACTGAACCCGTGTTACACATGACAGACCCGTCCGCACCACGGCTGCACCCCAGGGTTATACAGCGACAGATGTCACCCCACAAGGACTGTGCCCAAGTACTATACAGTGTCGGGACTGTCCCCACCAGCACTGCAGCCCAGATGTATACAGCGACACATCCCTCACCACCAGTACTGTACGCCACTGTTTTACAGACACAGACCTGTTTCCACCAGTATTGTACCCCAGTGTTATACAATGACAGACCCATCCCCACCAGTACTGCACACCAGTGTTATACAGTGACAGAACAAAAACAGAATTACCTGGAAAAACTCAGCAGGTCTGGCAGCATTGGCAGAGAAGTAAAGAGTTGACGTTTCGAGTCCTCATGACCCTTCAGCAGAACTATATAGTATATCGAACTATTCAGTTCTGCTGAAAGGTCATGAGGACTCGAAACATCAACTCTTTTCTTCTCCGCCGATGCTGCCAGACCTGCTGAGTTTTTCCAGGTAATTCTGTTTTTGTTTTGGAATTCCAGCATCCGCAGTTTTTTGTTTTTATACCGTGACAGACCTGTCCCCACCAGTACTGTACCCCAGTGTTATACAGTGACAGACCTGTCCCCACCAGTACTGTACCCCAGTGTTATACAGTATCAGGTTTGTCCCCATGTTTACAGTACCTTAGTGTTATTCAGTGATAGGCCTCTCCCCGCCAGTACTGTACCCCAGTGTTATACAGTGACAGACCTGTCCCCACCTGTACTGTACCCCAGTGTTATACAGTGACAGACCTGTCCCCACCAGTACTGTACCCCAGTGTTATATAGACACAGACCTGTCCCCACCAGTACTGTACCCCAGTGTTATACAGTGACAGACCTGTTCCCACCTGTACTGTACCCCAGTGTTATACAGTGACAGACCTGTCCCCACCAGTACTGTACCCCAGTGTTATACAGACACAGACCTGTCCCCACCAGTACTGTACCCCAGTGTTATACAGTGACAGACCTGTCCCCACCAGTACTGTACCCCAGTGTTATACAGACACAGACCTGTCCCCACCAGTACTGTACCCCAGTGTTATACAGTGACACAACCATCAGAACCAGAACTGTACCCCAGTGTTATACAGACACAGATCTGTCCCCGCCTGTACTGTACCCCAGTGTTATACAGTGACACAGCCATCAGAACCAGAACTGTACCCCAGTTATACAGACACAGACCTATCTCCACCAGTACTGTGCCCCAGTGTTATACCTTGACAATCCATACCCAGCAGTGCTGTTCCACAGTGTATACAGTGAGAGAACCATCCCCACCAGTACTGTACCCCGTTGTTACGCAGTGAAAAAACCATACCCACCAGCACTGTACACCAGGGTTATACAGTGACAGACCCGGCCCCACCATCACTGTACCCCAGTGCTATACTGTGACATACCCAGCCCCACCAGTACTGTACCCCAGTGTTATACAGTGACAGACCAGTCCCCACCAGTATTGTACCCCAGTGTTAGACAGTGACAGACCCATCTCCACCAGTACTGTACCCCAGTGTTAGACAGTGACAGACCCGTCTCCACCAGTACTGTACCCCAGTGTTATGCAGTGAAAGAACTATCCCCACCAGCACTGTACCCCGGTGTTATACACTGATGGGCTTGGCCCCACCAGTACAGTACCCCAGTGTTATATAGTGACAGACCTGTCCACACCAGTACTGTACTCATGTTATACAGTGACAGACAAACCCCAACAGTACAGTGCCCTAGTCGTCTATAGTGACAGACCTGTGCCAATCAGTATTGTACCCCAGTGTTATAAAGTGACAGAATGCTCCCCACAAGTACTGTACCCAAGTGTTATACAGTGACAGACATGTCCCCACCACTCCTGTACCCCAGTGTTATGAAGTGACAGACCTGTCCCCACCAGTACTGTACCCCAGTGTTATACAGTGACAAACCTGTCCACGCCAGTACTGTACCCCAGTGTTATACAGTGACAGACAAAACCCACCCCTACAGTGCCCTATTTGTCTATAGTGACAGACCTGTCCCAACCAGAACTGTATCTCAGAGTTATACAGTGACAGTCCATCTCCACAACTACCGTACCCCAGTGTTATACAGTGACAGACCTGCCCCACCAGTACTGTCCCCCGGTGTTATACACTGATGGGCTTGGCCCCACCAGTACAGTACCCCAGTGTTATATAGTGACAGACCTGTCCACACCAGTACTGTACTCATGTTATACAGTGACAGACAAACCTCAACAGTACAGTGCCCTAGTCGTCTATAGTGACAGACCTGTGCCAACCAGTACTGTACTCAGAGTTATACAGTGACAGACCTGTGCCAATCAGTATTGTACCCCAGTGTTATAAAGTGACAGAATGCTCCCCACAAGTACTGTACCCAAGTGTTATACAGTGACAGACATGTCCCCACCACTCCTGTACCCCAGTGTTATAAAGTGACAGACCTGTCCCCACCAGAACTGTACCCCAGTGTTATACAGTGACAGACCTGTCCCCACCAGTACTGTACCTCAGAATTATACATTGAAAGACTTGACCCACCAGTACAGTATCCCAGAGTTATACAGTGACAGACGGGACTCCACCACTCCTGTACCTCAGTGTTATACAGTGATAGACATTTCCCCACCAGTACTGTATCCCACTGTTATACAGACACACACCTGTCCCCACAAAACTGTACACCTGTGTTATACAGTAACACAACCGTCCCCACCAGTACTGTACCTCTAATGTAATACAGTGACAAACCTCTCCCCACCAGTACTGTACCCCAGTGTTATACAGTGAGAGGCCTGACCCAACTGTACTTTACCCCAGTGTAATACAGTGACAGAACTGTCCCCACCAGAACTGTACCCCAGTGTTACACAGTGAAAGAACCATCCCCACCAGCACTGTACACCAGGGTTATACAGTGACAGACCCGTCCCCACCAGTTCTGTACCCCAGTTTTATACAGTGACGGACCTGTCCACACCAGTACTGTACCCCAGTGTTATACAGTGATAGACCTGTGCCCTTCTGTACTGTACCCATGTTATACTGTGACAGACGAAACCCACCAGTACAGTTCCCTAGTTGTCTATGGTGACAGACCTGTCCCCACCAGTACTGTACTCCAGTGTAATGCAGTGAAAGAATGATCCGCACCAGCACTCTACCCCAGTGTTATACAGTGACAGACCTGTCCCCACCAGTATTGTACTCCAGCGATATACGGTGACAGACCTGTCCACACCAATACTGTACCTCAGTGTTATACAGTGACAAACCTGTACCTGCCTGTACTGGAACCCAGTGTTATACAGTGACAGACCCGTCCCCACCAGTACTGTACCCGTGTTATACAGTGACAGACAAACACCACCAGTATGGTGCCCTAGTTGTCTATAGTAACAGACCTGTCCCAACCAGTACTGTACGCCAGTGTTTTACAGTGACAGATCTGTCCCCGCCAGTCCTGTGCCCCAGTGTTATGCAGAGAAAGACCCAAACCCACCAGCACTGTACCCCAGTGTTACACAGTGACAGACCTGTCTCCACCAGTACCGCACCCCAGTGTAATGCAGTGACAGATCTGTCCCCACCAGTACTGTGCCCCAGTGTTATACAGTGACAGACCTGTCCCCACCAGTATTGTATCCCAGGATAATGCAGTGACAGACCTGTCCACACAAGTACTGTACCCCAGTGATATTCAGTGACAGACCTGTCCCCACCAGAACTATACCCCAATGTTATACAGTGACAGACCTGTCCCCACCAGTACTGTACCCCAGTGTTATACAGTGACAGACAAGTCCACACCAGTACTGTACCCCTAATGTTATACAGTGACAGACCAGTCTCCACCAGAACTGTACCCCAGAGTTATACAAGGACAGGCTTGACCCACCAATACTGTACCCCAGTGTTATTCAGTGACAGACCCGTCCCCACCAGTACTGTACCCCGGTGTTATACAGTGACAGACCTGTCCCCACCAGTACTGTACCCCGGTGATATACAGTGACAGACCCGTCCCCACCAGTTCTGTACCCCTAATATTATACAGTGACAGACCCGCCCCCACCAGTACTGTACCCCAGTATTATACAGTGACAGACCCGTCTCCACCAGTACTGTACCCCAGTGTTATCCAGTAACAGACCCGTCCCCACCAGTACTGTGCCCCAGTGTTATGCAGTGAAAGAACCAACCCAACCAGCATTGCACCCCAGTGTTATACAGTGACAGACCTGTCTCCACCACTACTGTACACGTGTTATACAGTGATAGACCTTTCCCCACCAGTAATGTACCCCAGTGTTATACAGTGACAGACCTGACCCCACCAGTATTGTAATCCAGTGATATACAGTGGTAGACCTGTCCCCACCAGTACTGTACCCCAGTGTTATACAGTGACAGACCTGTCCACGCCAGTACTGTACCCCAGTGTTATACAGTGACAGACAAACCCCACCCCTACAGTGCCCTATTTGTCTATAGTGACAGACCTGTCCCAACTAGTACTGTACCTCAGAGTTATACAGTGACAGTCCATCTCCACAAGTACCGTACCCCAGTGTTATACAGTGACAGACCTGTCCCCACCAGTACTGTACCCCGGTGTTATACACTGACGGGCTTGGCCCCACCAGTACAGTACCCCAGTGTTATATAGTGACAGACCTGTCCACACCAGTACTGTACTCGTGTGATACAGTGACAGACAAACCCCACCAGTACAGTGACCTAGTTGTCTATAATGACAGACCTGTCCCAACCAGTACTGTACCCGTGTTATACAGTGACAGACAAACCCCAACAGTACAGTGCCCTAGTCGTCTATAGTGACAGACCTGTCCCAACCAGTACTGTACTCAGAGTTATACAGTGACAGACCTGTGCCAATCAGTAATGTACCCCAGTTAACCGAGGTTTTCCACCGACGGTCGTTGACAGGGCCCTCAACCGTGTCCGGCCCATCTCCCGCGCATCCGCCCTCACGCCTTCTCCTCCCTCCCAGAAGCATGATAGGGTCCCCCTTGTCCTCACTTATCACCCCACCAGCCTCCGCATTCAAAGGATCATCCTCCGCCATTTCCACCAACTCCAGCATGATGCCACCACCAAACACATCTTCCCTTCACCCCCCTTATCGGCATTCCATAGGGATCGCTCCCTCCGGGACACCCTGGTCCACTCCTCCATCACCCCCTACTCCTCAACCCCCTCCTATGGCACCACCCCATGCCCACGCAAAAGATGTAACACCTGCCCCTTCACTTCCTCTCTCCTCACCGTCCAAGGGCCCAAACACTCCTTTCAAGTGAAGCAGCATTTCACTTGCATTTCCTCCAATTTAGTCTACTGCATTCGTTGCTCCCAATGTGGTCTTCTCTACATTGGAGAGACCAAACGTAAACTGGGCGACCGCTTTGCAGAACACCTGCGGTCTGTCCGCAAGAATGACCCAAACCTCCCTGTCGCTTGCCATTTTAACACTCCACCCTGCTCTCTTGCCCACATATCTGTCCTTGGCTTGCTGCATTGTTCCAGTGAAGCCCAACGCAAACTGGAGGAACAACACCTCATCTTCCGACTAGGCACCTTACAGCCTTCCGGCCTGAATATTGAATTCAATAACTTTAGGTCGTGAGCTCCCTCCCCCATCCCTACCCCCTTTCTGTTTCCCCCTTTTTCCCCTTTTTTTTCCCTATAAATTTTATAGATTTTTCTTTTCCCACCTATTTCCATTATTTTTAAATATTTTAAAATCTTTTATGCTCCCTCCACCCCCACATGAGCTATACCTTGAGTGCCCTACCATCCATTCTTAATTAGCACATTCGTTTAGATAATATCACCAACTTTAACTTTAACACCTATGTGTTCTTTTGTACCATTGTCGCTGACATCTTTTGATGATCTGCTTCTATCATTGCTTGTTTGTCCACACAACCACCTCTCTCTCTCTCTCTATCTCTCCGCCCCCCCACACACACACGTTAAACCAGCTTATATTTCAACTCTTTCTTGGACTCGAAATCAAGTTCTGTCGAAGGGTCATGAGGACTCGAAACGTCAACTCTTTTCTTCTCCGCCGATGCTGCCAGACCTGCTGAGTTTTTCCAGGTAGTTCTGTTTTTGTAATGTACCCCAGTGTTATACAGTGACAGAACGCTCCCCACAAGTACTGTACCCAAGTGTTATACAATGACAGACATGTCCCCACCACTCCTGTACCCCAGGGTAATAAAATGACAGACCTGTCCCCACCAGAACTGTACCCCAGTCTTATACAGTGACAGACCCATCCCCACCAGTACTGTACCTCAGAATTATACATTGAAAGTCTTGACCCACCAGTACAGTATCCCAGAGTTATACAGTGACAGACGGGACTCCACCACTCCTGTACCCCAGTGTTATATAGAGATAGACATTTCCCCACCAGTACTATATCCCACTGTTATACAGACACACACCTGTCCCCACAATACTGTACACTTGTGTTATACAGTGACACAACCATCCCCACCAGTACTGTACCTCTAATGTAATACAGTGACAAACCTCTCCCCACCAGTACTGTACCCCAGTGTTATACAGTGACAGGCCTGACCAAATTGTACATTACCCCAGTGTGATACAGTGACAGAACTGTCCCCACCAGAACTGTACCCCAGTGTTATTCAGTGACAGACCTGTCCCCACTGGTTCTGTACCCCAGAGTCATACAGTGACAGATGTGACTCACCAGTACTGTACCCCAGTGTAATAAAGTGACAGACCTGTCCCCACCAGCACTGTACCCCACTGTTATACAGCGACAGACCCGTCCCCACCAGTACCGTCCCCCTAATGTTATACAGTGACAGACCTCTCCCCACCAGTACAGTACCCCAGTGTTATACAGTGACAGGGCTGTCCCAACCGTACTTTACCCCAGTGTTATACAGTGACAGTCCTGACACCACCAGTACTGTACCCCAGTGTTTTACATTGACAGACCTGTCCCCACCAGTACTGTACCCCAGTGTTTTACAGAGACAGACCTGTCCCTACCAGAACTGTATCCCAGTGTTATACAGTGACAGACCGGTCCCCAACAGCACTGTACCCCAGTGTTATACAGTGACAGACCGGTCCCCACCAGTACCGTAACCCTAATGTTATGCAGTGACAGAACTCTCCCAACCAAGACTGAACCCCAGTGTTATACAGTAACAGTTTTGTCCCCACCAGAACAGTGTCATAGGGTTATACAGAAACAGAATTGCACCACCAACAGACCGTCCCCACCAGGACAGTACCCCAGTGTTATACAGTGACAAACCCATCCCCACCAGTATTGTACCCTAACGTTATACAGTGACAGAACTCTCCCAACCAAGACTGAACCCCAGTGTTATACAGTAACAGATTTGTCCCCACCAGAACAGTGCCGTAGGGTTATACAGAAACAAAATTGCCACCCACCACCAACAGACCTGTCCCCACCAATACTGTACCCCAGAGTTATACAGTGGTAGACCTGTCCCCACCAGTACTGTACCCCAGTGTTATACAGTGGTAGACCTGTCCCCACCAGTACTGTACCCAAGAGTTATACAGTGACAGACCTGTCCCCACCAGTACTGTACCCCAGTGTTATACGGTGACAGACCTGTCCCCACCAGTACTGTACCCAAGAGTTATACAGTGACAGACCTGTCCCCACCGGTACTGTACCCCAGTGTTATACAGTGACAGACCTGTCCCCACCAGTACTGTACCCCAGAGTTATACAGTGACAGACCTGTCCACACCAGTACTGTACCCCAGTGTTATACAGTGACAGACCTGTCCCCACCAGTACTGTACCCCAGTGTTATACAGTGACAGACCTGTCCACACCAGTACTGCACCCCAGTGTTACACAGTGACAGACCTGTTCCCACCAGTACTGTACCCCAGTGTTATACAGTGACAGACCTGTCCCCACAATACTGTACACCTGTGTTATACAGTGACACATCCGTCCCCACCAGTACTGTAGCCCACTGTTATACAGTGGCAGAATTGTCTCCACCTGTACTGTACCCGTGTTACACAGTGACAGATCCGTCCGCACCACGGCTGCACCCCAGGGTTATACAGCGACAGAGGTAACCCAACAGGACTGTGCCCAAGTACTATGCAGTGTCGGGACTGTCCCCACCAGCACTGCAGCCCAGAGATATACAGGGACACTTCTGTCACCCCCAGTACTGTACCCCACTGTTATACAGACACAGACATGTCCCCCATGTACTGTAACCCAGTGTTATACAGTGACAAATCCGTTACCACAAGTATTGTACCTCAGTGTTAAACAGACACAGACCTGCCCACACCTTTACTGTACCCAAGTATTAAAAAGACACGGAGCTGTCCCCACCAGTACTGTACCCCAGTGTTATACAGTGACAGACCTGTCCCCACCAGTACTGTACCCCAGTGTTATACAGTGACAGACCTGTCCCCACCAGTACTGTATCCCAGTGTTATACAGTGACAGACCTATCCCCACCAGTACTGAATCCCAGTGTTATACAGTGACAGACCTCTCCCCACCAGTACTGAACCCCAGTGTTATACCGTGACAGACCTGTCCTCACCATACTGTACCCCAGTGTTATACAGTGACAAACCCGTCCCCACCAGTACTGTACCCCAGTGTTATACAGTGACAGGCCCGTCCCCACCAGTACTGTACCCCAGTGTTATACAGTGACAGACCTGTCCGCACCAGAACTGAACCCCAGTGTTATACAGTGACAGACCTGTCCCCACCAGTACTGTACCCCAGAGTTATACAGTGACAGACTTGACTCCACCACTCCTGTACCCCAGTGTAATAAAGTGACAGACCTGTCACCACCAGACCTGTACCCCAGTGTTATACAGTGACAGCCCCGTCCCCACCAGTACTGTACCCCAGTGTTAGACAGTGACAGACCTGTCCCCACAATACTGTACACCTGTGTTATACAGTGACACATCCGTCCCCACCAGTACTGTAGCCCACTGTTATACAGTGGCAGAATTGTCTCCACCTGTACTGTACCCGTGTTACACAGTGACAGATCCGTCCGCACCACGGCTGCACCCCAGGGTTATACAGCGACAGACGTAACCCAACAGGACTGTGCCCAAGTACTATGCAGTGTCGGGACTGTCCCCACCAGCACTGCAGCCCAGAGATATACAGGGACACTTCTGTCACCCCCAGTACTGTACCCCACTGTTATACAGACACAGACATGTCCCCCATGTACTGTAACCCAGTGTTATACAGTGACAAATCCGTTACCACAAGTATTGTACCTCAGTGTTAAACAGACACAGACCTGCCCACACCTTTACTGTACCCAAGTATTAAAAAGACACAGAGCTGTCACCACCAGACCTGTACCCCAGTGTTATACAGTGACAGCCCCGTCCCCACCAGTACTGTACCCCAGTGTTAGACAGTGACAGACCTGTCCTCACCAGTACTGTACCTCAGAATTATACATTGAAAGACTTGACCCACCAGTACTGTATCCCAGAGTTATACAGTGACAGACAGGACTCCACCACTCCTGTACCCCAGTGTTATACAGTGACAGACCTATCCCCACCAGTACTGTATCCCAGTGTTATACAGTGACAGACCTCTCCCCACCAGTACTGAACCCCAGTGTTATACCGTGACAGACCTGTCCTCACCATACTGTACCCCAGTGTTATACAGTGACAAACCCGTCCCCACCAGTACTGTACCCCAGAGTTATACAGTGACAGACTTGACTCCACCACTCCTGTACCCCAGTGTAATAAAGTGACAGACCTGTCACCACCAGACCTGTACCCCAGTGTTATACAGTGACAGCCCCGTCCCCACCAGTACTGTACCCCAGTGTTAGACAGTGACAGACCTGTCCTCACCAGTACTGTACCTCAGAATTATACATTGAAAGACTTGACCCACCAGTACTGTATCCCAGAGTTATACAGTGACAGACAGGACTCCACCACTCCTGTACCCCAGTGTTATACAGTGACAGACCTATCCCCACCAGTACTGTATCCCAGTGTTATACAGTGACAGACCTCTCCCCACCAGTACTGAACCCCAGTGTTATACCGTGACAGACCTGTCCTCACCATACTGTACCCCAGTGTTATACAGTGACAAACCCGTCCCCACCAGTACTGTACCCCAGTGTTATACAGTGACAGACCCGTCCCCACCAGTACTGTACCCCAGTGTTATACAGTGACAGACCTGTCCGCACCAGAACTGAACCCCAGTGTTATACAGTGACAGACCTGTCCCCACCAGTACTGTACCCCAGAGTTATACAGTGACAGACTTGACTCCACCACTCCTGTACCCCAGTGTAATAAAGTGACAGACCTGTCACCACCAGACCTGTACCCCAGTGTTATACAGTGACAGCCCCGTCCCCACCAGTACTGTACCCCAGTGTTAGACAGTGACAGACCTGTCCTCACCAGTACTGTACCTCAGAATTATACATTGAAAGACTTGACCCACCAGTACTGTATCCCAGAGTTATACAGTGACAGACAGGACTCCACCACTCCTGTACCCCAGTGTTATACAGTGATAGACATTTCCCCACCAGTGCTGTATACCATTGTTATACAGACACACACCTGTCCCCACAATACTGTACACCTGTGTTATTCAGTGATACAACTGTCCCCACCAATACTGTACCTCTAATGTAATATAGTGACAAACCTCTCCCCACCAGTACTGTACCCCAGTGTTATATAGTGACAGGCCTGACCAAATTGTACTTTACCCCAGTGTGATACAGTGACAGAACTGTCCCCACCAGAACTGTACCCCAGTGTTATACAGTGACAGACCTGGCCCCACCAGAACTGAACCCCAGTGTTACACAGTGACAGACCTGTCCCCACTGGGTCTGTACCCCAGAGTCATACAGTGACAGACGTGACCCACCAGTACTGTACCCCAGTGTAATAAAGTGACAGACCCGTCCCCACCAGTATTGTACGCCAGAGTTATACAGTGACAGACCCGTCCCACCCAGTACTGTACCCCAGTGTTATACAGTGACAGACCCGTCCCCACCAGCACTGTATCCCAGTGTTATACAGTGACAGACCTGTCCCCACCAGTACTGTATCTCAGTGTTATACAGTGACAGACGTGACCCATCTGTACTGTACCCCAGTATAATAAAGTGACAGACCTGTCCCCACCAGCACTGTACCCCAGTTTTATACAGTGACAGACCCGTCCCCACCAGTATTGTACCCCAGAGTTATACAGTGACAGACCCGTCCCCACCAGTACTGTACCCCAGAGTTATACAGTGACAGACCCGTCGCCACCAGCACTGTTCCCCAGTGTTATACAGTGACAGACCCGTCCCCACCAGTACTGTACCTCAGTGTTATACAGTGATAGACATTTCCCCACCAGTACTGTACCCCACTGTTATACAGTGACAGACCTGTCCCCACAATACTGTACACCTGTGTTATACAGTGACACATCCATCCCCACCAGTACTGTAGCCCACTGTTATACAGTGGCAGAATTGTCTCCACCTGTACTGTACCCGTGTTATACAGTGACAGACCCGTCCGCACCGCAGCTGCACCCCAGGGTTCTACAGCGACAGACGTAACCCCAACAGGACTGTGCCCAAGTACTATGCAGTGTCGGGACTGTCCCCACCAGCACTGCAGCCCAGAGGTATACAGTGACACTTCTGTCACTCCCAGTACTGTACCCCACTGTTATACAGACACAGACCTGTCCCCCATGTAATGTACCACAGTGTTATACAGTGACAAATCTGTCACCACAAGTATTGTACCCCAGTGTTAAACAGACACAGACCTGCCCACACCTTTACTGTACCCCAGTGTTATAAAGACACGGACCTGTCCCCACCAGTATTGTACCCCAGTGATATACAGCGACAGACCCGTCCCCACCAGTACCGTACCCTTATGTTAAACAGTGACAGACCTCTCCCCACCAGTACTGTACCCCAGTGTTATACAGTGACAGATCTGTCCCCACCATACTGTACCCCAGTGTTATACAGTGACAGACCTGTTCCCACCTGTACTGTACCCCAGTGTTATACAGTGACAGACCTGTCCCCACCAGTACTGTACCCCAGTGATATACAGTGACAGACCCGTCTCCACCAGTTCTGTACTCCAGAGTTATACCGTGACAGACTTCACCCACCAGTACTGTACCCGTGTAATACAGTGACAGATCCGTCTGCACCACGGCTGCACCCCAGGGTTATACAGCGACAGACGTAACCCCACCAGGACTGTGTCCAAGTACTATACAGTGTCGAGACTGTCCCCACAAGCACTGCAGCCCAGAGGTATACAGTGACACTTCTGTCACCACCAGTACTGTAGCCCACTGTTATACAGACACAGACCTGTCCCCCCAGGACTGTGCACCAGTATTATACAGTGACACATCCATCACCACCAGTATTGTACCCCATTGTTAAACAGACATAGACCTTTCCCCATCAGGACTGTACACCAGTGTTATACAGACACAGACCCGTCCCCACCTTTATTGTACATCAGTGTTATACAGTGACAGAACAAAAACAGAATTACCTGGAAAAACTCAGCAGGTCTGGCAGCATCGGCGGAGAAGAAAAGAGTGACGTTTCGAGTCTTCATGACCCTTCGACAGAACTTGATTTCGAGTCCAGGAAAGAGTTGAAATATAAGCTGGTTTAAGGTGTGTAGGGGGGGGGTGCGGAGAGAGAGAGAGAGACAGAGGTGCTTGTGTAGACAAACAAGCAGTGATAGAAGCAGATCATCAAAAGATGTCAGTGACAATGGGACAAAAGAACACATAGGTGTTAAAGTTAAAGTTGGTGACATTATCTAAACGAATGTGCTAATTAAGAATGGATGGTAGGACACTCAAGGTACAGCTCATGTGGGGGTGGAGGGAGCATAAAAGATTTTAAAATATTTAAAAATAAGTGGGAAAAGAAAAATCTGTAAAAATTTATAGGGAAAAAAAGGGGGAAAAAAGGGGGGAAACAGAAAGGGGGTGGGGATGGGGGAGGGAGCTCACGACCTAAAGTTATTGAATTCAATATTCAGACCGGAAGGCTAAAGTGTTCCGATGATGCTACCTTCAAAAACGGTTCCTCTGACATGTCCTCCTTCTTCCTTAACCGAGGTTTTCCACCCACGGTCGTTGACAGGGCCCTCAACCGTGTCCGGCCCATCTCCCGCGCATCCGCCCTCACGCCTTCTCCTCCCTCCCAGAAACATGATAGGGTCCCCCTTGTCCTCACTTATCACCCCACCAGCCTCCGCATTCAAAGGATCATCCTCCGCCATTTCCGCCAACTCCAGCATGATGCCACCACCAAACACATCTTCCCTTCACCCCCCTTATCGGCATTCCGTAGGGATCGCTCCCTCCGGGACACCCTGGTCCACTCCTCCATCACCCCCTACTCCTCAACCCCCTCCTATGGCACCACCCCATGCCCACGCAAAAGATGTAACACCTGCCCCTTCACTTCTTCTCTCCTCACCGTCCAAGGGCCCAAACACTCCTTTCAAGTGAAGCAGCATTTCACTTGCATTTCCCCCAACTTAGTCTACTGCATTCGTTGCTCCCAATGTGGTCTTCTCTACATTGGAGAGACCAAACGTAAACTGGGCGACCGCTTTGCAGAACACCTGCGGTCTGTCCGCAAGAATGACCCAAACCTCCCTGTCGCTTGCCATTTTAACACTCCACCCTGCTCTCTTGCCCACATGTCTGTCCTTGGCTTACTGCATTGTTCCAGTGAAGCCCAACGCAAACTGGAGGAACAGCACCTCATCTTCCGACTAGGCACCTTACAGCCTTCCGGTCTGAATATTGAATTCAATAACTTTAGGTCGTGAGCTCCCTCCCCCATCCCCACCCCCTTTCTGTTTCCCCCTTTTTTTCCCCCTTTTTTTCCCCTATAAATTTTTACAGATTTTTCTTTTCCCACTTATTTTTAAATATTTTAAAATCTTTTATGCTCCCCCCACCCCCACTAGAGCTGTACCTTGAGTGTCCTACCATCCATTCTTAATTAGCACATTCGTTTAGATAATGTCACCAACTTTAACTTTAACACCTATGTGTTCTTTTGTCCCATTGTCACTGACATCTTTTGATGATCTGCTTCTATCACTGCTTGTTTGTCTACACAAGCACCTCTGTCTCTCTCTCTCTCTCTCCGCACCCCCCCCCCTACACACCTTAAACCAGCTTATATTTCAACTCTTTCCTGGACTCGAAATCAAGTTCTGTCGAAGGGTCATGAAGACTCGAAACGTCAACTCTTTTCTTCTCCGCCGATGCTGCCAGACCTGCTGAGTTTTTCCAGGTAATTCTGTTTTTGTTTTGGATTTCCAGCATCCGCAGTTTTCTTTGTTTTCAACTCTGTGTTTAATTGACTGCCACTGCTCTTCAAGAAATGCCTACCTCCTTGAAGAAGTTCTGTTCCTCTCTGCGACAAGATTTCCGTATCTCTCTGTTGCCTTGTTCACCTTCTTTGCTTTCCATTTCCCTCCTAGTGTTTGACAAGGTGTTTACTAAAACCCGCTTTCACAGCCATATCTCCTTTCTCAGTGACTGCCTCCGTCTCCGACTTACCCCACGTGGATTTCAACTGAAATTCCACCCCTCATCTTTCGAACCCACCCAGGATTACCGGTATCTCCGGGACATAAAACGTTTCTCAGACTGCTGTTCCCGTCACATTCTGAAATCCACACTCAGTGCCATGCGCCGCCATATGAACACACTCGACCTCTCCCTCCAGCAGCACCGCCGTACCCTTTTTCAAAGCTGCGCGTGCCCCCAGTTTCATTTTATCCTTCGGCTCATCCGACGCCTCAACAAGAAACTTTTTCTCTTTCTCTCAACTGCTAAGGAACGCAAGCTCCAACAACTCATCGACACCAACACCCATCTAGGACCCTCCACCCCAGCCTGTCCCTCCGTCCCCACCCCATCTTCCAATCCCAGCCCCAGCCGTGTATTCACTATACCCCCTGACCTTCCCCTCTCCGATGCTGAACGTTCAGTGCTCAGCAAAGGACTTAGTTTCATACCCTTACGCCCTCACCTCAATGAATTTCGGGCTCGGCATGATACTGAACTCTTCTTTCGCCGTCTTCGTCTCCGGGCTCACTTCTTTGGGCAGGAGTCCTCTCCCAGTTCAACGGATCCTTTTACCCATCTCCAATATTCTCCCTCCACCTGGACCCCTCCCTCTGGATTCTTACCTTCTCTTGATCTTTTCATTGAGAACTGTCGGCGCGACATTAGTCGTCTCAATTTCTCTGCTCCTCTCACCCATTCTAACCTGTCTCTCTCTGAACTTACTGCACTCCATTCTCTCAGGTCCAACCCTGACATTGTCATCAAACCCGCTGACAAGGGTGGTGCTGTTGTTGTCTGGCGCACTGACCTCTACCTCGCGGAGGCTGAGCGTCAACTCGCAGACACTTCCTCCTACCTCTCCCACCACTGAACATCAAGCCATTGTTTCCAGGACTGTCACTGACCTCATCTCCTCTGGGGATCTCCCTCCCACAGCTTCCAACCTGATAGTCGCCCAACCTCGGACGGCCCGCTTCTATCTCCTACCTAAAATCCACAAACAGAACTGCCCCGGTAGACCGATCGTCTCAGCTTGCTCCTGCCCCACAGAACTCATTTCTCGTTATCTTGACTCCCTTCTCTCTCCCCTTGTCCAGTCCCTTCCCACCTACATCCGTGATTCCTCTGACACCTTACGTCACATCAACAATTTCCAGTTCCCTGGCTCCAACCGCTTCCTCTTCACCATGGACGTCCAATCCCTCTACACCTCCATCCCCCACCAGGATGGTCTGAGGGCCCTTAGCTTCTTCCTCGAACAGAGGCCAGAACAATCCCCATCCACCACTACTCTCCTCCGTCTGGCTGAACTTGTTCTCACGTTGAACAATTTCTCCTTCAACTCCTCTCACTTTCTCCAAATAAAAGGTGTGGCTATGGGTACCCGCATGGGCCCCAGCTATGCCTGTCTCTTTATGGGATATGTGGAACATTCCTTGTTGCAGTCCTACCCCGGCCCCCTTCCACAACTTTTTCTCCGGTACATCGATGATTACTTCGGTGCCGCTTCATGCTCTCGTCGGGACTTGGAAAAATTTATTAATTTTGCTTCCAATCTCCACCCCTCCATCATTTTCACGTGGTCCATCTCTGACACTTCCCTTCCCTTCCTTGACCTCTCTGTCTCAATCTCTGGTGATAGACTGTCCACCAATATCCATTACAAACCCACCGACTCCCACAGCTACCTCGACTACAGCTCCTCACACCCCGCTTCCTGTAAGGACTCCATCCCATTCTCCCAGTTCCTTCGCCTTCGTCGCATCTGTTCCGATGATGCTACCTTCAAAAACGGTTCCTCTGACATGTCCTCCTTCTTCCTTAACCGAGGTTTTCCACCCACGGTCGTTGACAGGGCCCTCAACCGTGTCCGGCCCATCTCCCGCGCATCCGCCCTCACGCCTTCTCCTCCCTCCCAGAAACATGATAGGGTCCCCCTTGTCCTCACTTATCACCCCACCAGCCTCCGCATTCAAAGGATCATCCTCCGCCATTTCCGCCAACTCCAGCATGATGCCACCACCAAACACATCTTCCCTTCACCCCCCTTATCGGCATTCCGTAGGGATCGCTCCCTCCGGGACACCCTGGTCCACTCCTCCATCACCCCCTACTCCTCAACCCCCTCCTATGGCACCACCCCATGCCCACGCAAAAGATGTAACACCTGCCCCTTCACTTCCTCTCTCCTCACCGTCCAAGGGCCCAAACACTCCTTTCAAGTGAAGCAGCATTTCACTTGCATTTCCCCCAACTTAGTCTACTGCATTCGTTGCTCCCAATGTGGTCTCCTCTACATTGGAGAGACCAAACGTAAACTGGGCGACCGCTTTGCAGAACACCTGCGGTCTGTCCGCAAGAATGACCCAAACCTCCCTGTCGCTTGCCATTTTAACACTCCACCCTGCTCTCTTGCCCACATGTCTGTCCTTGGCTTACTGCATTGTTCCAGTGAAGCCCAACGCAAACTGGAGGAACAACACCTCATCTTCCGACTAGGCACCTTACAGCCTTCCGGTCTGAATATTGAATTCAATAACTTTAGGTCGTGAGCTCCCTCCCCCATCCCCACCCCCTTTCTGTTTCCCCCTTTTTTTCCCCCTTTTTTTTCCCTATAAATTTTTACAGATTTTTCTTCTCCCACTTATTTTTAAATATTTTAAAATCTTTTATGCTCCCCCCACCCCCACATGAGCTGTACCTTGAGTGTCCTACCATCCATTCTTAATTAGCACATTCGTTTAGATAATGTCACCAACTTTAACTTTAACACCTATGTGTTCTTTTGTCCCATTGTCACTGACATCTTTTGATGATCTGCTTCTATCACTGCTTGTTTGTCTACACAAGCACCTCTGTCTCTCTCTCTCTCTCCGCACCCCCCCCCTACACACCTTAAACCAGCTTATATTTCAACTCTTTCCTGGACTCGAAATCAAGTTCTGTCGAAGGGTCATGAAGACTCGAAACGTCAACTCTTTTCTTCTCCGCCGATGCTGCCAGACCTGCTGAGTTTTTCCAGGTAATTCTGTTTTTGTTATACACTGACAGGCCTGTCGCCACCAGTACTGTACCCCAATGTTATAGAAGGACAGACTTATCCCCAGCAGTACAGTACCCCAGTGTTATATAGTAACAGATTTGTCCCAACGAGAACAGGGCCGTAGGGTTATACAGAAACATATTTCCCTCACCGACAGACGTCCCCAACAGTACTCTAGCCCATTGTTACACTGTGACAGACCCGTCCCCACTGGTGCTGAACCCCAGTGTTACACAATGACTGGCCTGTACCCACCAGTATTGTACCCCAGTGTTATACAGTGACTGACCTGTCCCCACCAGTACTGTACCCCCGTGTTATACAGTGACAGACCTGTCCCCACCAGTACTGTACTGCAGTGTTACACAGTGACTGACCTGGCCCCACCAGTACTGTATCCCCGTGTTATACAGTGACAGACCTGTCGCCACCAGTACTGTACCCCAGTGTTATACAGTAACAGACCCGTCCCCACAAGTACTGTACCCCATGTTATACAGTGACAGACCCGTCCCCACCAGTACTGTACACCAGTGTTATACATTGACAGACCTGTCTCCACCAGTACTGTACCCCAGTGTTATACAGTGACAGACCTGTCCCCACCAGTACTGTACCCTTGTGATTTTCAGTGATAGACCTTTCCCCACCAGTACTGTACCCCACTGTTATACAGACACAGACCTGTCCCCACAATACTGCACCCCAGTGTTATAAAGTGACAGACCTGACCGCACTGGCGCAGAGCTCCAGTATTACACAGTGACAGACATGTCCCCACTGGTGTGGAATTCCAGTGTTACACAGAGACAGGCCTGTACCCGCCAGTGCTATACCCCAGTGTCATACAGTGACAGACCTGTCACCACCCGTACTCTACCCCAGAGTTATACCGTAACAGACCTCTTCCCACCAGTACTGTACCCCAGTGTTATACAGTGACAGACCTGACCCCACCAGTACTGTACCCCAGTGTTATACAGTGACAGACCCATCCCACCAGTACTGTTCCCCAATGTTAAACTGTGACAGACCCTCCCCACCATTACTGTACTCCAGTGTTATACAGTGACAGACCCATCCCACCAGTACTGTTCCCCAATGTTAAACTGTGACAGACCCTCCCCACCAGTACTGTTCCTCAGTGTTATACAGTGACAGACCCTCCCCACCAGTACTGTTCCCCAATGTTAAACAGTGACAGACCCTCCCCACCAGTACTGTACCTCAGTGTTATACAGTGACAGACCCATCCCCAACAGTCCCCAGTGTTGTACAGGAACAGATTTGGCCCCACCAGAACAGTGACATAGGGTTATACAGAAACATTATTGCCCCCACCAACAGACCTGTCCCCACCAATACTGTACCCCAGTGTTATACAATGACAGACCTGTCCCCACTGGAGCTGAACCCAAATATCGCACAGTGACAGACATGTCCCTACTGGTGCCGATCCCTAGTGTTACACAGGGAGAGGCCTGTACCCACCAGTACTGTACACCAGTGTTATACAGTGACAGACCTGACCCCACCAGTACTGTACCTCAGTGTTATACAATGATAGACCTGTCCCCACCAGTACTGTACCCCAGTGTTACACAGTGACAGACCTGTCCCCACCAGTACTGTACCCCAGTATTATACAGTGACAGACCTGACCCCACCAGTACTGTACCCCAGTGTTATACAGTGACAGACCCATCCCCACCAGTACTGTACCCAGTGTTATAGTGACAGGCCAGTCCCCATCAGTACTGTACCCCAGATTATACAGTGACAGGCCTGACCCACCAGTACTGTACCCCACTGTTATACAGTGACAGATCTGTCTCCACCACTACTGTACCCCAGGGTTATACAGTGATAGACCTTTCCCCACCAGTACTGTACCCCACTGTTATACAGACACAGACCTGTCCCCACAATACTGTACACCTGTGTTATACAGGGACACATCAGTCCCCACCAGTACTGTAACCCAGAGTTATGCAGTGACAGACCTAACCCACCAGTACTGTACCCCACTGTTATACAGTGGCAGAATTGACTCCACCCGCACTGAACCCGTGTTACACAGTGACAGACCCGTCCGCACCCCAGGGTTATACAGCGACAGATGTCACCTCACCAGGACTATGCCCAAGTACTATACAGTGGGTCGGGACTGTGTCCACCAGCACTGCAGCCCAGAGGTATACAGTGACAGACCTGTCTCCACCAGTACTGTACCCCACTGTTATACAGGCACAGACCTGTCCCACCAGTACTGTACACCAGTGTTATACAGTGACACATCCGTCACCACCAGTATTGTACCCCAGTGTTAAACAGACACAGACCTGTCCCCATCAATACTGTACCCCACTGTTATACAGACACAGACCTGTCCCCCCAGTACTGAACACCAGTGTTATACAGTCACATATCCGTCACCACCAATATTGTAACCCAGTGTTAAACAGACACAGACCTGTCCCAACCAGTACTGTACCCCTGTGTTGTACAGTGACAGATTTGTCCCCACCAGAACAGTGCCGTCAGATTATACAGAAACATAATTGCCCCCACCAACAGACCATCCCCTCCAGTACAGTACCCCATTGCTATACTGTGACAGATCTGTCCCCACTGGTGCTGAATCCCAGTGTTACACAACGACAGGCCTGTACCCACCAGTACTGTACCGCAGTGTTATACAGTGACAGACCCATCCTCACTAGTACTGTACCCGTATTATACAGTGACAGACCTGTCCCCACCAGTACTCTACCCCAGAGTTATACAGTAACAGATCTGTTCCCACCAGTCCTGTACCCCACTGTAATACAGTGACAGACCTGTCCCCACCAGTACTGTACCCCAGTGTTATACAGTGACAGACCTGTCCCCACCACTACTGTACCGCAGTTTTATACAGTGACAGACCCATCCCCACCAGTACCCACCAGTATTATACCCCAGTTTTATACAGTGACAGACCCTTCCCCACAAGTACTGTTCCGCATTCTTATACATAGCCAGACCTGTTCCCACCAGTACTGCAACCAAATGTTATACAGTGACAGACCCATCCCCACCAGTACTGTACCCCAGTCTTATACAGTGATAGACCTGTCCCCACCAGTACAGTACCCACATCCGTCAGCACCAGTACGTAACCCAATTATACAGACACAGATTTGTCACCACTACAGTACCACAATGTTATACAATGACAGACCTCTCCCCACCAGGACTGAACCCCAGTGTTGTACAGGAACACATTTGGCCCCACCAGAACAGTGACGTAGGGTATTACAGGAACATAACTGCCCCCACCAACAGACCTGTCCCCACCAGTACTGTACCCCAGTGTTATACAATGACAGACCCGTCCCCACCAGTACACTACCCCAGAGTTATACAGTGACAGACCTGTCCCCACCAGTACTGTACCTGAGTGTTATAGTGACAGACTGATCCCTACCAGTACTGTACCCGTGTAATACAGCGACAGACCTGCCCCCACCAGTACTGTACCCCAGTGTTTTACAGTAATAGATTTGTCCCCACCAGAACAGTGCCATAGGGTTATACAGAAACGTAACTGCCCCACCAACAAACCTCTCCCCACTAGTACTGTGCCCCAGTGTTATACAGTAACAGATTTGTCCCCACCAGAACAGTGCCGTAGGGTTATACAGAAACATTATTGCACCCACCAACAGACCTGTCCCCACCAGTACTGTACCCCAGTGTTATACAGTAACAGATTTGTCCCCACCAGAACAGTGCCGTAGGGTTATACAGAAACATTATTGCACCCACCAACAGACCTGTCCCCACCAGTACTGTACCCCAGTGTTATACAGTGACAGACCCGTCCCCACCAGGACTGTGACCCAGTGATATACAGTGACAGAACCATCCTCACCAGTACTGTACCCCAGTGTTATACAGTGACAGAACCCTCCACACCAGTACTGTACCCCAGTGTTATACAGTGATAGGCCTGTCCCCACCAATACTGTAACCCAGTGTTATACAGACACAGATTTGTCCCCACCAGTACAGTACCCCAATGTTATACAATGACAGACTTGTCCTCAATAGTATTGTACCCCAGAGTTATACCGTGACAGACCGGTCCCCACCTGGACTCAACCCCAGTGTTAAACAGTAACAGATTTGTTCCCAACAGAACAGTGATGTAGGGTTATACAGAAACATAATTGCCCCCACCAACAGACCTGTCTCCACCAGTACTGTAACACAGTAATATACGGTGACAGACCTGTCTCCACTGGCACTGAACCCCAGTATTGCACAGTGACAGACATGTCCCCACTGGTGCTGAACCCCAGTGTTACACAGGGAAAGGCCTGTACCCACCTGTACTGTACCCCAGTGTTATACAGTGACTAACATGTCCCACCATTACTGTACCCCAGTGTTATACAGTGACAGACCTGTCCCCACCAGTAATGTGACCCAGTGTTATGCAGTGAAAGAACAATCCCCACCAGTACTGTACCCGAGTATTATACAGTGAC
This sequence comes from Isurus oxyrinchus, assembly GCA_026770705.1. Lineage (NCBI taxonomy): Eukaryota > Metazoa > Chordata > Chondrichthyes > Lamniformes > Lamnidae > Isurus > Isurus oxyrinchus. Next base: position 656,568 of record JANJGN010000033.1, read on the forward strand.
AGACCGATCCCCACCAGTACTGTAACCCAGCGTTATACAGTGACAGACCTGTCCCCACCAGTACTGTACCCCAGTGTTATAGTGAGAGACCGATCCCTACCAGTACTGGACCCCAGTGTGTTACAGTGACAGACCTGTCCCCAGCAGTACTGTACCCCAGTGTTGTACACTGACAGACCTGTCCAAACCAGGACTGTACCCCAGTGTTATATAGTGGCAGAATCCTCCCCACCAGTACTGTACCACTAGTGTTATACAGTGACAGACACATCGCCACCAGTACTGTAACCCAGTGTTATACAGTGACAGACCTGTCCCATCCAGTACTGAACCCCAGTGTTATACAGTGACAGACCTGTCCCATCCAGTACTGTACCCCACTGTTACACCATGACAGACCTGACCCCATCAGTAGTGTTCCCTAGTGTGATACAGTGACAGACCTGTCCCCAGCAGCACTGTACCCCAGTGTTACACAGTGACAGACCTGACCCCATCAGTACTGTTCCCCAGTGTGATACAGTGACAGACCTGTCCCCAGCAGTACTGTACCCCAGTGTTACACAGTGACAATCATGACCTCAGCAGTACTGTACCACAGCGTTATACAATGTCAGTCCATCCCCACCAGTACTGTACCCCAGTGTTGTACACTGACAGACCTGTTCAAACCAGGACTGTACCCCAGTGTTATGCAGGTAAAGAAGTGTCCCCACCAGTACTGTTCCCCAGTGTTATACAGTGGCAGAATCCTCCCCACCAGTACTGTACCCCTAGTGTTATACAGTGACAGACCCATCGACACCAGTACTGGACCCCAGTATTATACAATGACAGACATGTCCTCACCAGTACTAGACCGCAATGTTATACGATGACAGACTTGTCCCCACCAGTACAGTACCCCAGTGTTACACAGTGACAGACCTGTCCCCAGCAGTACTGTACCCCAGTGTTATACAGTGACACATCCGTCACCATTAGTACTGTACCCCACTGTTATACAGAAACAGACCTGTCCCCACCAGTACTGTATACCAGTGTTATACAGTGTCAGGACTGTCCCCACCAGTACTGTACACCAGTGCTATACAGTGACAGACCTGTGCCCACCAGTACTGTACCCCACTTTTATACAGACACAGACCTGTCCCCACCAGTACTGCACCCCAGTGTTATACAGTGACACATCTGTCAGCACCAGTACTGTACCCCAGTGTTACACAGTGGAAGATCTGACCCCACCAGTACTGTACCCCAGTGGTATACAGTGACAGACCCGTCCCCACCAGTACTGTACCCCAGTGTTATACAGTGACAGACCTGTCCCCACCAGTACTGTACCCCAGTGTTATACAGTGACAGACCCGTCCCCACCAGTACTGTACCCCAGTGTTATACAGTAACAAACCTGTCCCCACAAGTACTGTACCCCAGTGTTATACATTGGCAGGCGTGTCCCCACTTGTACTGTACCCCAATGGTATGCAGTGACAGACCTGACCCTACCAGTGCTGTACCCCAGTGTTATACAGTGACAAAACATGTCCCCACCTGTACTGTACCCCAGTGTTATACAGTGACAGACCTGTTCCCACCAGTACTGTACCCCAGTGTTATGCAGTGACAATTCTGTCCCCACAAGTACTGTATCCATGTTAGACAGAGACAGACCTGTCCCACCAGTACTGTATCCCAGTGTTAAACAGTGACAGACCTGCCCCCACCAGTACTGTACCCCAGTGTTATACAGTGATAGATCTGTCCCCACCAGTACTGTACCCCAGTGTTACACAGTGACAGACCTGTCCATTACCAGTACTGTAAGCCAGTGCTTTGCAGTTAAAGAAGCATCCCCAACAGTACTGTATCACAGTGTTATACAGTGGCAGACCCGTCCCCACTACTACTGTACCACAGTGTTATACAGAGACAGAACCCTGCCCACCAGTCCTGTACCCCAATGTTATACAGTGACAGACTTCTCCCCACCAGTACCGTACCCCAGTTATACAGACACTGACCTGTCCCCACCAGTACTGTACCGCAGTGATATACAGTGACAGATCCGTCACCACCAGTACTGTACCCGAGTTATATAGACACAGATCTGTCCCCCCGTACTGTACCCCAGTGTTATACAGTGACACATCCGCCAGCACCAGTACTCTACCCCAGTGTTACACAGTGACTGACCTGTCCCCCCCAGTTCTGTACACCAGTGTTACACAGTGACACATCTGGCCCCACCAGTACTGTACCCCAGTGTTATACAGTGACACATCTGGCCCCACCAGTACTGAGCCCCAGTGTTATACACTAACAGATTAGTCCCCACCAGAACAATGCTGTAGGTTATACAGAAACATAATTGCCCCCACCAACAGACCTGTCCCCACCAGTACTGAACCCCAGAGTTATACAGTGACAGACCCGTCCCCACCAGTACTGCACCCCAGTGTTATACAGTGACAGACCCGTCCCCACCAGTAATGTACCCCAGTGTTATACAGTGACAGAACTATCCAAACCAGTACTGTACCCCAGTGTTATAGTGACAGACCTGTCCCGACTGGTGCTGAACCCCAGTGTGACACAGGGACAGGCCTGTACCCATCAGTACTGTACACCAGTGTTATACAGTGACACACATGTACCCACCATTACTGTACCCCAGTGTTATACTGTGACAGACCTGTCCCCACCAGTACTGTACCCCAGTGTTGTATAGTGACAGACCTGTCCCCACCAGTACTGTACCCCAGTGTTATACAGTGACAGACCTGTCCAAACCAGGACTGTACCCCAGTGTTATGCAGGTAAAGAAGCGTCTCCACCAGTACTGTTCCCCAGTGTGATACAGTAACAAACCTGTCCCCACAAGTACTGTACCCCAGTGTTATACATTGGCAGGCGTGTCCCCACTTGTACTGTACCCCAATGGTATGCAGTGACAGACCTGACCCTACCAGTGCTGTACCCCAGTGTTATTAAGTGACAAAACATGTCCCCACCTGTACTGTACCCCAGTGTTATACAGTGACAGACCTGTTCCCACCAGTACTGTACCCCGGTGTTATGCAGTGACAATTCTGTCCCCACAAGTACTGTATCCATGTTAGACAGAGACAGACCTGCCCCACTAGTACTGTACCCCAGTATTATACAGTGATAGATCTGTCCCCACCAGTACTGTACCCCAGTGTTACACAGTGACAGAGCCGTCCCCACCAGTAATGTACCCCAGTGTTATATGTGACAGAACTGTCCAAACCAGTACTGTACCCCAGTGTTATAGTGACAGACCTTTCCCAACTGGTGCTGAACCCCAGTGTGACACAGGGACAGGCCTGTACCCATCAGCACTGTACACCAGTGTTATACAGTGACACACATGTCCCCACCATTACTGTACCCCAGTGTTATACAGTGACAGACCTGTCCCCACCAGTACTGTACCCCAGTGTTATACAGTGACAGACCTGTCCTAACCAGTAATGTGCCCCAGTGTTATGCAGTGAAAGAACCATCCCCACCAGCACTGTACCAAAGTGTTATACAGTGGCAGACGCATCCCCACCAGTACTGTACCACAGTGTTATATAGTAACTGACCTGTCCCCACCAGTACTGTACCCCAGTGTAATACAGTGACAGACCTGTCCTAACCAGTAATGTGCCCCAGTGTTATGCAGTAAAAGAACCATCCCCACCAGCACTGTACCACAGTGTTATACAGTGGCAGACCCGTCCCCACCAGTACTGTACCGCAGTGTTATATAGTAACAGACCTGTCCCCACCAGTACTGTACCCCAGTGTTATACAGTGACAGACCTGTCCTAACCAGTAATGTGCCCCGGTGTTATGCAGTGAAAGAACCATCCCCACCAGTACTGTACCACAGTGTTATACAGTGACAGAACCCTCTCCACTAGTACAGACCCCAGTGTTATAGAGTGACAGACCTGTCCCCACCAGTACTGCACCCCAGTGTTATACACAGACCTGTCCCCACCAGTACTGTACCCCAGTGTTATACAGTGACAGACCTGTCCTAACCAGTAATGTGCCCCAGTGTTATGCAGTGAAAGAATCATCCCCACCAACACTGTACCAAAGTGTTATACAGTGGCAGACGCATCCCCACCAGTACTGTACCACAGTGTTATATAGTAACTGACCTGTCCCCACCAGTACTGTACCCCAGTGTAATACAGTGACAGACCTGTCCTAACCAGTAATGTGCCCCTGTGTTATGCAGTAAAAGAACCATCCCCACCAGCACTGTACCACAGTGTTATACAGTGGCAGACCCGTCCCCACCAGTACTGTACCGCAGTGTTATATAGTAACAGACCTGTCCCCACCAGTACTGTACCCCAGTGTTATACAGTGACAGACCTGTCCTAACCAGTAATGTGCCCCGGTGTTATGCAGTGAAAGAACCATCCCCACCAGTACTGTACCACAGTGTTATACAGTGACAGAACCCTCTCCACTAGTACAGACCCCAGTGTTATAGAGTGACAGACCTGTCCCCACCAGTACTGCACCCCAGTGTTATACAGTGACAGACCCAGCCCCACCAGTACTGCACCCCAGTATTATACAGTGACAGACCTGTCGAAACCAGTACTGTAATCCAGTATTATGCAGTTAAAGAAGCGTCCACATCAGTACTGTACCCAAGTGTTATAAAGTGGCAGACCCGTACTCACTAGTACTGTACCCCAGTGTTACACATTGACAGAACCCTCTCCACCAGTACAGTCCCCCAGTGTTATAGAGTGACAGACCTCTCCCTAGCAGTACTGCACCCCAATGTTATACAGTGATAGGTCTGTCCCCACCAGTACTGTAACCCAGTGTTATACAGACACAGATTTGTCCCCACCAGTACGGTACCCCAATGTTATACAATGACAGACTTGTCCTCAATAGTATTGTACACCAGAGTTATACAGTGACAGAACAAAAACAAAAACAGAATTACCTGGAAAACTCAGCAGGTCTGGCAGCATCGGCGGAGAAGAAAAGAGTTGACGTTTCGAGTCCTCATGACCCTTCGACAGAACTTGAGTTCGAGTCCAAGAAAGAGTTGAAATATAAGCTGGTTTAAGGTGTGTGTGTGGGGGGCGGAGAGAGAGAGAGAGAGAGAGGTGGTTGTGTGGACAAACAAGCAGTGATAGAAGCAGATCATCAAAAGATGTCAACAACAATGGTACAAAAGAACACATAGGTGTTAAAGTTAAAGTTGGTGATATTATCTAAACGAATGTGTTAATTAAGAATGGATGGTAGGGCACTCAAGGTACAGCTCTAGTGGGGGTGGAGGGAGCATAAAAGATTTTAAAATATTTAAAACTAATGGAAATAGGTGGGAAAAGAAAAATCTATATAATTTATTGAAAAAAAAAGAGAAAAGAAAGGGGGAAACAGAAAGGGGGTGGGGATGGGGGAGGGAGCTCACGACCTAAAGTTGTTGAATTCAGTATTCAGTCCGGAAGGCTGTAAGGTGCCTAGTCGGAAGATGAGGTGTTGTTCCTCCAGTTTGCGTTGGGCTTCACTGGAACAATGCAGTAAGCCAAGGACAGACATGTGGGCAAGAGAGCAGGGCGCAGTGTTGAAATGGCAAGCGACAGGGAGGTTTGGGTCATTCTTGCGGACAGACCGCAGGTGTTCTGCAAAGCGGTCACCCAGTTTACGTTTGGTCTCTCCAATGTAGAGGAGACCACATTGGGAGCAACGAATGCAGTAGACTAAGTTGGGGGAAATGCAAGTGAAATGCTGCTTCACTTGAAAGGAATGTTTGGGCCCTTGGACGGTGAGGAGAGAGGAAGTGAAGGGGCAGGTATTGCATCTTTTGCGTGGGCATGGGGTGGTGCCATAGGAGGGGGTTGAGGAGTAGGGGGTGATGGAGGAGTGGACCAGGGTGTCCCGGAGGGAGCGATCCCTACGGAATGCCGATAGTGGGGGTGAAGGGAAGATGTGTTTGGTGGTGGCATCATGCTGGAGTTGGTGGAAATGGCGGACGATTATCCTTTGAATGCGGAGGCTGGTGGGGTGATAAGTGAGGACAAGGGGGACCCTATCATGTTTCTGGGAGGGCGGAGAAGGTGTGAGGGCGGATGCGCGGGAGATGGGCCGGACACGGTTGAGGGCCCTGTCAACGACCGTGGGTGGAAAACCTCGGTTAAGGAAGAAGGAGGACATGTCAGAGGAACTGTTTTTGAAGGTAGCATCATCGGAACAGATGCGACGGAGGCGAAGGAACTGAGAGAATGGGATGGAGTCCTTACAGGAAGCGGGGTGTGAGGAGCTGTAGTCGAGATAGCTGTGGGAGTCGGTGGGTTTGTAATGGATATTGGTGGACAGTCTATCACCAGAGATTGAGACAGAGAGGTCAAGGAAGGGAAGGGAAGTGTCAGAGATGGACCACGTGAAAATGATGGAGGGGTGGAGATTGGAAGCAAAATTAATAAATTTTTCCAAGTCCCGACAAGAGCATGAAGCGGCACCGAAGTAGTCATCGATGTACCGGAGAAAGAGTTGTGGAAGGGGGCCGGAGTAGGACTGGAACAAGGAATGTTCTACATACCCCATAAAGAGACAGGCATAGCTGGGGCCCATGCGGGTACCCATAGCCACACCTTTTATTTGGAGGAAGTGAGAGGAGTTGAAGGAGAAATTGTTCAGCGTGAGAACAAGTTCAGCCAGACGGAGGAGAGTAGTGGTGGATGGGAATTGTTCAGGCCTCTGTTCGAGGAAGAAGCTAAGGGCCCTCAGACCATCCTGGTGGGGGATGGAGGTGTAGAGGGATTGGACGTCCATGGTGAAGAGGAAGCGGTTGGGGCCAGGGAACTGGAAATTGTTGATGTGACGTAAGGTGTCAGAGGAATCACGGATGTAGGTGGGAAGGGACTGGACAAGGGGAGAGAGAAGGGAGTCAAGATGACGAGAAATGAGTTCTGTGGGGCAGGAGCAAGCTGAGACAATCAGTCTACCGGGGCAGTTCTGTTTGTGGATTTTGGGTAGGAGATAGAAGCGGGCCGTCCGAGGTTGGGCGACTATCAGGTTGGAAGCTTTTCCAAGTCCCGACGAGAGCATGAAGCAGCACCGAAGTAATCATCGATGTACCGGAGAAAGAGTTGTGGAAGGGGGCTGGAGTAGGACTGGAACAAGGAATGTTTCACATACCCCATAAAGAAACAGGCATAGCTGGGGCCCATGCGGGTACCCATAGCCACACCTTTTATTTGGAGGAAGTGCATAGCTTCCAACCTGATAGTCGCCCAACCTCGGACGGCCCGCTTCTATCTCCTACCCAAAATCCACAAACAGAACTGCCCCGGTAGACCGATCGTCTCAGCTTGCTCCTGCCCCACAGAACTCATTTCTTGTTATCTTGACTCCCTTCTCTCTCCCCTTGTCCAGTCCCTTCCCACCTACATCCGTGATTCCTCTGACACCTTACGTCACATCAACAATTTCCAGTTCCCTGGCCCCAACCGCTTCCACTTCACCATGGACGTCCAATCCCTCTACACCTCCATCCCCCACCAGGATGGTCTGAGGGCCCTTAGCTTCTTCCTCGAACAGAGGCCTGAACAATTCCCATCCACCACTACTCTCCTCCGTCTGGCTGAACTTGTTCTCACGCTGAACAATTTCTCCTTCAACTCCTCTCACTTCCTCCAAATAAAAGGTGTGGCTATGGGTACCCGCATGGGCCCCAGCTATGCCTGTCTCTTTATGGGGTATGTGGAACATTCCTTGTTCCAGTCCTACTCCGGCCCCCTTCCACAACTCTTTCTCTGGTACATCGATGACTACTTCGGTGCCGCTTCATGCTCTCGTCGGGACTTGGAAAAATTTATTAATTTTGCTTCCAATCTCCACCCCTCCATCATTTTCACGTGGTCCATCTCTGACACTTCCCTTCCCTTCCTTGACCTCTCTGTCTCAATCTCTGGTAATAGACTGTCCACCAATATCCATTAGAAACCTACCGATTCCCACAGTTATCTCGACTACAGCTCCTCACACCCCGCTTCCTGTAAGGACTCCATCCCATTCTCCCAGTTCCTTCGCCTCCGTCGCATCTGTTCCGATGATGCTACCTTCAAAAACAGTTCCTCTGACATATCCTCTTTCTTCCTTAACCAAGGTTTTCCACACACGGTCGTTGACAGGGCCCTCAACCGTGTCCGGCCCATCTCCAGCGCATCCGCCCTCACACCTTCTCCTCCCTCCCAGAAACATGATAGGGTCCCCCTTGTCCTCACTTATCACCCCACCAGCCTCCGCATTCAAAGGATCATCCTCCGCCATTTCCACCAACTCCAGCATGATGCCACCACCAAACACATCTTCCCTTCACCCCCCCATCTGCATTCCGTAGGGATCGCTCCCTCTGGGACACCCTGGTCCACTCCTCCATCACCCCCTACTCCTCAACCCCCTCCTATGGCACCACCCCATGCCCACGCAAAAGATGCAATACCTGCCCCTTCACTTCCTCTCTCCTCACTGTCCAAGGACCCAAACACTCCTTTCAAGTGAAGCAGCATTTCACTTGCATTTGCAAATGCACTTGCATTTCCCCCAACTGAGTCTACTGCATTTGTTGCTCCCAATGTGGTCTCCTCTACATTGGACAGACCAAACGTAAACTGGGCGACCGCTTTGCAGAACACCTGCGGTCTGTCCGCAAGAATGACCCACTCCACCCTTCTCTTGTCCACATGTCTGTCCTTGGCTTGCTGCATTGTTCCAGTGAAGCCCAATGCAAACTGGAGGAACAACACCTCATCTTCCGACTAGGCACTTTACAGCCTTCCGGTCTGAATACTGAATTCAACAACTTTAGGTCGTGAGCTCCCTCCCCCATCCCCACCCCCTTTCTGTTTCCCCCTTCCTTTTCTCTTTTTTTTCCAATAAATTATAAAGATTTTCCTTTTCCCACCTATTTCCATTATAAAAAGAGAAAAAGAAAAAAAAAATATTTATTTATTTATTTATTTATTTATTTATTACATCTTTTATGCTCCCCCCACCCCCACTAGAGCTGTACCTTGAGTGCCCTACCATCCATTCTTAATTAGCACATTCGTTTAGATAATATCACCAACTTTAACTTTAACACCTATGTGTTCTTTTGTATTATTGTGTTGACATCTTTTGATGATCTGCTTCTATTACTTGAAGAGCAGTGGCAGTCAGTTAAACACAGAGATAAAAACAGAGACAGACCTGCTGAGTTTTTCCAGGTAATTCTGTTTTTGTTTTTGCTTCTATCACTGCTTGTTTGTCCCGACAACCACACCCCCAATCCACCTCTCTCTCTCTCCGCCCCCCCACACACACACCTTAAACCAGCTTATATTTCAACTCTTTCTTGGACTCGAACTCAAGTTCTGTCGAAGGGTCATGAGGACTCGAAACGTCAACTCTTTTCTTCTCCGCCGATGCTGCCAGACCTGCTGAGTTTTTCCAGGTAATTCTGTTTTTGTTTTTGTTTTGGATTGCCAGCATCCGCAGTTTTTTTGTTTTTATACAGTGACAGACCGGTCACCACCCGGACTGAACCCCAGTGTTAAACAGTAACCGATTTGTCCCCACCAGAACAGTGACGTAGGGTTATACAGAAACATAATTGCCCCCACCAACAGACCTGTCCCCACCAGTACTGTATCACAGTAATATACAGTGGCAGACATGTCTCCACTGGCACTGAACCCCAGTATTGCACAGTGACAGACATGTCCCCACTGGTGCTGACCCCAGTGTTACACAGGGACAGGCCTGTACCCACCTGTACTGTACCCAAGTGTTATACAGTGACAGACATGTCCCCAGCAGTACTGTACCACAGCGTTATACAATGACAGTCCATCCCCACCAGTACTGTACCCCAGTGTTGTACACTGACAGACCTGTTCAAACCAGGACTGTACCCCAGTGTTATGCAGTTAAAGAAGTGTCCCCACCAGTACTGTTCCCCAGTGTTATACAGTGGCAGAATCCTCCCCACCAGTACTGTACCACTAATGTTATACAGTGACAGACCCATCGCCACCAGTACTGTAACCCAGTGTTATACAGTGACAGACCTGTCCCATCCAGAACTGTACCACAGTGTTATACAGTGACAGACCTGTCCCATCCAGTACTGTACCCCAGTGTTATACAGTGACACATCCATCAGCACCAGTACTGTACCCCAGTTATAAAGACACAGACCTGTCCCCACCAGTACTGTATCCCAGTGTTATACAGTGACAGACCTTTTCACCAATACTGTACACCCGTCTTATACAGTGACACATCCGTCACCATCAGTACTGTACCCCACTGTTATACAGAAACAGACCTGTCCCCACCAGTACTGTATACCAGTGTTATACAGTGACAGGACTGTCCCCACCAGTACTGTACACCAGTGCTATACAGTGACAGACCTGTCCCCACCAGTACTGTACCCCACTGTTATACAGACACAGACCTGTCCCCATCAATACTGTACACCTGTGTTACACAGTGACAGACCGGTCCCCACCAATACTGTACTCCAGTGTTATACAGTGACAGACCTGTCCCCACCAGTACTGTACCCCAGTGTTGTACACTGACAGACCTGTTCAAACCAGGACTGTACCCCAGTGTTATGCAGTTAAAGAAGTGTCCCCACCAGTACTGTTCCCCAGTGTTATACAGTGGCAGAATCCTCCCCACCAGTACTGTACCACTAATGTTATACAGTGACAGACCCATCGCCACCAATACTGTAACCCAGTGTTATACAGTGACAGACCTGTCCCATCCAGAACTGTACCACAGTGTTATACAGTGACAGACCTGTCCCATCCAGTACTGTACCCCAGTGTTATACAGTGACACATCCATCAGCACCAGTACTGTACCCCAGTTATAAAGACACAGACCTGTCCCCACCAGTACTGTATCCCAGTGTTATACAGTGACAGACCTTTTCACCAATACTGTACACCCGTCTTATACAGTGACACATCCGTCACCATCAGTACTGTACCCCACTGTTATACAGAAACAGACCTGTCCCCACCAGTACTGTATACCAGTGTTATACAGTGACAGGACTGTCCCCACCGGTACTGTACACCAGTGCTATACAGTGACAGACCTGTCCCCACCAGTACTGTACCCCACTGTTATACAGACACAGACCTGTCCCCATCAATACTGTACACCTGTGTTACACAGTGACAGACCGGTCCCCACCGATACTGTACTCCAGTGTTATACAGTGACAGACCTGTCCCCACCAGAACTGTGCCCAAGTACCATACAGTGTCGGGACTGTCCCCACCAGCACTGCAGGCCAGAGGTATACAGTGACACATCCATCCCCACCAGTACTGTACCCCACTTTTAAACAGACACAGACCTGTCCCCACCAGTACTGCACCCCAGTGTTATACAGTGACACATCTGTCAGCACCAGTACTGTACCCCAGTGTTACACAGTGGAAGATCTGACCCCACCAGTACTGTACCCTAGTGTTATACAGTGACAGACCCGTCCCCACCAGTACTGTACCCCAGTGACACATCTGTCAGCACCAGTACTGTACCCCAGTGTTACACAGTGGAAGATCTGACCCCACCAGTACTGTACCCTAGTGTTATACAGTGACAGACCCGTCCCCACCAGTACTGTACCCCAGTGTTATACAGTAACAGACCTGTCCCCACAAGTACTGTACCCCAGTGTTATACAGTGACAGGCGTTTCCCCACTTGTTCTGTACCCCAGTGTTATACAGTGACAGACCTGTCCCCACAAGTACTGTACCACAGTGTTATACATTGACAGGCGTTTCCCCACTTGTACTGTACCCCAATAGTATGCAGTGACAGACCTGACCCTACCAGTGCTGTACACCAGTGTTATACAGTGACAGACTTGTCCAAACCAGTACTGTAACCCAGTGTTATGCAGTGACAGACCTGTCCCCACCTGTACTGTACCCCAGTGTTAAACAGTGACAGACCTGTTCCCACCAGTACTGTACCCCGGTGTTATGCAGTGACAATTCTGTCCCCACCAGTACTGTATCCATGTTAGACAGAGACAGACCTGTCCCACCAGTACTGTACCCCTGTGTTATACAGTGACAGACCTGTCCCCACCAGTACTGTACCCCAGTGTTATACAGTGACAGACCTGTCCCCACCAGTACTGTACCCCTGTGTTATACAGTGACAGACCTGTCTCCACCAGCACTGTACCCCAGTGTTACACAGTGACAGACCTGTCCACACCAGTACTGTACCCCAGTGTTATACAGTGCATGACCCGTCCCCACCAGTACTGTACCCCTGTGTTATACAGTGACAGACCTGTCTCCACCAGCACTGTACCCCAGTGTTACACAGTGACAGACCTGTCCACACCAGTACTGCACCCCAGTGTTATACAGTGCATGACCCGTCCCCACCAGTACTGTACCCCTGTGTTATACAGTGACAGACCTGTCCCCACCAGTAAACTCTAAATAACTGTGATAACCTATAATTTAATCGTTATTTTTGAGATGCAACTCTAAATTCCGGAATCAGAGCACTAGTTCTTGAGAGGTTTTATATTAAGCTCAGTAAAAAAATTTTATTAATTTACACAAGTTAAACACATGGCTACAAATTACTACAATCATTAACTTTTAACAAATTCCCAAACTAATCTCCATTAAGGCAACAACAACTCATAGACTTAAACAAACACCGGGCAAAGCGTTTTCACCTTACAGGTTCAAAATGAGGTTCTTTTCACTTTGATTCCTGTGGAGACAGTTGGACGCTTACAGCTGTTTTTGATCTCAGATTGCCTCCCTTTGCACACACAAAACGATTGTCTTGTTATACCTGGCGCACCCATTGAGTGTAAATTCTCATTGTATCACCAATCTGAACTAAACCTTTCTAACAATTAAACCCCTTTCATAGTACCAATTTTATTCGCAATATAAACATATTGCTTGGTATCTGCTAGACGGGTGTCACTTCTTGAATGATCTATTGAAAAAAATGCAAATGCACTCTTTTTCTCTTACATATTAAAATTAGTACACATCAAAACTGCCAGACTGGCTGGGCTTAATCCAATTAAGATACACAAACAGACTGAACCTCTATTTTGGAGGAAACATATTTTCAAATAAAAGAATATACATTAATCGCTTCATGACACTGACAGACCTGTAACCAGCAGAATTGTACCCCACTGTTATACAGTGATAGACCTGCCCCACCGGTACTGTAACTAGGGTTGTATAGTGACAGACCTGTCCCCACCAGTAATGTATCCCAATTTACACATTCACAGACCCTTCCTCACTAGTACTGTACCCGAGTGTTATAGTGACAGACATGCCCATACCAGTACCATAACCAGTGTTATACAGTGATAGACCTGTCTCCACCAGTACTGCACCCGTGTTCCACAGTGACAGACCTGTCCTCACAAGTACTGTACGCCAGTGTGGTGGAGTGAGACACCCACCCCAACCAGTACTGTCAACCAGTGTCACACAGTGACAGACCTGTCCCCACGAGTACTGTAGCCCACTGTGAGACTGTAACAGAACTATCTCCACCACTACTGTAAACCGGTGTTACATAGTGACAGTCCTGACCCCACCAACACCGTACCCCAGTATCATACAGTGACAGACCTGACACCACCAGTACTGTACCCAAATGATATACAGCAACAGACCCGACCCCACCAGTACGGTACACCAATGTTATACAGCGACAAACCTGACCCCACCAGTACTGTACCCCAGTATTATACAGTGACAAACTCGTCCCCACCAGTACTGTATCCCAGTGTTATATAGAGACAGACCTGTCCCCACCAGTACTGTACCCCAGTGTTATTCAGAGACAGACCTGTCCCCACCAGTACTGTACCCCAGTGTTATACAATACCAGACCCGTCCCCAACAGTACTGTACCCCAGTGTTATACAGTGACAGACCTGTCCCCACCAGTACTGTACCCCAGTGTTATACATTAACAGACCCGTCCCCACCAGTACTGTATCCCAGTGTTATACAGTGACAGACCTGTCCCCACCAGTACTGTACCCCAGTGTTATACAGAGACAGACCCGTCCCCACCAGTACTGTACCCCAGTGTTATACAGTGACAGACCTGTCCCCACCAGTACTGTACCCCAGTGTTATACAGTGACAGACCTGACCCCACCAGTATTGTACCCCTGTTATACAGTGACAGACCTGTCCCCACCAGTACTGTACCCCAGTGTTATACAGAGACAGACCCATCCCCACCAGTACTGTACCCCAGTGTTACACAGTGACAGACCTGTCCCCACCAGTACTGTACCCGTTATACAGTGACAGACCTGTCTCCTCCAGTACTGTACCCCAGTGTTATACAGTGACAGACCCGTCCCCACCAGTAGTAACCCAGTGTTATACCGTGACAGACCTGTCCCCACCAGTACTGTACCCCAGTGTTATACAGTGACAGACCTGTCCCCACCAGTATTGTACCCCTGTTATACAGTGACAGACCAGTCTCCTCCAGTACTCTACCCCAGTGTTATACAGTGACAGACCAGTCTCCTCCAGTACTGTACTGTACCCCGGTGATATACAGTGACAGACCTGTCTCCTCCAGTACTGTACCCCAGTGTTATACAGTGACAGACCCGTCCCCACCAGTACTGTACCCCAGTGTTATACAGTGACAGACCTGTCCCCACCAGTACTGTACCCCAGTGTTATACAGTGACAGACCTGTCCCCACCAGTACTGTACCAGTGTTATACAGAGACAGACCTGTCCCCACCAGTTCTGTACCCCAGTGTTATACAGAGACAGACCCGTCCCCACCAGTACTGTACCCCAGTGTTATACAGTGACAGACCCGTCCCCACCTGTACTGTACCCGTGTTATACACTGACAGACCTGTCCCCACCAGTACTGTACCCCAGTGTTATACAGTGACAGACCTGTCCCCACCAGTACTGTACTCCAGTGTTATACAGAGACAGACCTGTCCCCACCAGTACTGTACCCCAGTGTTATACAGTGACAGACCTGTCCCCACCAGTACTGTACTCCAGTGTTATACAGAGACAGACCTGTCCCCACCAGTACTGTACCCCAGTGTTATACCGTGACAGACCTGTCCCCACCAGTATTGTACCCCAGTGTTATACCGTGACAGACCTGTCCCCACCAGTACTGTACCCCAGTGTTTGACCAAGCTTTTGGACACCTGTTCCTAATATCTCTGTGTCTCATTTTGTTTGATAACATTTCCATGAACAATCATTTTAGTATTTTGACGGTATATCATGAATTAAATTTTTGTTGAATCCATTTAAGCATGCTGAATAGATGCAGTAGGTGCCAGGGTGCTGAACACCAGATTTCCAGAAACTGCGGAAAAGGAGCTACTAGGCACTGAGTCTGAAGGAAGGAAGTGAATGAAGATTATTGGAAGCTGACTGTCTGCTGCAATGAAACAGGATTGTGCAGATCTGAGAGTGCAGAGCAGATATTCAATATTCATCTGAGCACAGGAGAACCTTCGCTGCAGCCTTCAGGACATTGCAACCCATCACCAGCTCTCTCCGCTGTGCAAAGCACCAGAGTATCAAGCAAAGTCTCATTCCTCTTTATGGATAAGAGCTTCCTCAGTGCTCAGGCAAACTGCTGCGGGGGCAGCTAATTTGCTTCAAGTCAGAGTCCAGGGTTTGAGCAGCTCTCTGAGACTTGCGCACAATCTCCAGGTTCACACTTCCATTGCAGTACAGAGAGAGCCCTACACTGTTGGCGGGTAGGTACTGAGGGAGTACTGCACTGTCAGAGGGTCAGTGCTGAGGGAATGCTGCACTGTCGGAGGGTCAGTATTGAGGGGGTGCTGCACTGTCAGAGGGTCAGTGCTGAGGGAATGCTGCACTGTCAGAGGGTCAGTGCTGAGGGAATGCTGCACTGTCGGAGGGTCAGTATTGAGGGGGTGCTGCACTGTCAGACGGTCAGTGCTGAAGAAGCCCTATACTGCTGGAAGATCAGGTCAGAGGGTCAGTACTGAGGAAGCGCCACATTTTTGGAGGGTCAGGACTGAGGGAGCACCGCACTGTCAGAAAGCCGGTACTGAGGTAGTGCAGCACTGTCAGATGGCGAATACCGAGCGAATGCTACACTGCCAGAGGGTGAGTACTCTGGGAGTCCTGCAATGTCAAAGAGACAATAGTGAGGGAGTGCTGCATTGTCGGAGGGTCAGTACGGAGGGATTGATGCACTGTCCGAGGGTCAGTACTGAAGGAGCCCTGCACTGCCGGAGGATCAGCACTGAGCGATTGATGCACTGTCGGAGGGTCAGTACTGGGGGAGCCCTGCACTGTCGGAGGGTCAGTACTGAGGGAGCGCTGCATTGTCGGAGAGTCACTACTGAGGTACATTACTGAGGGAGCTCTATACTGTCAGTACTGACACAGACATTCTATTGGAGCTGGCATGCTGGGGATGAGACTGTAATTCCAGGCACCGTTTTCTCCCTAAGGTCGAAGCAGCATATCCTCAGGCACTGTTGGAAGAAAAGAAGCAGTGTTGTCTCCAGTGTCCTGGCCAATAATTATTCTTCAACAAACAGATTATCTGATTATCACTGCGTTGCTGTTTGTGAGAGCTCACTGTGTGCAAATTGGCTGCTGCATTTCCTACATTCCAGCAGTGAACACAACTTGGAAATAATTAATTTGGGTAACGGGCCCTGGGATCACCTGAGATCGTGAACAGTTCTACAGAAATTCAAGGTTTTCTTTCCTTCCTGGGATACTAGTGCACTTATTCACTTTTAAACAGTGTAGAGGGAGCTTTACTCCGTATCTAACCCTGTGCTGTACCTGTCCTGGGAGTGTTTGATGGGGACGGTGTAGAGGGAGCTTTACTCTGTATCTAACCCTGTGCTGTACCTGTCCTGGGAGTGTTTGATGGGGACTGTGTAGAGGGAGCTTTACTCTGTATCTAACCCCATGCAGTACCTGCCCTGGGAGTGTTTGATGGGGACAGTGTAGAGGGAGCTTTACTCTGTATCTAACACCATGCAGTACCTGTCCTGGGAGTGTTTGATGGGGACAGTGTAGAGGGAGCTTTACTCCGTATCTCACCCTGTGTTGTACCTGTCCTGGGAGTGTTTGATGGGGACAGTGTAGAGGGAGATTTACTCTGTATCTAACACCATGCAGTACCTGTCCTGGGAGTGTTTGATGGGGACAGTGTAGAGGGAGCTTTACTCCGTATCTCACCCTGTGTTGTACCTGTCCTGGGAGTGTTTGATGGGGACAGTGTAGAGGGAGCTTTACTCTGTATCTAACCCCGTGCTGTACCTGTCCTGGGGGTGTTTGATGGGGACAGTGTAGAGGGAGCTTTACTCTGTATCTAACCCCGTGCTGTACCTGTCCTAGGAGTGTTTGATGGGGACAGTGTAGAGGGAGCTTTACTCTGTATCTAACCCTGTGCTGTACCTGTCCTGGGAGTGTTTGATGGGGACAGTGTAGAGGGAGCTTTACTCTGTATCTAACCCTGTGCTGTACCTGTCCTGGGAGTGTTTGATGGGGACAGTGTAGAGGGAGCTTTACTCCGTATCTCACCCTGTGCTGTACCTGTCCTGGGAGTGTTTGATGGGGACAGTGTAGAGGGAGCTTTACTCTGTATCTAACCCTGTGCTGTACCTGTCCTGGGAGTGTTTGATGGGGACGGTGTTTGTTCTTTTTGAGTGCACTAAAAACTGCGCACCCGCCATGAAACTCTCAAAGTCGTAGTTAGCAAATTGCTGATGTCAGGCTGCATGAGAATGTCACACAGTCCGTGAATCTTGTTTTGAGGTCTCAAGGTCCTGTGTTATATTTTAAGCTGCTGTGGGTTGGAGGCAACACATTTAGCTCAGGAATCTGGGTGGGCTCAGAGCTGAATCAACATTTAAACTGTGAAAGTGATAAGTATTTCTAATGTCAAGCAACGCAGAGCCTAGCAACGGCCTCCCACATTCCCAGTGCGCCTGTGCCCTTGGGTTTATGCCGCTCTCGGTGATGTGTCGGGGAGAGAGAGGCAGTGGGAGGAAGAGGAGGAGGGAAGCCAATTGATTGACTCAATTTGCTCACTGGGCTCTTCCAGCTGACAACTCACAGTCGTGACGCTTCCCAAGTGAGCTGGGCTCTCAGGATGGAAATTACATGTTGTGCAAAGACAATGTGCAGCGAGCAGAAATCCTGATCTGCACTGAGAGCATCAATCCACAGCCACAATCCTATTTCCTCAAGGAAGGAAGGATTCACATTTCTCTTGCACTGTTCGCCACCTCAGAACCTTCCACAGCACTTCACAGCCAATGAATTACTTTGCGAACGACCGTCATTATTGACACAGGACGCAAAACAGCCATTTTGTGCACAGCAAGATCCCATAGAGAGTGATGTGATAATGACCCAGATCCTTGGTTTTAGTGATGTTGTTTTGAGGAATGGCCCCAGGACACTGTGAAGAACTCCCCCCTGATATTCTTCAAAAGCACAGCTATGGAACACATCACGGCCATAAGAGGGCAGATGGATCTCAGTTTAATGGCACATCCGAAAGACAGTGCCTCCAAAAGTGCGTCATTGCCTGGTTACCGACCCTCCAACAGTGCACTATCCCTCAATACTGATCCTCCAACAGTGCTGCACTCCCTCAGGACTGACCCTCCGACAGTGCAGCACTCCCTCGGGACTGACCCTCCGACAGTGCAGCACTCCCTCAGTACTGACCCCCTGACAGTGCAGCACTCCCTCAACACTGACCCTCTGACAGTGCAGTGCCCTCTCGGTACTGACCCTCTGACAGTGCAGCACTCCCTCAACACTGACCCCCTGACAGTGCAGCGCCCTCTCGGTACTGACCCTCTGACAGTGCAGCACTCCCTCAACACTGACCCCCTGACAGTGCAGTGCTCTCCCGGTACTGACCCTCTGACAGTGCAGCACTCCCTCAATACTGACCCCCTGACAGTGCAGCACTCTCTCAGTACTGACCCTCCGACAGTGCAGCACTCCCTCAGTACTGACCCACTGACAGTAGTTGGTGGCAGCAGTCCTTCAGAATCGAGGATGATGTGCGTCAGTCTTGGTGTGACTTCAGATGACTGAGGAACCCAATTCTGGACCCACATGTTCTTCCGCAGTCGGAGGCACATTGTTGCGCAGGGGAGTGGAAATCGCAGCCCCGGGTTGGCGTCCTTCTCCTTCCTCTGCCGCCGCAGATCCGTTTCGCTGTCAAGTCCCTGAGCCTCAAAGCAGCTTGCACTTTGATGGTCCATGGTTCCCTGCTGAGCAATCGGCAGCATTCTCCTCC
The DNA here is from genome assembly GCA_026770705.1 of Isurus oxyrinchus. Lineage (NCBI taxonomy): Eukaryota > Metazoa > Chordata > Chondrichthyes > Lamniformes > Lamnidae > Isurus > Isurus oxyrinchus. The sequence goes on from JANJGN010000033.1 coordinate 675,977, forward strand.
CAGCCGCCTTTTGGGGCGAACCTGAGCTATCCTTCTACCTTTTCCTTTGGCCAATGGAGAGGTATGAGAAGAGAACCTGCCGAGGGAGGCAGTTTCCGGGCATCTGAACGCAATGGCCGGTCCATTGGAGTTGGTTCTGCAGGAGCAGGGCTTCAATGCCAGTAGACAGCTTTCGGAGGACGCTCACATTAGTCCAGCGGTCCTCCCATTGGATCCCCAGGATTCGACGCTGATGGAAGCTCTTGAGGATCTGGATTTGGCGTTGGTAGACAGTCAATGTTTCGCTGCAGTAGAGGAGGGTGGTCAACACAGCGGCCTTATAAAGTCCTCAGAATCGAGGATGATGTCCGTCAGTCTTGGTGTGACTTGCAAAGGTCCCTGTTGTCAAAGGCACGTTGGCGTAGCTTGAAGGCAGCAGCGCTGGCACAGTTGACTCGGTGTTGGACTTTATCATCAGCGATGGTAGTACCTTGGGAGAGGTGGCTGCCAAGATAAGGGAAGCGTTGCACATACTCCAGAGCCACTGCAGCAACGTGGCTGGCGTGGGAGATGCTCAACTGGCCCGGGGAAGGTTGGTGAAGGGCGTTTGTCTTGGTGATGCTTAAGGACAGGCCAAGCCTCTTATACGAGGTGTTGAAGAGGTCACGTGTCCTTTGGGCGTCCTGTACGGAGTGAGCCATCACGCAGCACTCACCCGCAAACTGAAGGTCGTGGATGTCCACGGTGGTGAATTTTCCTTCTGGCTGGAAGCGACCAAGGTTGAAAAGCTTCCTGTCCAGATGATACTGAATCCCGACAGCAGGCGGTAGGTCATCTCGGATGAGGTGGGCGATGACAGTCAGGTAAATGGTGAACAAGGTGGGGGCGATCACACAACCTTTGACCCCGGCCTGGATATGAAAGGTGACAGTTTCGGATCCTCCGCTCAGGACAGTGGCGGCCATGTTGTCATGCGGGAGTCTCAGGATTGGTGACAAACCTCAACGGGCAACCAAAGCATTGGAGGACGATCCTTGGAGCTTCATTATTTAAAGAATCAGATGCCTTGGTCAGGGTGATGAAGGCGAGAAACAATTCTTGACTTTAATACCGACATTTTTCCTGGTTCTGTCCAGCCACAAAGGCCATGTCCACAGTGCCCCGGGATGGTCAGAAGCCACACTGGGTTTCTGGGAGGATTCCCTTCAGCGACCAAACGAAGGCGGTTCAGGGGGATCTTACCCACAATGGACAGGAGGGAAATCCTCCTGTCGTTTCACAACCCTTCTGGGTAGTAATGATGGTCACGTTCTTGAGATCCTGGGGGATGTCCTCTTCATCCCAGAGGCAGAGGATAAATTGGTGGATTCGTGACATGAGCTGATAGCTGCCAGCATGGTATGGCTCTGCGGGTTTACCGACAGGCCCACAGCCTTTGCTGGTTTTCATCTGTTGGATGGTCCACTTAACCTCATCGATTGTTGGTGGATCACCGAGGGAATCCTCCACAGAGCATTGTGGGATGGCTTGCAGGGTCTCCTCCGAGACTGTGGAGTCTCGATCGAGGAACAGTTTGATGTGCTCCTTCCAACGCTGACAGATGGTGTCATCGTCCTTGAGGAGCTGAGAACCGGGAGCCAACCTGTGATCGGAGAGGGTTTTGTCCAGTCAAATGGAGTCCATAGATCGTCTTGGTAGCCTGGAGAAGTTGCGCATGTCATGCTGGTCAGCGTAGGCCTGAATCTCGTGCGCCTTCTCTGCCCACCAGTTGTTCTTCATGTCTCAAATGTGTTGCTGGACCTCAGCCTTCAGCTGGTGGTACACTGCCCTCATTCACCGAGTACGTAGGAGACTTTACCAGGCGATGAACTTCCAGTGCAGCACTCCCTCAGTACTGAAACTCCGGCAGTGCGGCACTCTCTCAGTACTGACCCTCCGACAGTGCGGCACTCCCTCAGTACTGACCCTCCGACAGTGCAGCACTCCCTCAGTACTGACCCTCTGACAGTGCAGCACTCCCTCAGTACTGACCCTCCGACAGTGCAGCACTCCCTCAGTACTGACCCTCCGACAGTGCGGTGCTCCCTCAGTACTGACCCTCCGACAGTGCGGCACTCCCACAGTACTGACCCTCCGGCAGTGCAGCGCTCCCTCAGTACTGACCCTCCAACAGTGCGGCAGTCCCTCAGTAATGACCCACTGATAGTACAGCGCTACCTCAGTACTGACCCTCTGACAGTGCGGTGCTCCCTCAGTACTGACCCTCTGACAGTGCGGCGCTCCCTCAGTACTGACCCACTGACAGTGTGGCACTCCCTCAGTACTGACCCTCCGACAGTGCGGCCCTCCCTCAGTACTGACCCTACACAGTGCAGCATTCCCTCAGTACTGACCCACTGATAAGTACAGCGCTCCCTCAATACTGACCCACTGATAGTACAGCGCTACCTCAGTACTGGCTCTCCAACAGTAGGCACTCTCTCAGTACTGACCCTCAATCTGTGCAACATTCTCTCAGTACTGACCCTCAATCTGTGCATCACTCCCTCAGTACTGACTCTCCGACAGTTGGGCGCTCCCTCAATACTGACCCTCCAAAAGTGCAGCACTCCCTCAGCACTGACCCTCTGACAATGCAGCACTCCCTCAGTACTGACCCTCTGACAGTGCGGCACTCCCTCAGTGCTGACTCTCAGACAGTGCGGCACTCCCTCAGTACTGACCCTCTGACAGTGCAGCACTCCCTCAGTGCTGACCCTCTGACAGTGCAGCACTCCCTCAGTACTGACCCTCCAACAGTGCGGCACTCCCTCAGTGCTGACCCTCCGACAGTCTGTTGCTCCCTCAGTACTGACCAACACAAAGGTCGAAGGTTACAGGGATCCCGTCAGGAGTTCCTTGAAAGGTCAGGGGCAGAGAGTTGAAGGTGAACAGAACACGGCAAAGAGTGGAAGGCACATGATCCCAAAGGTGAAGCCAAGATGGAAAAATGATTTTCATGTTGTATTGGGACTGTGGGGTGACTGTAGGATGCAAAGTAAATAAAAAGAACTTGCATTTATATAGTGCCTTACACAGCCTCGAATTGTAGTCATTTTAGTAATGCAGGCAGCCTATTTACGCATTGGTCATGTTGTGGGAGTTGGCTGTGCCCAATTTTATTGTTGAGTGTCTGACTTTACAATGACTGCTCCTCCTGTACGCTGTAAAGTGCTTTAGAGAATCCCAAAGGTCATGGAAGGCACTGCAAAAATATGTGTCTTTCTCTTTCCTATCAGTCTGAAAAAGGTTTTGACGAGCAGCTGGGGGAACGGGTCTGTTTGTGGAAGGTTATGTTGCAGAGGCGAGGGTCAGGTTTGGTGATCAAAGGTGTGTAATGGGAAGAAAACTGAAAGGTGCACGAGGGTTTTTAAAAATCATTCTTTCAGGGGATTCAAGCATCGCTGGCAAGGCCAGCATTTGTTGCTCATCGCTAACCGAGGGCAGCTCAGAGTCAACGTGTAGGCCAGAGCGGGTAAGGGAAGCGGTAAGATTTTAAAGAAATAAGGAACATTAGTGAACCAGATGGGCTTTTACAACAGTCAATAATAGTTTCATAGTCACTATTACTGAGACAAACTTTCAATTCCAGATTTATTAACTGAATTTAAATTCCGCCAGCTGCCGTGGTGGGATTTGAACCCATGTCCCCAGAGCATAGACTGGGCCTCTGGATTACTAGTCCAGTGACATTAACACGACACCACTATCTCCCCAAAGTTTCGATGCATCCACTAGTCTGCTTCACAGAAGGTGGTGATGAATATTAAATCGCTAATCCCATGCTCGCATTTCAAGTCCAAAAGCTGTAAAAAGTGATGTTACTTTCAGAGCTTTAAAAAAATTGGATCATTCTCCTCTTCCAGTTGCTGTCCAATAATCTGGAATTATTGCCCTGGCTCCTCTTTGTACCCAGCGTTCCATCAGCGCTGTTCAGACAAGTCTCCCACCTACATCACATTATTCTGATGAAGAGTCACACGGACTCAGAACGTTAACTGTGTTCCTCTCCGCAGATGCTGCCAGACCGGCTGAGTTTTTCCAGCTATTTTTGTCTTTGTTTCACGTTACCTCGTGCTTCCAGCATTCCAGGGAATTCCATTCTCTGTCGCAAACTACAATTCCCAACCGCTCAATGTAAATGCCGTAAAGCCTGATGTCAGCATTGCAGCTTCAGAGCCGTCCCTTTGACATTGCACTTTGTTTTCAACATCGCATTGCACGGACAGCACAGAAACAGGCCATTCGGCCCATCCGTTCTGTGCTGGTGTTTCTGCTCCACATGAACCTCCTCCCGCACCTCCCTCTCCATCTCCCCCCATCAGCATATCCTTCTGTTCCTTTCTCCCTCATGTGCTTATCCAGCTTTGCCTTAAATGTATCTATAGTATTCACCTCACCCGCTCCGTGTGGCAGTAGGACCCACATTCTCACCGCTCTCTGGGTAAAGAATTCCCTATTGGGTCTATTAGTGACTATCTTATATTGATGGGCCCTGGTTCTGGTCTTCCCCACAAAGGGAAAGCTATTTCTCTTTGTTTTCTCTATTGAATCCCTTCATAATTTTAACGACTTTTATCAGGTCACCCCTCAGATGTCTCTTTTCCAGAGTGAAGAGCCCCAGTTTGCTCAGTCTTTACTGGTAAAGTGTAACCTCTCAGTTCTGATATCGTTCCAGTAAATCCTTTTCGCACCTTCTCCAGTGCCTCCATAACCTTTTTTGCAACCAATGGATTCACTTGAAAAATCATCAGAAGATTCATCACCACTGTCACCCACTCTGGGCCACGTGGTCTTCTCTTACTGATTCGCTGTCGGACAGATTCCCCTCATCATCTATCATCTTACAGCCAAGAAGCTAATGGTCCAGGAACACTCCAGAATTTGTCAATTAGCTGAGTAGATGAATGCAGAAATGGCTTTTATTTCCCCCCTCCAATCCATTGTTCGCTAAAGAGTTACAGAGTTCATCAACCAACTGGACCAATGGAAGTTACACACTCCATGGTCACTTTATTGATCAGTCAGTTGGTGTGGAGAGGCAGGTGACCATCCTGTTGGGATGCTTGGAGCTCTCGGATGAATCTTTACTTTGAAGGACTAGTTCTCCGTGAGTCCGGGATGGCTGGGTGAGGATCAGTTTTGCATTAACTTTGACTGATGAAGAAATGAAACCCCCCATGATCCAGCAACAGAGGCACCCCAACCTTGAACTCCATCTTCCCCATCTCAAATAGCCCAGTGAATTAAAGGAGGGGCCTAGTTTTTGATAATCTTTACATCTACTTAATGCCGAAATGGTAATAAACTCACACAAGTGTTATCACCAAATGTTTGTGAAATAGACTGAATACAGTGGATAGATTGGAGAAGTTAGGACTGTTCTCCCTTGGATGGTTGAGATAAGATTTGATAGACATATTCAAAATCATGAGGGGTCTGGAAAGAGTAGATGGGGAGAAACTGTTCCCATTGGTGGAAGGATCGTGAGCCAGAGTGCACTGATTTACATTTGGCCAATTTAAGGGCAAAAGAGGCAATGACGACATGAGAAGAAACCTTTATATTGGCAGCAAACGGTTAGGATCTGGACTGCACGGCCTGAGAGAGTGGGGGAGGCAGATTCAATCAATGCTTTCAAAAGAGAATCTAGAGAGAAATAATTTACAGGGCTATGGCGGAAAGGGTGAAGAGATTGTCACTAGGTGAGCTGCTCTCTTGCAGAGAGACAGCACAGAGACAACGGACTGAGTGGCCTCCCCCTGTGCTGTAACCATTCGCTGGTTCTGCGAGAAAGGGAAAGAACAGGGCACAGCATCATCTAAACTGCTACAACAGTGGACATCACATTACATGGAGCGGTTCGAGAAGGCAGCTCACCACCACCTTCTCGAGAGCAATTAGGGATGGGTAACAAATACTGGGCTAGCCAGCAACACCCACACCCCGTAAAAGAGTGATTATTTAAAAAAATTAGATAGGTTAATGGATACTGGCCAAGTAGAGTAAGGCCTCTCCCTGCAATCAGTAGTTTCAAAACAGTCTTCAGTTTTGCCTGTTCCAGGAACTCTGACCATGGAATAAACTAAACAGGCACCGAAGCACAACAGTCAGAGACTGAGGAAGGTGAAAGGCTGGCTTAGGTACCAGCTTTGAGATTTCTCCTCCTACTAAGGGATAGAGATGAGCAAAATCCAAGTGAAGTGAATGTTCAGCCAACAGCTTCAAGCTCACACTAACAACGGGGAAGGGGAGCAATTAAGATTAATCCATCAGCGTAGAATTTAAGGGCAAGAGGCCAGAGACTAGCTGAGGAGATAGCCAATTCAAGAGAGAGCTGCCTAGCTTTCAGGGCAAAGGGGCCAATGGAGAGCAAGAGATAGAGTATTGTGAATGAGGGACCTGAACAGATAGACAAATCATTTCGCGCAGATTGGCTCATTCCTTCAGAATATCTCATACTTGGCGAGTTCAACAGTTGGCCAATTATCCATCTCCTCAAAGTCCTGCTTCCCTCCTCACTGAGTCAGATGTCAAGTTATTTTACTCCTCAGTAATGACAGCTCACTGCATCAGTACAAGCCACAGGCTATCTTTTGCAGTGAATACGTTAGCATTAAATATGAAGAGGGCTTGCCTTTAATTATCCTGCTTGGGTAGCAGTAACCAGCAGTCTGCACTCTGTACTGCTGAAAGAGACAGGAATGTCAGTGTTTACATTTCCTCCTTATGGAATGCCACATTTTAAGTCTTGCATGAACTAAAATATATGGCCTCATACATTAATTGCGCCAGGGTGCGTGGTGTACAAGATCACACAAGATATAAACCCATTCTTTATCTGCTCCAAAAGGCAGTAAATACCAGGTGTTCAGGTACAATTGATCAGTCAGATTTATCAAGCAATAGGAACAGGAAGTTACAGATGATACAGATTGCAGTGTATAAGTCGACCCGGTGTATAAGACAATCTCATTTTTTTTGGCCCTAGAAATCACATGTTTGCATATACTCAGCATAGAAGTCGACCCCACTCACCCCCGTTCAGCCAAGACAACATGCCATGCTCACATTAGAAATCAGCCTCAAATTCTCGCCCCACAAATTCATCTTTTACTTAATGGTACCTTACTACTGGGCTCCAGGGGTCAAGCAGGCGATATGGGCTATGTTGCAAAGGTGCATGAGATTTTAAGACACACTCACTCTGAGTCAGGTGCTGATAATATTTTAAAATGGCGACTATCCATGCCAGCAGTTCACTTATATACTCGGGATATAAATCAACACCGCACCCCCCCCCACCACCACCCCCCCAACCTCCTCCACTTTTGTTGGGATTTTGAAGCTTTGATGTCGACTTATATGACAACATCTACAGTACTTTGAAAACAAATGAGACAGTGTCAGTCCACAAGAGGTTACCATTGACCAGTAAATTAACTGGACTAGTCATTTAAATACTGTGGTTACAAGAGCAGCTCAGAGGTTGGGAATTCTGCAGCGAGTAACTCACCTCCTGACTCCCCAAAGACTGTCCACCATCAACAAGGCACAAGTCAGGAGTGTGATGGAATACTCCCCACTTGCCTGAATAAGTGCAGCTCCCACAACACTCAAGTAGCTCGACACCATCCAGGACAAAGCAGCCCGCTTGATCCACCACCGACACACAGTAGCAGCAGCGTGCACCATCTATAAGATGCGCTGCAGGAACTCACCAAGGGTCCTTAGCCACACCTTCCAAACCCACGATCACTACCATCTAGAAGGACAAGGGCAGCAGACACATGGGGAACACCACCACGTGGAAGTTCCCCTCCAAGTCACTCACCATCCTGACTTAGAAATATATCAGCCGTTCCTTCACTGTCACTGGGTCAAAATCCTGGAACTCCCTCCCTAACAGCACGGTGGGTGTACCTACACCACAGGGACTGCAGCGGCTCAAGAAGGCAGCTCACCCCCACCTTCTCAAGGGGCAATTAGGGATGGGCAATTTGCCTGAGAACATTTTTAATTTTTAAAAAGGTATTAAATGCTTGTGCATCTTACTTCTTATGCAGCAACGATGGATAAAGCAGACATTTGTAGATTTTCTAAAGCAATGCCATTAACAGGAAATTCACCTTGGCCACTTCAAGGTTCAACGCTACACGTGAGCCACTTGAAATCTGAGCAGCTAAGGCAGATTCTCTCTGCCACAATAAACCTTTCAGGTCACCTCTCTTAGCTTTGAGACTCCAACTACCTTTCTCTTAATCATATCTCCTGGTAGAGATCAGCATTACAGATAATGAATTAATTTATTTCCCTAGCATTTTGTAAAGAGTGTGTGTGTGTGTGTGTGTGTGTGTGCGTGTGTGTGTGTGTGTGTTCAGGCACCAGTAAAATTTAACCTAATTAGCTTGAGCTCCAGTTGTTGCAGTGATGATATAAGCTATGGGCTTTCTATTGACAGCACTGTTTCAGCCAATGAGTGGGAAGAGTGTGGGGCTTCCAGACTCACAGCAAATAGTCTACTTTACAGCAAACTAAGTATACTTATTCAGTGGATAGAATCTATTAAAAACACACACTACAGCAAACAGTCTACAGGGTATATTTAAAACACACACTACAGCAGTCTACAGGGTCTATTTAAAACACACATTACAACAAACAGTCTACAGGGTCTAATTAAAAGATAGACTACAGCAAACAATCTATAGAGTCTATTAAATTGCACAGTATGGCAAACAGTCTACAGGGTTTATTTAAAGAGTCCCGATAAACCATACAAAATGGAACTCATGACTGAAACTGCGGCAATTTCTCCCAATAAAAGAATAGTGAATACAGGCTCAATAATAACTTTCAAAAGGGAATCGGATAAATACATGAAGGAGAAACAAATTGCAGGAATATGAAGAAAGAGCGGGAGAGTGGGACTAACTAGATAGCTCTTCCAAAGAGCTGCTGTAGACTTGATGGGCCAAATGTCCTCCCTTCTGTGCTGTACTTTCCATGATTTTATGAAAAACAGGATGATATCTCCAACAAAATGCAGCAAGTGAAGGAGAGATCCACAATATAAATGATGCACCAAAAATCAATCCCGGTCACTTGCTGCAGCATAGCCTCCAAGCTACAAGAACATAAGAAATAGGAGCAGGAGTTGGCCATTTGGCCCCTCAATCCTGCTCTGTCATTCAACAAGATCATTGCTAATCTCTTTCACCACGTCCACTCTCCACCCATCCCCAAATTTCCTGAATCCTTAGAGTCCTGATACTGCAGTGAGAACTGAAAGGACCATCATTTCCCTGATCCAAGAGAGCCGGGTAGCACTCCAGTCCAATATTGTCTTGAAGGCTGGAGGATTTGATAGGGTAGATGTAGAAAAGAAGTTTCCACTTGAGGGGGGGTGGTCAACAAAACTAGGGGCCATCAACATAAGACCCTGTCAACTAATAAATCCAAGGGGAATTCAGGAGAAAATTCTTTACCCAGAGATTGAGGAGAATGTGGAATTCGCTACCACAGGGAGTGGTTGAAGTGAATAGTATAGAGACATTTAAGGGGAAACTGGATAAACACATGGGGGAGAAAGGAATTGAAGGATATGCTTGTTAGGGTGAGATGAAGAGGGGGTGCGAGGTGAAGCTCATATGGGGAGTAAACCCAGGCTATTATTTGTACAAGGGTACACAATTTGGAACCCTCGTCTCCCAAAGGGCTGTAGATGCTGGCAAGACAATTGGTGCTGTCAGGGCTAAGGCGGATATACTTTTGTTGGATAAGAGTACCAATGAATACAGAGCAAATGGAGCTGAGGAACAGATCAGCCATAATCAAATTGAATTTCAGAACACGCAAGAGGCTGAACAGCCTCTTCTTCCTACAGTTCCTAAATGTTTATAACTCAACCAGTTATACATAAAACAAATTATCTATAGGGTTACTTAGGATATGCGGCACAGAAACAGATTATTCGACCCAACCACGTCTTACAGGTGTTTATGCTCCACTCGAGCCTCCTCCCATCTTTCCTCATCTATATCTACCATCGTAACCCTCTGTTCCTTTCTCCCTCATGTGTTTATCCAACTTCTCCTCAAATGTCTCTATACTATTCACCTCAATCACTCCCTGTGGGTGTGAGCTCCACATTCTCACCACTCTCCGGGTAAAGAGGTTTCTCCTGACTTCCCCATGGGATTTACTGGGGGCAATCTTATATTGAGGGCCTCTAGTTATACTCCTCCTGACAACACTCTCTCTGCCTGTTTGTCAATAATTGCTTGGGAGAGGTCCTGTGGTGCAGTGGGGAGCATCCCTACCTCTGGGCCAGCTGCTCTGGGCTTGAGTCCCACTCCAGGACTTGATGACCATGGGAGGTGTGCTCATAACGTACCCAAACAGGATGCTTATCAGCCTGTGAACCCTTCCAAGCACTGGATGGCAGGCGGTAGGAGCGGGAGAGTCTCCTGGTCAGCCACATTGCAGAAGGCAATGGCCAACCACTGCAGCACTTTACCAAGCAGAATCATGGAGGAAGTCAAGTACTGGTACCTGAAGGAGGAGGAACTTGCTGTGTGCAAATTGGTTGATGCACTCAGCTAAATAACAGAGACTATATACCAAAGATAATCACCTGGTTTTGAAATGTTTTGTGACTTCGTGAGAGTATGCTGTGGCTGCATTATTTACATACATACATTTTCACATAGCATAGCAGAAATAGCTGTTTGCAATGGTACTGAAGGACTCCAGATGGTGAGACTCTGCCTCTTATTCACGTACCGCAGTTTATATGATCGTGTCACGTTACCGCGACAATTAAGTTCAGCAATTATTATGAAACCTTAAACTTTCAGCTCCAAAAGCGACTGCTGTAGGGAAAGTGCTGAATAAGCCCTTTTAAAGTACACCTTGTTCTCAGCCTCATGCTGGAGATATTTAATGAGTTATGGGGGAGGTGTGATCGCTTCCGACTCTACTTCAGTTTCTTTTTAAGTGTTCTTAGTTGAGGAATAAATTATGTCCCGGAACATGAGGTAGAAATCCCCTCCTCTCTTTGAGGGGGACAATGGCGTATTCATAACATCACTGGATGAGGAATCCAAAGGCCTAAGCTAATGTTCTGTGGGTCTGGGTTCAAATCCCACCACAGCAGCTGGGGGAATTTAAATTCAGTTAATAGATCTGTTACATAGAGCTAGTTTCATTAACGATGAACATGACAATGATGATTGATTGTTGTAAAAACCCATCTGGTTCACTAATGTCCTTTAGGGAAGGAAATCTGCCGTCCTTACCCGGTCTGGCCCTACATGTGACTCCAGGCCTAGCGCAATTTGGTTGAGTCTGAACTGCCCTCTGCAATGGCCCAGCAAGCTACTCAGCTCAAGCGCTATTAGGGATGGGCCACAAATACTGGCTTTGCCAGTGATGCCCACATCACACGAAAGAATACCTTGAAAGAAAATTCCCTCTGACAGTTCGGCACTCCCTCAGTACTGACCCTCTGACAGTGCAGCACTCCCTCAGTACTGACCCTCTGACAGTGTGGCACTCCCTCAGTACTGATCCTCTGACAGAGCAGCACTCCCTCAGTACTGACCCTCTGACAGTGCGGCACTCCCTCAGTACTGATCCTCCAACAGTGCAGCACTCCCTCAGTACTGACCCTCCGACAGTGCAGCACTCCCTCAGTACTGACCCTCCAACAGTGCGGCACTCCCTCAGTACTGACCTTCCGACAGTGCAGCACTCCCTCAGTACTGACCCTCCAACAGTGCGGCACTCCCTCAGTAATAACCCTCCGACAGTGCAGTGCGACCTCAGTACTGACCCTCCAACAATGCACACTCCCTCAGTACTGACCCTCCAACAGTGCGGCACTCCCTCAGTAATAACCCTCCGACAGTGCAGTGCGCCCTCAGTACTGACCCTCCAACAATGCACACTCCCTCAGTACTGACCCTCTGACAGTGTGACACTCCCTCAGTACTGACTCTCTGACAGTACAGTACTCCCTCAGTACTAACCCGCTGACAGTGTGGCACTCCCGCAGTACTGACTCTCTGACAGTGCAACACTCCCTCAGTACTGACCCTCCAACGGTGCAGCACTCCCTCAGTACTGACCCTCCGACGGTGCAGCACTCCCTCAGTACTGACCCTCCAACAGTGCAACACTCCTTCAGGACTGAGCCGCCGACAGTGCAGCACCCCCTCAGTAATGCACTCCAACAGTGCGGCACTTGCTCAGTACTAACCCTCTGACAGTACAGTGCTCCCACAGTACTGACTCTCCAACAGTGCAGCACTCCCTCAGTACTGACCCTCCAACAGTGCGGCACTCCCTCAGTACTGACCCTCTGATAGTGCGGCACTCCCTCAATACTGACCGTCTGACAGTGCGGCACTCCCTCAGTACTGACCCTCTGACAGTGCGGCACTCCCGCAGTACTGAAACTCCGACAGTACAGTACTCCCTCAGCACTGACCCTCTGACAGTACAGTACTCCCTCAGTACTAACCCGCTGACAGTGTGGCACTCCCGCAGTACTGACTCTCTGACAGTGTGGCACTCCCGTAGTACTGACCCTCCGACAGTACAGTACTCCTTCAGTACTGACCCTCTGACAGTACAGTACTCCCTCAGTACTGACCCTCTGACAGTGCGGCACTCCCTCAGTATTGACCCTTTGACAGTGCAGCACTCCCTCAGTACTGACCCTCTGACAGTGCTAGCTTCAAACTGCCCTTTTGACAGAGCAGCGTCCTTAGTACTGAGTGAATAAAATTCTTGTCCTTGTGTTCAAATTGTCCTGTATGAACTCGCTCTTCCCCATCTCTGCAACCTTCTCCAGCCCCACAGCACTCCGAGATCTCTGTGCTTCTCCAATTCTGGCCTCTTGCCTAATGTCAATTTGAATCGCTCCACCATCGGTGGCTGTCCCTTCAGCTGCCCAAGCCCTAAGCTCTGGAATTCTCTCCCTAAACCTCACTGCCTCTCCCTCTCGCTCAGCTCCTTGAAGATACTCCTTAAAATTTGCCTCTACGACCAAAGCTTTTGAACATATGTTCTGATGTAGATCATTTGGTTCGTATGCAGGTACAGTAGGCAATTAGGAAAGCTAATAAAATGTTATCATCTATTATGAGGGGACTTGATTATAAAAGCAGGGAAGTTATGCTTCAGTTATACAGGGCACTGGTGAGACAACAGCTGGAGTGTTGTTTACAGTACTGGTCTCCTTATTTAAAGAAAGATGTAAATGCATTAGAAGCAGTTCAGAGAAGGTTTACTAGGCTAATATCAGGAATGGGCAGGTTGTTTATGAGGATAGGTCGGACAGGCTAGGTTTGTATCTGCTGGAGTTTAGGAGAGTAAGAGGCGACTTAATTGAAACCTTTAAGATCCTGAGGGGTCTTGACAGGGTGGATGTGGACAGGGTGTTCCCTCTTGTGGGAGAATCTAGAATGAGGGGTCACTGTTTAAAAATAAGGGGTCGCTCATTTAAGACAGAGGTGAGGAAAAATGTTTTTCTCAGTGAGTTGAGAGTCTTTGGAACTCTCTTCCTCAAAGGGCAGTGGAAGCAGAGTCTTTCAATATTTTTAAGGCAGAGCTAGATAGATTCTTGATTAACAAGGGGGTTGAAAGGTTATCAGGGGTAGGCAGGAAGGTGGGGTTGAGGTTACATTCAGATCAGCCATGATCTTATTGAATGGTGGAGCAGGATCGAGGGGCCGAGTGGCCTAGTCCTGCCCCTAATTCATATGTTCAAATGTATTGTCAAATGTCGTTTGTTAATCGCTCCTGTGAAATGTCTGACGAGGTTTTACTCAGAAAGGTGCTATATAAATGCAAGTAGCTACAGTCCAGTCTATTTGGCTGTTTCCTCAGGGACAATTCATTTACTCTTCGGATCAATGTTACGGTTTTTCTCAGAAGCCTCCATATCCTGTCTTTGTGCTGCAGATATCAGCAGTGCTCACTGATTCCAAATCCAGCCTCAGCAATGAGTAAGACAGGGTTCGGAAGAGCTGACTCAGCTCGCAATCAAATGCCCTTGAGATGCCTCACGGTATCTGATCAGCTCTGTTGACACTGATTGAGTACATTCAGTGAATGGCTGATAAATCACAGCCAATTACTTCTCACTGCCAATGGATATCCGTCAATTACTGACGCATCTTACAGTTCCAGGACAATATTACCACATTTATCCAGATTAAGATTCTCGGCCCATCAACTTGATTTCAAATTTTGCAGAATTCCATCCATTTTCCTTACCCTCGTCAGCTGCGGTCCAGTGGGCCCCATCTCACCCTCTGAGTCAGAAGGTCATGGATTTAGATCCCCAATCCACAGACTTGAGCAACAAAATCCAGGTTTACAATCCCAGAGCAATACTGAGGGAGCGCCGCACTGTTGGAAGGTCAATACTGAGGGAGCGCTGCACTGTCAGAGGATCAATATCAAGGGGGTGTGGCACTGTCAAAGGATCACACCTGAGGGAGTGCTGCACTGTCACAGAATCAGTATTGAGGGAGTGCTGCACTGTCAGAGGATCAGTATCGAGGGAGCGCTGCACTGCCAGAGGGTCAGTATCGAGGGACTGCTGCACTGTTAGAGGGTCAGTATCAAGGGAGTGCTGCACTGTCAGAGGATCAGTATCGAGGGACTGCTGCACTGCCAGAAGGTGAACAGAGGGGATGTGCTCTACTGTCAAGGTGGGGCTGGGGAGGGGATTGGGGGGTCTCAAGTCCCGAGAGTGGGACTTGAACGTATGACTCACTGGCCACTGCCTGTGTCCGCAGCTGCCCTACTGGCCACTGAACCTTGGCTTCCTCAGCTGAAGCTCAGGATATGAGTAATCAGAGAGGGCTCTTCACAAACTCTAATTCCAAGGCAAGTTCCAGCCTCAAATGCTTATGGAGGCAAAATTGACGAGGCCAAAAAAATTTATTGTTAGGTCCTCAACTAGTTCAAAGTAAAATTAAATGGGTGCGGGGGGTTTAAATGTAAAATTGTGATCGATCGCTGATATATGGTCTGCACTGGTCCTGCAGTGAAAGCTCTCTTCTTTCCACTTAAAGGGTTTGCAATAATCTTCTTCGAACTGTTGTCCTAGCTATAGCATGTCCATGGGAACAGGCTTTCATCGGTATTCGGGATGGCCAGCATATCGAGGCAGTGCTACGTAACAAGATGCAGTTGGCCTCATCTACATCGGTAGGTCCCTTAACCAACCTCATTACTACCAGGCCTTCCAACCTGTTAGTACCTGGGCCGAGAGACCAGGACATGAAGATCATCAACGTCACAAGAGCCAAGCTGGGAGATCAGGTCTGAGTCGGTCGTGGGAATTGGGCAGGGCAAGAGAGACACATGGAACGATAAGAACGGGCCAATCGAGATCAAAATCTATCTGTTTGAGAGATACATGGCCTGAACCTCTTGCTACCATAGCTGTGAGATACTCTCCTGGACATCTGTCACCTGGAGCTCATTTGATTTTGTGCAGGGTCTTCTCTCCACAAAGCACTCAATGGAGTGGGCTAAATCTGGGGCTTAAAGCAACCTATTCTCAAGGTGCCCTCAAAAACCACCATTTCTCCTCAGAAAGTATTTCAAAGCATTTATACCACAGTGACAGTCCAACTGCTCTATGCTGGTGTTAATGCTCCACTTCAGCCCCTCCCACCCAACTTCATCTCATCCTATCAGCATATCCTTCTATTCCTTTCTCTCTCATGTGCTTATTCAGCTTCCCCTTAAATGAATCTACACTATTCACCTCAACAACACATTCGCAAGTTCCACATTCTCGATTTTCTGGGTGAAGAGGTTTCTCCCAAAATCCTGATGGGATTTATTAGTGGCTATCTTATAATGATGGTCCTAAGTTCTGATCTCCATGACATCTACCCTGTCAAACTCCTTCATAGCTTGGATGGATAGTGTCGGGTCACCCCTCAGTCTTCTCTTTACTAGAGAAAAGAGCCCCAGCCTGTTCAGTCATTCCTGATATTTATAATCTCTCCGTTCTGGCATTATGCTAGTTAATCCTTCTTTCCCATCTTCCCCAGTGCTGCTAAATCCCTTCTATGATATGGAAACCAGAACTGTGCACAATACTCCAAGGGTGGCCTAACCAAGGTTAACATAAATATCTGATTTTCAATTTATCCATTTAGAAGTGCACCCCAGTGCTTTATTTGCCTTTTTGATGACCTTATTAAGCCGTATCACAACCTTTAGTGATTTGTGTATCTGTAAGCCCAGACTCTGCTGCTCATCTCTCACATTTAGACGCTTATTTTCCCCAAGGATAACCTGGCCTCCTCAGCCCTAAAAGCAAAAAGGAGCATCTCTCACTTGTTAATATCTAAAAGGAGCACCTCTCACTTGTCAATATCAAAATGAAGCAACTCTCACATATCAATAGCAAATTCACCCACCAATTATACACTTTGCTGCAGTTGTACCCAGCTCTGATACACCCAATATCCCCGATACCCAGAGTCGACGCAAAAAACACATAAAAGCACACACATTTTATTTTACCTGGAAGCGATAATTGTACAAAATTTGTAGGACATTCTATGTTGAGCTATCAGGATCTCCTATTCACTCTAACTCCAAAGTTCTAATCTCTGCTTAAACATCTATCGCCATTAAGCTGTAAGGGTGAGCATTGTCCGCTACAGGCTTCAGTTCAATGGTCAATTCTTCATTCAGTCTTCAATCAACACACGGCAAACCTGTGTAACACTTTCTTCAGGACAAAATCTCCATAAAGAAGTAAAGCTCCCTCCACACTGTCCCCATCAAACACTCCCAGGACAGGTACAGCACGGGGTTAGATAGAGAGTAAAGCTCCCTCTACACTGTCCCCATCAAACACTCCCAGGACAGGTACAGCACGGGGTTAGATACAGAGTAAAGCTCCCTCTACACTGTCCCCATCAAACACTCCCAGGACAGGTACAGCACGGGGTTAGATACAGAGTAAAGCTCCCTCTACACTGTCCCCATCAAACACTCCCAGGACAGGTACAGCACAGGGTTAGATACAGAGTATAGCTCCCACCACACTGTCCCCACCAAACATTCCCAGGGCAGATACAGCACGGGGTTGGATACAGAGTAAAGCTCCCTCTACACTCTCCCCATCAAACACTCCCAGGACATGTACAACACAGGGGTTAGATACAGAGTAAAGCTCCCTCTACACTGTCCCCATCAAACACTCCCAGGACAGGTACAACACGGGGTTAGATACAGAGTAAAGCTCCCTCTACACCATCCCCATCAAACACTCCCAGGACAGGTACAGCACGGGGTTAGATACAGAGTAAAGCTCCCTCTACACTGTCCCCATCAAACACTCCCAGGACAGGTACAGCACGGGGTTAGATACAGAGTAAAGCTCCCTCTACACCATCCCCATCAAACACTCCCAGGACAGGTACAGCACGGGGTTAGATACAGAGTAAAGCTCCCTCTACACTCTCCTCATCAAACACTCCCAGAACAGGTACAGCATGGGGTTAGATACAGAGTAAAGCTCCCTCTACACTGTCCCCATCAAACACTCCCAGGACATGTACAACACAGGAGTAGATACAGAGTAAAGCTCCCTCTACACTCTCCCCATCAAACACTCCCAGGACAGGTACAGCACAAGGGTAGATACAGAGTAAAGCCACCTCTACACCGTCCCCAACAAACACTCCCAAGGCCAAGTACAGCATGGGGTTAGATACAGAGTAAAGCTCCCTCTACACTGTCCCCATCAAACATTCCCAGGACAATTACAGCACAGGGTTAGATACAGAGTAAAGCTCCCTCCACACTGTCCCCATCAAGCACTCCCAGGACAGGTACAGCACGGGGTTAGATACAGAGTAAAGCTCCCTCTACACTGTCCCCATCAAACACTCCCAGGGCAGGTACAGCACGGGTTAGATACAGAGTAAAGCTCCCTCTACACTGTCCCCATCAAACACTCCCAGGACAGGTACAGCACAGGGGTAGATAAAGAGTAAAGCTCCCTCTACACTGTCCCCATCAAACATTCCCAGGACAGTCACAGCACGGGGTTAGATATAGAGTAAAGCTCCCTCTACACTGTCCCCATCAAACAGTCCCAGGACAATTACAGCACAGGGTTAGATACAGAGTAAAGCTCCCTCCACACTGTCCCCATCAAACACTCCCAAGGCATTTAGAGCACAGGGTTAGATACAGAGTAAAGCTCCCTCTACACTGTCTCCATCAAACACTCCCAGGACAGGTACAGCACGGGGTTAGATACAGAGTAAAGCTCCCTCTACACTGTTCCCATCAAACACTCCCAGGGCAGGTACAGCACGGGTTAGATACAGAGTAAAGCTCCCTCTACACTGTCCCCATCAAACACAGCCAGGACAGGTACAGCATGGGGTTAGATACAGAGTAAAGCTCCCTCGACACTGTCCCCATCAAACACTCCCAGGACAGGTACAGCACGTGGTTAGATACAGAGTAAAGCCCCCTCCGTACTGTCCCCATCAAACACTCCCAGGATAGGTTAAGCATGGGGTTAGATACAGAGTAAAGCTCCCTCTACACTGTCCCATCAAACACTCCCAGGACACGTACAGCACGGGGTTAGATACAGAGTAAAGCTCCCTCTGCACTGTCGCCATCAAACATTCCCAGGACAGGTACAGCACGGGGTTAGATATAGAGTAAAGCTCCCTCTACATTGTCCCCATCAAACACTCCAGGACAGGCATAGCACAGGGTTAGATACAGAGTATAACTCCCTCTACACTGTCGCCATCAAACACTCCAGGACAGATACAGCACAAGGTTAGATACAGAGTAAAGCTCCCTCTACACTCTACCCATCAAACACTCCCAGGACAGGTACAGCATAGGGGTAGATACAGAGTAAAGCCCCCTCTACACCGTCCCCATCAAACACTCCCAGGACAGGTACAGCACGGGGTTAGATACAGAGTAAAGCTCCCTCTACACTGTCCCCATCAAACAGTCCCAGGACAATTACAGCACAGGGTTAGATACAGAGTAAAGCTCCCTCCACACTGTTCCCATCAAACACTCCCAGGACAGTTACAGCACAGGGTTAGATACAGAGTAAAGCTGCCTCTACACTGTCCCCATCAAACACTCCCAGGACAGGTACAGCACGGGGTTAGATACAGAGTAAAGCTCCCTCTACACTGTCCCCATCAAACGTTCCCAGGACAGTTACAGCACGGGGTTAGATATAGAGTAAAGCTCCCTCTACACTGTCCCCATCAAACAGTCCCAGGACAATTACAGCACAGGGTTAGATACAGAGTAAAGCTCCCTCCACACTGTTCCCATCAAACACTCCCAGGACAGTTACAGCACAGGGTTAGATACAGAGTAAAGCTCCCTCTACACTGTCCCCATCAAACACTCCCAGGACAGGTACAGCACGGGCTTAGATACAGAGTAAAGCTCCCTCTACACTGTCCTAATCAAACACTCCCAGGGCAGGTACAGCACGGGTTAGATACAGAGTAAAGCTCCCTCTACACTGTCCCCATCAAACACACCCAGGACAGGTACAGCATGGGGTTAGATACAGAGTAAAGCTCCCTCTACACTGTCCCCATCAAACACTCCCAGGGCAGGTACAGCACGGGATTAGATACAGAGTAAAGCTCCCTCTACACCGTCCCCATCAAACACTCCCAGGACAGGTACAGCACGGGATTAGATACAGAGTAAAGCTCCCTCTACACCGTCCCCATCAAACACTCCCAGGACAGGTACAGCACGGGGTTAGATACAGAGTAAAGCTCCCTCTACACTGTCCCCATCAAACAGTCCCAGGACAATTACAGCACAGGGTTAGATACAGAGTAAAGCTCCCTCCACACTGTTCCCATCAAACACTCCCAGGACAGTTACAGCACAGGGTTAGATACAGAGTAAAGCTCCCTCTACACTGTCCCCATCAAACACTCCCAGGACAGGTACAGCACGGGGTTAGATACAGAGTAAAGCTCCCTCTACACTGTCCCCATCAAACGTTCCCAGGACAGTTACAGCACGGGGTTAGATATAGAGTAAAGCTCCCTCTACACTGTCCCCATCAAACAGTCCCAGGACAATTACAGCACAGGGTTAGATACAGAGTAAAGCTCCCTCCACACTGTTCCCATCAAACACTCCCAGGACAGTTACAGCACAGGGTTAGATACAGAGTAAAGCTCCCTCTACACTGTCCCCATCAAACACTCCCAGGACAGGTACAGCACGGGCTTAGATACAGAGTAAAGCTCCCTCTACACTGTCCTAATCAAACACTCCCAGGGCAGGTACAGCACGGGTTAGATACAGAGTAAAGCTCCCTCTACACTGTCCCCATCAAACACACCCAGGACAGGTACAGCATGGGGTTAGATACAGAGTAAAGCTCCCTCTACACTGTCCCCATCAAACACTCCCAGGGCAGGTACAGCACGGGGTTAGATACAGAGTAAAGCTCCCTCTACACCGTCCCCATCAAACACTCCCAGGACAGGTACAGCACGGGATTAGATACAGAGTAAAGCTCCCTCTACACCGTCCCCATCAAACACTCCCAGGACAGGTACAGCACGGGGTTAGATACAGAGTAAAGCTCCCTCTACACTGTCCCCATCAAACACACCCAGGACAGGTACAGCACGGGGTTAGATACAGAGTAAAGCTCCCTCTACACTGTCCCCATCAAACACTCCCAGGACAGGTACAGCACGGGGTTAGATACAGAGTAAAGCTCCCTCTACACTGTCCCCATCAAACACTCCCAGGACAGGTACAGCACGGGGTTAGATACAGAGTAAATCTCCCTCTACACTGTCCCCATCAAACACACCCAGGACAGGTACAGCACGGGGTTAGATACAGAGTAAAGCTCCCTCTACACTGTCCCCATCAAACACTCCTAGGACAGGTACAGCATGGGGTTAGATACACGTCCTCCAAGTCGGTATTTTCCTCCATGTGATCTCTCCAGTCTAATTCCACTCTCTTGTTCATCCACTAACCACTTTTGCCTTCCCAACCAACCAACCAATTCCCTTTTAATAATAGGGCTCAGGTAGCCAGAACATGGAGAAAGATTTTTCACAGCATCCGCCTGATTCAGACATAGATTCCAGATACAAGAAGCTCGTGTGCTACGTTCCACACCCTGTATTTACCTCCCAAAGCAAAGTTCACTGAACGCCAACTAACATTACCTCTCTCTCTTGTAAAGTTACTCTAGTATTACTGTTGTGACAAAGATTACTGGTCTGATAGCCTGTACCTTCACAGACTGATAACTACAGCTTTACAAAGTGACTATAGATTGCAATGTTTGACAGTGGTGGTGCTGCATTGCAAATGAGTTTAAATGGACCATTTAACCTCAAGAGCAGAACCAATCTTTCTTCAAGCTACCTTGATTTAGAATCACTGAATAGTACTGCACAAAAGGCTATTAACTCCATCGAGTCTGCTCCAGTGTTTTGAAGAGCTATCTATTTATAGCCCCAGTCCCCATTGCTCTTTCACTAGAGTCGTGCAATTTTTTCCACCTCAAGTATTTATCCAATTGCCTTTGGAAAGTTCCTATTGAATCTGCTTCCGCCGCCCTTTCAGGCAGCGCCTTCCAGATCACAGCAACTCGCTGTGGGAAACATGTTTCCCTCATGTGGTCTCGGGTTCACTTGGAAATCACCTTCAATCTGTGCCCTTTGGTTACCCACCGACAGCCACTGGAAAAGGTTTATCCTTATTTACTCCGTTGTGTCTTCAAGATTTTGAATGCACCTATTAAATCTCTGGAAGTCTTGTGGTGCAGTGGGTTGCATCCCTGCCTCAGGGCCCAAAGCACTGGGTTCAAGTCTCACTCCAGGACTGTTAGCTGAGGAAGGTCTGTTTGTAATGTAGACAAATAGGCCAATGGCAGGTGGTAAGAACGGAGAGATTCCTGGTCAGCCATGTAACGCCTCAACTATCACTGTCCATAGCTCCAGGCTACAACATGCATGTAAAAGTTGCCATGGGAAGTTGGCTCAGTTGGATGGATGGTGGGTGTAGGCCAGACTGGTGCTAACAGCACGGGGTTCGATTTCCCCATTCTGGTTGGGATAGATTTGGGACCTGCCTCCTTGCCCTACCCATTGAGGAGATTGTGGGGCTGTGGGTCAGACCTCTGCTCAGGCAGAGAACTGAGGAAGACGATGAAGTCTCACCTTAACCTGTTCTGCTTTCTCCTGACTCTCCACATAACTTTAATCCCTCATCCCTGGGACCATTCCAGTAAATTTGCTCTGCACCCCTCTCCAACATGTTCCTAAATTTATATTTTGAAAGAGAAAGGAGAAACTCCTTTCAGGAGGCTCCACAACCAGGAGGACACAGATTGAAGAGAATCCCCAAAAGAACCAGAGGGGGTGGTGAGAATTGTTTCTGTTGGACTGCAGTGGTTCAAGAAGGCAGCTCACCATCTCCTTCTCAAGGGAAACTAGGGATGGGTAATAAATGCTGGTCCAGCCAGCGAAGCCCACACCCTGTGAGTGAATTTTTTTAAAAAACTCTGCGAGTTGTGATCTGGAATGTGCTGCCTGAGAGGACAATAGAAGCAGATCCAACAAGAGCTTTCAAAAGCAGAATGCCTGAAAGGTGAAAAATTCACAGGGCCACGGCGGGGTGGGGGTGGAAGACCAGGGAGGAGAGTGGGACTAATCGGATAGCTTTTCAAAGAGCCAGCACAGGCAGAGTGGGCCGAATGGCCTCCTCCTGTGCTGTACAATTCAGTGACTTCAATCTGAAGTGGACGTTCGAGCAAAGCCACAGGATATGGAGAAGTGGTGAGCAGGGCCGGAGCAGAAATACCAGCTAGATCTGAAGGATGGCAGGCAGTACGAAGGCACAAGAGTTAATCCTGCTGCCTGGGTATGCTCCTGGTGAAGCATCCACCGCTTAATTTACACCAAGCTCAGCATCTCTACTGAGCAGAACTCTCACTGTTTACTATTCTGTGTACCATCCAGATAGTCCGGCTCCAATCTCACTGCGACATTTGCACAGTGGGCTGCGGTGTTATTGTCATTTCCAGGCTCTTGTGCTGGTACCCCAAGGCGCCCCCACTGAACAGGGTCCACATCTCGATGTCACTCAGCCACAGAGGGGTCGGGTATTTTTAGAACATTGACATTGCAGGGTGCAGTGCCGCTCAGTCATGTGTCACTGTACGGCTCAGGGGCAGGGTGGGGAGGGTCTGCTATCTCAGCGCTTCTCGAGTAAGGGGTGGTGGGGTGGAGGCAGGAGGAGGTGTTTTCTGTCATCCACAGCAAGTATATCCAGTTTCCCTTACAGAACCAGCTGTTATGATCTGGCAGGGGCCTGTCTTGTGGTAATATTCACATTGAAGCTTCAATGTCACTGTCAGCCTTTCTCACCCCACTGTGTACAATAGTGCACAATTAAATGTGCACAGTATGCCAGGCTGAACAGTGACAAAGGCATGAAGGACGTAATTCTTAGGCATTATAACTTCTTCACTGGATTAATCATACAATGACACAGCACAGAAGGTGGCCATTCAGCCCATTGTTATCCTGGTACCTCGAGGCCCCCACTGAAAAAGGTCTGCATCTCCCTCTAGATGAAAGAGCTATCCAATTAATCCCACTTCCCCTGCTCCTTTCCCCATGTCCCTGAAAATGTTCCCCTTCAAGTGTTTATCCAATTCCCTTTTGAAAGTTCTTATTGAATCTGCTTCCACTTTCAGAATTCCAGATCACAACAACCCGCTGTGTAAAAATATTCTCCTCATCTCGCCACCTGGTACTTTTACCGATTCTCTTCAATCTGTGTCCCTCTGGTTAGTTAGTTAGCGGCTAGTTTCTTTTTCACCTTTTCTGGCCAACACAGACATGATGGGCTGAATGGCCTCTTTCTGCACCATAACTTTTCTATGGTTCTATATTTGCCGGCCCTCCTGCCACTGGAAACAGTTTCTCCTTATTTACTCTATACAAACCCCTCATGATTTTGAACGCCTCAATTCAATCTCCCCCTTAACCTTCTCTGCTCTAAGGAGAACAATCCCAGCTTCTCCAGTCTCTCCACATGAACTGAACTCCCTCACCCCTGGTCCCATTCTAGCAAATCTCTTCTTTTATTTGTTCATAGGGTCTAGCTACTACTGCACAGGCCCAGTATTTATTGCCCATCCCTAATTGCCCCTTGAGAAGGTGGTGGTGAGCTGCCTTCTTGAACTGCTGCAGTCCATGTGGTGTAGGTACACCCACCGCACTGTTAGGGAGGGAGTTCCAGGATTTTGACCCAGTGACAGTGAAGGAACGGCCGATATATTTCCAAGTCAGGGTGGTGAGTGGCTTGGAGGGGAACTTCTAGGTGGTGGTGTTCCCATCTATCTGCTGCCCTTGTCCTAGGTGGTACAGGCCATGGGTTTGGAAGGTGATGTGGAAGGAGAGCTTTGGCGAGTTGCTGCAGTGCATCTTGTAGATGGTACACACACTGCTGCTACTGTGTGTCGGTGGTGGAGGGAGTGAATGTTTGTGGATAGGGTGCCAATCAAGTGGGCTGCTTTGTCCTGGATGGTGCCGACCTTCTTAAGTGTTGTGGGAGCTGCATTTATCCAGGCAAGTGGGGAGTATTCCATCACACTCCTGACTTGTACCTTGTAGATGTTGGACAGACTTTGAGGTATCACAGAGGTGAGTTACACTTTGCAAAATCCCCAACATCTGACGTGCTCCTGCAAAGTCATAGAGTCAGTTACAACACCAAAGGACACCATTCAGCCCATCGGGTCTATGCCAGCTCCCTGTTGAGCAATACAAACAATCCCCCCCTCTACCCTCGTAGCCCTGCAAGTTAAATTTTTTTCAAGTGCCCCTCCAATTTCCTTTTGAAATCACTGATTACCTCTGAGGACAGTAGAAAGGGAGACAGTGTGTTCCAGGCCATTACTACTCACTGTGTAAAAAAGTCCTTCCTCACCTTCCCCCTTGCATCTCCAAAACCTTAAACCTGTGTCCGCTGGACCTTGTAGCATCAGCTAATGGGAACAATTTTCCTTCTCACCTCACCTTTCTGTTCTGAAAGCGTAAATCAAAGATTTAACTCTAACATTCCATTGTAGGCTATACATTTTAGATCCCATCTGTAATCTCTGGATGCCTTAACCTGCTTCCAATAGTATGGAGCCCAGAACTGGGCACAATGTTCCCTCTTGTCCCTAAACCAGTAGCTTAAAGAGGGATTAAGATAATGCCCTTACTTTTGTATTCTATACCCCTATTTCTAAAGCCCAGATTCCCTACGCCTTCTCAATTTGTTCTGACATCTCCAAAAGGTTTTTGAATGTTCTCTCTGTTCCTTCATCCCTTTTAAAATGGTTTAGTTTATGATGAGGTTGAGAGTTGAAAGCTAAATGATCACTATGATAGAAACTCTAGAAAGTCTACAGTAGTCAGTCTTTGGAACTCTCTTCCTCAAAAGGCAGTGGAAACCGAGTCTTTTGAATATTTTTGAAGGAGAGCTGGATAGATTCTCAGTAAGCAAGGAGCGTAAGATTATCGGGGAATGTGGGGCTGAGGTGACAAACAGATCAGCCATGATCTTGTTGAATGGCAGAGCAGGCTCGAGGGGCCGAATGGCCTACTCCTGCTCCTAAGTCGTATGTTCATAAAGCTGGAGGGCTGTTCTCATGTTGCAAAAACATTCCTCTATAAAGAGATTTTATCTGGCCTCTCGTGGAGCCCTCCCAAAGCACCTCACCTTGCCAGCTTCTTTCCCATGCCTGGTATAGATGTTTCCTTGGCTCCTCAGTTCAGTACTTCCTCCAAATTCATGCCACCTCCTCAACTTCCCCCTCTCCCCAACTTGTAAAGGGCTCAAACTTTTCTCTGCATGATTTGAGACCTAAACTGCCAGTTGCTAGGTGAACACTGGCTCTCTTTGCCCATTCCTCTGGCAGTGAATACATACACTGCCGATGGCATAAACTATCACGCGCTCTACCTGACCAGTTTCATCTCCTCAGGAAGAATTATGCAAGGTTCCTCTCTGTTCCCAAAGGGAGGATCAAATAAATCTAACCTTTTAAAAATACACGATACATCCTGGCCCAGTTCCTTTCCTTGCCTTGACACTACCCTGGACCTGACACTCTGTCACACCACATTCGATCATGTCAAATGCATTTATCCATCAATATTCCGACTATTCATTTCAAGGGGTTAACTCTACACAATCAACAGCTTCACCTAGAAGTCTCATTCCCTCTGTGTGAGGGCTACAAGCAAGCTTGGGGATTACTGGGTGCAAGGCCCACGAGGGAGGAGCTGCAGGCCATTGACCCAATCTGCAACATTCTGGCGTTACTGCTCCACCTACCCCTCTATCCCCTCTCCATCTCACCCTATCAGCATATCCTCTGTTCCTTCCTCCCTCATGTGTTTATCCAGCTTTCCCTTAAATGTATCCATACTGTTCACGTCAACCACTCCCTGTGGTAGTGAGTTCCACATTCTCACCACTCTCTGGGTACAAGTGTTTCTCCTGAAACCCCCACTGGATTTATTAGTGACCATCTAATATCTACACCACCTGGTTCTGGTCTCGCCCACGAGTGGAAAAGTCTACCCTACACCTACCCTATCGGACCCCTTCATAATTCTGAAGACTTCTATCATGTCAGCCTCAACCCTCTCCTTTATAGAGAATAAAGCCCCTGTCGGTTCCGTCTTTCTTGAAAGTTATAAGCTCTAAACTCTGCTTTAATAAATGTAAATCTTTTTTTGCGTCTTCTCTAGTATCTCACTAGCCTTCATGTAACATGGAGACCAAAATGGCATCCAGATACACAGCTAAATGATCAGTAACGAGATAGTAGTTGACAGCCAAATACATCCTACACAAGACGTGATCATTCTAGTAACTCCTGAACAATGCTCCCTAAGTATGAGAATGGAGAAGCTCCTTGAAAAATATGACCTTACACAAGCGATTGTGACATCCAATTTTCTGCACCAACTTGTCAAAACTCAGACCATCCAACCTTGAGCAGAATAATGTTGTCGCTGCTATCTAACTCATAGGGTTCTGTGACATCAAAAACCGTCCAACTGGACCAAAAGAGGCTAACTTGAAACCAGGTTATTTTTATACGATTCTTGATGAAGTAATCCTGAGGTGATGGGGCTTTGTCTGTCTTTAGCAGCCAGCTGAATGTATGTAAGTTTGGTGATGTCTATACTCATTGTGAGGTAACCGCTCAATTGCTTAATCACAACAGGTGACCATAGGCCAGTTAGCTTAACAGCTGTCACTGGGAAAATGTTAGAGTCTATTATAAAGGATGTAATAGCAGAGCATTTAGAAATGCATAAAATAATCAAACAGAGTCAGCATGGCTTCATGATGGGGAAATAATGCCTGACAAATTTATTAGAATTCTTTGAGGAGGTAACAAGCAGGATAGATAAAGGGGAACCAGTAGATGTAATATATTTAGATTTCCAAGAGGCGTTCAGTAAGGTACCATACATAAGGCTACTTAATAAGATAAGAGCCCATGGTGTTGGGGGTAATATATTAGCACGGATAGAGGATTGGCTAACTAATAGAAGACTGAGAGTTGGGATACAGGGGGCATTTTCAGGATGGCAGCCTGTAACTAGTGGAGTGCCACAGGGATCGATGCTGGGGCCACAATTATCTATAATATATATTAATGACTTGGATGAGGGAAGTGAATGTACTATCACCAAGTGTGCGGATGACACAAAAACAGGT
The DNA here is from genome assembly GCA_026770705.1 of Isurus oxyrinchus. Classification (NCBI taxonomy): domain Eukaryota; kingdom Metazoa; phylum Chordata; class Chondrichthyes; order Lamniformes; family Lamnidae; genus Isurus; species Isurus oxyrinchus. Next base: position 703,841 of record JANJGN010000033.1, read on the forward strand.
GGGAAGGCAAGTGGTGAGGATGACACAAAGAGGGATATAGACAGGTTAAGTGAAAAATGTGGCAGATGGAATAAAATGTGGGGTAATGCACTTTGGCAGGAAGAATAGAGGAGCTGAATATTATTTAAATGGAGAAAGACTGCAGAAAGCTGCAGCACAGAGGGATTTGGGGGTCCTCGTGCATGAATCCCAAAAAGCTAGCATACAAGTTCAGATAATAGGGAAGGCAAATGGAATGTTGGCCTTCATTTCAAAGGGAATGGAATGTAAAAATAGAGGAGTCTTGCTAAAACTATACAAGGTACTAGTTAGACCACACTTAGAATACTGTGAACAGTTTTTGTCCCATTTTATAAGGAAAGATGGACTGGCATTGGGGTCAGTCTACAGCACTAGGTTGGTGGGATTCACTAGGGGATGGACGGATTTTCTTATGAGGAGAGGTTGTTGGGCCTGTACTCAATAGAGTTTAGAAGAATGAGAGGTTGTTTCCCTTTGTGGGAGAGTCTAGGACCAGAGGACATAATCTCAGAGTAAGGGGGTGCCTATTTAAAACTGAGATGAAGGGGAATTTCTTCTCTCAGAAGATAGCGAATCTGTGGAATTCTTTACCGCAGAGGGCTGTAGAGGCTGGGTCGGTAAGTATGTTCAAGGCTGAGATAGACCGATTTTTAATCAGTAAGGGAATCAAAGCAGGGAAGTGGAGTTGAGGATTGTCAAAACAGCTATGATCTCAATGAATGGCAGAGCACGCTCGATGGGCCGAATGGCCTGCTTCTCTTCCTACATTTTCTGGTCTTATACACCAGCAACATTGCTTTCCAAGATTAAACCATTTATTAATCTCACAGTACCACATTACAACCCCACCCATAAGCAAAGCACAGGTCAGATACAGAGTAAAGCTCCCTCTACACTGTCCCCATCAAACACTCTCAGGGCAGGTACAGCACGGGGTTAGATACAGAGTAAAGCTCCCTCTACACTGTCCACATCAAACACTCCCAGGACAGGTACAGCACAGGGTTAGATACAGAGTAAACCTCCCTCTACATTCTCCCCATCAAACACTCCCAGGACAGGTACAGCATGGGGTTAGATACAGAGTAAAGCTCCCTCTACACTGTCCCCATCAAACACTCCCGTGACAGATACAGCACGGGTTCAGATATGGAGTAGAGCTCCCTCTACACTGTCCCCATCAAACACTCCCAGGGCAGGTACAGCACGGAGTCAGATACAAAGTAAAGCTCCCTCTACACTGTCTTCAGCAAACACTCCAGGACAGGTACAGCACAGGGTTAGACACAGAGTAAAGCTCCCTCTACACTATCCCCATCAAACACTCCAGGACAGGTACAGCATGGGGTTAGCTACAGAATAAAGCTCCCTCTACACAGTTCCCATCAAACACTCCCAGGGCAGGTACAGCACGGAGTCAGATACAAAGTAAAGCTCCCTCTACACTGTCTTCAGCAAACACTCCAGGACAGGTACAGCACAGGGTTAGACACAGAGTAAAGCTCCCTCTACACTATCCCCATCAAACACTCCCAGGACAGGTACAGCACGGGGTTAGATACAGAGTAAAGCTCCCTCTACACTGTCCCCATCAAACACTCCCAGGACAGGTACAGCATGGGGTTAGATACAGAGTAAAGCTCCCTCTACACTGTCCCCATCAAACACTCCCGTGACAGATACAGCACGGGTTCAGATATGGAGTAGAGCTCCCTCTACACTGTCCCCATCAAACACTCCCAGGACAGGTACAGCACGGAGTCAGATACAAAGTAAAGCTCCCTCTACACTGTCTTCAGCAAACACTCCAGGACAGGTACAGCACAGGGTTAGACACAGAGTAAAGCTCCCTCTACACTATCCCCATCAAACACTCCAGGACAGGTACAGCACAGGGTTAGATACAGAGTAAAGCTCCCTCTACACTGTCCCCATCAAACACTCCCAGGACAGGTACAGCACAGGGTTAGATACAGAGTAAAGCTCCCTCTACACTGTCCCCATCAAATTCCTTTAAATCCAAGCTCAGGTGATCATTATATCAGTGACCAATCAGTGCCAAATGAGAACCTTTGTGATGTTGGGCCTTAACCAGTTGGAAAGTGACAGAACCGGCACCGGACACTCGCAATCAAAGGTCATCAATCAGAAGGCTGGAATTCAGCTAGATTAGAGAGCTGAACCAGACAGTGTAAAACAGCTGAACCAGACAGTGACTCTCCCCATTCCCCACCCTCCCTGGAAGCAATTCATTCTCTCTCTGACACCTGAGGGCTGCTATGAATTTGCTTTTGTTCCTCTATAGCCTTTCAATCAGGTGTTAAAGTAAGTGGGTTAACTATCTGATTGGCATTATACCTCTCTGCCAGGCAACAAGTTTAAGTCAACAGCAGTCGCCTGAGTCAGAAAGGTATAGGTTCAAGTCTCACCCCAGAGCATTGAGCCCATAATCCATGTTGGCCCTCTGAGTGGTGAACAGAGGGAGAGCTGCACTGTCAGAGGGTCAGTACTGAGGGAGAGCTGCACTGTCGGAGGGTCAGTACTGAGGGAGAGCCGCACTGTCGGAGGGTCAGCACTGAGGGAGTGCTGCACTGTCAGAGGGTCAGTACTGAGGGAGTGCTGCACTGTCAGAGGGTCAGTACTGAAAGAGTGCTGCACTGTCGGAGGATCAGTACTGAGGGAGTGCTACACTGTCAGAGGGTCAGTACTGAGGGAGTGCTACACTGTCAGAGGGTCAGTACTGAGGGAGTGCTGCACTGTCGGAGGGTCAGTACTGAGGGAGTGCCGCACTGTCGGAGGATCAGTACTGAGGGAGTGCTGCACTGTCAGAGGGTCAGTACTGAGGGAGTGTTGCACTGTCAGAGGGTCAGTACTGAGGGAGTGCTGCACTGTCGGAGGGTCAGTACTGAGGGAGCGCCGCACTGTCAGAGGGTCAGTATTGAGGGAGTGCTGCACTGTCAGAGGGTCAGTACTGAGGGAGTGCTGCACTGTCGGAGGGTCAGTACTGAGAGAGTGCTGCACTGTCGGAGGATCAGTACTGAGGGAGTGCCGCACTGTCAGAGGGTCAGTACTGAGGGAGTGCTGCACTGTCGGAGGGTTAGTACTGAGAGAGTGCTGCACTGTCAGAGGGTCAGTACTGAGGGAGTGCTGCACTGTCAGAGGGTCAGTACTGAGGGAGTGCTGCACTGTCAGAGGGTCAGTACTGAGGGAGTGCTGCACTGTCGGAGGGTCAGTACTGAGGGAGCGCCGCACTGTCAGAGGGTCAGTACTGAGGGAGTGCTGCACTGTCAGAGGGTCAGTATTGAGGGAGTGCTGCACTGTCAGAGGGTCAGTACTGAGGGAGTGCTGCACTGTCAGAGGGTCAGTACTGAGGGAGTGCCGCCGTGTCAGAGGGTCAGTACTGAGGGAGTGCTGCACTGTCAGATGGTCAGTACTGAGAGAGTGCTGCACTGTCGGAGGATCAGTACTGAGGGAGTGTCGCACTGTCAGAGGGTCAGTATTGAGGGAGTGTCGCACTGTCAGAGGGTCCGTACTGAGGGAGTGCTGCACTGGGGAGTGCTGCACTGTCAAAGGGTCAGAAATGCAAGTCTGTCTTTCTTTCCCTCAGAGGAAAAGCCTGATTTCAGGGGCGGGGTGGGGGGGGGGGGGGGGCAATTTTCTTGTCCAGTTGAGGTCGCCAAGTGGCAAAATGGAATTGGTCACTTATATTCTCAACCCCCTCTTCATATGCCAGTAACACAGCCCAGTAACTTCATCAACTTGTCACCCATCCCTTAAGGCCCATGACTGCAAAGGGCCCAGGGCCCACACCAACAGGAGGTCTAACGGCTGTAACAACAACCCAATTCACTCGTCCCAGTAGGAGTGTCACTGAACTGTTCTGAAACCAAATGGGACAGTTCCCCTTTACTTTGCTCAGTGCTGCCTCCCATCAGCTTAGTTTGTTCAAAATGGGAAGAATCTCTCCTTTGCAAACCAAATTAGCAATAAGGGGGCACAGACCCTGACTTATCACTTGCCAATGGGCAGGAGGGGAGGGTGGGGAGGAGCGGAGCTAGGAGGGATGTTTCTCATACATGGGGTTATTAGAACATAGAACAGTGAGAGGCCAGAGAATACTCTCTGGTGCCCACATCCTCTCAGTCACGATACACACTGCCCACCAAACCCTGAAGGCACACGATCCCCTGGAAGAGTCAAGGATCTCCAATTAAACAAAAAACTACCTGGAAAATTCATCTCCATCTCCCTTAAGCATTCGAAACTAATCCAGAGCATCAATCTAGCCCTAATTAATGACCTTACCACAAGGGGCTATTGAGGCAGCGTGTGAAACCTCAGGGCAAAGGGAATGAGCCAAGATTGGAAAAGAAAGCATTCGGAGGGATTATCGAGAAAGGACAATGGGATTAGGGTGGATTGCTCTCTTGATGGAGTTAGGCCGGAATGGGCCTGATGACTGAATGGCCAACCTCAGGTTTATACATCTTTTAGCTTCTATAGGTGTAATTTTAACTGTTGAAATACATTTTGGCTAAGTTCACTGGCTGTGAAAAGTAAAACATCTCACACCGAAGACACCGGACAACCCCCGGCAAGGCCAGGGGCCAGGCCCCACTGTCAAACCGAACCTGCTCCTCTAAAGGACGAGTTTGCTGTTGAGTGCTTGGGCAGCAATGGAAATGGATCCCAGCTTGGTGGGGGCAGACCACAAGAACCCAGAATCAGGATCTGGGAGGGCTGGCCACAGGAAGAGTTGGACAGGGGTTGGGGTGAGAACCTGAGGGAGCTGGCGGTCGGTGACAAATAGAGGCACCTATGCCAAGCTCGGTATGGCGCTGGGACACTCGGGGGGGGGGGGGCTGCAGATCTCGGGGGCTTCCAGATGGAAGGTGGGAGACCCTCAGCCAAGCCTCTGCACACCAGAGGCCTGGAAACAGGCCTCAGCCCTCTGCCAGCTCAACACGGACTTGAACTCTAGACAACAAGACTGCGAGTCGCCTCAGGCTGTGCCCCTTCCAACTTTAAGGCCCCAATTTCGCCAACTGATGATTAAAGCAGCTTGCCTTTCCAAAGGGTAAAAGGAACTTTATTTCAGTCACTGACTAATTCGATCACTGAGAAACCGAGTGAAGTTACAAGAGTGGTTTGCACTTTTCATGTATAAATAGCCAAGCCACAGTTTGACACACAGGACACAGAAAGGAGCAAATAGGGACTTGCTGCACAACAGAAGAGAAAACAAAAGATCAGCAAGGTGTTCTTAAAATCAGTTATAATGCGAGAGGGGTTCACTCACCTTGCATCCAAACATGAGGGACAAAGTCTTGTTGGTACATACTACCTTGCATTGACACAGCACAGGAGAGAAACAGGTCAGATCTTTAATTGGTGGTGACATTATACGCAGACCCATGAAAAAAATTAAACAACGTTCTAGCAGGGTCGAGATGCTGATTAACCAGATTCCCAGGCTGCTTTCGTACACTCCGGAATGTGCCCTTCTTGAAAACCTGTGTCTCTCAATTCATCGTTTCTTCCCAGCGAGCTGCTTCTCTCCCTCTCTCTCTCTCAATTCTTTCTTCCAAAATCACTGTCTCCTTCTCTCTCTCTCTCTCTCTCTCTCTCCTATTCCCTCATTCTGCCCTTTTCCCCTGCTCAGCTTTCATCGCGCTGTAAGCCCAGGGAATTCCCAGCCAATCACAGCACTGATCCTTCAGCTCCAGCTAAAGAGGAGGATTTACCAAACAGCAAGGATGAATTGTGCGATGGGGAGGGAGGGAGGTGGGGGGGGGGGGGGGGGGGGGGGGGGGGGGTTAGAGGGATGGAGAGAGAGAGAGAGTGAGAGAGAGGGAGAGAAGCAGGGGGAGGGGTGGAGGAGGGAGGGGAGGGAGCAATAATTGCTGACAATCTGAATGCAGACAATCGACAGGGCTCCTTTCTCAGGCGCTATCACTGTCTCTAACAGCTGGATTTCAAACCGAGGGAACCGGGACTGGGTCACCAAATGATACCACGTTGGAGTATTTAACCATATTCAGGCATAATTTATAACAAGCACTGGCATTGTCAGGCAGCAGTACTAAAACTCAAGAAGTCCATCAGAATGATACACATTAATCACAATAAGTACCAAACTGTCGCATGGCCTCTTCCCCGTGCACCCACCTCCCCACAACAAACTATTATCTGCTCCCACACCACACCCTCCACCCATCACTCATCCTGAGGTATAAACTCCACTGGAGCATGCTAGGCCTCTGCTTCCTTCACTCACAACTTCCGATCGGCCCCTTTCCCTTATGAAAGCTGGGAAGGTGAGCAGTAACTGGCTCATAGATCACCACAGGAAGAGACTGCGTTACAGACAGGCATGGTCCCACCCTCACGAAAGCTGGGAGCGTGAAACGGTGAAGGGTTCTGTTGAAGGGTCATGGGGACTCGAAACGTCAACTGTGCTCTCCTCCGCCGACGCTGCCAGACCTGCCTGCCGAGTTTTTCCAGGTATTTCTGTTTCTGTTTTTGTTTAGGATTTCCAGCATCCGCAGTTTTTTGCTTTTATGAAACGGTGAAGGGTCTGGGATTACTTTCCCTCTCTTTGACCCAGAGGCCACACATGCTGCCCAGCTCCCCACCCCACACACCCCCGCTGCTCAATATCAAACAGCTCAGTACAAAAAGAAATCAAATCCAGAACTGTGCATCTTTCAGAGAAAAAACATGACATGCCCCCTCAGCACAGCTGGCGCCACAACAGATGTCATTGAAAGAGTCAGTCATAGCTGAGTGGGTAACACACTCGACTCAAAGGTTGCAACTTTGAGCCCCACTCCAGAGGCTCAAGCACAAGATTCAGGCCGCTACTCCAGTGTCAATAACGAGGGAGTGCCACACTGTCAGAGGGTCAGTACTGAGGGAGTGCCGCACTGTCAGAGGGTCAGTGCTGAGGGAATGTTGCACTGTCAGAGGGTCAGTACTGAGGGAGTGCCGCACTGTCGGAGGGTCAGTACTGAAGGAGTGCCGTACTGTCGGAGGGTCAGTACTGAGGGAGTGCCGCACTGTCGGAGGGTCAGTACTGAGGGAGTGCCGCACTGTCGGAGGGTCAGTACTGAGGGAGTGCCGCAGTGTCGGAGGGTCAGTACTGAGGGAGTGCCGCACTGTCAGAGGGTCAGTACTGAGGGAGTGCCGCAGTGTCGGAGGGTCAGTACTGAGGGAGTGCCGCACTGTCAGAGGGTCAGTACTGAGGGAGTGCCGCACTGTCGGAGGGTCAGTACTGAGGGAGTGCCGCACTGTCAGAGGGTCAGTACTGAGAGAGTGCCGCAGTGTCGGAGGGTCAGTACTGAGGGAGTGCCGCACTGTTGGAGGGTCAGTACTGAGGGAGTGCCGCTCTGTCAGAGGGTCAGTACTGAGGGAGTGCTGCATTGTCAGAGGGTCTGTACTGAAGGAGTGCCGCATTGTCAGAGGGTCTGTACTGAGGGAGTGCCGCACTGTTGGAGGGTCAGTACTGAGGGAGTGCCGCACTGTCAGAGGGTCAGTACTGAGGGAGTGCTGCATTGTCAGAGGGTCTGTATTGAGGGAGTGCCGCATTGTCGGAGAGTCTGTACTGAGGGAGCGCCGCACTGTCAGAGGGTCAGTACTGAGGGAGTGCCACAGTGTCGGAGGGTCAGTGCTGAGGGAGTGCCGTACTGTCAGAGGGTCAGTACTGAGAGAGTGCCGCACTGTCAGAGGGTCAGTACTGAGGGCGTGCCGCAGTGTCGGAGGGTCAGTACTGAGGGAGTGCCGCAGTGTTGGAGGGTCAGTACTGAGGGAGTGCCGCACTGTCAGAGGGTCAGTACTGAGGGAGTGCTGCAGTGTCGGAGGGTCAGTACTGAGGGAGTGCCGCACTGTCAAAGGGTCAGTACTGAGGGAGTGCCGCACTGTCGGAGGGTCAGTACTGAGGGAGTGCCGCACTGTCAGAGGGTCAGTACTGAGGGAGTGCTGCTTTGTTAGAGGGGGAATTCCCCTTCTGAAAGTTCTATTCAATCTGCTTCCACCGTCCTTTCATGCAGTGTGTTCCAGATCACAACAACTCACTGCGTATAAATAATTCTCATCTCCTCCTCTGGTCCTTTTACTGATTTTCTTCAATCTGTGCCCCTCTGGTTACCGACCCTCCAGCCATGGGAAGCAGTTTCTGTTTATTTACTCTATCAAAATCCTTCAGGATTTTGAATACCTCTGTTAAATCTCCCTGAATGTCTTGGTCTTTTTTTTGGTAAATCTGGTATTCTGGGATTCATAAGGAAATATCAAGACAGAAAGTTAACATGGCCTTTGAAATATCCATAGTGCCAACAAGTAGAGGGTCAGCCAGTTTCCATGGTAACATTTCCAGTGCCAGGCTTTCAAAGGCCCTGCTTCAGCCTTTACACATTGTTACCCACTTGACCCATCCAGACTGGTCCAAACAAGGCCTGAAAATTTTCCTGGCCTTGCTTTGGAAATATTTCCGAGCCTGACAGGCTTGAGTCAGACATCAAAGTTACCAGGTCGCCTGGTCCCAGCCTCCAGCCAGCACTCGTCCCTGAAAGGCTCGGTTCCCCCTCCCAAGGTTAATTTTGGGCCCTGCCCTCAGTCTCAGGCCTCGTTCTCAACTCTGACAGAATCACCTAGGGGCCTTGACCACTCACGCCACAGTGGCCTATTCAATCCTGGCACAGCTCAGCAATCTCTAAATGCCCCTCAGAGTTACGCTTAGGTGGAGAATTCCTGTTCCAGCGTGGCCCAAATTTCCCAGATTAGAAAAGGTAAAGAACAGGCGTGGAGACAATGAGAAGCGAGTTTCCAATCCCGCCATTCTGAGTGTAAACAAATAAGGCACACAAGGCCTTTTTTTTTTCTATTTTGGCGTTTACGCAGAGTGATATTTTTGACCCATCAGCCTCTGGATTGGCTTCAGATTCTCCACAGTGTCCAGTGTGCCCTCATTCGCCATTAGCATTTGAGGGAGTAGAAAACGTTCCTGAATTTAGAAAAATACTTGTATTCCCTGATGGGAGAAGTGACTTGCCAGATAGTGTCATCCTGAACGGCCTTGACAAGGTGGACGTGGAAAGGACGTTTCCTCTTGTGGGTGAGTCCAGAACGAGGGGGGGGGGTGGGCACGGTTTTAAAATGAGGGGTCGCCCTTTCAGGACAGAGGTGAGGGGAATTTTTTTTACTCTCAGAGGGTTGTGGGACTTTGGAACTCTCTGCCTCAGAAGGCAGTGGAGTTGGGGAGGGGGGTGGTGGCGGGGTGCGGGGGGTCACTGAATATTTTTAAGGCAGAGGTGGATAAATTCTTAGGCAAGGGAACCAAAGGTTGTTCGGAATGTGGAATTCAACAAACAAACAGGTCAGCCATGATATTGTTGAGTGGCGGAGCAGGCTCAGGTACTTCCATTTCGTTTGTCTATATGTCACGGTTTGATTTCTGTCCTGTCCTTAGTTAGCTGCTTATGTGGGATTGTACCTACAAACTCTGGACTCAAAGGTCAGTGTACTACCCACTGAGAGGACTAGCCAAGCAAAGGCCTGTGTTATGCCCAGCAACGTGTGGGGCGTGAGAGGGCAGAGAGTGCCACAATGTACTGAGCAACAGTATCAAACTACCACAAAGTCTAAAAAAAAGGAACAAAACCAGACGGGTCACCCAGCATAGACTTAGGCACCGGAAATGGCAAACCCAGACCTGTCGACCCTGCAAAGTCCTCCCTACGAGCATCTGGGGGCTTATGCCAAACTTTGGAGAGCTGTCCCACAGACGAGGCAAACAACAGTCTGGCAATGTCATACTCACGGAATCATACCTTACAGATAATATCCCAGATGCCACCATCACCATCCCTGGGTAAGTCCTGGCCCACCGACAAAACAGACCCAGTGGAGGTGGCGGCACAGTGGTATACAGTGAGGAGGGAGGAGCCCTGGGAGTCCTCAACATTGACTCTGGACCCCATGAAGTCTCATGGAATCAGGTAGAACATACACAATGAAGCCTCCTGAGGGTTACCACTACCGCACATCCCTCAGCTGATGAATCAATGCTCCTCCATGTTGACCACCACCAGGAAGAAGCAGTGAGAGTAGCAAGGGCAAAGAATGCACTCCGAGCAGGGGCTACAATGTCCATCACCAAGACTGGCTCGGTAGCACCACAGACTGGCTGAGTCCTAAATGATATAGTTGCTAGACTGGTTCTGGGGCAGGTGGTGACAGAGCCAACAAGATGGAGAAACATACTTGACTTCATGCTCACCAATCCACCTGTCAGAGGTACATCTGTCTATCACAATATTCATAGGAGTGACCACCACAAGTTCTTGTGGAGATGAAGTCCTGTCTTCACATTGAGGCTACCCTCCATCATGTTGTGTGGCACTATCACCGTGCTAAATGGGATAGATTTCAAACAGGTCTTGCAACTCAAGACTGGGCATCCATGAGGTGCTGTGGGCCATCAGCAGCAGCAGAATTGTACTCGAACACAATCTGTAACCCCATGGCCCAGCATATCCCCCACTCTACCATTACCATCAAGCCAGGGGATCAACCCTGGTTCAATGAAGACGGCAGGAGGGCATTCCAGGAGCAGCATCAGGCATACCTAAAAATGAGATGTCAACCTGGTGAAGCTACAACACAGGACTACTTGCATGCAAAATAGCATAAGCAACAGGTGATAGAGCAACACGATTCCACAACCAATGGATCAGATCTAAGCTCTGCAGTCCTGCCACATGCAGTCAGGAATGATGGTGGACAATTAAATAAATCACTGGAGTAGGAGGCTCCAGAAACATCCCCATCTTCAATGATGGGGGAGCCCAGCACATCAGTGCAAAACGTAAGGCCGAAGCATTTGCAACAATCTCCAGCCAGAAGTGCTGAGTGGATGATCCATCTCAGCCTCCTCCAGAGGTCCCCAGCATCACAGATGCCAGTCTTCAGTAAATTCAATTCACTCCACGTGATATCAAGAAACGGCTGAAGGCACTGGATATCGCAAAGGCTATGGGCCCTGACAATATTCTGGCAAAAGTACTGAAGGCTTGTGCTCCAGAACTAGCTGCAGCCCTAGCCAAGCTGTTCCAGTACAGCTACAATACTAGCATCTACCCAGCAATGCGGAAGATTGCTCAGGTATGTCCTGTACACAAAAAGCAAGACAAATCCAACCCGGCCAATTACCGCCCCATCAGTCTACTCTCCATCATCAGTAAAGTAATGGAAGGGGTCATCAACAGTGCTATCAAGCGGCACTTGCTTAGCAATAACCTGCTCACTGCTCAGTTTGGATTCTGCCAGGGCCACTCAGCTCCTGACCTCATTACAGCCTTGGTTCAAACATGGACAAAAGAGCTGAACTCCAGTGAGGTAAGAGTGACTGCCCTTGACATTAAGGTTGCATTTGACCAGGTGTGGCATCAAGGGGTCTAGCAAAACTGCAGTCAATGGTAATCGGGGGAAAAATGCCCACTGGGTGGAGTCATACCTAGCACAAAGGAAGATGGTTGTGGTTGTTGGAGGTCAATCATCTCAGTCCCATCTCACTGCAGGAGTTCCTCAGGGTAATGTCCTCAGCCCAACCATCTTCAGCTGCTTCATCAATGACCTTCCTTCCATCATAAGGTCAGAAGTGGAATGTCTGCTGATAATTGCACAATGTTCAGCATGATTTGCGACCCCTCAGATACTGAAGCAGTCCATGTCCATGGTGCAGCAAGAACTAGACAATATTTAACTTGTGCTGGTAAGTGACAAGTTACATTCGTGCCACACAAGTGCCAGGCAATGGCCATCTCCAATAAGAGAGAATCCAAACATCTCTCAACATTCAATAGCATTACTATTGATAAATCCCCCACTATCACATCCTGGGGGTTACCATTGACCAGAAACTAACTAGCCATATAAGTACTGTGGCTACAAGAGCAGGTCAGAGGCTGGGAATCCTGCAGCGAGTAACTTACTTCCTGACTCCCCAAAGCCTGTCCACCATCTACAAGGCACAAGTCAGGAGTGTGATGGAATACTCTCCACTTGCCTGGATGAGTGCAGGTCCCACAACACACAAGAAGCTCAACACCATCCAGGACAAAACAGCCCGCTTGATTGGCACCCCATCCTCCACCTTCAACGTTCACTCCCTCGACCACCGAAGCACAGTAGCAGCAGTGTGTACCATCTACAAGATGCACTGCTCCTTAGTCAGCACCTTCCAAACCCATGACTGCTACCATCTAGAAGGACAAGTGCAGCAGACACATGGGAACACCACCACCTGGAAGTTCCCCTCCAAGTCACTCACCACCCTGACTTATAAATATATTGCCCTTCCTCCACTGGGTCAAGATCCTGGAACTCCCTCCCTAACAGCACTGTGGGTGTACCTACACCACATGGACTGCAGTGGTTCAAGAAGGCATATTCTGTCCAACCATCTGACCTGCCACTCATCTTTGCACAATTATATGCTTTTTCTTTAAGCTTGATACCATCTTCAACTTCTTTAGTTAACCACAGATGGTGGATCCTCCCCTCGGAATTTTTCTTTCTTGTTGGGATGTATCTATTCTGTGTATTCTAAAATATCCCTTTAAACGTCTGCCACTGCATTTCTATTGATCTATCCCTTAACCTAAATTGCCAGTTCACTTTTACTAGCTCTGCTTTCATGCCTTTGTAATTGCCCTTATTTAAGTTTAAAGCACTAGAGTTAGACCCAATCATCTCTCCCTCAATGTAAAATTCAATCACACTATGATCACTGCTACCTCAGGGCGCCTTAACTATGAGGTCATTAATTAATCCTATCTCATTGCACAACACCAGGTCCAGTGTAGCCTGTTGGCTCCAGGACATGTTGATCTAAGAAATTATCCCAAAAACATTCAATGAATTTGTCATCTATGCTACCTTTGCTCATCTGGTTGTTCCAGTCTATATATAGATTAAAATCCCCCATGATAATCGCCGTACCTTTCTGACAAGCTCCTACTATTTTTTTCCAATAATTTATATAGATTTTTCTTTACCCACCTATTTCCATTATTTTTAAATGTATTTCCATCCATTGTTTTATTTCTAACTTTTAACCTTTTTTGATTCCTTCAACCCACCCCACCCCACCCCCACTAGGTCTATTTGTACCTTGCTTGTCCTGCTTTCCACCCTTAATTAGCACATTCCCCAGATAACATCACCACCTTCAACACATCTTTGTCCTTTTGTCTGTGACATCTTTCGGTTATCTCCACCTATCACTGGCTCTCTTTCCAGTTCTACCTGTCCCACCCCCCTTAAACCAGCTTATATTTCACCTCTATTCTATTTTTACTTAGTTCTATTGAAGGGTCATTCAGACTCGAAACATTAACTGTGTTCCTCTCCACAGATGCTGTCAGACCTGCTGAGTTTTTCCAGGTATTTTTGTTTTTGTTTTGTTCCTACTATTTCTTCTTTGATACCTCAGACTACCGTGTGATTACTGTTGGGTGGGGCCTGTACATCACTCTCATAAGCGACTTCCCACCTTTATCATTCCTCATTTCTACCCAAACCACTTCTATATCTTGGTTTCCTGCACTAAGTCCATCCCTCTCTATTGTGTTAGTATCGTCTTTAATTAACAGAGCCACCCTCCCCCCAACCTTTTCCTAACTTCCTATCAGGACCATGGACAGCTCAACTACCTTGAAATCCAAGTGGCCTCTAAGCCTCAATATTAACACTGGGACATACCCAGCTCTATCAGCTACAATATAGATCACACCAAACTCAGTGCATAGAAGTCAGGATAAGCAAAGACACAGATAAAGATTGAAGTGCATTATTCGATGTTTTAGCCTAATTTCAGATGGCAGATGGCGAAGGTAGGTTGCAGAGTACAGAAGAGCTGATTTTCTGGTATGTTCATCAGAGTAAGTTTTGCTGTGTATCTCCCTAAGTTTCCAAAACCTGATCAAAGTGTCACTCAGTAACTCATAACTTAAAATCCCTGAGGATGATCTGTGGAATTACAATGCCAGCTGGAACATACCGGGCAATGCCCATCTCCCACAGAGACAGAGTCTGACCAGTTCCCCTTGATATTCAACGGCATTACCATCACTGAGTCTCCCACCATCAACATTCTGGGTGTCACCATTGACCAGAAACTTAATTGGACTAACTGCTCAGCAAAACATATGGGATCTTGACCTTCATAACTAGAGACAGAGTACAACAGTAAGGAAGTTATGCTGAACTTTTATAAAGCTTTGGTTAGGCCACAACTAGAGTACTGCATCCAGTTATGTCACCACACTTTGGCAAGGGTGTGAGGATCCTTGAGAGACTGCAGAGGAGATTTACCAGAATGGTTCCAGGGATGGAAGATTTTAGCTACAAGGTTAGATTGGAGAAGCTGGGGTTGTTCTCCTTGGAGCAAAGGAGATTGAGGGGAGGTTTTATAGAGGTGTACAAGATTATAACAGGTTTAGATAAGGTAGACGAAGAAAAACCGTTCCCATTAGATAATGGTTCAAGGACGAGGGTGACACAGATTTAGGTTTTTGGGCAAGAGATGCAGGGGGACATGCGAGGAGGAACAATTTTTATGCAGCAAATGGAACCCGCTATCCACAAGGGTGTTGGAAGCAGAGACGAGGAATGATTTCAAAAGGAAATTGGATGGTCTCTTGAGGACAATAAGTTTGCTGGACCACGAGGATAGAGCAGGGGACTGGGACTGACTAGATTGCTCCAAAGAGGGCAGGTATGGACTCGATGGGCTGAATGGCCTCCTTCCGTGCTGTAAGTGACTCATGGCTCTCTCTCTTCTCCTTATGGATTTGACCATTGAGTCACCACAATGCTGGTCGATCATCTTTCATGTCAACAATCATTTTTTTGGATTGTGGGGGGTGGCTTTACAGTCCTAAGTCCGTCCTACCATGAACCTTCCCCATTTATCCGAGCTGGGGATGGGCTTGCCTACACAAGTGGCAGCGATCTTCTATGGCCAACAAGTACTGGAATGTGAATGAACCCAGGGCCTTCCAACTCAGAGGCAGCAACACTTCCACCTGTGCTGTTCAGGCTCCCTGTAAATAACTCTGACTCTATGACGTAAATAGGGTAGATACAAAAGCACATCGGAGGCTGGGAATTTCATGATCAGCAACTGGTCTCCTCACTCCCAAAGCTTGTCCACCATTTACAAGTCAGGGGTGCAATGGCGTATTCTCCACTTGCCTGGATGAGTGCAGCTACAACAAAACACAAAAAGTTCAACATTCTCCAGGACAAAGCAGCCCGTTTGATTGGTACCCCATCCACCACATTAAACATTCACTCCATCCACCAACAGCACACAGTGGGAGCACTGTGTGTACCATCTACAAGATGCACTGCAGTAACTCACCAAGGCTCCTATGACAGCACCTTCCATACTGACGCTAAGAGTAGAGGGATATTTACTCTCTATCTGACTCCATGCTGTACCTGTCCTGGGAGTGTTTGATGGGGACAGTGTAGAGGGAGCTTTACTCTGTATCTAACTCTGTGCTGTACCTGTCCTGGGAGTGTTTGATTGGGACAGTGTAGAGGGAGCTTTAACTCTGTATCTAACCCCGTGCTGTACCTGTCCTGGGAGTGTTTGATGGGGACAGTGCAGAGGGAGCTTTACTCTGATCCTAACCCTATGCTGTAACTGCCCTGGGAGTGTTTGATAGGGAGAGTGTAAAGGGTGCTTCACTCTGTGTGTAACCTGGTGCTGTACCAGCTCTGGGTGTTCAGCCTTACACACACAAACACACACACACACACACACACAGACATACGTGTGCCAGCGTAAGACCATCAGGACAATCAATTATAGTTCTCTAACAGTTATGAAGTTTTCTTTTGCATTTTAGTAGCTGTGGGACTCTCACTACAACACACAACTCATTTAAACCCAAGGAACCTGTCAGCCAAGTTGGAATGAGGCTAATTAATCTAATTCATTTGGGTTCTCCCACTCTCACAGATGTTTGTACTACTTTCCACAGAACTCGGACCACTGCTCGTGCTTTTATAGTAGCAGATTAGTATAGGGGGATTGAAGCCTCTATCTTGTCAATGCACAAACAGAGGCTAAAGGTGATCCATCTGAGAGTTATCAGCACATTTACAAATCAAGTCTTGTATTCCCATGAGTATTGAAAACAGAGGGGTGACCAAACTGAGGCGTTTAATATGATTAAAGGGTTTGATAGAGAAAAACTGGTTTTGGCTGGGGGTGGGGGGGGGGGAGGTGGGTGGGGTGGTGTGGAGGTGGGGAGTGGGGGGGGTGGGGGTTAGTGGTGGTGGGGGGGGGGGGGAGTCCAGAATAAGGGACAGATCCTTAAAATTGGAGCCAGGCCACTCAGGGGTGATGTCAGGAAGCACTTCTTCACACAAAGGGGAGTGGAAATCTGGAACTCGCTCCCCCAAAAAGCTGTTGAGGTTGAGGGTCAATTGGAATTTCAGTACCGAGATTGATAGATTTTTATTGGGTCAGGGTATTAAGAGTTTATGGAACTCAGCCAGGTAAATGACAGGCGGATACAGATCAGCCATGATCTAAGTGAATGGTAGGACAGATTTGAGGGGCTGAATGGCCCCCTGTTCCTATGTTCTAAAAGGCATAATACTGTGAGCCCACCACACCCCATTGCTTCCATCTTCTCATCTTCCCTTCAGTCTCTCTCTCCTATAATCTTCTCTCTTCCTCCCCATTGCTGGGTGACTTTACTTGACTGATCCACAGGGACATTTTTAATCAACTTGTCTTCATATCACACCCAACTGATGTCCTATTCGAGACCCAATCCTGGCAATACTGCCAGGAAATGGGAAAACTGCCGGGGTTTCACATGAATACTGTGAATACAAAAGCGGGTCAGAGGATGGGAATCCGGCGGCGAGTAACTTACCTCCTGACTCCTCAAAACCTGTCCACCATATACAAGGTGCAAGTTAGGAGTGTGATGGGATACTCTCCACTTGCCTGGATAGAGTGCAGCTCACACAACACTCAAGAAGCTTGACACCGTCCAGGACAAAGCACCCGCTTGATTGGAACCCCATCCACAAATATTCACTCCCTTCGCCACCGATGCACAGTGGCAAAAGGCAGGGTAGTGGGACTAGGTGAGTTGCTCTTGCAGAGAGCCAGCACAGACTCGATGGGCTGAATGGCCTCCTTCTGTGCCATAACCATTCTACCTACAAGATACAGGGCAGGGACTTGTCAAGGCTCCTTCACCAGCACCATCCGATCTCTACCACCTAGAAAGGCAAGGATAGCAGGTGCACAGGAACACCACCACATGCAAGTTCCCCTCCAAGCCACACATCATCCTGACTTGGAACTACATCGCCATTCCTTCGCTGTTGCTAGGTCAAAATCCTGGAATTCCCTCCTTAACCTGTTCCCTCCTGTTAAGGGAAGGTAGTCTCTGACTAACTTGATCTGAGGAAATAACAAGGAGGATTGATGAGGGTAGTGCAATTGATGTGGTCTACACAGATTTTAGCAAGGCTTTTGACGAAGTCCCACATGTCAGACTGATTAAAAAAATGAAAGCCCATGGGATCCAGGGCAATGTAGCATGTTGGATACAAAATTGGGTCAGTGGCAGCAAACAAAGGGTAATAGTTGACGGGAGTTTTTGTGACTGAAGGCTGTTTTGCAGAGTTCAGTCCTAGGTCCCCTGCGTTTTATGGTATATATTAATGATTTGGACATAAATGTTAGGGGAACCATCGAGGAGTTTGTGGGCGAGACAAAAATTGGCTGCGCCATTAACAGCATGGAGCAGTGATGTGGACTGCAGGAAGATATCAATGGACTGGTCAAGTGGGCAGAAAAGAGGCAAATGGAATTCAATCCAGATAAGTGGGAGGTCAAACAAGTCAAAGGAATACACAACCAATGGGAGAATATTGAGAGGCGTAGAGAAAGTGAGGGATCCTGGAATGAATGTTCACAAATCCCTGAAGATAGCAGGACAGGTGGATAAGGTGGTTAAGAAGGCATATAGAATCCTTTCCTTTATGAGCCAAGACACAGATTATAAGAGTAGGGAGGTTATGAGCAACCTGGGTCAGAGTGGATGGGAAGGGCCTATTCACCTTAGCAGAGAGGTCTGTGACTAAACGGCAAAGATTTAAAGAGATTGGTAGAAAGACTAGAAAGGAGATGAGGATTTTTTTTCCATCCAGACGGTGGTAGGGGTCTGGAACTCACAGCCTGAAAGGGTAGTAGAGGCAGGAACCCTCAACTCATTTAAAAGGTGCCTGGATGTATACCTCAAGTGCCGTAACCTGCAGGATTATGGGCCAAATGCTGGGAAGTGGGATGAGGCTGGGTGGCTCGCTTTTTGGCCAGTGCAGACATGATGGGTGAAGTAGCCTCTTTCTGTGCTGTAAACTTTCTATGGTTCTATAACAGTACTGTGGGTGTACCTACACCACTTAGGCTGCAGCAGTTCAAGAAGGCAGCTCACCACCACCTTCTCAAGGTGCACTCCCTCCAAATCCAATATATCCTACCTGGGAGGTGGTGTCCAGATCTCAGTCCTCCAGTTAGGGGTGGGTAATAAATGCAGAGGCTGCCAGTGACGCCCACGTCACAAGATGTGCTCACATTTACTGGACCCACCATTGCTCATGCACAGACCATCTCCTCCAGCCTCACCATGAGGAGCAGGGGCCCTGCCTGGAATTCCTGTCTTTAGTCCAGGGACACAGAGATTTTATGATCAACCCTCCTCTCTTTAGATTAATAATTCCCTCCCCACCACCCACGCCCCCCACCACCCCCCTCCACCTCCACCCCCAAAGTTGTGACCTCTACCTAAGAAACTGCCCTCATTTCGATCACTAGCACCCACTAATGCTTCTCTCCCTCTCTAACCCTCCTATCCGGTGCTTGAGGGCTTGTTGGGATGTCTTGTCTTCCCCTCTACAAGGTTATTCCCTTCCTCTTGTGTCTCCAGGCTGGCCGGAATTGGAAGGCCTCCCAGACAACTCAAGATCAGGAACATCAGAAACGCAGGACGTAAAGAAATAGGCTGAGGATGATTGTGTTTCCTTTTTTGCATCTTGGTATTCTCAATGATAATGGAGTTGCTGATTAATCACAGCCATCAATTCTCTGTCAATGAGTTTCCAACTCATGGGGTGTGGAAAATCACCAGCAATGAGGGGCGATCAGCTCAAAGTCACCATTTCCCCCCAAAACACATTACACTCACCACACGTCATGTCTCAGATTACTCAGATATGGGTCCGACAATATTATTTTCTGATAGAAATCTCTTGAATTTGCATTTGATTAAATTAATTCGAGCCACTCCCATCGTCTCACAAGGGAGCCTGTTCCATTGACTGAAATATTCTTTCTACAGAATACTTATGAATTTGCCCTTTCAAACGCAGGTCTTGTCCTCTAGTTGTACTCGTCTGGACGAGATGAGAAAGCTGGTCATGACTCACATTATCGAGACCCTTTAGAAAGCTAAACACAACTATCGTATCAACTCTGAACATTCGCTCTGTTGAGAATATGCCCAATTTACATAATCATGCCTCAAAATCCAATCCCTCCATCACCTTTATCATCCTGGCTGCCGTCTTCTACAGCTCTACTCTTTCAACAGTTGGCATGCCCTGTTTGTACTGCAGTGATCACAACTTTATTCAGCATTCTGAATGTGGCCAAACCAATGATTCATAAAGTGGAAGAATTGCTTCACTATTTCTGCTCAATAGCAACCTTTTATTAAAAGCCAACTTTTGATTAACTCACTTCCACTGAGGAATGCTGTAATAGCTTCACTATATTGTCACTCAGGATCCCTGGATCTCTTTTGTTTTCCGGGCACCCCATCCACCACCTTCAACATTCACTCCCTCCACCACTGACGCACAGTTGCAGCTGTGTGTGTACCATCTACAAGATGTGCTGCAGCAATTTCTCAAAGGCCCCTTCGACAGCACCTTCCAAACCCACGATCACTACCATCTAGAAGGACAAGGGCAGCAGACACATGGGGAACATCATCACCTGGAAGTTCCCCTCCAAGCCACTCACCATCCTGACTTGGAAATATATCGGCTGTTCCTTCACTGTCGCTGGGTCAAAATCCTGGAACTCCCTCCCTAACAGCGCTGTGGATGTACCTACACCACAGGGACTGCAGCGGCTCAAGAAGGCAGCTCGCCACCACCTTCTCAAGGGGCAATTAGGGATGGGCAATAAATGCTCACCTTATCAATGATGCCCACATCGCACAAACAATTAGAAAAGAAAAAGAATAACCAACTGCTGCCCTCATCAGACTTATTTCCGAGGAAGGTCTCCTGGATCCCCATGATGCCCAGGGGGCTAATTACAAGGTCACAGGTCACCTGTTCCCAGCACAAAGTTTGAAACCTTTCAATCTATTCAAGCTATTGCACACACAGGGGCTGTCAGACTATCGCTAGGTGAACAAATATTGCAAGGACAGCTGGTCTGGAGTGGACTGCTGGCCTTGGAAGCCTGCTGCAGTTGAGAAGAGTTCAGTGTGACACACGTTACCCACACATTGTGTGCAGAATTCAAATGGATTCCAAGCAAAACACTGCGAGTGCTTCTTTTCCCTTGTGTTGCTTCTCTCCCTCCATCCAGGCTACTTACACGGAGTTACATAGAATTTATTACCCATCTGCTCCGTGCTGGTGTTTCTGCTCCACACAAACCTCCTCTCAACCTCTCTCCACCTCACCCCATCCCCACAGCCTTCTGTTCCTTTCTCCCTCATCTGTTTATCCAGCTTCCCCTCAAATGTCTCTAAACTATTCAGCTCAACCTGCCTGTGGGAGTGAGTTCCACATTCTTCCCACTCTCCGGGTAAAGGATTTGTTCCTGAATTCCCCATTGGATTTATTAGTGACTGTCGCATATTGATGGCTCCTGGTTTTGGTCCCCCCCCCACAAGAGGATATATTTTCTCTATGTCTACCCTGTCGAAGCTGCTCATAATCTCTATTTATGTGGAGAGCACTTGCCTTCGGACTGGTTCCTCTAGAGGTCTTTCATTCAAGGTTAATGGTTAATGGATCGAACAGAAATCAGAACGAAGCTTGTTGCAAATGACTCTTCCTTCCGAAAGTGGAATCTAGAGCCAGGGTAAATCATCTTTGAATTGAAAATAATCCTGTGCCCAGTCCATCTTGCCCATCACTCCTGGGTTCGCTGACTGACATTGGCTCCCATATCCTCATTGCCTCAAATTTCAACTTCCCATCCTTTACAAATCCGTCCATGGCTTCAACCCTCCCTATCTCTGTACACTCCTCTAGCCGTAAACCCTCCCTATCTCTGTAATCTCCTCCAGTCCCTACAACCCTCCCTATCTCTGTAACATCCTCCGGTTCCTACAACCCTCCCTATCTCTGTTCCCTCCTCTAGCCGTAAACCCTCCCTATCTCTGTAATCTCCCCCAG
The DNA here is from genome assembly GCA_026770705.1 of Isurus oxyrinchus. NCBI lineage: Eukaryota > Metazoa > Chordata > Chondrichthyes > Lamniformes > Lamnidae > Isurus > Isurus oxyrinchus. The sequence continues at coordinate 725,381 of JANJGN010000033.1, forward strand.
ACCCTACAACCCTCCCTATCTCTGTAACATCCTCCGGTTCCTACAACCCTCCCAATCTCTGTAACCTCCTCCAGCCCCTACAACCCTCCCCATCTCTGTAACCTCCCCCAGCCCCTAAAACCCTCCCTATCTCTGTAACCTCCTCTAGCCCTAAACCCTCCCTATCTCTATTATCTCCTCCAGTCCCTACAACCCTCCCTATCTCTGTAATCTCCTCCAGTCCCTACAACCCTCCCTATCTCTGTAACCTCCTCCAGCCCCTACAACCCTCCCTATTTCTGTAACTTCCTCCAGCTGCTTCTACCCTCCCTATCTCTGTAACATCCTCCGGTTCCTACAACCCTCCCTATCTCTGTAACATCCTCTGGTTCCTACAACCTTCCCTATCTCTGTCACCTCCTCCAGCTGCCACAACCCTCCCTATATCTGTAACCTCCTCCAGCCCCTATAACCCTCCCAATCTCTGTAACCTCCTCTAGCCCTAAACCCTCCCTATCTCTATAATCTCCTCCAGTCCCTACAACCCTCCCTATCTCTGTAACCTCCTCCAGCCCCTACAACCCTCCGTTTCTGTAACTTCCTCCAGCTGCTTCTACCCTCCCTATCTCTGTAACATCCTCCGGTTCCTACAACCCTCCCTATCTCTGTAACATCCTCTGGTTCCTACAACCTTCCCTATCTCTGTCACCTCCTCCAGCTGCCACAACCCTCCTTATCTCTGGAACTTCCTCCAAACACACAGCTCTCCCTGAACTCTGCGCTCCTCCAATTCTGGTCTCTTGCACATCCTTGATTTTAATCACTCCACCTTTAGTGCACATTCTTCAGCTGCCTGGGCCCTGAGCTCTGGAATTCCCTCCTTAAACCACTACACCTCTCTCTCTCTCCCTCTCCTCCTATGAGACGCTCCTTAAAACCCCTATCTTTGACTAAGCTTTTGGTGACCTGTCCTAATATCTGCTGTGATTCAGCTGCTCATCATCCCAGGATGTATTGCAGCTCAATGGCTCCAGGGATTTGTTTTAAATATTTATGTCAATCACATATCGGGTCTAATTTAGGAAAAAGAGACACTGTTTCCATAGAAACAGAGATGGTAAAAAGCAGACTGCAGGCTGTCAGCAATATGAAGGGCAGCCTCAGGGTGGCATCATACACATGCACACACGTGTACATGCATGCGCACGCACACACACACACAAACATGCACACACAAAGAGACATGTACACACAGACATGTTTGCACATAAATGCAGACACGCAGGCAAATACACTAATATAAACACACTTGTTTATAGTCACACACACATTCACAGATAGATACACACTCTCACTGATCACAATACAAATACACACTCAATCTCACATGCACACAAAGAGACACGCACATATTCTTGCACACTGCCACTCACAAATACATAAACACATGCTCACTGAAACAAACATATACTCCCTGATACACAACACTAACACACACACAAATACACATACACAAATACACACACTAACACTCGTGCAAACACATTCTTGCACACAGACACACACTCACGCACATACACACTCTCACATGCACACACACTCTCGCACATACACACAAATACAAACAGAAACATTTTCTCTGTCTCACACACAAATTCATTCAATAAACAGCAGCATTTCATTCTGTATTCAAGACATGAACAGCTGCAGTACAGTCTTTCCGGCAAACTGCACCTATCAAACCTCCACCCACACTTCCCGCATCCCTCCCCCCACCTCCCCCCCCACCACCTTTCTCTCTCTCTCACTTTTACTTTCCCCTTTCATTCCTTTTACCCTCTCTACCTTGCAGCCTCTTTTGTTTCTCTCTTGCTCTTTCCTTTCTCATGTTTTCATCTTTACTCCATTTCTTTTTGCCTCGCTCATTCCCCAGCCTTTCTCTTACCCTCCTTCTCCCCTTATCTTTCATTATCCTTCATTTTCCTTCCCTTCTTCTTTGCAAGGTGTACAACTAACAAGATTGCTGGGGGAGGGGGCAGGCGTTGAATGAAGCTGTGCGTTCAACTGTTGAAAATTCATTGTGAGAATACAGAGCAAATGGCCCCCCAGAATCTCGCCTCGAGATCCGCTCCACATTCTAGAAATTCAGTCTGCTTGGAAACACAACAGGTGGCGGCCCTTACACACTGTCCTGACACATCAATGCATAAGGGGCGCACACATAGACACACACACATACACACACACAACTATACGGACATACACATACACACACATGATGCGGACACACATACACACACATGACGCAGACACACACATACACAGTCACACATACAACGACACAGACACACACATACACAGTCACACATACAACGACACAGACACACACACACACAAACGACGCGGACACACACATACATAGTCACACACACACACAACACGGACACACACATACAACGACACAGACACACACATACATACACACATACACGGACACACACATACACACACACAACGACACGGACACGCACATACACACACACATGTACACACACACATACACAGACACATACACACAAACTAGGGGATACAGTTTAAAGATTAGGCGTGTCCCACTTAAGACTGGGATGAGGAGAATTTTTTTTCAGAGGTCTGTTGGTCTGTGGAATTCTCTTCCCCAGACAGCAGTGGAGGCTGGGTCATAATCAAGGCTAAATTAGACAGATTTTTGATTGACAAGCAAGTCAAGGGTTATGGGGGACAGACAGGAAAGTGGAGCTGAGACCACAATCAGGTCAGCCATGATCTTATTGAATGGCGGAGAAGGCTTGAGGGGCTGAAAGGCCTACTCCTGCTCCTAATTCTTGTACGTACGCATGCACGCACAAACAAACACACATACACACATCTGTCCTCCTGATGTATATCAGGATTACCAAGGTAAAGCAGGAGTAAACAGGATAACTTGATGCAATAATTCTATGACTATTTAAACAGAAATATTGATTTAAGTCTGAACTAAGTGGGCCAGTGGGTTGAATGAGTGAGGACACTGCCCACTGAACTGCTGCCCTGAAAACTGGTCTCACATTTGATGGAGGAGCTGCAATGGGTCTGGATGCCACTTAGTGAGGGAAAGGAGTGATCTGGGAGGATTTCTGCGCCCGAGTGCTTTCCCTCCAGCCCTTATAGGAAGTGCACGCATGACAGGATTAGGCACGCTGCCTCACAAAGTCAAAGAGCAAACAAGTACTCACTGTCTGGTCCTGAATGGTCTGGTGTGAGGGGGCGCTTGGGGTTGACTACCACTAGGGCCCAGGAAGTAGGGACAGCAGCAGGTACTGAACTAGCAGGCACTCCCCTTAGAGGAATGTGCTTGAAAGAGCTTTTCCATCTTTTGGTTTTGCTCTTTCTAATCCTATATCAGGAAGGTGGAACGTGGCTTTTTTTAACATTCATTCACTGGCCATGGGCCTCAATAGCAAGACCAGCATTTACTGCCTGTCCCTAATTGCCCCATGAGAAGGTGATGACACATCTCCTTCCAAAGTGGTGCATTCGGATGGGGCGTTTGACACAACTGAATGAGCTACTAACCGTGAAGATAGGAGGCTGCTGGGGGGGAGGGCAGATGGGGTGAGGGGGGGGGTGGATTCTCTGAAGGTTCAAACCGCTCTAAAATTACGTAATCAGCATTGTCCTCCATTCCCCTCTCGCAGAGGGAGAGTGATGGAGGGAGAGAGGCGGAGGGAGGGAGCCGGAGAAAGAGAGACAGGGGGGGAGAGACAGGGGGAGAGAGACAGGGGGTCAGAGACGGGGGTGGAGAGATGGAGGGAGAGAGAGGCGGAGGAGAGAGATGGAGGGAGAGAGATGGAGGGAGAGAGAGGCAGAGGAGAGAGATGGAGGGAGAGATGAAGGGAGAGAGAAAGATGGAGGGAGAGATGGAAGGAGAGATGGAGGGAGAGATGGAGGGAGAGATGGAGGGAGAGAGGAAGACAAAGGGAGAGAGAGAGGGCGGGAGAGATACAGAGGGAGAGAAGGGAAGTGTGATGACTGTCACTTTAAGATCAGTTCAACCGAGTGGGGATCACGTGATTTGTTCAACCAATGTGTGTGGCTAGCGCGGGGGAATAAATTCTAGGGAAGGGTTCCTAGGAAAAATGGCTGTAGGAGGGGCTGGCCGGATATAAGCAGCCACAGGAGCTCTCGTGTAAATAAAATTTGTTCTGTTTGAATAAGAAGCCTCCTGGAGCGTATTTCTACAGGGAGAGTGAGAGATCCAGAGGGAGAGAAAGAGCCAGGTTTGGAGGGGAGACAGACATGCAGATGGAGAGACACGACATGGGTGGGGGGGGGTGGGTGGGTGGGGGGGGTGGGTGGGGAAGAGAGCGAGAGAGAGACATAGATGGCGAGAGAGAGAGAGATAGGAGGAGGGAGAAAGGCGAGGAGGGGAGAGAAAAAGACCCGGCGGGGAGACAAAGACCTGGGGGGAGGGGAGAGAAAGACCAGAGGAGAGACAGAGAGAGAAAGACCCAGGGGAGAGAGAAAAGCCATGGGGAGAGAGAAAGACCCAGAGGGGGGTTGAGAGAAAGGCTGGGAGAGAGGGAAAGACCCTGGTGTGGTGGGGGTGGGGGTGGTGGTGGTGGGGAGAAGGACCTGGGGAGAGAGACAAAGGGAGAGAGAGGCAGAGAGAGAGTGAGAGAAACAGAGGGAGAAAGAGAAGGAGAGACAGGGAGAGACACAGAGAGAGACTGACAGGGGGATGGAGAGAGAGAGAAAAAGACTGGGGTGGGGGTTGGGGCAGAAAGAGAAAGACCAGGGGCAGGGTGAAGAGAGACAGAGGTCAGGGAGAAAGAGAGGCAGAGGGAGAGAAAGTGAGGTAGAAGGAGAGAAAGAGAGACAGTAGGAGAGAGGCAGTGGAAGAGAGAGAGAGACAGTGGAAGAGAGACGGAGACAGTGAGAGAGAGGGAGAGTGGAAGAAAGAGAGAGGGTGGGGGAGAGAGAGACAGACAGTGGGAGGGAGAGAGAGGGAGAGAGAGACGGGGTAGAGAGAGAGACAAGGAGAGAGAGAGACAGGGTTGGGAGAGACAGGGGAAGGAGACAGAGAGGGAGACAGCGGGGGTAGAGAGAGAGAGAAACAGAAAAGGGGAGAGAGAGAGAAAAAAAACACAGAAGAGGGGAGAGAGAGAGATAGGAACACAGAGAGGAAAGGAGAGAGAGAGAGAGACTGTGAGAGACAAAGTGGGAAGAGTTAGTTGAATTGTTAGTAAGGAGACGCAGCGCCAGAAACAGATTGGGAGCAAAAGATAAAATCGACTCAGAGATCCTGGAAGCAGAGTTTGGAGAGATGGCGAAAACACTGGGAGGAGCCAGAAACAGTGAAAGCAATAGAAACAGCAGGTGGAGGACAGACAGAAGATCTCACACATGGTCTGAGTGTGAGGAAACACAGATACAGGCACCGAGTTTCCTCAGGGACTGTTCTCAGTTCTATTCCAGAAGGCCAGTTGGTGAAGATAATTATTACTCAGGCTTACATTTATTTACATTTATTTACAGAGTGAAACATTACAAACATACACCTCTGAACTCAACCACACACAGTTTCATTAAGTGTCACTTCATACCTGTTCAAGTTAAACATCAATTAATGCCCTCCACCTGCATTGGACAGACTGATATAACATTCTCATGGCGTTCCCCATATGAACACAGGAAAAGGTGGTGGCCATTCAGCCCCTCTGTTCCACCATTCACTGAGATCATGGCTGATCTGTGACCTAACTCCATACACCTGACTTTGCCCCATATCCCTGTGTACCTCTGGTTAACTGAAACCTGTCAGTCTCAGATTTAAAATTAACAATTAATCCAGCAGCAATCATCAGTTGCCATTTGTGGAAGAGAATTCTAAACTTCTGCCACCCTTTGCGTGTGGAAGCGTTTCCTCATCTCACTCCTGAAAGGTCAGCCTCTGATTTTTAAGACTTTGCCCCCACCCAGTCCCAGATTCCCCAACCAGTTTCTTTCTATTGACCCTGTCTGCTCGCCGTAATATCTTGAAAACTTTGATCAAATCTCCCATTAACCTTTATATTCCAGGGAATACAGTGCTAGTTTGTGTAATCTCTCCTTGTCATTTATCCCATGGAGTCCAGCTATCATTCTGATGAATTGACCCTGCTCACCCCACCAAGACCAATATTTCCATCCAAAGAGATGGTGCCCAGAGCAGCTCACAGTAACTCCAGGTGTAGTATAACCAGGGCTCTGTACAGCTGAAGCATGTCTTCTACCCCCTTGTAATCGAGTCCTCTGAATAGAAAGGCCAGCATTTCTTTAATCCTGAGGATTATTTTCTATACCTGGTAGAACGTCAGCACAGAAACAGGCCATTCAGCCCAACAGCTCTGTGTTCACGTTCAGGCTCCACATGAACCTCCTACCATCTCTCTTCACTCCACCCTATCAGCAAGGCCTTCTTTTCCATCCTCCCTCACCTTGCTACCTTCGCCCAGGTCTATTGCAGCAGTAGAACAACCTCACTGAACCAGACCCTCGGTGACAACCTCTTTCATCTCCCATTCCTCCTCTACTCAGGTTCCTGAATGAATTAACACCTCCATCCATAAACTGTTAAGTCAACCTCTTACCTGGAAGTTAATTTTCATTAATATAACAATGCAGACACTCAGGGTATTGCGCGTAACACACAGGGAGTGTTTGATCGGATAGTATAGACGGAGCTTTACTCTGTACCTAACCCCATGCTCTACCTGTCCTGGGAGCGTTTGACGGGACAGTGTAGAGGGAGCTTTACTCTGTATCTAACCCTGTGCTGTACCTGTCCTGGGAGCGTTTGACAGGGACAGTGTAGAGGGAGCTTTACTCTGTATCTAACCCCGTGCTGTACCTGTCCTGGGAGTGTTTGATGGGGACAGTGTAGAGGGAGCTTTACTCTGTACCTAACCCCATGCTCTACCTGTCCTGGGAGCGTTTGACGGGACAGTGTAGAGGGAGCTTTACTCTGTATCTAACCCCGTGCTGTACCTGTCCTGGGAGCGTTTGACAGGGACAGTGTAGAGGGAGCTTTACTCTGTATCTAACCCTGTGCTAACCTGTCCTGGGAGTGTTTGATGGGACCTGTGTGGAGTCATAGAGGTCTACAGCACAGAAAAAGGCCCTTCAGCCCATTGAGTCTGCGCCACTTAAACAAGTACCTAACTATTCTAATCCATTTTCCAGCATTAGGCCTATAGCCTTGTATACCATGGCATCGCAAGTGCACATCCAAATACTTCTTAAATATTGTGAGGGTTTCAGCCTCTACCACCCTTTCAGGCAGTGAGTTCCAGATTCCCACCACCCTCTGGGTGAAAAAATTCTTCCTCACATCCCCTCTAAACCTCCTGGCCCTTCCCATAAATCTATGCCCCCTGGCTACTGATCCCTCTACCAAGGGGAAAAGTTCCTTCCTGTCTACCCTATCTATGCCCCTCATAATTTTATACACCTCAATCATGTCCCCCCTCAATCTCCTCTGCTCCAGGGAAAATAACCCCAGTCTATCCAATCTCTCCTAATAACTAAAACTCTCCAGCCCAGGCAACATCCTGGTAAATCTCCTCTGCACTCTCTCTAGTACAATCACACCCTTCCTATAATGCAGATTCCAGAACTGCACGCAATACTCTAGCTGTGGCCTAACCAGCGATTTATACAGTTCCAGCATAACCTCCCTACTCTTATATTCTATGCCTCAGCTAATAAAGGCAAGTATCCCATATGCCTTCTTAACCACCTTATCTACCTGTCCCGCTACCTTGAGGGACCGGTGGACATGCACACCAAGGTCCCTCTGATCCTCGGTACTTCCCAGGGTCCTACCATTCAACTTGTATTCCCGTGTCTTGTTTGTCCTGTCCCAGTGCATCATCTCACACTTATCCGGGATTAAATTCTATTTGCCACTGATCAGCCCATCTGACCAGCCCGTCTATATCCTCCTGTAACCTAAGGCTATCCTCCTCACTATTTACCACCCCACCAATTTTCATGTCATAGGTATTTCTGTGTTTCTGTATCTAACCCCATGCTGTACTTGTCTTGGGAGTGTTTGATGGGGACAGTGTAGAGGGAGCTTTACTCTGTATCTAACCCCGTGCTGTACCTGTCCTGGGACTGTTTGATGGGGACGGTGTAGAGGGAGCTTCACTCAGTATCTAACCCCATGCTGTATGTGTCCTGGGAGTGTTTGATGGGGTCAGTGTAAAGGGAGCTTTACTTTGTATCTAACCCCGTGCTGTACCTGTCCTGGGAGTGTTTGATGGGGAAAGTGTAGAGGGAGCTTTACTCTGTATCTAACCCTGTGCTGTACCTGTCCTGGGAGTGTTTGATGGGGACAGTGTGGAGGGAGCTTTACTCTGTATCTAACCCTGTGCTGTAGTTGTACTGGGAGTGTTTGATGGGGACAGTGTGGAGGGAGCTTTACTCTGTATCTGTTTCTCTCTATCTACTCTGTCCAAGCCGTTCATGATTTTGAATCCCTCTATGAAATGTGTTCTTAATCTTCTCTTCTCCAACCTGTCCACACAACTGAAGTTCCTCATCCCAGGAACCATTCTCATGAGTCATTTCTGCACTCTCCCTCTCTAACACCTTCACATACTTCCTAGAGTGTGGTGCCCAGAGCTGGACACAATACTCCAGTTGAGGATGAACCAGTGTTCTTTACAGGTTTAACATAGCTTCCTTGCTTCTGTACTCTATGCTGCTATTTATAAAGCCCAAGGTGCAATATGTTTTACTAACCGCTCTCTCAGCCTGTCCTAACACCTTCAATGATTTGCGTACCTACACACCCAGGTCCCTCTGCTCTTGCACCCACTTTAGTCTTGTACCCTTTATTTTATATTGTCTCTCCGTGTTCTTCATACCTAAAAGAATCACTTCACATTTTTTTTTTATATTGGTTCATGGGATGTGGGTGTCGCTGGCTGGGTCAGCATTTATTGCCCATCCCTAATTGCCCTTGTTCAGAGGCATTTACAAGTTAAGCACATTGCTGTGGGTCTGGGGTCACATGTAGGCCAGAGCAGGGAAGGGTGACAGATTTCTTTCCCTAAAGTCCGTTAGTGAACCAGGTGGATTTTTACAACACGGCAATAGTTTCATGGTCATCATCAGACTTTTCATTCCAGATTAAATTTCATCTGCCACTTGTCCACCCACAAGATAATCACTATCCTCCTCACAGTTCACAATAAGTTTGCTGTCATCTGCAATTTTGAAATTGTGCCCTGCACCCCCAAGTCTCAGTCATTAATATATATAAACGCAGGAGTCCTAACACCGACACCTGGGGAACCCCACTATATACCTTCCTCCAGTCAGAAAAACAACTGTTCACCACTGCTCTCAGTTTCCTGTCGCTCCGTTAATTTCACATCCATGCTGCCACTGCCCCTTTCATTCTGTGAGCTCTAACTTTGCTGACCAGCCCGTTGTGGTGAGTCCATGTACACCACATGAACAGCACTGCCCTCATCAACCCTCTGTTACCTCATCAAAAAACCTCAAGCAAGTTAGTTAAACACCATTTGCACTTAACAAATCCATGCTGGCTTTCCTTAATTAGTCCACGTTTGTGCAAGTGATGGTTAAGATTGGACCGAATTATCATTTCTAGAAGCTTCCCCACCTCTGGGGATTGGCCGGTAGCTCCTGGGATTATCTTTACACATTGTTTTGAACAAGGGATTTGGAGCTCTCCAGTCCTCTGGCACCACCATTATGGCCAGTACTTCTGCAGTTTGCTCCCTCAGTATCTTTGGATACAGCTCATATGGTCCTGGTGACTTAACAATTTTAAATAAAGCCAACCCATCCAATACCTCCTCTTTATCAATTTTTAGCCCATCCAGTATCTCAACTACCTCCTCTTTCACCATGTCCTGGGCAGCATCTTCTCCCTTGGTAAAGACAGGTGTAACGTATTCAGTTAATACCTCAGCCGTGCCCTCTGCCTCCAGGCATAAATCCTCTTTTAGGTCCCCTGTTACTATTTCTATGTCTCTGGAAGACTTTGGGATTCCCTTTTATATTAGCTGCCAGTCTCTTCTCCTGCTCTCTATTTTCTTCTTTTACTTGTTTCTTCACTTCCCCTCAGGACCTTCAGCCTGGTTTTCAATTGCCTTATCTGACTTCATTTTACCCTTTTGCACTGTGGTCATCCAGGGAACTCTGGATTTGTCTGCCCTCCTTTCCCCGGTTCTGGGAATACACCTTAACTGTTACTGAGTTACCTTCTCTTTAAAGGCAGCCAATTGTTCAGTTACAGTTTTGCCTACCAACCTTATATCGAATTTTACCTGCCAGATTTCTTCTTTTCCTCATTGAGGTTGATTTTCCTTCAAGTTAATTATTCTTTCTCTGGATCGTTCCTTGTGTTTTTCTAAATCTTATGATGCTATGGTTACTCTAAATTACTCCGACTGACACTTGACCCACCCATTTCCCAAAACAGATCCAATGATGCCTCATTTCTCTTTGGACTGGAAACGTAACTTCTGTTTATCAATTATAAGAATACGGATGACGGTGCAAATGGGCCCCTTCAACTCAGAGTCACAAGTCACCCAGTTGGTTAACGTGGAGTCCATTTGCTTCATGATAGACATATTGGCCGACCGATGGCGGGAGTGAGAGGGCGGGGTAGTGGGAGATCATGTGATGAAACCTCTACATCTCCACCCAACCATAGTGTGAAACCCGATAAACAGTCTGCCAAATAGCGTAACTGTGTCAATAGACAAAATGGCGGCCGCACGGAGTTAAAACTGGACGTTCAGTGTTGGGAAAGAGAGAGGTTTGAGTGTGCAAACTAGCCAAAAAACGTGAGTTACCCCATTAAGGCCACGGTGAGCCGAAGGATTTCACCCAGTTCAGGAATGGATTATAAGATGCAGGAACAGGAGGAGGCCATTCGGCCCCTCAAGCTTGCTCAACCATTCAGGAAATCGTGGCTTGATTCTCTACCTCAACTGACCCTCCTGATATCCATGTCCTTTGATTAACTGGGTGCCCATATGTTCACTCTGGCATTACCGTCTGATTTCTAATAATTAATCCATCACAGCTGTTTGCCACACAACTGCTCTCAAGGAAACACGGTTGCCAATGGTTACCTGAACAAACAACATGCATTTTAACTGCACAAGTCAATTTGGCAGCCTCTTAAAGGAACCATGACTATCATTGTCTCACTTTGAGACCAGCGAGGGTGGGGTGGGGGGGGTCCATCATGTGGCCGGCACTTTAATGAACTTTGAGTTGCCCTTCCCGGCTCTCCTGACATCTTTGGCTTGTGTAAGGCTGGAGAATATGCAGGCAGAGGTCTGCTTCATCCAGCTGGCCCAGTGTCACGTGCAATCTCATTTAATGAGAGCCAATGCTATTTAATCAGTTGGTCAGCACATGCCAGCTGGGTCCTGCCCACTGCCATACACATCCAGCAGAGCATCACTTAATTGCACAGCGCAGAAGGAGAAAGTCATTCAGACATCATGTCTATGCTGGCACTTTGAGCGACCTGAGAGCCCCCAGTGCTGTACTGAGGAAGCACCGCACTGTCAGAGGGTTGGTCAGTACTGAGGGAGTGCCGCACTGTCAGAGGGTCAGTACTGAGGGAGTGCCGCACTGTCGCAGGGTCAGTACTGAGGGAGTGCTGCACTGTGTGAGGGTCAGTACTGAGGGAGTGCTTCACTGTCAGAGGGTCAATACTGAGGGAGTGCTGCACTGTCGGAGGGTCAGTACTGAGGGAGTGCTGCACTGTCAGAGGGTCAGTACTGAGGGAGTGCCGTACTGTCAGAGGGTCAATACTGAGGGAGTGCTTCACTGTCACAGGGTCAATACTGAGGGAGTGCTTCACTGTCACAGGGTCAGTACTGAGGGAGTGCCGCACTGTCAGAAGGTCAGTACTGAAGGAATGCTGCACTGTTGGGAGAGGCAATACTAAGGGATTACCACATTGTTGGACGATCTGTATTTCGGATGAGACCCTGTTGGCCCTCTCAGATAGACGTTAAAAAATCTGAGCAGGGGAGTTCTTCCCGGTGTCCTGGGGCCAATATTTATCCCTCAATCAACATCACAGAAACAGGTTATCGGGTTAACATCACATTGCTATTTGTGGGAGCTTGCTGTGTGCAAATTCCTTGCTGCATTTCCCACATTACAACAGTGATTACATTTCAAAAGTGCTTCAAAAGCATTTTGGAACATCCTGAGGTGGTGAAAGGCGCTTTAGAAATGCAAGTTTTTCCCTCCCTTCTACTGTCTGCACCATCTCCTGTGGGTCCCTGGCATTCCACCACATTGACTGACACATCACCTCAATTCTAAGGGACTATGATGGCAGGTGCACCTCACAGGTTGCCATGCCAGGTATCAACAAGCTCTTAGCTTTTATCCTGGGTATATAACCATGGACTGAGCCCAGTGCTGAACGAGAGGCACATCCCTTTAAATTAGTCACCAGCGCAGAAACAGAAGTCCGCCTAAAGATGCCGGTCACCACCAATAGCTGCTTAATCATCCCAACATAGCTTCACTTCAAAGGCACGTTTGTCAACCTCAGGCTGATAGTCCACCAGAGGGAGGGAGGGGTGACGAAGCCTTGGAGGGAGGGGGGTGGGGTGCTAAATAACGGACTCTACCAAGTAAAATATGGGTCGAGAAACAATCTTTACAAAGCCACACCGCCAGGGAAAATAAAATGCTGAGCATTTTGCCTGTCGCTATGAAGCCACCCGTGCGCTGAACATGTTCCTTTGCTGCATTTCCCGCTAGGAGCGCATTTTGAAAAACATCAGTCACCAGCGGAAACATTTGAGGGTGTTGGGCTGGGCGAGTAGGGAAGAATTTTTAAAAATTGTCACACAAGGACCTCAATGAGGCGAAATATGCATTTTAGCCTCCGCACAGGTACACATCACGCAGCACACGAAGGCGCCTGCAAATAGCTCAAATACACATATGTGCACACCTAATTATGTACACACACACAACACAAACACCATTCACACAAACCACACACACACAACACAAACACACACACACACACAAAACACAAACATTCACACAAACACACACACCACACCACACACACACACACACACAAACACACACCACACATTCACACAAACACACACACCACACATTCACACAAACACACACACACCACACATTCACACAAACACACACACACCACACATTCACACACACACCACACATTCACACACACACACACACCACACATTCACACACACACACACACGCACACCACACATTCACACACACACACACACACACACCACACATTCACACACACACACACACCACACATTCACACACACACACACACGCACACCACACATTCACACACACACACGCACGCGCACACACACACACACACACAAACACACACAAATCACACACCACACAAACACACACACATCACACGCACACCACACATTCACACAAACACACACGCACACCACACATTCACACAAACACACACACCACACATTCACACAAACACACACACCACACATTCACACACACACACGCACACCACACATTCACACACACACACGCACACACACACACACACAAACACACACACATCACACACCACACAAACACACACACAAACACACAAACCACACATTCACACAAACACACACACACAACACAAACACCATTCACACAAACCACACACACACCACACAAACACACACACACACCAACACACACACACACACACCACACAAACACACACACAAACACACAAACACACACCACACAAACACACACACACACACACACCACAATACACAAACACACACACACACCACACCACACAAACACCACACAAACATCACACAAACACACACATCACACAACACAAACACACACACCACACATTCACACAAACACATCACACAAACACACACCCACATCACACAAACACACACACATCACACCACACAAACACACACACACACCACACCACACAAACACACACACACACCACACCACACAAACACACACACACACCACACAAACACACACACACCACACAAACACACACACAAACATATACACACACACACACACAAACCACACACACACACAAACACATACATACACACACACACCACACAAACATACATATATACACACACACACACACACAGATACCTGTGTGAGCATACACAACACACAAATGCACACACATACACACACACGCAGCTAAACAGCATAGAGAGAGAGAGAGAGAGCGAGAGACAGCAAGAAATATACGTACCACACAGGGGCAAAGGGTTGTCAGCTTTGCTTTTCTCTTCATGTACAGAGCAGTGTCCGTCTCCCCTTGCTAATGCGATGGCTGATATATTTTATTAAATCTGAAGGCTGGAAGCACACGCAGCTCTTGCAACCCAGAACTGTCAGGTAGTCTTTAACGGGGGAGGTAGATAGAAGGAGGGGGAGTTGGGGATTGGGGGTGGGGGGGTTGAGGGGAGAGAGCAAGAGATGGAGAGAGAATCCCACTCCACTCAGGAGATAAGCTGATGGGTACACTATTCTCTTACGCGATCATTTCATTATCATTCTAGCTCTCGATCCCTTAGGTGGGTGATGTACATTTTACTGGCTGTGGAGGGAGGCAGCGAGCGAAGGGTGGTGGGGGAGCAAGAGAGGGACAGGACTGAATATAAATTGCTGAATGTTTTATAACGCAGCCGGGTTCTCTCTGTAACAGCCTGAGAGTATTTCTGCCATCACAACACAAGTCAGAACGAGGTCTATATTTGTTTACAATGGAATTTTTTTTTAATATTCCCCCTCCTGCAAGATTTGTGTTCCATTATTCGGGAAGCATTTCTTCCCCTCTTGTCCTTGCAGTTTTGTTTGAGCGTCAGCAGCTCCTGTGTTAACCCCTTGCTGACTGCAGACTAAAAGGGGGAGATGGTCAATGTGGGTGGATTGCCTCACGCATTCATGAGAGGGGGACAGGGTAGGTTAGGAATCCCTCGTTCCCTCAGTGAGCCGGCAGAAGCCATCAAGGGTGTTTTTCGGCTACTGACGGGAGAGTAGCAGCACGGGAGATGGAGGTAAAAACAGAAGCGAGATCGCCCTGTGCAAGCAGCACTCAGCCTCATGCTGGGAAATGGGTGACAGCGTCTTGACCTGCTCACTTCCACCCCCCCCCCCCCCCCCCACCCCTCCACCTTTTTCCTCCTCAATTCCCGCTGGGGAGAGGGCAAAGACATGAACAATATCTGCTACCAACCCATTCTTCTGGGCGTGGACAGGCAATTTGACTGTAGAGTGCCTCACAGCTGAAAATAATCTTGTTTCTAAACACACAGGCACAAGTTACACACACTTACCAGTAGGGGTAGTGGACAGCAACAACACCCACTTCCCAGACTGATTATTTTCTTAACCCCACCCCCACCATCATCAACCAGGGGTGCTGCAGTCAATTGCAGGCTTCCCCCACTGATGCCCATAGTAGCTAACTCAAATCAGGCAGTGATCAAGCCTGGATCAGGTTTAGTTCAGCATCATCAAGGGCCTCACATTTTAGAAACAGGGCCAATGTGGAAATTATTACAAACTGACAAACCGGTTTGGAACACCGAGCTCCAGAGGACAAGGAAGATCCCAGCTCTAAAACCCACTCACTGCAAAGGTGGGCTGAACGTAGCTGTAACAAATGTGGCCCTGGTCATCCCTGGGCTAGAGGAGAACAAAGTCAAAATCTTACAATAATCTTCCTCGCATCAGAAGGTCAGAAGTGGGGATGTTCGCTGATAGTTGCACAATGTTCAGCACCATTTGCGACTCCTCAGATATTGCAGCAGTCCATGTCCAAATGCAGCAAGACCTGGACAATATTCAGGCTTGGGCTGACAAGTGGCAAGTAACATTCATACCACACAAGTGTCAGGCAATGACCATCTCCAACAAGAGAGAATCTAACCATCGCCCCATGACGTTCAATAGCATTACCATCACTGAATCCCCCACTATTAACATCCTGGGGGTTACAATTGACCAGAAACTGAACTGGACTAGACATGTAAATACTGTGGTTACAAGAGCAGGTCAGAGGCTGGGAATCCTGCGGTGAGTAACTCACCTCCTGACTCCCCAAAGCCTATCCACCATCTACGAGGCACAAGTCAGGAGTGTGATGGAATACTCTCCACTTGCCTGGATGAGTGCAGCTCCAATAACACTCAAGAAGCTGGACACCGTCCAGGACAAAGCAGCTCACTTGATTGGCATCCCATCCACAAACATTCACTCCCTCCATCACTGACGCACAGTAGCAGCAGTGTGTGTACCATCTATAAGATTCACTGCAGAAACTCACCAAGGTTCCTTAGACAGCACCTTCCAAACCCGCAACCACTACCATCTAGGACAAGGGCAGCAGACACATGGGGAACACCACCACCTGGAAGTTCCCCTCCAAGTCACTCACCATCCTGACTTGGAAATATATCAGCCGTTCCTTCACTGTCGCTGGGTCAAAATCCCGGAACTCCCTCCCCAGCAGCACTGTGGGTGTACCTACACCACATGGACTGCAGCGGTTCAAGAAGGCAGCTCACCACCACCTTCTCAAGGGGCAATTAGGGATGGGCAATAAATGCTGGCCCAGCCAGCAATGCCCACATCCTGTGAAAGAATTTTAAAAATCCTACTCCCGATAACATCAACTTGCATTTAGATCATACAAGTGTAGATATGTAGTAAAAATCATCTCGCAAGGATGCATCAGTCAAGATTATGGCAGCAAGCCATATAAGGACATGAAAAGCTTGATCAATTTTAAGGCGCATCATTTAGCCGTAGAGAGAGAGAGAGAGAATGCTGGAGAGGTTCAGGGAGGGAATTCCAGAGCTTAGGGCCCCAGGCAGCTGAAGGCATGGCCGCCAATGGTGAAGGAATGGAAATGGGGTATGCTCATCGGATAGATGCCGAGAGAATGATTCCCCTTGTGGGAGGTACCAGAACTTGGGGAGGCAGTTTAAAAATTAGGGGTCTACCATTTAAGACGGAGTTGGGGAGAATGTTTTCTCTCAGAGGGTCGTTATCCTGTGGAATTCTCTTCCCCAGAGAGCGGGGGAGGCTGGGCTGTTGAATATTTTTATGGCTGAGTTAAGAGATATTCTTGATTAACAAGCAAGTCATAAGGGGTGGTGAGAAGTGTAAAGCTGAGGTCACAATCAGATTGCCCATGATCTTATCAAATGGCAGAGCAGACTCGAGGGGCCGAATGGCCTACTCCTGCTCCTAATTCATATGTTCATATGTATGGAAAAAGCCCCAGAGTTGGAGGAGTGCAGTGATGTTGGATGATTGCAGGGCTGGAGGAGGTTATAGAGATAGGGAGGGAGCAAGTCCATAGTGGGATTTGAGAACTTCCAAATTTACTGTGCTGGGAGCCAATTGAAGGCCAAGTTAGCACAGGGGTGATGGAGGAAGGTGACTTGGTGAGAGTTGGACGGAGGTAGTAGAGGTTAGGATGAGCTCCAGTGTCAGTACCACAGATCACTCAAGAGGAGGAGAACTCAATCACCTTACATCGCAGAGGGTGACCATTCGGTCCATTGTACCTGTGCTGGCTCTTTGAAAGCTATCCAATTAATCCCATTCTCCCTCCTGCTCTTTTCCCATAGCCCTGCAAACCTTTCCCCTTCAAGTATTTATCCAATTCCCTTTTGAAAGTTTCTATTGAATCTGCTTCCTTTCAGCGCCTTCCAGATTACAACTCGCTGTGTAAAAAAAACCTTCTCCTCATCTCTGCCTCTGGTACTTTACCGATTCTCTTCAATCTGTGTCCCTCTGGTTACCGACCCTCCTGCCACAGGAAACAGTTTCTACTCATTGACTCTATCCAATCCCCCTCGTGATTTTGAACGCCTCGATTCAATCTCCCCCTTTTAACCTCCTCTGCTCTGAGAACAATCCCAGCTTCTCCCAGTTTCCACCTTAACTCAACCTTGCTCCCATAGTAAATCTCCTCCACACCCTCTCCAAGGCCAAGCAGCGGATTCAGTTGGAGCCAAGGTGGCAAAATATCAGGACCAAAATCAGAGACACGCTTTTTAATGAAAAGTCAGTCGGGTATTAGACAAGAGAGAACTTGTTTATTGCTTTAGAACCTTTCACAATATCAGGATATTCCAAAGACCTTTACAGCCAATGATGTACTTTTTGGACTGTAGTTACAGTTGTAGGAAAAGTACCAACCAATTTTCACACAGCAAGATCCTACAGACAGTATTGTTTTAACGACTGAATAACCTGATTTTAGTGCTGTTAATGGAGGGATAAATATTAGCCCCAGGGCAAAGGGAAGAGCACTATTATTTGTTCTCAAATGGTATTGAGAGATATTTTACCACCACCTATGGGGATGGACATGGGCTTGGTTTATGTCTTATCCAAAGGATGACACCTCTAACAACGCAGAACTCCCTCAGTGCTGACCCTCCGATAGTGCAGCACTCTCTCCGTACTGACCCTCTGACAGTGCGGCACTCCCTCAGTATTGACCCGCCCACAGTGCAGCACTCCCTCAGTACTGACCGTCCGACAGTGCGGCACTCCCTCAGTACTGACCCTCTGACAGTGCGGCACTCCCTCAGTACTGACCCTCCGACAGTACAGCACTCCCTCAGTACTGACCCTCCGACAGTACAGCACTCCCTCAGTACTGACCCTCCAAAAGTACAGCAGTCTCTCAGTACTGACCCTCCGTTGGTGCGGCACTCCCTCAGTACTGATCCTCCGACAGTGCGGCACTCCCTCAGTACTGACCCTCCGACAGTACAGCACCCCCTCAGTACTGACCCTCCGACAGTGCGGCACTCCCTCAGCACTGACCCTCCGACAGTGCGGCACTCCCTCAGTACTGATGCTCACTTGGTGTGCCCGCCTGAATTATGGAGCTCAAGTCACTGGAGTGGGACTTGAAGCAGGGCTTTCTGGTTCAGAGGCGAGGGTGCTTTGCACGGTGCCAGGGACAGACACTCAAGTGGCCAGTCTATCCCTCCCGAGTTAGCTGGCCCAGCTTAGATCAGCCGATGAGACCCAATCCTGGGACACTCCTGCCTTGTGTAACTCAGGGTGATTGTACAGCAGTTCTGCGCTCTGACACTGGAGGGAGGCAGCAGCACTTTGTGCTCGGATCTCGAATGCAGACATGAAAACAAGAGAAGCAAGCAGGGGTGAAGACACCGCCACATCACATTCACTACAACAGCTGCAGTGATGTGTTACTCTGTCACATCAGCCTGTTGGCTAAATATTGCTAAACAGCATCTCTCTAAAATACAAATAAACAGAAAAATAAAAGGCCTGGAAAAAAAAAAGCAGAAAATAAAAATAGAAAATACAGCAACAAGACAGCCTGGCAAGTGGGAAAGTGGTTTAAATCTTCAGGCGCAAATTAAATCATCCAGGGAGAAGAGGTCCTGTGCTGGGCTGAACATAACGTTGGTGGGGGGATGGGGGGGTCGGACAGAGAGTGGGGGCAGCAGTAATCTAGAACATTCTTAACCCTGGCCTACTGTGTGCCTGCACATCTTTCACTTTATTTCATTAAGGGGCTTGTCCACAGGGGTCAAGGGGTCTCCGCTGGAGGCATTAGCCAGGCTTGTCTCTCCTCACACCGCGTCTCCACCAAACTCATGTCAGCACCTCAAACAGCTTCCCCCGCTACTTGGTTTAAGTCTCAGTTTCACACAAATTATTCCTGCCTGTCGGCTTCATTCAGCCGAGAGGAACCTGGATTAGTCCGTGCACAGCTCCAGTCACTCCCCACAAACCTCTCCAAGAATATTATTTTTCTAGCAATTAGCTCCAGTACATGGCACCCCGGTCATATGTCAAAATGACGTGCAGGGACCATGCACAATATCGGGTGCCATGGCACACTTGTGCCCCCTTATACCCGAGCTCCTGTCAGAAACGTGTTAGCGCTGGGCAGCCCTGGGCAAGTCAGCCTCTGATCAGGGTGTGACCTGAGGATTCAGGCTCTCGAGGAGGGGGGGACATTAGACACCCCAGAAACAGAGGAATAGAATGGCACCAATAAAGCAAACTGGGGACTACTTGAGGGCAGGAACTCCTGCATTTCTCCACAGTGCCTTTCACCACCTCAGGGCATCACAACAGCTTTTTACAGCCAATGAAATACGTTTGAGGTGTAGTCACTGTTGTAATGTAGGTAACGCAGCAGCCAATTTGTGCACAGTAAGCTCCCACAAACATCAGTGCAATATGACCAAATCATCTGTTTTTTGTGATGTTGGTTAAAGGATAAATATCGGCTCCAGGAAACCAGGGAGAACTCCCCTACTCTTCTCCCAATAGTGGCCATGGGATCTTTAATGCCCACATAAGATGGTAGATGCTGTTAGTTGTACATTAATTGAGCGTTTAATTGTATTTAGGTAGTGGGCATTAACTGGGGATTCGCTTGAGCTCCTACATATAGGAGCAGGCTGAAACTGTGGTTATTGGGTTTGGAAATGCAAGTTTATAATGTGTGGCTCTGGAAATAAAAGTTTACAAGTGTCGAAAGATTAGACTCCATTTCATACTTCACGGCCGAGCTATCTGAAACAGAACAGACGGTCTCAGTTTAATGTCTCACCCGAAAGTTGGTACCTCGGTGCTGCTCCTCCAATCGTGCAGCATTCCCTCGGTGCTGCTCCTCCGGCCATGCAGCATTCCCTCGGCGCTGCTCCTCCAATTGTGCAGCATTCCCTCGGTGCTGTCCCTCCAATCGTGCAGCATTCCCTCGGTGCTGCTCCTCCAATCGTGCAGCATTCCCTCGGTGCTGCTCCTCCGGCCATGCAGCATTCCCTCGGTGCTGCTCCTCCGGCCATGCAGCATTCCCTCGGTGCTGCTCCTCCAATTGTGCAGCATTCCCTCAGTGCTGCTCCTCCAATCGTGCAGCATTCCCTCAGTGCTGCTCCTCCAATCGTGCAGCATTCCCTCGGTGCTGCTCCTCCAATCGTGCAGCATTCCCTCAGTGCTGCTCCTCCGGCCATGCAGCATTCCCTCAGTGCTGTTCCTCCGGCCATGCAACATTCCCTCGGTGCTGCTCCTCCAATCGTGCAGCATTCCCTCAGTTCTGCTCCTCCAGCCATGCAGCATTCCCTCGGTGCTGTCCCTCCAATCGTGCAGCATTCCCTCGGTGCTGTCCCTCCAATCATGCAGCATTCCCTTGGTGCTGCTCCTCCAATCGTGCAGCATTCCCTCAGTGCTGCTCCTC
The DNA here is from genome assembly GCA_026770705.1 of Isurus oxyrinchus. Taxonomy (NCBI): domain Eukaryota; kingdom Metazoa; phylum Chordata; class Chondrichthyes; order Lamniformes; family Lamnidae; genus Isurus; species Isurus oxyrinchus. The sequence continues at coordinate 746,727 of JANJGN010000033.1, forward strand.
CGGCCATGCAGTATTCCCTCGGTGCGGCTCCTCCGGCCATGCAGCATTCCCTCGGTGCTGTCCCTCCAATCGTGCAGCATTCCCTTGGTGCTGCTCCTCCAATCGTGCAGCATTCCTTCAGTGCTGCTCCTCCGGCCATGCAGCATTCCCACGGTGCTGCTCCTCCAATCATGCAGCATTCCCTCGGTGCTGCTCCTCCGGCCATACAGCATTCCCTCGGTGCTGTCCCTCCAATCGTGCAGCATTCCCTCGGTGCTGTTCCTCCGGCCATGCAGCATTCCCTCGGTGCTGCTCCTCCAATCGTGCAGCATTCCCTCAGTGCTGCTCCTCCGGCCATGCAGCATTCCCTCGGTGCTGTTCCTCCGGCCATGCAGCATTCCCTCGGTGCTGCTCCTCCAATCGTGCAGCATTCCCTCGGTGCTGCTCCTCCGGCCATGCAGCATTCCCTCGGTGCTGCTCCTCCGGCCATGTAGCATTCCCTCGGTGCTGCTCCTCCAATCGTGCAGCATTCCCTCGGTGCTGCTCCTCTGGCCATGCAGCATTCCCTCGGTGCTGTCCCTCCAATCGTGCAGCATTCCCTCGGTGCTGTCCCTCCAATCATGCTGCATTCCCTCGGTGCTGCTCCTCCAATCGTGCAGCATTCCCTCGGTGCTGCTCCTCCGGCCATGCAGCATTCCCTCAGTGCTGTCCCTCCAATCGTGCAGCATTCCCTCGGTGCTGTCCCTCCAATCGTGCAGCATTCCCTCAGTGCTGTCCCTCCAATCGTGCTGCATTCCTTCGGTGCTGCTCCTCCGGCCATGCAGCATTCCCTCGGTGCTGCTCCTCCGGCCATGCAGCATTCCCTCGGTGCTGCTCTTCCAATCGTGCAACATTCCCTCGGTGCTGTTCCTCCAATCGTGCAGCATTCCCTCGGTGCTGTTCCTCCAATCGTGCAGCATTCCCTCGGTGCTACACCTCCAACTGTGCTGCATTCCTTTGGTGCAGCTCCTCCAAGCGTGCAGCATTCCCTCGGTGCTGTCCCTCTGACAGTGCAGCATTCCCTTGGTGCTGAGCCTATGATGGTGCAGCGTTCCCTCAGTACTGGAACTGCAAGGGTCAGCCTGGATTATGGGTTAAAGTTTCCGGAATGGGGCTTAAACCCACAACCCTCTGCCTTGGGTTAGAATCACACCCATGCCAGGACTGACACCTACAACCCAGGTTGTTCAAACATGAGAACATTAGCTGATGGAAAGTCAATTTTGGATTGTCGTCAGAGAAAATTAAGTTCATCAAAACATTGCACTTGGGTCAAGCAATGGAAAAGCCTCAGATTCATTCAAGAGATAAACAGATAAAGTAACGTTGTGGGAATGTTACTGTGGTTTCTCTGAATGGGTTCAGTTGAGTGGGCAATAATAGCCTCCTACTTGTGCATTTACCTTTCAGTCTTCCTATCAGGCTTTAGTTACAGCTGTGCCTTGTGTGGCTCTTACATAATCAGTGTCTCATAAATACATGACTGAGCTCCAGCCCTGGAGTTTGATGCCTCTCTGTCAAAGAAGACGAAGGTGGGGGGGGGGTGGTCTGTCACTGCAATGGGTATCAACACTTCTTCCCGATTCATAAATCTAAGCAAGTCACTTTAAAGAGGCCTGAGTTAATGGGTGAACGTTATAGGGGTCAGCAGGAGGGTGGAGTGGATGGGGCATAAAATCATCTCGAGTGATAATGCAAAAAGGGGGGTTTCACATCGTGCACCCTACGTACTGGTCACCAATTGTTTTCATTAGATTATAGAGTGATGGATAACTAGGGCAGGGATTTGGTTGGAGTGCGAAGGCAGAGGCTGATAACATGGCAGACACAAAGCTGAGATGCTACAGTGCCACCACTGCGCAGAGGGTATATTGGAGTGTGACATGTTTACATAGCCAGCTTATAAATGTAGACATGGGATATTAGAATGGGAAATGGTGACACTAAGTGTGCCAAAAAACGTAAAGAGGGAAAAGAGTTTTAGAGACAGGAAGCAGATAAAGATGGAAAATTGTTTCAATGCACAAAGTAAGTTTGAAATTCACATCCTAGCTACAGAAATGTGTCAAGATTTCAATGGTTAGGGTCAAATGGATCAGGTCATTGGTTTGTGACTCAACCTCAAGGATCTAGATTTGGATTTTGAAGCCATCTTTCAGGCAACAGATTGGCATTTCATGACTAATGTCCTATTTCACATGCAGTGCAATGCTGACATTTTATAATTAAAAAAAAATCTCCAATTTAACAAGTTGTGCTGTTCAATTAGGGGAACCATTCTGAAATTGAACAGGGAGGACTAGGCCCAACTACATCTCAATTCTCCCTCGACTATTCCACCGCACTCCGAGGCTACCTATCAACCTGAACGCCCGCCCCGAAAGCTCTGCAGCCTGGTTCTAACTCACACCAAGTCCCCATTGAACCATCACCCTATTGCTTGCTGGCCTACACTGGCTACCAGTCAGGCAATTCCTCGATTTTAAAATTCTCACCCTTGTTTTCAAATCACACCATGACCTCACTCCTCCCTATCTCTGTGATCTCCTCCAGTCCTACAATTCTATGAGATCTCTGCTCTCCTCCAATTCTGCTCGCCTGCCTATCCCCGATTCCCATCGCTCCACCAATGGCATCCATGTCATAAGCTGCATGCGCCCTAAGCTCTGGAATGCCCTCCATAAACCTCTCCGCCTCTCTCTCTCCTCCTTTAACATGCACATCAAAAACCAGCCTTATTGACCAAGTTTGGGTCTCCTGTTAAATCTCCTTATTTGGCTATGTGTCAAATATGGTTTGATAATCGCTCTTATAATGAACCTTGGGATGTTTTAATATATTAAAGGCGCTACATAAATGCACGTTGTTGTTGAATGTTCCAGGGCAAACTCAGATCCACAAGAGAGCAGCATTCTGCTCATTCCATTACTTACCAAATCTCATCATATGTCACCTGACAAGAGGTCAGTGCAGGAATGCACTGGAGAAAAGCTGGAAGACACCAATGCATAGAGACCTGCCCCCAGCCTCACACAGAGACCTGCCCCCAGCCTCACACAGAGACCTGCCCCCAGCCTCACACAGAGACCTGCCCCCAGCCTCAGACACAGGGACCTGCCCACAACCCACACAGAGACCGACCCACAGCCTCACACAGAAACCTCCCCCACCCTCACACACAGATACATGACCCCAGCCTCACACACAGAGACCTACCCCCAGCCTCACACACAGAGACCAGCCCCCAGCCTCACACACAGAGACCTGCCCCCAGTCAAACACACAGAGACCAGCCCCCAGCCTCACACACAGAGACCTGCCCCCAGCCTCACACACAGAGAACTGCCCCCAGCCTCACACACAGAGACCTGCCCCCAGCCTCACACAGAGACCTGCCCCCAGCCTCACACACAGAGACCTGCCCCCAGCCTCACACAGAGACCTGCCCCCAGCCTCACACAGGGACCTACCCCAGCCTCACACACAGAGACCTGCCCCCAGCCTCACACACAGAGACCTGCCCCCAGCCTCACAGAGAGACCTGCCCCCAGCCTCACAGAAACCTGCCCCACCCTCACACACAGAGACCTGCCTCCAGACTCACACACAGGGACCTGCCCCCAGCCTCACACAGGGACCAGAACTCAGCCTTCCACAGAGACCTAACACGAGCCTCACACAGGGACCTGCCCCCAGCCTCACACACAGAGACCTGCCCCCAGCCTGACACACAGAGACCTGCCCCCAGCCTGACACACAGAGACCTGCCCCCAGCCTCACACGCAGAGACCTGCCCCCAGCCTCACACACAGAGACCTACCCCCAGCCACACACAGGGACCTGCCCGCAGCTTCACACAGAAACCTCCCCCACTCTCACACACAGAGACCTGCCCCCAGCCTGACACACAGAGACCTGCCCCCAGCCTGACACACAGAGACCTGCCCCCAGCCTCGCACACAGAGACGTGCCCCCAGCCTCACACACAGAGACCTGACCCAGCCTCACACACAGAGACCTGCCCCCAGAATCACACAGAGACCTGACCCAGCCTCACACACAGAGACCTGCCCCCAGCCTCACACAGAGACTTACCCCCAGCCTCACACAGAGAACTGCCCCCAACGTCACTCAGAGACCTGCCCCCAACCTCACACACAGGGACCTGACCCCAGCCTCACACAGTGACCTACCCCCAGCCTAATACAGAGACCTGTCCATAGCCTCACACAGTGACCTGTCCCCAGCCTCACTCAGAGAGTGCTGCCCCCAGTCACACACAGGGACTTGGATCCAACTTCACACAGGGACCAGATCCCAGCCTTACACAAAGACATGACCCCAGTCTCACACATGGACCAGATCCCAGCCACATAGAGACCTGCCCCCAGCCTCACACACAGAGACCTGCCCCCAACCTCACACACAAAGACCTGCCCCCAGGCTCACACACAGAGACCTGCCCCCAACCTCAGACGCAGAGACCTGACCTCAACCTCACACACAGAGACCTGCCCCCAGAATCACACAGAGACCTGACCCAGCCTCACACACAGGGACCTGCCCCCAGCCTCACACAGAGAGCTGCCCCCAACGTCACTCAGGGACCTGCCCCCAGCCTCACACACAGAGACCTACCCCCAGCCTCAAACAGAGAACTGCCCCCAACGTCACTCAGAGACCTGCCCCCAACCTCACACACAGGGACCTGACCCCAGCCTCACACACAGTGACCTACCCCCAGCCTAATACAGAGACCTGTCCATAGCCTCACACAGTGACCTGTCCCCAGCCTCACTCAGAGAGTGCTGCCCCCAGTCACACACAGGGACTTGGATCCAACTTCACACAGGGACCAGATCCCAGCCTTACACAAAGACATGACCCCAGTCTCACACATGGACCAGATCCCAGCCACATAGAGACCTGCCCCCAGCCTCACACACAGAGACCTGCCCCCAACCTAACACACAGTGACCTGCCCCCAGCCTCACACACAGAGACCTTCCCCCAGCCTCCCACACAGAGACTTGTCCCCAGCCTCACACACAGAGACCTGCCCCCAGCCTCACACACAGAGACCTGCCCCCAGCCTCACACACAGAGACCATCCCCCAGCCTCAGACCGAAACCAGATCCCAGCCTCACACAGAGACTTATTCCCAGTCTCACACACAGAGAACTCCCCAAAGCCTCACAAAGGGACCTACCCCCAGCCTCACACACAGAGACCTGCCCCCAGCCTCACACACAGAAACCTGCCCCCAGCCTCACACACAGAGACCAGTCACCACACTCATGCACAGAGACCAGTCCCCAGCCTCAGACAGGAACCAGACCCCAGCCTCACACAGAGATCTGCGCCCAGCCTCACACAAAGACGTGCCCCCAGCCTCACACAAAGACCTGCCCCCAGCCTCAGACACAGGGACCTACCTGCCCACAACCCACACAGAGACGTACCCCCAGCCTCACACAGAAAACTCCCCCACCCTCACACACAGAGACATGACCCAAGCCTCACACACACAGACCTGCCCCCGGCCTCACACACAGAGACCAGCCCCCAGCCTCACACAGGGACTTACCCCCAGACTCACACACAGAGACCTTCCCCCAACCTCACACAGAGACCTGCCCCCAGTCAAACACAGAGAGACCTGCCCCCAGCCTCACACAGGGACCTGACCCAAAGTCAAACATACAGAGACCTGTCCCCAGCCTCACACACAGAGACCTGACCCCAGCCTCTCACACAGAGACCTGCCCCCAGCCTCACGCACAGAGACCTGCCCCCAGCCTCACACACAGAGACCTGCCCCCACACTCACACACAGGAACCAGACCCCAGCCTCACACACAGAGACCTGCCCCCAGCCTCACGCACAGAGACCTGCCCCCACACTCACACACAGAGACCTGCCCCCACACTCACACACAGGAACCAGACCCCAGCCTCACACACAGAGACCTGCCCCCAGCTTCACACACAGAGACCTGCCCCCAGCCTCACACATGGACCTGCCCCCAGCTTCACACACAGAGACCTGCCCCCAGCCTCACACATGGACCTGCCCCCAGCTCACACATGGACCTGACTCAAGCCTCGCACACAGAGACCTGCCCCCAGCTTCACACACAGTGACCTACCCCCAGCCTAATACAGAGACCTGTCCATAGCCTCACACAGTGACCTGTCCCCAGCCTCACTCAGAGAGTGCTGCCCCCAGTCACACACAGGGACTTGGATCCAACTTCACACAGGGACCAGATCCCAGCCTTACACAAAGACATGACCCCAGTCTCACACATGGACCAGATCCCAGCCACATAGAGACCTGCCCCCAGCCTCACACACAGAGACCTGCCCCCAACCTCACACACAAAGACCTGCCCCCAGCCTCACACACAAAGACCTGCCCCCAGCCTCACACACGGAGACCTGCCCCCAACCTAACACACAGTGACCTGCCCCCAGCCTCACACACAGAGACTTGTCCCCAGCCTCACACACAGAGACCTGCCCCCAGCCTCACACACAGAGACCTGCCCCCAGCCTCACACACAGAGACCATCCCCCAGCCTCAGACCGAAACCAGATCCCAGCCTCACACAGAGACTTACTCCCAGTCTCACACACAGAGAACTCCCCAAAGCCTCACAAAGGGACCTACCCCCAGCCTCACACACAGAGACCTGCCCCCAGCCTCACGCACAGAGACCTGCCCCCAGCCTCACACACAGGGACCTGCCCCCAGCCTCACACACAGAGACCTGCCCCCAGCCTCACACACAGACACCTGCCCCCAGCCTCACACATAGAGACCAGTCACCACACTCATGCACAGAGACCAGCCCCCAGCCTCAGACAGGAACCAGACCCCAGCCTCACACAGAGATCTGCGCCCAGCCTCACACAAAGACGTGCCCCCAGCCTCACACAAAGACCTGCCCCCAGCCTCAGACACAGGGACCTACCTGCCCACAACCCACACAGAGACCTACCCCCAGCCTCACACAGAAAACTCCCCCACCCTCACACACAGAGACATGACCCAAGCCTCACACACACAGACCTGCCCCCGGCCTCACACACAGAGACCAGCCCCCAGCCTCACACAGGGACTTACCCCCAGACTCACACACAGAGACCTTCCCCCAACCTCACACAGAGACCTGCCCCCAGTCAAACACAGAGAGACCTGCCCCCAGCCTCACACAGGGACCTGACCCAAAGTCAAACATACAGAGACCTGTCCCCAGCCTCACACACAGAGACCTGACCCCAGCCTCTCACACAGAGACCTGCCCCCAGCCTCACGCACAGAGACCTGCCCCCAGCCTCACACACAGAGACCTGCCCCCACACTCACACACAGGAACCAGACCCCAGCCTCACACACAGAGACCTGCCCCCAGCCTCACGCACAGAGACCTGCCCCCACACTCACACACAGAGATCTGCCCCCACACTCACACACAGGAACCAGACCCCAGCCTCACACACAGAGACCTGCCCCCAGCTTCACACACAGAGACCTGCCCCCAGCCTCACACATGGACCTGCCCCCAGCTTCACACACAGAGACCTGCCCCCAGCCTCACACATGGACCTGCCCCCAGCTCACACATGGACCTGACTGAAGCCTCGCACACAGAGACCTGCCCCCAGCTTCACACACAGTGACCTACCCCCAGCCTAATACAGAGACCTGTCCATAGCCTCACACAGTGACCTGTCCCCAGCCTCACTCAGAGAGTGCTGCCCCCAGTCACACACAGGGACTTGGATCCAACTTCACACAGGGACCAGATCCCAGCCTTACACAAAGACATGACCCCAGTCTCACACATGGACCAGATCCCAGCCACATAGAGACCTGCCCCCAGCCTCACACACAAAGACCTGCCCCCAGCCTCACACACGGAGACCTGCCCCCAACCTAACACACAGTGACCTGCCCCCAGCCTCACACACAGAGACTTGTCCCCAGCCTCACACACAGAGACCTGCCCCCAGCCTCACACACAGAGACCTGCCCCCAGCCTCACACACAGAGACCTGCCCCCAGCCTCACACACAGAGACCATCCCCCAGCCTCAGACCGAAACCAGATCCCAGCCTCACACAGAGACTTACTCCCAGTCTCACACACAGAGAACTCCCCAAAGCCTCACAAAGGGACCTACCCCCAGCCTCACGCACAGAGACCTGCCCCCAGCCTCACACACAGGGACCTGCCCCCAGCCTCACACACAGAGACCTGCCCCCAGCCTCACACACAGAGACCTGCCCCCAGCCTCACACATAGAGACCAGTCACCACACTCATGCACAGAGACCAGCCCCCAGCCTCAGACAGGAACCAGACCCCAGCCTCACACAGAGATCTGCGCCCAGCCTCACACAAAGACGTGCCCCCAGCCTCACACAAAGACCTGCCCCCAGCCTCAGACACAGGGACCTACCTGCCCACAACCCACACAGAGACCTACCCCCAGCCTCACACAGAAAACTCCCCCACCCTCACACACAGAGACATGACCCAAGCCTCACACACACAGACCTGCCCCCGGCCTCACACACAGAGACCTGCCCCCAGCCTCACACAGGGACTTACCCCCAGCCTCACACACAGAGACCTGCCCCCAGCCTCACACACAGAGACCTGCCCCCAGCCTCACACAGAGACGTGCCCCCAGCCTCACACACAGAGACCTGCCCCCAGCCTCACACAGAGACCTTCCCCCAGCCTCACACACAGAGACCATCCCCCAGCCTCAGACAGGAACCAGATCCCAGCCTCACACAGAGACTTACTCCCAGTCTCACACACAGAGAACTCCCCAAAGCCTCACAAAGGGACCTACCCCCAGCTTCACACACAGAGACCTGCCCCCAGCCTCACACACAGACACATGCACCCAGACTCACACACAGAGACCTGCCCCCAACCTCACACACAGGGACCTGACCCCAGCCTCACACACAGTGACCTACCCCCAGCCTAATACAGAGACCTGTCCATAGCCTCACACAGTGACCTGTCCCCAGCCTCACTCAGAGAGTGCTGCCCCCAGTCACACACAGGGACTTGGATCCAACTTCACACAGGGACCAGATCCCAGCCTTACACAAAGACATGACCCCAGTCTCACACATGGACCAGATCCCAGCCACATAGAGACCTGCCCCCAGCCTCACACACAGAGACCTGCCCCCAACCTCACACACAAAGACCTGCCCCCAGCCTCACACACAAAGACCTGCCCCCAGCCTCACACACGGAGACCTGCCCCCAACCTAACACACAGTGACCTGCCCCCAGCCTCACACACAGAGACCTGCCCCCAGCCTCACACACAGAGACTTGTCCCCAGCCTCACACACAGAGACCTGCCCCCAGCCTCACACACAGAGACCTGCCCCCAGCCTCACACACAGAGACCATCCCCCAGCCTCAGACCGAAACCAGATCCCAGCCTCACACAGAGACTTACTCCCAGTCTCACACACAGAGAACTCCCCAAAGCCTCACAAAGGGACCTACCCCCAGCCTCACACACAGAGACCTGCCCCCAGCCTCACACATAGACACCTGCCCCCAGTCTCACACACAGAGACCTGCCCCCAGCCTCACACACAGAGACCTGCCCCCAGCCTCACACACAGACACATGCACCCAGACTCACACACAGAGACCTGCCCCCAGCCTCACACACAGAGACCTGCCCCCAGCCTCACACACAGAGACCTGCCCCCAGCCTCACACACAGAGACCTGCCCCCAGCCTCACACACAGAGACCAGTCACCACACTCATGCACAGAGACCAGTCCCCAGCCTCAGACAGGAACCAGACCCCAGCCTCACACAGAGACCTGCCCCCAGCCTCACACAGAGACCTGCCCCCAGCATCACACAAAGATACATTACCAAAGCCACACTCAGGGACCTACTCCCAGCCTCACACAGAGATCTGCCCCCAGCCTCACACAAAGACGTGCCCCCAGCCTCACACAAAGACCTGCCCCCAGCCTCAGACACAGGGACCTACCTGCCCACAACCCACACAGAGACCTACCCCCAGCCTCACACAGAAAACTCCCCCACCCTCACACACAGAGACATGACCCAAGCCTCACACATACAGACCTGCCCCCGGCCTCACACACAGAGACCTGCCCCCAGCCTCACACAGGGACCTACCCCCAGACTCACACACAGAGACCTTCCCCCAACCTCACACAGAGACCTGCCCCCAGTCAAACACAGAGAGACCTGCCCCCAGCCTCACACAGGGAACTGACCCAAAGTCAAACATACAGAGACCTGTCCCCAGCCTCACACACAGAGACCTGACCCCAGCCTCTCACACAGAGACCTACCCCCAGCCTCTCACACAGAAAACTCCCCCACCCTCACACACAGAGACCTGCCCCCAGCCACACACACAGAGACCTGCCCCCACAGTCACACACAGAGACCTGCCCCCACACTCACACACAGGAACCAGACCCCAGCCTCACACACAGAGACCTGCCCCCAGCTTCACACACAGAGACCTGCCCCCAGCCTCACACATGGACCTGCCCCCAGCCTCACACATGGACCTGTCCCCAGCCTCACACACGGAGTCCTACCCCCAACCTCACACACAGCGACCTGCCCCCAGCCTGACACAGGGACCTGCCCCCAGCCTCACACAGAGACCTGCCCCCAGCCTGACACAGGGACCTGCCCCCAGCCTCACACACAGAGACCTGCCCCCAGCCTCACACAGAGACCTGCCCCCAGCCTCACAAGAGACCTGCCACCCGCACTCACATATAGGGACCTGCCCCCAGCTTCAGACAGGAACCAGACCCAAGCCTCACAAAGAGACCTGCCCCAAGCCTCACACACAGAGACCTGCCCCCAGCCTCACACACAGAGACCTGCCCCCAGCCTCGCACACAGAGACCTGCCCCCAGCCTCACAAAGAGACCTGCACCCAACTTCACACAGAGACCTGCCCCAAGCCTCACACACAGAGACCTGCCCCGAGCCTCACACACAGAGACCTGCCCCCAGCCTCACACACAGAGACCTGTCCCCAGCCTCACACACAGAGACCTGCCCCCAGCCTCACACACAGAGACCTGCCCCCAGCCTCACAGACAGAGACCTGCCCCCAGCCTCACACACAGAGACCTGCCCCCAGCCTCACACAGAGACCTGTCCCCAGCCTCACACACAGAGACCTGTCCCCAGCCTCACACACAGAGACCTGCCCCCAGCCTCACACAGAGACCTGCCCCCAGCCTCACACACAGAGACCTGCCCCCAGCCTCATACACAGAGACCTACCCCCAGCCTCACACAGAGAGACCTGCCCCCAGCCTCACACAAAGACGTGCCCCCAGCCTCACACAAAGACCTGCCCCCAGCCTCAGACACAGGGACCTGCCCCCAGCCTCACACACAGAGACCTGCCCCCAGCCTCACACACAGAGACCTGCCCCCAGCCTCACACACAGAGACCAGTCACCACACTCATGCACAGAGACCAGTCCCCAGCCTCAGACAGGAACCAGACCCCAGCCTCACACAGAGACCTGCCCCCAGCCTCACACAGAGACCTGCCCCCAGCATCACACAAAGATACATTACCAAAGCCACACTCAGGGACCTACTCCCAGCCTCACACAGAGATCTGCCCCCAGCCTCATACAAAGACGTGCCCCCAGCCTCACACAAAGACCTGCCCCCAGCCTCAGACACAGGGACCTGCCCCCAGCCTCACACACAGAGACCATCCCCCAGCCTCAGACAGGAACCAGATCCCAGCCTCACACAGAGACTTACTCCCAGCCTCACACACAGAGAACTCCCCAAAGCCTCACAAAGGGATCTACCCCCAGCCTCACACACAGACACCTGCCCCCAGCCTCACACACAGAGACCTGCCCCCAGCCTCACACGCAGAGACCTGCCCCCAGCCTCACGCACAGAGACCTGCCCCCACAGTCACACACAGAGACCTGCCCCCACACTCACACACAGGAACCAGACCCCAGCCTCACACACAGAGACCTGCCCCCAGCCTCACACATGGACCTGCCCCCAGCCTCACACACAGAGACCTGCCCCCAGCCTCACACAGAGACCTGCCCCCAGCCTCACACACAGAGACCTGCCACCAGCCTCACACACAGAGACCTGCCACCAGCCTCACACACAGAGACCTGCCCCCAGCCTCACACAGAGACCTGCCCACAGCCTCACACACAGAGACCTGCCCCCAGCCTCACACAGAGACCTGCCCCCAGCCTCACACACAGAGACCTGCCCACAGCCTCACACACAGAGACCTGTCCCCACATTCACACACAGAGACTTGCCCCCATCTCACACACAGAGACCTGCTCCCAGCCTCACACAGATATCTGCCCCCAGCCTCACACAGGGAGCTGCCCCCAACCTCACACAGAGACCTGCCCCCAGCCTCACACACAGGGACCTGGCCCCAGCCTCACACACAGAGACCGGTACCCAGCCTCACACAGAGACCAGCCCACAGCCTCACACACAGAGACCTGCCCCCAGCCTCACACACAATAGACCCACCCCCAGCCTCACACAGGGACCTACCCCCAGCCTCACACACAGGGACCGACCACTAGCCTCACACACCGAGACCTGACCCCAGCCTATAACACAGTGACCTGACCCCAGTCTCACACACAGAGACCTGCCCCCAAACTCACACACAGAGACCTGCCACCAGCCTCACACACAGCGATCTGAACCCAGCCTCACACACAGAGACCTGACCCCAGCCTCACACAGGGACCTGACTGAAGCCTCGCACACAGAGACCTGCCCCCAGCCTGACAAAGAGACCTGCACCCAACTTCACACAGAGACCTGCCCCGAGCCTCACACACAGAGACCTGCCCCCAGCCTCACACACAGAGACCTGCCCCCAGCCTCACAGACAGAGACCTGCCCCCAGCCTCACACACAGAGACCTGCCCCCAGCCTCACACAGAGACCTGCCCCCAGCCTCACACACAGAGACCTGCCCCCAGCCTCACACACAGAGACCTGCCCCCAGCCTCACACAGGGTCCTGCCCCCAGCCTCACACACAGAGACCTGCCCCCAGCCTCATACACAGAGACCTACCCCAGCCTCAGACACAGGGACCTGCCCCCAGCCTCACACACAGAGACCTGCCCCCAGCCTCACACACAGAGACCTGCCCCCAGCCTCACACACAGAGACCTGCCCCCAGCCTCACACACTGAGACCAGTCACCACACTCATGCACACAGACCAGTCCCCAGCCTCAGACAGGAACCAGACCCCAGCCTCACACAGAGACCTGCCCCCAGCCTCACACAGAGACCTGCCCCCAGCATCACACAAAGATACATTACCAAAGCCACACTCAGGGACCTACTCCCAGCCTCACACAGAGATCTGCCCCCAGCCTCACACAAAGACGTGCCCCCAGCCTCACACAAAGACCTGCCCCCAGCCTCAGACACAGGGACCTGCCCCCAGCCTCACACACAGAGACCATCCCCCAGCCTCAGACACAGAGACCTGCCCCCAACCACACACACAGAGACCTGCCGCCAGCCTCACACACAGAGACCTGCCCCCAGCCTCACACACAGAGACCTGCCCCCAGCCTCACACACAGAGACCAGTCACCACACTCATGCACAGAGACCAGTCCCCAGCCTCAGACAGGAACCAGACCCCAGCCTCACACAGAGACCTGCCCCCAGCCTCACACAGAGACCAACCCCCAGCCTCACACAGGGACCTGACCCCAGCCTCACACACAGAGACCTGCCACCAGCCTCACACACAGCGATCTGAACCCAGCCTCACACACAGGGACCTGACCCCAGCCTCACACAGGGACCTGCCCCCAGCCTCACACAGAGACCTGCCCCCAGCCTCACAAAGAGACCTGCCCCCAGCCTCACACAGAGACCTGCCCACAGCCTCACACACAGAGACCTGCCCCCAGCCTCACACAGAGACCTGCCCCCAGCCTCACACACAGAGACCTGCCCACAGCCTCACACACAGAGACCTGTCCCCACATTCACACACAGAGACTTGCCCCCATCTCACACACAGAGACCTGCTCCCAGCCTCACACAGATATCTGCCCCCAGCCTCACACAGGGAGCTGCCCCCAACCTCACACAGAGACCTGCCCCCAGCCTCACACACAGGGACCTGGCCCCAGCCTCACACACAGAGACCGGTACCCAGCCTCACACAGAGACCAGCCCACAGCCTCACACACAGAGACCTGCCCCCAGCCTCACACACAATAGACCCACCCCCAGCCTCACACAGGGACCTACCCCCAGCCTCACACACAGGGACCGACCACTAGCCTCACACACCGAGACCTGACCCCAGCCTATAACACAGTGACCTGACCCCAGTCTCACACACAGAGACCTGCCCCCAGCCTCACACACAGAGACCTGCCCCCAGCCTCACACAGGGACCTGCCCCCAGCCTCACACAGGGACCAGACCCCAGCCTCACAGAGAGCTGCCTCCAGCCTAACACAGGGACATGCCCCCAGCCTCACACACAGAGACCTACCCCCAGCCTCACACACAGAGACCTGCCCCCAGCCTCACACATAGACACCTGCCCCCAGTCTCACACACAGAGACCTGCCCCCAGCCTCACACACAGAGACCTGCCCCCAGCCTCACACACAGACACATGCACCCAGACTCACACACAGAGACCTGCCCCCAGCCTCACACACAGAGACCTGCCCCCAGCCTCACACACAGAGACCTGCCCCCAGCCTCACACACAGAGACCTGCCCCCAGCCTCACACACAGAGACCAGTCACCACACTCATGCACAGAGACCAGTCCCCAGCCTCAGACAGGAACCAGACCCCAGCCTCACACAGAGACCTGCCCCCAGCCTCACACAGAGACCTGCCCCCAGCATCACACAAAGATACATTACCAAAGCCACACTCAGGGACCTACTCCCAGCCTCACACAGAGATCTGCCCCCAGCCTCACACAAAGACGTGCCCCCAGCCTCACACAAAGACCTGCCCCCAGCCTCAGACACAGGGACCTACCTGCCCACAACCCACACAGAGACCTACCCCCAGCCTCACACAGAAAACTCCCCCACCCTCACACACAGAGACATGACCCAAGCCTCACACATACAGACCTGCCCCCGGCCTCACACACAGAGACCTGCCCCCAGCCTCACACAGGGACCTACCCCCAGACTCACACACAGAGACCTTCCCCCAACCTCACACAGAGACCTGCCCCCAGTCAAACACAGAGAGACCTGCCCCCAGCCTCACACAGGGACCTGACCCAAAGTCAAACATACAGAGACCTGTCCCCAGCCTCACACACAGAGACCTGACCCCAGCCTCTCACACAGAGACCTACCCCCAGCCTCTCACACAGAAAACTCCCCCACCCTCACACACAGAGACCTGCCCCCAGCCACACACACAGAGACCTGCCCCCACAGTCACACACAGAGACCTGCCCCCACACTCACACACAGGAACCAGACCCCAGCCTCACACACAGAGACCTGCCCCCAGCTTCACACACAGAGACCTGCCCCCAGCCTCACACATGGACCTGCCCCCAGCCTCACACATGGACCTGTCCCCAGCCTCACACACGGAGTCCTACCCCCAACCTCACACACAGCGACCTGCCCCCAGCCTGACACAGGGACCTGCCCCCAGCCTCACACACAGAGACCTGCCCCCAGCCTCACACAGAGACCTGCCCCCAGCCTCACAAGAGACCTGCCACCCGCACTCACATATAGGGACCTGCCCCCAGCTTCAGACAGGAACCAGACCCAAGCCTCACAAAGAGACCTGCCCCAAGCCTCACACACAGAGACCTGCCCCCAGCCTCACACACAGAGACCTGCCCCCAGCCTCGCACACAGAGACCTGCCCCCAGCCTCACAAAGAGACCTGCACCCAACTTCACACAGAGACCTGCCCCAAGCCTCACACACAGAGACCGGCCCCCAGCCTCACACACAGAGACCTGTCCCCAGCCTCACACACAGAGACCTGCCCCCAGCCTCACACACAGAGACCTGCCCCCAGCCTCACACAGAGACCTGCCCCCAGCCTCACACAGGGTCCTGCCCCCAGCCTCACACACAGAGACCTGCCCCCAGCCTCATACACAGAGACCTACCCCCAGCCTCACACAGAGAGACCTGCCCCCAGCCTCACACAAAGACGTGCCCCCAGCCTCACACAAAGACCTGCCCCCAGCCTCAGACACAGGGACCTGCCCCCAGCCTCACACACAGAGACCATCCCCCAGCCTCAGACACAGAGACCTGCCGCCAGCCTCACACACAGAGACCTGCCCCCAGCCTCACACACAGAGACCTGCCCCCAGCCTCACACACAGAGACCAGTCACCACACTCATGCACAGAGACCAGTCCCCAGCCTCAGACAGGAACCAGACCCCAGCCTCACACAGAGACCTGCCCCCAGCCTCACACAGAGACCTGCCCCCAGCATCACACAAAGATACATTACCAAAGCCACACTCAGGGACCTACTCCCAGCCTCACACAGAGATCTGCCCCCAGCCTCATACAAAGACGTGCCCCCAGCCTCACACAAAGACCTGCCCCCAGCCTCAGACACAGGGACCTGCCCCCAGCCTCACACACAGAGACCATCCCCCAGCCTCAGACAGGAACCAGATCCCAGCCTCACACAGAGACTTACTCCCAGCCTCACACACAGAGAACTCCCCAAAGCCTCACAAAGGGATCTACCCCCAGCCTCACACACAGACACCTGCCCCCAGCCTCACACACAGAGACCTGCCCCCAGCCTCACACGCAGAGACCTGCCCCCAGCCTCACGCACAGAGACCTGCCCCCACAGTCACACACAGAGATCTGCCCCCACACTCACACACAGGAACCAGACCCCAGCCTCACACACAGAGACCTGCCCCCAGCCTCACACATGGACCTGCCCCCAGCCTCACACACAGAGACCTGCCCCCAGCCTCACACAGAGACCTGCCCCCAGCCTCACACACAGAGACCTGCCACCAGCCTCACACACAGAGACCTGCCACCAGCCTCACACACAGAGACCTGCCCCCAGCCTCACACAGAGACCTGCCCACAGCCTCACACACAGAGACCTGCCCCCAGCCTCACACAGAGACCTGCCCCCAGCCTCACACACAGAGACCTGCCCACAGCCTCACACACAGAGACCTGTCCCCACATTCACACACAGAGACTTGCCCCCATCTCACACACAGAGACCTGCTCCCAGCCTCACACAGATATCTGCCCCCAGCCTCACACAGGGAGCTGCCCCCAACCTCACACAGAGACCTGCCCCCAGCCTCACACACAGGGACCTGGCCCCAGCCTCACACACAGAGACCGGTACCCAGCCTCACACAGAGACCAGCCCACAGCCTCACACACAGAGACCTGCCCCCAGCCTCACACACAATAGACCCACCCCCAGCCTCACACAGGGACCTACCCCCAGCCTCACACACAGGGACCGACCACTAGCCTCACACACCGAGACCTGACCCCAGCCTATAACACAGTGACCTGACCCCAGTCTCACACACAGAGACCTGCCCCCAAACTCACACACAGAGACCTGCCACCAGCCTCACACACAGCGATCTGAACCCAGCCTCACACACAGAGACCTGACCCCAGCCTCACACAGGGACCTGACTGAAGCCTCGCACACAGAGACCTGCCCCCAGCCTCACAAAGAGACCTGCACCCAACTTCACACAGAGACCTGCCCCGAGCCTCACACACAGAGACCTGCCCCCAGCCTCACACACAGAGACCTGCCCCCAGCCTCACAGACAGAGACCTGCCCCCAGCCTCACACACAGAGACCTGCCCCCAGCCTCACACAGAGACCTGCCCCCAGCCTCACACACAGAGACCTGCCCCCAGCCTCACACACAGAGACCTGCCCCCAGCCTCACACAGGGTCCTGCCCCCAGCCTCACACACAGAGACCTGCCCCCAGCCTCATACACAGAGACCTACCCCAGCCTCAGACACAGGGACCTGCCCCCAGCCTCACACACAGAGACCTGCCCCCAGCCTCACACACAGAGACCTGCCCCCAGCCTCACACACAGAGACCTGCCCCCAGCCTCACACACAGAGACCAGTCACCACACTCATGCACACAGACCAGTCCCCAGCCTCAGACAGGAACCAGACCCCAGCCTCACACAGAGACCTGCCCCCAGCCTCACACAGAGACCTGCCCCCAGCATCACACAAAGATACATTACCAAAGCCACACTCAGGGACCTACTCCCAGCCTCACACAGAGATCTGCCCCCAGCCTCACACAAAGACGTGCCCCCAGCCTCACACAAAGACCTGCCCCCAGCCTCAGACACAGGGACCTGCCCCCAGCCTCACACACAGAGACCATCCCCCAGCCTCAGACACAGAGACCTGCCCCCAACCACACACACAGAGACCTGCCGCCAGCCTCACACACAGAGACCTGCCCCCAGCCTCACACACAGAGACCTGCCCCCAGCCTCACACACAGAGACCAGTCACCACACTCATGCACAGAGACCAGTCCCCAGCCTCAGACAGGAACCAGACCCCAGCCTCACACAGAGACCTGCCCCCAGCCTCACACAGAGACCAACCCCCAGCCTCACACAGGGACCTGACCCCAGCCTCACACACAGAGACCTGCCACCAGCCTCACACACAGCGATCTGAACCCAGCCTCACACACAGGGACCTGACCCCAGCCTCACACAGGGACCTGCCCCCAGCCTCACACAGAGACCTGCCCCCAGCCTCACAAAGAGACCTGCCCCCAGCCTCACACAGAGACCTGCCCACAGCCTCACACACAGAGACCTGCCCCCAGCCTCACACAGAGACCTGCCCCCAGCCTCACACACAGAGACCTGCCCACAGCCTCACACACAGAGACCTGTCCCCACATTCACACACAGAGACTTGCCCCCATCTCACACACAGAGACCTGCTCCCAGCCTCACACAGATATCTGCCCCCAGCCTCACACAGGGAGCTGCCCCCAACCTCACACAGAGACCTGCCCCCAGCCTCACACACAGGGACCTGGCCCCAGCCTCACACACAGAGACCGGTACCCAGCCTCACACAGAGACCAGCCCACAGCCTCACACACAGAGACCTGCCCCCAGCCTCACACACAATAGACCCACCCCCAGCCTCACACAGGGACCTACCCCCAGCCTCACACACAGGGACCGACCACTAGCCTCACACACCGAGACCTGACCCCAGCCTATAACACAGTGACCTGACCCCAGTCTCACACACAGAGACCTGCCCCCAGCCTCACACACAGAGACCTGCCCCCAGCCTCACACAGGGACCTGCCCCCAGCCTCACACAGGGACCAGACCCCAGCCTCACAGAGAGCTGCCTCCAGCCTAACACAGGGACATGCCCCCAGCCTCACACACAGAGACCTGCCCCCAGCCTCACACACAGAGACCAGCCCCCAGCCTCTCACACAAAGACCTGCCCCCAGCCTCTCACAGAGATCTGCCCCCAGCCTCACACACAGAGACCTGCCCCCAGCCTCACACACAGAGACCTGCCCCAAGCCTCACACACAGGGACCTGCCCCCAGCTTCACACAGAGACCTGCCCCCAGCCTCACACAGAGACCTGCCCCCAACTCCACTGAGGGACCTGCCCCCAACCTCACACACAGGGACCTGACCCCAGCATCACACACAGTGACATAACCCCAGCCTAATAGAGAGACCTGCACCGAGCCTCAAACAGAGTGTCCTGCCCCCAGTCACACACAGGGACTTGGACCCAAATTCACACAGGGACCAGATCCGAGCCTCACAGTGACCTGCCCCCAGCCTCACACAGAGACCTGCCCCCAGCCTCACACAGAGACCTGCCCCCAGCCTCACACACAGAGACCTGCCCCCAGCCTCACACACAGTGACCTGTTGCGACACTCACACACAGAGACCTGCCCAGAGCCTCAGACAGGAACCAGACCACAGCCTCACTCAGGGACCTGCCCCCAGCCTCACACAGGGACCTGACCCCAGCCTCACACAGGGACCTATCCCCAGCCTCACTCAGAGTGAACTGCCCCCAGCCTAATACAAAGACCCACCCCCAGCCTCACACAGAGACCTGCCACCACACTCACACAGAGACACCTGCCCCCAGCCTCACTCACAGAGACCTGCCACCAGCCTCACACACAGGGACCTGCCCCCAGCCTCACACACGGAGACCTGCCCCCAGCCTCACACACGGAGACCTGCCCCCAGCCTCACACACAGAGACCTGCCCCAAGCCTCACGCACAGGGACGTGCCCCCATCCTCACACAGAGACCTGCCCCCAGCCTCACACAGAGACCTGCCCCCAACTTCACTGAGGGACCTGCCCCCAACCTCACACACAGGGACCTGCCCCCAGCATCACACACAGTGACATACCCCCAGCCTAATGCAGAGACCTGTCCCCAGCCTCACACAGAGCGTCATGCCCCCAGTCACACACAGGGACTTGGACCCAAATTCACACAGGGACCAGATCCCAGCCTCACAGTGACCTGCCCCCAGCCTCACACACAGAGACCTGCCCCCAGCCTCACACACAGAGTGCAGCCCCCAGCCTCACACACAGAGACCTGCCCCCAGCCTCACACAGTGACCTACCATCAGCCTTACACAGGGACCTGCCCCCACCCTCACATACAGAGACCTACCACCAGCCTCACACAGAGACCTACCCACAGCCTCATACAGAGAACTACGCCCAGCCTCACACAGGGACCTACCCCCAGCCTCACACACAGAGACCTACCCCCAGCCTCACACAGAGAGACCTGCCCCCAGCCGCACATAGGGACCAGAAACCCCCCCTCACACAGGGACCAGCTCCCAGCCTCAGACACAGAGACCTGCCCCCAACCTCACACACAGAGACCTGCCCCCATCCTCACACAGAGACCTGCCGCCAGCCTCACACACAGAGACCTGCTCCCAGCCTCACACACAGAGACCTGCCCCCAGCCTCACACACAGGGACCTACCCCCAGCCTCACACACAGAGACCTGCCCCCAGCCTCACACACAGAGACCTGCCCCCAGCCTCACACACAGAGACCTGTCCCCAGCCTCACACACAGAGACCTGCCCCCAGCCTCACACACAGAGACCTGCCCCCAGCCTCACAGACAGAGACCTGCCCCCAGCCTCACACACAGAGACCTGCCCCCAGCCTCACACAGAGACCTGCCCCCAGCCTCACACAGAGACCTGCCCCCAGCCTCACACACAGAGACCTGCCCTCAGCCTCACACAGGGTCCTGCCCCCAGCCTCACACACAGAGACCTGCCCCCAGCCTCATACACAGAGACCTACCCCCAGCCTCACACAGAGAGACCTGCCCCCAGCCTCACACAAAGACGTGCCCCCAGCCTCACACAAAGACCTGCCCCCAGCCTCAGACACAGGGACCTGCCCCCAGCCTCACACACAGAGACCATCCCCCAGCCTCAGACACAGAGACCTGCCCCCAACCTCACACACAGAGACCTGCCGCCAGCCTCACACACAGAGACCTGCCCCCAGCCTCACACACAGAGACCTGCCCCCAGCCTCACACACAGAGACCAGTCACCACACTCATGCACAGAGACCAGTCCCCAGCCTCAGACAGGAACCAGACCCCAGCCTCACACAGAGACCTGCCCCCAGCCTCACACAGAGACCTGCCCCCAGCATCACACAAAGATACATTACCAAAGCCACACTCAGGGACCTACTCCCAGCCTCACACAGAGATCTGCCCCCAGCCTCATACAAAGACGTGCCCCCAGCCTCACACAAAGACCTGCCCCCAGCCTCAGACACAGGGACCTGCCCCCAGCCTCACACACAGAGACCATCCCCCAGCCTCAGACAGGAACCAGATCCCAGCCTCACACAGAGACTTACTCCCAGCCTCACACACAGAGAACTCCCCAAAGCCTCACAAAGGGATCTACCCCCAGCCTCACACACAGACACCTGCCCCCAGCCTCACACACAGAGACCTGCCCCCAGCCTCACACGCAGAGACCTGCCCCCAGCCTCACGCACAGAGACCTGCCCCCACAGTCACACACAGAGACCTGCCCCCACACTCACACACAGGAACCAGACCCCAGCCTCACACACAGAGACCTGCCCCCAGCCTCACACATGGACCTGCCCCCAGCCTCACACACAGAGACCTGCCCCCAGCCTCACACAGAGACCTGCCCCCAGCCTCACACACAGAGACCTGCCACCAGCCTCACACACAGAGACCTGCCACCAGCCTCACACACAGAGACCTGCCCCCAGCCTCACACAGAGACCTGCCCACAGCCTCACACACAGAGACCTGCCCCCAGCCTCACACAGAGACCTGCCCCCAGCCTCACACACAGAGACCTGCCCACAGCCTCACACACAGAGACCTGTCCCCACATTCACACACAGAGACTTGCCCCCATCTCACACACAGAGACCTGCTCCCAGCCTCACACAGATATCTGCCCCCAGCCTCACACAGGGAGCTGCCCCCAACCTCACACAGAGACCTGCCCCCAGCCTCACACACAGGGACCTGGCCCCAGCCTCACACACAGAGACCGGTACCCAGCCTCACACAGAGACCAGCCCACAGCCTCACACACAGAGACCTGCCCCCAGCCTCACACACAATAGACCCACCCCCAGCCTCACACAGGGACCTACCCCCAGCCTCACACACAGGGACCGACCACTAGCCTCACACACCGAGACCTGACCCCAGCCTATAACACAGTGACCTGACCCCAGTCTCACACACAGAGACCTGCCCCCAAACTCACACACAGAGACCTGCCACCAGCCTCACACACAGCGATCTGAACCCAGCCTCACACACAGAGACCTGACCCCAGCCTCACACAGGGACCTGACTGAAGCCTCGCACACAGAGACCTGCCCCCAGCCTCACAAAGAGACCTGCACCCAACTTCACACAGAGACCTGCCCCGAGCCTCACACACAGAGACCTGCCCCCAGCCTCACACACAGAGACCTGCCCCCAGCCTCACAGACAGAGACCTGCCCCCAGCCTCACACACAGAGACCTGCCCCCAGCCTCACACAGAGACCTGCCCCCAGCCTCACACACAGAGACCTGCCCCCAGCCTCACACACAGAGACCTGCCCCCAGCCTCACACAGGGTCCTGCCCCCAGCCTCACACACAGAGACCTGCCCCCAGCCTCATACACAGAGACCTACCCCAGCCTCACACACAGAGACCTTCCCCCAGCCTCCCACACAGAGACCTGCCCCCAGCCTCACACACAGAGACCTGCCCCCAGCCTCACACACAGAGACCTGCCCCCAGCCTCACACACAGAGACCAGTCACCACACTCATGCACACAGACCAGTCCCCAGCCTCAGACAGGAACCAGACCCCAGCCTCACACAGAGACCTGCCCCCAGCCTCACACAGAGACCTGCCCCGAGCATCACACAAAGATACATTACCAAAGCCACACTCAGGGACCTACTCCCAGCCTCACACAGAGATCTGCCCCCAGCCTCACACAAAGACGTGCCCCCAGCCTCACACAAAGACCTGCCCCCAGCCTCAGACACAGGGACCTGCCCCCAGCCTCACACACAGAGACCATCCCCCAGCCTCAGACACAGAGACCTGCCCCCAACCACACACACAGAGACCTGCCGCCAGCCTCACACACAGAGACCTGCCCCCAGCCTCACACACAGAGACCAGTCACCACACTCATGCACAGAGACCAGTCCCCAGCCTCAGACAGGAACCAGACCCCAGCCTCACACAGAGACCTGCCCCCAGCCTCACACAGAGACCAACCCCCAGCCTCACACAGGGACCTGACCCCAGCCTCACACACAGAGACCTGCCCCCAGCCTCACACAGAGACCTGCCCCCAGCCTCACACACAGCGATCTGAACCCAGCCTCACACACAGGGACCTGACCCCAGCCTCACACAGGGACCTGCCCCCAGCCTCACACAGAGACCTGCCCCCAGCCTCACAAAGAGACCTGCCCCCAGCCTCACACAGAGACCTGCCCACAGCCTCACACACAGAGACCTGCCC
The DNA here is from genome assembly GCA_026770705.1 of Isurus oxyrinchus. Lineage (NCBI taxonomy): Eukaryota > Metazoa > Chordata > Chondrichthyes > Lamniformes > Lamnidae > Isurus > Isurus oxyrinchus. Next base: position 770,997 of record JANJGN010000033.1, read on the forward strand.
CCAGCCTCACACAGAGACCTGCCCCCAGCCTCACACACAGAGACCTGCCCACAGCCTCACACACAGAGACCTGTCCCCACATTCACACACAGAGACTTGCCCCCATCTCACACACAGAGACCTGCTCCCAGCCTCACACAGATATCTGCCCCCAGCCTCACACAGGGAGCTGCCCCCAACCTCACACAGAGACCTGCCCCCAGCCTCACACACAGGGACCTGGCCCCAGCCTCACACACAGAGACCGGTACCCAGCCTCACACAGAGACCAGCCCACAGCCTCACACACAGAGACCTGCCCCCAGCCTCACACACAATAGACCCACCCCCAGCCTCACACAGGGACCTACCCCCAGCCTCACACACAGGGACCGACCACTAGCCTCACACACCGAGACCTGACCCCAGCCTATAACACAGTGACCTGACCCCAGTCTCACACACAGAGACCTGCCCCCAGCCTCACACACAGAGACCTGCCCCCAGCCTCACACAGGGACCTGCCCCCAGCCTCACACAGGGACCAGACCCCAGCCTCACAGAGAGCTGCCTCCAGCCTAACACAGGGACATGCCCCCAGCCTCACACACAGAGACCTGCCCCCAGCCTCACACACAGAGACCAGCCCCCAGCCTCTCACACAAAGACCTGCCCCCAGCCTCTCACAGAGATCTGCCCCCAGCCTCACACACAGAGACCTGCCCCCAGCCTCACACACAGAGACCTGCCCCAAGCCTCACACACAGGGACCTGCCCCCAGCTTCACACAGAGACCTGCCCCCAGCCTCACACAGAGACCTGCCCCCAACTCCACTGAGGGACCTGCCCCCAACCTCACACACAGGGACCTGACCCCAGCATCACACACAGTGACATAACCCCAGCCTAATAGAGAGACCTGCACCGAGCCTCAAACAGAGTGTCCTGCCCCCAGTCACACACAGGGACTTGGACCCAAATTCACACAGGGACCAGATCCGAGCCTCACAGTGACCTGCCCCCAGCCTCACACAGAGACCTGCCCCCAGCCTCACACAGAGACCTGCCCCCAGCCTCACACACAGAGACCTGCCCCCAGCCTCACACACAGTGACCTGTTGCGACACTCACACACAGAGACCTGCCCAGAGCCTCAGACAGGAACCAGACCACAGCCTCACTCAGGGACCTGCCCCCAGCCTCACACAGGGACCTGACCCCAGCCTCACACAGGGACCTATCCCCAGCCTCACTCAGAGTGAACTGCCCCCAGCCTAATACAAAGACCCACCCCCAGCCTCACACAGAGACCTGCCACCACACTCACACAGAGACACCTGCCCCCAGCCTCACTCACAGAGACCTGCCACCAGCCTCACACACAGGGACCTGCCCCCAGCCTCACACACGGAGACCTGCCCCCAGCCTCACACACGGAGACCTGCCCCCAGCCTCACACACAGAGACCTGCCCCAAGCCTCACGCACAGGGACGTGCCCCCATCCTCACACAGAGACCTGCCCCCAGCCTCACACAGAGACCTGCCCCCAACTTCACTGAGGGACCTGCCCCCAACCTCACACACAGGGACCTGCCCCCAGCATCACACACAGTGACATACCCCCAGCCTAATGCAGAGACCTGTCCCCAGCCTCACACAGAGCGTCATGCCCCCAGTCACACACAGGGACTTGGACCCAAATTCACACAGGGACCAGATCCCAGCCTCACAGTGACCTGCCCCCAGCCTCACACACAGAGACCTGCCCCCAGCCTCACACACAGAGTGCAGCCCCCAGCCTCACACACAGAGACCTGCCCCCAGCCTCACACAGTGACCTACCATCAGCCTTACACAGGGACCTGCCCCCACCCTCACATACAGAGACCTACCACCAGCCTCACACAGAGACCTACCCACAGCCTCATACAGAGAACTACGCCCAGCCTCACACAGGGACCTACCCCCAGCCTCACACACAGAGACCTACCCCCAGCCTCACACAGAGAGACCTGCCCCCAGCCGCACATAGGGACCAGAAACCCCCCCTCACACAGGGACCAGCTCCCAGCCTCAGACACAGAGACCTGCCCCCAACCTCACACACAGAGACCTGCCCCCATCCTCACACAGAGACCTGCCGCCAGCCTCACACACAGAGACCTGCTCCCAGCCTCACACACAGAGACCTGCCCCCAGCCTCACACACAGGGACCTACCCCCAGCCTCACACACAGAGACCTGCCCCCAGCCTCACACACAGAGACCTGCCCCCAGCCTCACACACAGAGACCTGCCCCCAGCCTCACACAGAGACCTGCCCCCAGCCTCACACACAGAGACCAGTCACCACACTCATGCACAGAGAGCAGTCCCCAGCCTCAGACAGGAACCAGACCCCAGCCTCACACAGAGACCTGCCCCCAGCCTCACACAGAGATCTGCCCCCAGCCTCACACAAAGACGTGCCCCCAGCCTCACACAAAGACCTGCCCCCAGCCTCAGACACAGGGACCTGCCCCCAGCCTCACACACAGAGACCATCCCCCAGCCTCAGACAGGAACCAGATCCCAGCCTCACACAGAGACTTACTCCCAGTCTCACACACAGAGAACTCCCCAAAGCCTCACAAAGGGACCTACCCCCAGCCTCACACACAGAGACCTGCCCCCAGCCTCACACACAGACACCTGCCCCCAGCCTCACACACAGAGACCTGCCCCAGCCTCACACGCAGAGACCTGCCCCCAGCCTCACACACAAAGACCAGTCACCACACTCATGCACACAGACCAGTCCCCAGCCTCAGACAGGAACCAGACCCCAGCCTCACACAGAGACCTGCCCCCAGCCTCACACAGAGACCTGCCCCCAGCATCACACAAAGATACATTACCAAAGCCACACTCAGGGACCTACTCCCAGCCTCACAAAGAGATCTGCCCCCAGCCTCACACAAAGACGTGCCCCCAGCCTCACACAAAGACCTGCCCCCAGCCTCAGACACAGGGACCTGCCCCCAGCCTCAGACACAGGGACCTACCTGCCCACAACCCACACAGAGACCTACTCCCAGCCTCAAACAGAAAACTCCCCCACCCTCACAAAAACAGACATGACCCAAGCCTCACACACACAGACCTGCCCCCGGCCTCACACACAGAGACCTGCCCCCAGCCTCACACAGGGACCTACCCCCAGACTCACACACACAGATCTGCCACCAGCCTCACACACAGAGACCTGCCCACAGCCTCACACACAGAGACCTGCCACCAGCCTCACACACAGCGATCTGAACCCAGCCTCACACACAGGGACCTGACCCCAGCCTCACACAGGGACCTGACTGAAGCCTCGCACACAGAGACCTGCCCTCAGCCTCACAAAGAGACCTGCACCCAACTTCACACAGAGACCTGCCCCAAGCCTCACACACAGGGACCTGCCCCCAGCCTCACACACAGAGACCTGCCCCCAGCCTCACACACAGATACCTGCCCACAGCCTCACACACAGAGACCTGCCCCCAGCCTCACACAGAGACCTGCCCACAGCCTCACACACAGAGACCTGTCCCCACATTCACACACAGAGACTTGCCCCCATCTCACACACAGAGACCTGCTCCCAGCCTCACACAGATATCTGCCCCCAGCCTCACACAGGGAGCTGCCCCCAACCTCACACAGAGACCTGCCCCCAGCCTCACACACAGGGACCTGGCCCCAGCCTCACACACAGAGACCGGTACCCAGCCTCACACAGAGACCTGCCCACAGCCTCACACACAGAGACCTGCCCCCAGCCTCACACACAATAGACCCACCCCCAGCCTCACACAGGGACCTACCCCCAGCCTCACACACAGGGACCGACCACTAGCCTCACACACCGAGACCTGACCCCAGCCTATAACACAGTGACCTGACCTCAGCCACACACAGAGACCTGCCCCCAGCCTCACACACAGAGACCTGCCCCCAGCCTCACACAGGGACCTGCCCCCAGCCTCACACAGGGACCTGCCCCCAGCCTCACACAGGGACATGCCCCCAGCCTCACACAGGGACCAGACCCCAGCCTCACAGACAGCTGCCTCCAGCCTAACACAGGGACATACCCCCAGCCTCACACACAGAGACCTGCCCCCAGCCTCACACACAGAGACCTGCCCCCAGCCTCTCACACAAAGACCTGCCCCCAGCCTCTCACAGAGATCTGCCCCCAGCCTCACACACAGAGACCTGCCCCCAGCCTCACACACAGGGACCTGCCCCAAGCCTCACACACAGGGACCTGCCCCCAGCTTCACACACAGACCTGCCCCCAGCCTCACACAGAGACCTGCCCCCAGCCTCACACAGAGACCTGCCCCCAACTCCACTGAGGGACCTGCCCCCAACCTCACACACAGAGACCTGCCCCCAGCCTCACACACAGTGACCTGTCGCGACACTCACACACAGAGACCTGCCCAGAGCCTCAGACAGGAACCAGACCCCAGCCTCACTCAGGGACCTGCCCCCAGCCTCACACAGGGACCTGACCCCAGCCTCACACAGGGACCTGTCCCCAGCCTCACTCAGAGTGAACTGCCCCCAGCCTAATACAAAGACCCACCCCCAGCCTCACACAGAGACCTGCCGCCACACTCACACAGAGAAACCTGCCCCAAGCCTCACGCACAGGGACGTGCCCCCATCCTCACACAGAGACCTGCCCCCAGCCTCACACAGAGACCTGCCCCCAACTTCACTGAGGGACCTGCCCCCAACCTCACACACAGGGACCTGCCCCCAGCATCACACACAGTGACATACCCCCAGCCTAATGCAGAGACCTGTCCCCAGCCTCACACAGAGCGTCATGCCCCCAGTCACACACAGGGACTTGGACCCAAATTCACACAGGGACCAGATCCCAGCCTCACAGTGACCTGCCCCCAGCCTCACACACAGAGACCTGCCCCCAGCCTCACACACAGAGTGCAGCCCCCAGCCTCACACACAGAGACCTGCCCCCAGCCTCACACAGTGACCTACCATCAGCCTTACACAGGGACCTGCCCCCACCCTCACATACAGAGACCTACCACCAGCCTCACACAGAGACCTACCCACAGCCTCATACAGAGAACTACGCCCAGCCTCACACAGGGACCTACCCCCAGCCTCACACACAGAGACCTACCCCCAGCCTCACACAGAGAGACCTGCCCCCAGCCGCACATAGGGACCAGAAACCCCCCCTCACACAGGGACCAGCTCCCAGCCTCAGACACAGAGACCTGCCCCCAACCTCACACACAGAGACCTGCCCCCATCCTCACACAGAGACCTGCCCCCAACCTCACACACAGAGACCTGCCCCCATCCTCACACAGAGACCTGCTCCCAGCCTCACACACAGAGACCTGCCCCCAGCCTCACACACAGGGACCTACCCCCAGCCTCACACACAGAGACCTGCCCCCAGCCTCACACACAGAGACCTGCCCCCAGCCTCACACACAGAGACCTGCCCCCAGCCTCACACAGAGACCTGCCCCCAGCCTCACACACAGAGACCAGTCACCACACTCATGCACAGAGACCAGTCCCCAGCCTCAGACAGGAACCAGACCCCAGCCTCACACAGAGACCTGCCCCCAGCCTCACACAGAGATCTGCCCCCAGCCTCACACAAAGACGTGCCCCCAGCCTCACACAAAGACCTGCCCCCAGCCTCAGACACAGGGACCTGCCCCCAGCCTCACACACAGAGACCATCCCCCAGCCTCAGACAGGAACCAGATCCCAGCCTCACACAGAGACTTACTCCCAGTCTCACACACAGAGAACTCCCCAAAGCCTCACAAAGGGACCTACCCCCAGCCTCACACACAGAGACCTGCCCCCAGCCTCACACACAGACACCTGCCCCCAGCCTCACACACAGAGACCTGCCCCAGCCTCACACGCAGAGACCTGCCCCCAGCCTCACACACAAAGACCAGTCACCACACTCATGCACACAGACCAGTCCCCAGCCTCAGACAGGAACCAGACCCCAGCCTCACACAGAGACCTGCCCCCAGCCTCACACAGAGACCTGCCCCCAGCATCACACAAAGATACATTACCAAAGCCACACTCAGGGACCTACTCCCAGCCTCACAAAGAGATCTGCCCCCAGCCTCACACAAAGACGTGCCCCCAGCCTCACACAAAGACCTGCCCCCAGCCTCAGACACAGGGACCTGCCCCCAGCTTCAGACACAGGGACCTATCTGCCCACAACCCACACAGAGACCTACTCCCAGCCTCAAACAGAAAACTCCCCCACCCTCACACACACAGACATGACCCAAGCCTCACACACACAGACCTGCCCCCGGCCTCACACACAGAGACCTGCCCCCAGCCTCACACAGGGACCTACCCCCAGACTCACACACACAGACCTGCCACCAGCCTCACACACAGAGACCTGCCCACAGCCTCACACACAGAGACCTGCCACCAGCCTCACACACAGCGATCTGAACCCAGCCTCACACACAGGGACCTGACCCCAGCCTCACACAGGGACCTGACTGAAGCCTCGGACACAGAGACCTGCCCCCAGCCTCACAAAGAGACCTGCACCCAACTTCACACAGAGACCTGCCCCAAGCCTCACACACAGGGACCTGCCCCCAGCCTCACACACAGAGACCTGCCCCCAGCCTCACACACAGAGACCTGCCCCCAGCCTCACACACAGAGACCTGCCCCCAGCCTCACACAGAGACCTGCCCACAGCCTCACACACAGAGACCTGCCCCCAACCTCACACAGAGACCTGCCCCCAGCCTCACACAGAGACCTGCCCACAGCCTCACACACAGAGACCTGTCCCCACATTCACACACAGAGACTTGCCCCCATCTCACACACAGAGACCTGCTCCCAGCCTCACACAGATATCTGCCCCCAGCCTCACACAGGGAGCTGCCCCCAACCTCACACAGAGACCTGCCCCCAGCCTCACACACAGGGACCTGGCCCCAGCCTCACACACAGAGACCGGTACCCAGCCTCACACAGAGACCTGCCCACAGCCTCACACACAGAGACCTGCCCCCAGCCTCACACACAATAGACCCACCCCCAGCCTCACACAGGGACCTACCCCCAGCCTCACACACAGGGACCGACCACTAGCCTCACACACCGAGACCTGACCCCAGCCTATAACACAGTGACCTGACCCCAGCCACACACAGAGACCTGCCCCCAGCCTCACACACAGAGACCTGCCCCCAGCCTCACACAGGGACCTGCCCCCAGCCTCACACAGGGACCTGCCCCCAGCCTCACACAGGGACATGCCCCCAGCCTCACACAGGGACCAGACCCCAGCCTCACAGACAGCTGCCTCCAGCCTAACACAGGGACATGCACCCAGCCTCACACACAGAGACCTGCCCCCAGCCTCACACACAGAGACCTGCCCCCAGCCTCTCACACAAAGACCTGCCCCCAGCCTCTCACAGAGATCTGCCCCCAGCCTCACACACAGAGACCTGCCCCCAGCCTCACACACAGGGACCTGCCCCAAGCCTCACACACAGGGACCTGCCCCCAGCTTCACACACAGACCTGCCCCCAGCCTCACACAGAGACCTGCCCCCAGCCTCACACAGAGACCTGCCCCCAACTCCACTGAGGGACCTGCCCCCAACCTCACACACAGGGACCTGCCCCCAGCATCACACACAGTGACATAACCCCAGCCTAATAGAGAGACCTGCACCGAGCCTCAAACAGAGTGTCCTGCCCCCAGTCACACACAGGGACTTGGACCCAAATTCACACAGGGACCAGATCCGAGCCTCACAGTGACCTGCCCCCAGCCTCACACAGAGACCTGCCCCCAGCCTCACACAGTGACCTGCCCCCAGCCTCACACACAGAGACCTGCCCCCAGCCTCACACACAGTGACCTGTCGCGACACTCACACACAGAGACCTGCCCAGAGCCTCAGACAGGAACCAGACCCCAGCCTCACTCAGGGACCTGCCCCCAGCCTCACACAGGGACCTGACCCCAGCCTCACACAGGGACCTGTCCCCAGCCTCACTCAGAGTGAACTGCCCCCAGCCTAATACAAAGACCCACCCCCAGCCTCACACAGAGACCTGCCGCCACACTCACACAGAGAAACCTGCCCCCAGCCTCACTCACAGAGACCTGCCACCAGCCTCACACACAGGGACCCGCCCCCAGCCTCACACACGGAGACCTGCCCCCAGCCTCACACACGAAGACCTGCCCCCAGCCTCACACACAGAGACCTGCCCCAAGCCTCACGCACAGGGACGTGCCCCCATCCTCACACAGAGACCTGCCCCCAGCCTCACACAGAGACCTGCCCCCAACTTCACTGAGGGACCTGCCCCCAACCTCACACATAGGGACCTGCCCCCAGCATCACACACAGTGACATACCCCTAGCCTAATGCAGAGACCTGTCCCCAGCCTCACACAGAGCGTCCTGCCCCCAGTCACACACAGGGACTTGGACCCAAATTCACACAGGGACCAGATCCCAGCCTCACAGTGACCTGCCCCCAGCCTCACACACAGAGACCTGCCCCCAGCCTCACACACAGAGTCCAGCCCCCAGCCTCACACACAGAGACCTGCCCCCAGCCTCACACAGTGACCTACCATCAGCCTTACACAGGGACCTGCCCCCACCCTCACATACAGAGACCTACCATCAGCCTCACACAGAGACCTACCCACAGCCTCATACAGAGAACTACGCCCAGCCTCACACAGGGACCTACCCCCAGCCTCACACAGAGACCTACCCCCAGCTTCACACACAGAGACCTGCCCCCAACCTCACACACAGAGACCTGCTCCCAGCCTCACACACAGAGACCTGCCCCCAGCCTCACACACAAAGACCTGCCCCCAACCTCACACAGGGACCTACCCCCAGCCTCACACACAGAGACCTGCCCCCATCCTCACACAGAGACCTGCACCAGTCAAACACACAGAGACCTACCCCCAAAAAACACAGAGACCTACCCCCAGTCAAACATACAGAGACCTGCTCCCAGCATCACACAGAGACCTGCACCCAACTTCACATAGAGACCTGCCCCAAGCCTCACACACAGGGACCTGCCCCCAGCCTCACACACAGAGACCTGCCCCCAGCCTCACACACAGAGACCTGCCCCTAGCCTCACACACAGAGACCTGCCCCCAGCCTCACACACAGAGACCTGCCCCCAGCCTCATACACAGAGACCTACCCCCAGCCTCACACACAGAGACCTGCCCCCAGCCTCACACACGGAGACCTGCCCCCAGCCTCACACACAGAGACCTGCCCCAAGCCTCACGCACAGGGACGTGCCCCCATCCTCACACAGAGACCTGCCCCCAGCCTCACACAGAGACCTGCCCCCAACTTCACTGAGGGACCTGCCCCCAACCTCACACACAGGGACCTGCCCCCAGCATCACACACAGTGACATAGCCCCAGCCTAATGCAGAGACCTGTCCCCAGCCTCACACAGAGCGTCCTGCCCCCAGTCACACACAGGGACTTGGACCCAAATTCACACAGGGACCAGATCCCAGCCTCACAGTGACCTGCCCCCAGCCTCACACACAGAGACCTGCCCCCAGCCTCACACACAGAGTCCAGTCCCCAGCCTCACACACAGAGACCTGCCCCCAGCCTCACACAGAGACCTGCCCCCAGCCTCACAAAGAGACCTGCACCCAACTTCACATAGAGACCTGCCCCAAGCCTCACATACAGGGACCTGCCCCCAGCCTCACACACAGAGACCTGCCCCCAGCCTCACACACAGAGACCTGCCCCCAGCCTCACACACAGAGACCTGCCCCCAGCCTCACACAGAGACCTGCCCCCAGCCTCACACACAGAGACCTGCCCCCAGCCTCATACACAGAGACCTACCCCTAGCCTCACACACAGAGACCTGCCCACAGCCTCACACACAGAGTCCTGTCCCCACATTCACACACAGAGACCTGCTCCCATCTCACACACAGAGACCTGTCCCCACATTCACACACAGAGACCTGCTCCCATCCTCACACACAGATATCTGCCCCCAGCCTCACACAGGGACCTGCCCCCCAACCTCACACAGAGACCTGCCCCCAGCCTCACACACAGGGACCTGGACCCAGCCTCACACACAGAGACCTGACCCCAGCCTCACACACGGAGACCTGCCCCCAGCCTCACACACAGAGACCTGCCCCAAGCCTCACGCACAGGGACGTGCCCCCATCCTCACACAGAGACCTGCCCCCAGCCTCACACAGAGACCTGCCCCCAACTTCACTGAGGGACCTGCCCCCAACCTCACACACAGGGACCTGCCCCCAGCATCACACACAGTGACATAGCCCCAGCCTAATGCAGAGACCTGTCCCCAGCCTCACACAGAGCGTCCTGCCCCCAGTCACACACAGGGACTTGGACCCAAATTCACACAGGGACCAGATCCCAGCCTCACAGTGACCTGCCCCCAGCCTCACACACAGAGACCTGCCCCCAGCCTCACACACAGAGTCCAGTCCCCAGCCTCACACACAGAGACCTGCCCCCAGCCTCACACAGAGACCTGCCCCCAGCCTCACAAAGAGACCTGCACCCAACTTCACATAGAGACCTGCCCCAAGCCTCACATACAGGGACCTGCCCCCAGCCTCACACACAGAGACCTGCCCCCAGCCTCACACACAGAGACCTGCCCCCAGCCTCACACACAGAGACCTGCCCCCAGCCTCACACAGAGACCTGCCCCCAGCCTCACACACAGAGACCTGCCCCCAGCCTCATACACAGAGACCTACCCCTAGCCTCACACACAGAGACCTGCCCACAGCCTCACACACAGAGTCCTGTCCCCACATTCACACACAGAGACCTGCTCCCATCTCACACACAGAGACCTGTCCCCACATTCACACACAGAGACCTGCTCCCATCCTCACACACAGATATCTGCCCCCAGCCTCACACAGGGACCTGCCCCCCAACCTCACACAGAGACCTGCCCCCAGCCTCACACACAGGGACCTGGCCCCAGCCTCACACACAGAGACCTGACCCCAGCCTCACACACGGAGACCTGCCCCCAGCCTCACACACAGAGACCTGCCCCAAGCCTCACGCACAGGGACGTGCCCCCATCCTCACACAGAGACCTGCCCCCAGCCTCACACAGAGACCTGCCCCCAACTTCACTGAGGGACCTGCCCCCAACCTCACACACAGGGACCTGCCCCCAGCATCACACACAGTGACATAGCCCCAGCCTAATGCAGAGACCTGTCCCCAGCCTCACACAGAGCGTCCTGCCCCCAGTCACACACAGGGACTTGGACCCAAATTCACACAGGGACCAGATCCCAGCCTCACAGTGACCTGCCCCCAGCCTCACACACAGAGACCTGCCCCCAGCCTCACACACAGAGTCCAGTCCCCAGCCTCACACACAGAGACCTGCCCCCAGCCTCACACAGAGACCTGCCCCCAGCCTCACAAAGAGACCTGCACCCAACTTCACATAGAGACCTGCCCCAAGCCTCACATACAGGGACCTGCCCCCAGCCTCACACACAGAGACCTGCCCCCAGCCTCACACACAGAGACCTGCCCCCAGCCTCACACACAGAGACCTGCCCCCAGCCTCACACAGAGACCTGCCCCCAGCCTCACACACAGAGACCTGCCCCCAGCCTCATACACAGAGACCTACCCCTAGCCTCACACACAGAGACCTGCCCACAGCCTCACACACAGAGTCCTGTCCCCACATTCACACACAGAGACCTGCTCCCATCTCACACACAGAGACCTGTCCCCACATTCACACACAGAGACCTGCTCCCATCCTCACACACAGATATCTGCCCCCAGCCTCACACAGGGACCTGCCCCCCAACCTCACACAGAGACCTGCCCCCAGCCTCACACACAGGGACCTGGCCCCAGCCTCACACACAGAGACCGGTACCCAGCCTCACACAGAGACCTGCCCACAGCCTCACACACAGAGACCTGCCCCCAGCCTCACACACAATAGACCCACCCCCAGCCTCACACAGGGACCTACCCCCAGCCTCACACACAGGGACCTACCACTAGCCTCACACATGGAGACCTGACCGCAGCCTAAAACACAGTGACCTGACCCCAGCCACACACACAGAGACCTGCCCCAGTCTCACACACAGAGACCTGTCCAAAGCCTCACACACAGAAACCTGCCCCCAGCCTAACACACAGTGACCTGACCCCTGCCACACACACAGAGACCTGCCCCCAGCCTCTCACACAGAGACCTGCACCCAGGCTCACACACAGAGACCAGCCCCCAGCATCACACAGAGACCTGCCCCCAGCCTCACACAGGGACCTGCCCCCAGCCTCACACAGGGACATGCCCCCAGCCTCACACAGGGACCAGACCCCAGCCTCACACACAGAGACCTGCCTCCAGCCTCACACACAGAGACCTGCCCCCAACCTCACACACAGAGACCTGCCCCCCAGCCTCACACACAGAGACCTGCCCCCAGCCTCTCACACAGAGACCTGCCCCCAGCCTCTCACAGAGATCTGCCCCCAGCCTCACACACAGAGACCTGCCCCCAGCCTCACACACAGAGACCTGCAACACAGCCTCACAAAGAGACCTGCCCCCAGCCTCACACACAGAGTCCTGCTCCAGCCTCACACAGGGACATACACCCAGCCTCACACACAGAGACCTATCACCTGCCTCTCACAGAGACCTGCCCCCAGCCTCACACACAGAGACCTGACCCCAGCCTCACACAGAGAACTGACCCCAGACTCAGACAGGGACCTGCCCCCAGCCTCACTCACAGTGACCTGCCCCCAACCTAATACAAAGACCCACCCCCAGCCTCACACAGAGACCTGCCCCCAGCATCACTCACAGAGACCTGCCCCCAGCCTCATACACCGAGACCTGCCCCCAGCCTCACACACGAAGACTTGCCCCCAGCCTGACAAACAGAGACCTGCCCCAAGCCTCACACACAGGGACCTGCCCCCAGCTTCACACAGAGACCTGCCCCCAGCCTCACACAGAGACCTGCCCCCAGCCTCACACAGAGACCTGCCCCCAACTCCACTGAGGGACCTGGCCCCAACCTCACACACAGGGACCTGCCCCCAGCATCACACACAGTGACATAACCCCAGCCTAATAGAGAGACCTGCACCGAGCCTCAAACTGAGAGTCCTGCCCCCAGTCACACACAGGGACTTGGACCCAAATTCACACAGGGACCAGATCCGAGCCTCACAGTGACCTGCCCCCAGCCTCACACAGAGACCTGCCCCCAGCCTCACACAGAGACCTGCCCCCAGCCTCACACACAGAGACCTGCCCCCAGCCTCACACACAGAGACCTGCCCCCAGCCTCACACACAGAGACCTGCCCCCAGCCTCACACACAGAGACCTGCTCCCAGCCTCACACACAGAGACCTGCCCCCAACCTCACACACAGAGACCTGCCCCCAGCCTCACACAGAGACCTGCCCCCAGCCTCACACACAGAGACCTGCCCCCAGCCTCACACAGGGACCTGCCCCCATCCTCACACAGAGACCTGCACCAGTCAAACACACAGAGACCTACCCCCAAAAAACACAGAGACCTACCCCCAGTCAAACATACAGAGACCTGCTCCCAGCATCACACAGAGACATGCCCCCAGCCTCACAGACAGAGACCTGCCCCCAGCCTCACACAGAGACCTGCCCCCAGCCTCACAAAGAGACCTGCACCCAACTTCACATAGAGACCTGCCCCAAGCCTCACACACAGGGACCTGCCCCCAGCCTCACACACAGAGACCTGCCCCCAGCCTCACACACAGAGACCTGCCCCCAGCCTCACACACAGAGACCTGCCCCCAGCCTCACACAGAGACCTGCCCCCAGCCTCACACACAGAGACCTGCCCCCAGCCTCATACACAGAGATCTACCCCCAGCCTCACACACAGAGACCTGTCCCCACATTCACACACAGAGACCTGCTCCCATCCTCACACACAGATATCTGCCCCCAGCCTCACACAGGGACCTGCCCCCCAACCTCACACAGAGACATGCCCCCAGCCTCACACACAGGGACCTGGCCCCAGCCTCACACACAGAGACCTGCCACCAGCCTCACACACAGGGACCTGCCCCCAGCCTCACACACGGAGACCTGCCCCCAGCCTCACACACGGAGACCTGCCCCCAGCCTCACACACAGAGACCTGCCCCAAGCCTCACGCACAGGGACGTGCCCCCATCCTCACACAGAGACCTGCCCCCAGCCTCACACAGAGACCTGCCCCCAACTTCACTGAGGGACCTGCCCCCAACCTCACACACAGGGACCTGCCCCCAGCATCACACACAGTGACATACCCCCAGCCTAATGCAGAGACCTGTCCCCAGCCTCACACAGAGCGTCCTGCCCCCAGTCACACACAGGGACTTGGACCCAAATTCACACAGGGACCAGATCCCAGCCTCACAGTGACCTGCCCCCAGCCTCACACACAGAGACCTGCCCCCAGCCTCACACACAGAGTCCAGCCCCCAGCCTCACACACAGAGACCTGCCCCCAGCCTCACACAGTGACCTACCATCAGCCTTACACAGGGACCTGCCCCCACCCTCACATACAGAGACCTACCACCAGCCTCACACAGAGACCTACCCACAGCCTCATACAGAGAACTACGCCCAGCCTCACACAGGGACCTACCCCCAGCCTCACACAGAGACCTGCCCCCAGCCTCACACAGAGAGACCTGCCCCCAGCCGCACATAGGGACCAGAAACCCCCCCTCACACAGGGACCAGCCCCCAACCTCACACACAGAGACCTGCCCCCAGCCTCACACACAAAGACCTGCCCCCAACCTCACACAGAGACCTGCCCCCAAAAAACACAGAGACCTACCCCCAGTCAAACATACAGAGACCTGCTCCCAGCATCACACAGAGACATGCCCCCAGCCTCACACACAAAGACCTGCCCCCAACCTCACACAGAGACCTGCCCCCAGCCTCACAAAGAGACCTGCACCCAACTTCACATAGAGACCTGCCCCCAGCCTCACACAGGGACCTGCCCCCAGCCTGCCACAGGGACATGCCCCCAGCCTCACACAGGGACCAGACCCCAGCCTCACACAGAGACCTGCCTCCAGCCTCACACACAGAGACCTGCCCCCAGCCTCACACACAGAGACCTGCCCCCCAGCCTCACACACAGAGACCTGCCTCCAGCCTCACACACAGAGACCTGCCCCCAGCCTCACACACAGAGACCTGCCCCCAGCCTCACACACAGAGACCTGCAACACAGCCTCACAAAGAGACCTGCCCCCATCCTCACACAGAGACCTGCCCCCAGCCTCACACACAGAGACCTGACCCCAGCCTCACACAGAGAACTGACCCCAGACTCAGACAGGGACCTGCCCCCAGCCTCAGTCACAGTGACCTGCCCCCAACCTAATACAAAGACCCACCCCTAGCCTCACACAGAGACCTGCCCCCAGCATCACTCACAGAGACCTGCCCCCAGCCTCATACACGGAGACCTGCCCCCAGCCTCACACACGAAGACTTGCCCCCAGCCTGACAAACAGAGACCTGCCCCAAGCCTCACACACAGGGACCTGCCCCCAGCTTCACACAGAGACCTGCCCCCAGCCTCACACAGAGACCTGCCCCCCAACCTCACACAGAGACCTGCCACCAGCCTCACACACAGGGACCTGCCCCCAGCCTCACACACGGAGACCTGCCCCCAGCCTCACACACGGAGACCTGCCCCCAGCCTCACACACAGAGACCTGCCCCAAGCCTCACGCACAGGGACGTGCCCCCATCCTCACACAGAGACCTGCCCCCAGCCTCACACAGAGACCTGCCCCCAACTTCACTGAGGGACCTGCCCCCAACCTCACACACAGGGACCTGCCCCCAGCATCACACACAGTGACATACCCCCAGCCTAATGCAGAGACCTGTCCCCAGCCTCACACAGAGCGTCCTGCCCCCAGTCACACACAGGGACTTGGACCCAAATTCACACAGGGACCAGATCCCAGCCTCACAGTGACCTGCCCCCAGCCTCACACACAGAGACCTGCCCCCAGCCTCACACACAGAGTCCAGCCCCCAGCCTCACACACAGAGACCTGCCCCCAGCCTCACACAGTGACCTACCATCAGCCTTACACAGGGACCTGCCCCCACCCTCACATACAGAGACCTACCACCAGCCTCACACAGAGACCTACCCACAGCCTCATACAGAGAACTACGCCCAGCCTCACACAGGGACCTACCCCCAGCCTCACACAGAGAGACCTGCCCCCAGCCGCACATAGGGACCAGAAACCCCCCCTCACACAGGGACCAGCCCCCAACCTCACACACAGAGACCTGCCCCCAGCCTCACACACAAAGACCTGCCCCCAACCTCACACAGGGACCTACCCCCAGCCTCACACACAGAGACCTGCCCCCAGCCTCACAAAGAGACCTGCACCCAACTTCACATAGAGACCTGCCCCCAGCCTCACACAGGGACCTGCCCCCAGCCTGCCACAGGGACATGCCCCCAGCCTCACACAGGGACCAGACCCCAGCCTCACACAGAGACCTGCCTCCAGCCTCACACACAGAGACCTGCCCCCAGCCTCTCACACAGAGACCTGCCCCCAGCCTCACACACAGAGACCTGACCACAGCCTCACACAGAGAACTGACCCCAGACTCAGACAGGGACCTGCCCCCAGCCTCAGTCACAGTGACCTGCCCCCAACCTAATACAAAGACCCACCCCCAGCCTCACACAGAGACCTGCCCCCAGCATCACTCACAGAGACCTGCCCCTAGCCTCATACACGGAGACCTGCCCCCAGCCTCACACACGAAGACTTGCCCCCAGCCTGACAAACAGAGACCTGCCCCAAGCCTCACACACAGGGACCTGCCCCCAGCTTCACACAGAGACCTGCCCCCAGCCTCACACAGAGACCTGCCCCCAGCCTCACACAGAGACCTGCCCCCAACTCCACTGAGGGACCTGCCCCCAACCTCACACACAGGGACGTGCCCCCAGCATCACACACAGTGACATAACCCCCAGCCTAATAGAGAGACCTGCACCGAGCCTCAAACTGAGAGTCCTGCCCCCAGTCACACACAGGGACTTGGACCCAAATTCACACAGGGACCAGATCCGAGCCTCACAGTGACCTGCCCCCAGCCTCACACAGAGACCTGCCCCCAGCCTCACACAGAGACCTGCCCCCAGCCTCACACACAGAGACCTGCCCCCAGCCTCACACACAGTGACCTGTCGCGACACTCACACACAGAGACCTGCCCAGAGCCTCAGACAGGAACCAGACCACAGCCTCACTCAGGGACCTGACCCCAGCCTCACACAGGGACCTGTCCCCAGCCTCACTCAGAGTGAACTGCCCCCAGCCTAATACAAAGACACACCCCCAGCCTCTCACACAGAGACCTGCCCCCAGCCTCTCACAGAGATCTGCCCCAGCCTCACACACAGAGACCTGCCCCCAGCCTCACACACAGAGTCCTGCCCCCAGCCTCACACAGGGAAATACACCCAGCCTCACACACAGTGACCTGCCACCAGCCTCACACAGGGACCTGCCCCCAGCCTCTCACACAGAGACCTGATCCCAGCCTCACACAGAGAACTGACCCCAGACTCAGACAGAGAACTGACCCCAGACTCACTCACAGTGACCTGCCCCCAGCCTAATACAAAGACCCACCCCCAGCCTCACACAGAGACCTGCCCCCAGCATCACTCACAGAGACCTGCCCCCAGCCTCATACACCGAGACCTGCCCCCAGCCTCACACACGAAGACTTGCCCCCAGCCTGACACACAGAGACCTGCCCCAAGCCTCACACACAGGGACCTGCCCCCAGCTTCACACAGAGACCTGCCCCCAGCCTCACACAGAGACCTGCCCCCAGCCTCACACAGAGACCTGCCCCCAACTCCACTGAGGGACCTGCCCCCAACCTCACACACAGGGACCTGCCCCCAGCATCACACACAGTGACATAACCCCAGCCTAATAGAGAGACCTGCACCGAGCCTCAGAGAGTCCTGCCCCCAGTCACACACAGGGACTTGGACCCAAATTCACACAGGGACCAGATCCGAGCCTCACAGTGACCTGCCCCCAGCCTCACACAGAGACCTGCCCCCAGCCTCACACACAGAGACCTGCCCCCAGCCTCACACACAGTGACCTGTCGCGACACTCACACACAGAGACCTGCCCCCAGCCTCACACAGAGACCTGCCCCCAGCCTCACACAGGGACCTGCCCCCAGTCTCACACAGGGACCAGACACCAGCCTCACAGAGACCTGCCTCCAGCCTCACACAGAGACCTGCCCCCAACTTCACTGAGGGACCTGCCCCCAACCTCACACACAGGGACCTGCCCCCGGCATCATACACAGTGACATACCCCCAGCCTAATGCAGAGACCTGTCCCCAGCCTCACACAGAGCGTCCTGCCCCCAGTCACACACAGGGACTTGGACCCAAATTCACACAGGGACCAGATCCCAGCCTCACAGTGACCTGCCCCCAGCCTCACACACAGAGACCTGCCCCCAGCCTCACACAGTGACCTACCATCAGCCTTACACAGGGACCTGCCCCCACCCTCACATACAGAGACCTACCACCAGCCTCACACAGAGACCTACCCCCAGCCTCATACAGAGAACTACCCCCAGCCTCACACAGAGACCTACCACCAGCCTCACACAGGGACCAGCCCCCAGCCTCACACACAGAGACCTGCCCCCAACCTCACACACAGAGACCTGCTCCCAGCCTCACACACAGAGACCTGCCCCCAACCTCACACACAGAGACCTGCCCCCAGCCTCACACACAGAGACCTGCCCCCAACCTCACACACAGAGACCTGCTCCCAGCCTCACACACAGAGACCTGCTCCCAGCCTCACACACAAAGACCTGCCCCCAGCCTCACACAGAGACCTGCCCCCATCCTCACACAGAGACCTGCACCAGTCAAACACACAGAGACCTACCCCCAAAAAACACAGAGACCTACCCCCAGTCAAACATACAGAGACCTGCTCCCAGCATCACACACAGAGACCTGCCCCCAGCCTCACACACAGAGACCTGCCCCCAGCCTCACACAGAGACCTGCCCCCAGCCTCACACACAGAGACCTGCCCCCAGCCTCACAAAGAGACCTGCACCCAACTTCACACAGAGACCTGCCCCCAACCTCACACACAGAGACCTGCCCCCAGCCTCACACACAGAGACCTGCCCCCAGCCTCACACACAGAGACCTGCCCCCAGCCTCACACACAGAGACCTGCCCCCAGCCTCACACAGAGACCTGCCCCCAGCCTCACACACAGAGACCTGCCCCCAGCCTCACACAGAGACCTGCCCCCAGCCTCACACACAGAGACCTGCCCCCAGCCTCATACACAGAGACCTACCCCCAGCCTCACACACAGAGACCTGCCCACAGCCTCACACACAGAGACCTGTCCCCACATTCACACACAGAGACCTGCTCCCATCCTCACACACAGATATCTGCCCCCAGCCTCACACAGGGACCTGCCCCCCAACCTCACGCAGAGACCTGCCCCCAGCCTCACACACAGGGACCTGGCCCCAGCCTCACACACAGAGACCGGTACCCAGCCTCACACAGAGACCTGCCCACAGCCTCACACACAGAGACCTGCCCCCAGCCTCACACACAATAGACCCACCCCCAGCCTCACACAGGGACCTACCCCCAGCCTCACACACAGGGACCTACCACTAGCCTCACACATGGAGACCTGACCACAGCCTAAAACACAGTGACCTGACCCCAGCCACACACACAGAGACCTGCCCCAGTCTCACACACAGAGACCTGTCCAAAGCCTCACACACAGAAACCTGCCCCCAGCCTAACACACAGTGACCTGACCCCTGCCACACACACAGAGACCTGCCCCCAGCCTCTCACACAGAGACCTGCCCCCAGCCTCACAGAGACCTGCCCCCAGCCTCACACAGGGACCTGCCCCCAGCCTCACACAGGGACATGCCCCCAGCCTCACACAGGGACCAGACCCCAGCCTCACACAGGGACATGCCCCCAGCCTCACACAGGGACCAGACCCCAGCCTCACACAGAGACCTGCCTCCAGCCTCACACACAGAGACCTGCCCCCAGCCTCACACACAGAGACCTGCCCCCCAGCCTCACTAACAGAGACCTGCCCCCAACCTCTCACACAGTGACCTGCCCCCAGCCTCTCACAGAGATCTGCCCCCAGCCTCACACACAGAGACCTGCCCCCAGCCTCACACACAGAGTCCTGCCCCCAGCCTCACACAGGGACATACACCTAGCCTCACACACAGAGACCTATCACCAGCCTCTCACAGAGACCTGCCCCCAGCCTCACACACAGAGACCTGACCCCAGCCTCACACAGAGAACTGACCCCAGACTCAGACAGGGACCTGCCCCCAGCCTCACTCACAGTGACCTGCCCCCAGCCTAATACAAAGACCCACCCCCAGCCTCACACAGAGACCTGCCCCCAGCATCACTCACAGAGACCTGCCCCCAGCCTCATACACCGAGACCTGCCCCCAGCCTCACACACGAAGACTTGCCCCCAGCCTGACAAACAGAGACCTGCCCCAAGCCTCACACACAGGGACCTGCCCCCAGCTTCACACAGAGACCTGCCCCCAGCCTCACACAGAGACCTGCCCCCAGCCTCACACAGAGACCTGCCCCCAGCCTCACACAGAGACCTGCCCCCAGCATCACACACAGTGACATAACCCCAGCCTAATAGAGAGACCTGCACCGAGCCTCAAACTGAGAGTCCTGCCCCCAGTCACACACAGGGACTTGGACCCAAATTCACACAGGGACCAGATCCGAGCCTCACAGTGACCTGCCCCCAGCCTCACACAGAGACCTGCCCCCAGCCTCACACAGAGACCTGCCCCCAGCCTCACACACAGAGACCTGCCCCCAGCCTCACACACAGTGACCTGTTGCGACACTCACACACAGAGACCTGCCCAGAGCCTCAGACAGGAACCAGACCACAGCCTCACTCAGGGACCTGCCCCCAGCCTCACACAGGGACTTGACCCCAGCCTCACACAGGGACCTGTCCCCAGCCTCACTCAGAGTGAACTGCCCCCAGCCTAATACAAAGACACACCCCCAGCCTCACACAGAGACCTGCCGCCACACTCACACAGAGAGACCTGCCCCCAGCCTCTCACACAGAGACCTGCCCCCAGCCTCTCACAGAGATCTGCCCCCAGCCTCACACACAGAGACCTGCCCCCAGCCTCACACACAGAGACCTGCAACACAGCCTCACAAAGAGACCTGCCCCCAGCCTCACACACAGAGTCCTGCCCCCAGCCTCACACAGGGAAATACACCCAGCCTCACACACAGAGACCTGCCACCAGCCTCACACAGGGACCTGCCCCCAGCCTCTCACACAGAGACCTGACCCCAGCCTCACACAGAGAACTGACCCCAGACTCAAACAGAGAACTGACCCCAGACTCACTCACAGTGACCTGCCCCCAGCCTAATACAAAGACCCACCCCCAGCCTCACACAGAGACCTGCCCCCAGCATCACTCACAGAGACCTGCCCCCAGCCTCATACACGGAGACCTGCCCCCTGCCTCACACACGAAGACTTGCCCCCAGCCTGACACACAGGGACCTGCCCCAAGCCTCACACACAGGGACCTGCCCCCAGCTTCACACAGAGACCTGCCCCCAGCCTCACACAGAGACCTGCCCCCAGCCTCACACAGAGACCTGCCCCCAACTCCACTGAGGGACCTGCCCCCAACCTCACACACAGGGACCTGCCCCCAGCATCACACACAGTGACATAACCCCAGCCTAATAGAGAGACCTGCACCAAGCCTCAGAGAGTCCTGCCCCCAGTCACACACAGGGACTTGGACCCAAATTCACACAGGGACCAGATCCAAGCCTCACAGTGACCTGCCCCCAGCCTCACACAGAGACCTGCCCCCAGCCTCACACAGAGACCTGCCCCCAGCCTCACACACAGAGACCTGCCCCCAGCCTCACACACAGTGACCTGTCGCGACACTCACACACAGAGACCTGCCCCCAGCCTCAGACAGAGACCTGCCCCCAGCCTCACACAGGGACATGCCCCCAGTCTCACACAGGGACCAGACCCCAGCCTCACAGAGACCTGCCTCCAGCCTCACACAGGGACCTGCCCCCAGCCTCACACACAGAGACCTGCCCCCAACCTCACACACAGAGACCTGCCCCCAGCCTCACACACAGAGACCTGCCCCCAGCCTCACTCACAGAGACCTGCCCCCAGCCTCTCACACAGAGACCTGCCCCCAGCCTCTCACAGAGATCTGCAGCACAGCCTCACAAAGAGACCTGCCCCCAGCCTCACACAGGGACATACACCCAGCCTCACACACAGAGACCTGCCCCCAGCCTCACACACAGAGACCTGCAGCACAGCCTCACAAAGAGACCTGCCCCCAGCCTCACACAGGGACATACACCCAGCCTCACACACAGAGAGCTGCCACCAGCCTCACACAGGGACCTGCCCCCAACCTCTCACAGAGACCTGCCCCCAGCCTCACATACAGAGACCTGACCCCAGCCTCACACAGAGAACTGACCCCAGACTCAGACAGGGACCTGCCCCCAGCCTCATTCACAGTGACCTGCCCCCAGCCTCACACAGAGACCTGCCCCCAGCCTCACACAGGGACCTGCCCCCAGCCTCACACAGGGACATGCCCCCAGTCTCACACAGGGCCCTGCCCCCAGCCTCACACACAGAGACCTGCCCCCAGCCTCACACACAGAGACCTGCCCCCAGCCTCACACAGAGACCTACCCCCAGCCTCACACAAAGTCACCTACCCCTAGCCTCACATACAGAGACATACCCCCAGCCTCACACAGAGACATACCCCCAGCCTCACACAGAGACCTGCCCCAGCCTCACACAGAGACATACCCCGAGCCTCACACAGAGACCTGACCCCAGCCTCACACAGAGACCTACCCCCAGCCTCACACAGACACCTGCCCACAGCCTCACACAGAGACCTGCCCCCAGCCTCACACACAGAGATCTGTCCACAGCCTCACACACAGGGTCCTGCCCCCAGCCTCACACCCAGGGCCCTGCCCCCAGCCTCACACCCAGGGCCCTGCCCCAGCTTCAGACAGAGACCAGCCTCCAGCCTCACACACAGAGACCAGCCCCAAGTCAAACACACAGAGACCTACCCCCAGCCTCACACTTGAACCTGCCCCCAGCCTCAGACAGGAACCAGACCCCAGCCACACACAGGGACCTGCCCCAGCATCATACACAGGGAACAGCCCCCAGCCTCACACACAGTGACCTACCCCCAGCCTCACACAGAGACCTTTCCCCAGCCTCACATACAGAGACCTGCCCCCAGCCTCACACAGGGACCTGCCCCCAGCCTCACACACAGAGATCTGTCCCCAGCCTCACACACAGGGACCTGCCCCCCGCATCACACACAGAGACCTGCCCCCAGCATCACACAGGGACCTGCCCCCAGCCTCACACACAGAGACCTGCCCCCAGCCTAAATCAAAGATCCACCCCCAGCCTCACACAGAGACCTACCCCCAGTCTCACACAGGGACCTACCCCCAGCCTCACACAGAGATTTGCACCAGCCTCACACAGAGGCCTACCCACAGCCTCACGCACAGAGACCTACCCCCATCCTCACACAGGAACCTGCCCGCAGCCTCACACAGAGACCGGCCCCCAGCCTCACACATGGATCTGCCCCCAGCCTCACACACAGAGACCTGCCCCCAGTCATTCACAAAGAGACCTGCCCCCAGCCTCACACACAGAGATCTGCCCCCAGCCTCACACACAGGGACCTGTCCTCATCCTCACACACAGAGAGCTGCCCCCAGCCTCACACAGAGACCTGTCCCCATCTCACACAGGGACCTGCCCCCAGCCTCAGACACAGAGACCTGCCCCCAGCCTCACACAGGAACCTGCCCCCAGCCTCACACACAGAGACCTGCCCCCAGCCTCACACAGAGACTTGACCCCATCTCACACAGGGACCTGCCCCCAGCCTCACACAGAGACCTGCACCCAGCCTCACAGAGAGACCTGCCCCCAACGTCACACAGGGACCTACCCCCAGCCTCACGCAGAGACTTGCCCCAGCCTCACACAGAGACCGGCCCCCAGCCTCACACATGGATCTGCCCCCAGCCTCACACACAGAGACCTGCCCCCAGTCACTCACACAGAGACCTGCCCCCAGCCTCACACACAGAGATCTGCCCCCAGCCTCACACACAGAGATCTGCCCCCAGTCTCACACACAGGGACCTGCCCTCATCCTCACACACAGAGAGCTGCCCCCTGCCTCACACAGAGACCTGTCCCCATCTCACACAGGGACCAGCCCCCAGCCTCAGACACAGAGACCTGCCCCCAGCCTCACACAGGGACCTGCCCCCAGCATCACACACAGAGACCTGCCCCCAGCCTCACACAGAGACCTGCCCCCAACCTCACACACAGGGACCTGCCCCCAGCCTCACACACAGTGATCTACCCCCAGCCTAATACAGAGACCTGTCCGTAGCCTCACACAGAGACCGGTCCCCAGCCTCACACAGAGTGTCTTGCCCCCAGTCACACACAGGGACTTGGACCCAACTTCAAACAGGGACCAGATCCCAGCCTTACACAAACACCTGACCCCAGCCTTACACATGGACCAGATCACAGCCACACAGAGACCTGCCCCCAGCCTCACACACAGAGACCTGCCCCCAGCCTCACACACAGAGACCTACCCCCATCCTCACAGAGGGACCTGCCCCCAGCCTCACACAGAGACCGGCCCCCAGCCTCACACATGGATCTGCCCCCAGCCTCACACACAGAGACCTGCCCCCAGTCACTCACACAGAGACCTGTCCCCATCTCACACAGGGACCAGCCCCCAGCCTCAGACACAGAGACCTGCCCCCAGCCTCACACAGGGACCTGCCCCCAGCCTCACACACAGAGACCTGCCCCCAGCCTCACACAGAGACCTGCCCCCAGCCTCACACACGACCTGCCCCCAGCCTCACAAAGAGATCTGCCCCCAGCCTCACACAGAGACTTGCCCCAGCCTCACACAGAGACATGCCCCCAGCCTCACAGATGGATCTGCCCCCAGCCTCACACACAGAGAGCTGCCCCCAGCCTCACACAGGAACCTGCCCCCAGCCTCACACACAGAGACCTGACCCCAGCCTCACACAGAGACTTGACCCCATCTCACACAGGGACCTGCCCCCAGCCTCACACAGAGACCGGCCCCCAGCCTCACACATGGATCTGCCCCCAGCCTCACACACAGAGAGCTACCCCCAGCCTCACACAGAGACCTGTCCCCATCTCACACAGGGACCTGCCCCCAGCCTCAGGCACAGAGACCTGCCCCCAGCCTCACACAGGAACCTGCCCCCAGCCTCACACAGAGACTTGACCCCATCTCACACAGGGACCAGCCCCCAGCCTCACACAGAGACTTGCACCCAGCCTCACACTGAGACCTAACCCCAGCCTCACACACAGAGACCTGTCCCCAGCCTCACACAGAGACCTGCCCCCAACGTCACACAGGGACCTACCCCCAGCCTCACGCAGAGACTTGCCCCAGCCTCACTCAGGGACCTACCACCAGCCTCACACAGAGACCTGCCCCCACCCTCACACAGGTACGTGACCCCAGCCTCACACAGGGACGTGACCCCAGCCTCACACAGGGAACTGTCCCCAGCCTCACTCACAGTGACCTGCAACCAGCCTAATGCAAAGACCCACCCCCAGCCTCACACAGAGACCGGCCCCCAGCCTCACACAGGGAGACCTGCCCACAGCCTCACACACAGAGACCTGCCACCAGCCTCACACACGGAGACCTGCCCCCAGCCCCACACACGGAGACCTGCCCCCAGCCTCACACACAGAGACCTACCCCCAGCCTCACACTGAGACCTACCACCAGCCTCACACAGGGACCTGCCCCCAGCCTCACACAGAGACCTGCCCCCAGCCTCACACAGAGACCTGCCCCCAGCCTCACACACAGAGACCAGCCCCCAGCCTCACACACAGAGACCTGCCCCCAGCCTCACACACGGAGACCTGCCCCCAGCCTCACACACGGAGACCTGCCCCCAGCCTCACACACAGAGACCTGCCCCCAGTCAAACACAGAGACCTGCCCCCACACTCACACACAGAGACCTGCCCCCAGCCTCAGACAGGAACCAGACCCCAGCCTCACACAGAGACCTGCCTCCAGCCTCATACAGAGACCTGCCCCCAGCCTCACACAAAGAGACCTCCCCAAAGCCACACTCAGGGACCTACACCCAGCCTCACACAGAGACCTGCCCCCAGCCTCACACAGGGACCTGCACCGAGCCTCACACAGGGACCTGACCCCAGCCTCACACAGGGACCTCACCCCAGCCTCACACAGAGACCTAACCCCAGCCTCACACACAGAGACCTGCCCCCAGCCTCACACACAGAGACCTGTCCCCAGCCTCACACACAGTGACCTGCCCCCAGCCTCACACAGAGACCTGCCCCCAACGTCACACAGGGACCTACCCCCAGCCTCACGCAGAGACTTGCCCCAGCTTCACACAGAGACCTACCCCCAGCCTCACACACAGAGACCTACCCCCATCCTCACAGAGGGACCTGCCCCCAGCCTCACACAGAGACCGGCCCCCAGCCTCACACACAGAGACCTGCCCCCAGTCACTCACACAGAGACCTGCCCCCAGCCTCACACACAGAGATCTGCCCCCAGCCTCACACACAGAGATCTGCCCCCAGTCTCACACACAGGGACCTGCCCTCATCCTCACACACAGAGAGCTGCCCCCTGCCTCACACAGAGACCTGTCCCCATCTCACACAGGGACCAGCCCCCAGCCTCAGACACAGAGACCTGCCCCCAGCCTCACACAGAGACTTGCCCCCATCTCACACAGGGACCAGTCCCCAGCCTCACACAGAGACCTGCCCCCAGCCTCACACAGAGACCTGCCCCCAGCCTCACAAAGAGACCTGCCCCCAACCTCACACACAGAGACCTGCCCCCAGCCTCACACACAGAGACCTGCCCCCAGCCTCACACACAGAGACCTGCCCCCAGCCTCACACACAGAAACCAACCCCAGCCTCACACAGAGACCTGCCCCCAGCCTCACACACAGAGACCTGTCCCCACACTCAATCACAGAGACCTGCCCCCAGCCTCAGACAGGAACCAGACCCCAGCCTCACTCAGGGACCTACCACCAGCCTCACACAGAGACCTGCCCCCACCCTCACACAGGTACGTGACCCCAGCCTCACACAGGGACGTGACCCCAGCCTCACACAGGGACGTGACCCCAGCCTCACACAGGGAACTGTCCCCAGCCTCACTCACAGTGACCTGCAACCAGCCTAATGCAAAGACACACCCCCAGCCTCACACAGACACCTGCCCCCAGCCTCACACAGGGAGACCTGCCCACAGCCTCACACACAGAGACCTGCCCCCAGCCTCACACACGGAGACCTGCCCCAAGCCTCAGACACAGAGACCTGCCCCCAGCCTCACACAGAGACCTGCCCCCAGCCTCACACAGAGACCTGCCCCCAGCCTCACACACAGAGACCTGCCCCCAGCCTCAGACACAGAGACCTGCCCCCAGCCTCACACAGGAACCTGCCCCCAGCCTCACACACAGAGACCTACCCCCAGCCTCACACACAGAGACCTGTCCCCAGCCTCACACAGAGACCTGCCCCCAACGTCACACAGGGACCTACCCCCAGCCTCACGCAGAGACTTGCCCCAGCCTCACACAGAGACCTACCCCCAGCCTCACACACAGAGACCTGCCCGCAGCCTCACACAGAGACCGGCCCCCAGCCTCACACACAGAGATCTGCCCCCAGCCTCACACACAGAGATCTGCCCCCAGTCTCACACACAGGGACCTGCCCTCATCCTCACACACAGAAAGCAGCCCCCTGCCTCACACTGAGACCTGTCCCCATCTCACACAGGGACCAGCCCCCAGCCTCAGACACAGAGACCTGCCCCCAGCCTCACACAGGGACCTGCCCCCAGCCTCACACACAGAGACCTGCCCCCAGCCTCACACAGAGACTTGCCCCCATCTCACACAGGGACCAGTCCCCAGCCTCACACAGAGACCTGCCCCCAGCCTCACACAGAGACTTGCCCCCATCTCACACAGGGACCAGTCCCC
The DNA here is from genome assembly GCA_026770705.1 of Isurus oxyrinchus. Taxonomy (NCBI): domain Eukaryota; kingdom Metazoa; phylum Chordata; class Chondrichthyes; order Lamniformes; family Lamnidae; genus Isurus; species Isurus oxyrinchus. The sequence continues at coordinate 799,549 of JANJGN010000033.1, forward strand.
AGCCTCACACACAGAGACCTGCCCCCAGCCTCACACAGAGACCTGCCCCCAGCCTCACACAGAGACCTGCCCCCAACGTCACTCAGGGACCTGCCCCCAACCTCACACACAGGGACCTGCCCCCAGCCTCACACACAGTGATCTACCCCCAGCCTAATACAGAGACCTGTCCGTAGCCTCACACAGAGACCGGTCCCCAGCCTCACACAGAGTGTCTTGCCCCCAGTCACACACAGGGACTTGGACCCAACTTCAAACAGGGACCAGATCCCAGCCTTACACAAACACCTGACCCCAGCCTTACACATGGACCAGATCACAGCCACACAGTGACCTGCCCCCAGCCTCACACACAGAGACCTGCCCCCAGCCTCACACAGAGACCTGCCCCCAGCCTCAGACAGGAACCAGACCCCAGCCTCACTCAGGGACCTACCACCAGCCTCACACAGAGACCTGCCCCCACCCTCACACAGGTACGTGACCCCATCTCACACAGGGACCTGCCCCCAGCCTCACACAGAGACCGGCCCCCAGCCTCACACATGGATCTGCCCCCAGCCTCACACACAGAGAGCTGCCCCCAGCCTCACACAGAGACCTGTCCCCATCTCACACAGGGACCTGCCCCCAGCCTCAGGCACAGAGACCTGCCCCCAGCCTCACACAGGAACCTGCCCCCAGCCTCACACAGAGACTTGACCCCATCTCACACAGGGACCAGCCCCCAGCCTCACACAGAGACTTGCACCCAGCCTCACACTGAGACCTAACCCCAGCCTCACACACAGAGACTTGCCCCCAGCCTCACACACAGAGACCTGTCCCCAGCCTCACACACAGTGACCTGCCCCCAGCCTCACACAGAGACCTGCCCCCAACGTCACACAGGGACCTACCCCCAGCCTCACGCAGAGACTTGCCCCAGCTTCACACAGAGACCTACCCCCAGCCTCACACACAGAGACCTACCCCCATCCTCACAGAGGGACCTGCCCCCAGCCTCACACAGAGACCGGCCCCCAGCCTCACACACAGAGACCTGCCCCCAGTCACTCACACAGAGACCTGCCCCCAGCCTCACACACAGAGATCTGCCCCCAGCCTCACACACAGAGATCTGCCCCCAGTCTCACACACAGGGACCTGCCCTCATCCTCACACACAGAGAGCTGCCCCCTGCCTCACACAGAGACCTGTCCCCATCTCACACAGGGACCAGCCCCCAGCCTCAGACACAGAGACCTGCCCCCAGCCTCACACAGAGACTTGCCCCCATCTCACACAGGGACCAGTCCCCAGCCTCACACAGAGACCTGCCCCCAGCCTCACACAGAGACCTGCCCCCAGCCTCACAAAGAGACCTGCCCCCAACCTCACACACAGAGACCTGCCCCCAGCCTCACACACAGAGACCTGCCCCCAGCCTCACACACAGAGACCTGCCCCCAGCCTCACACACAGAAACCAACCCCAGCCTCACACAGAGACCTGCCCCCAGCCTCACACACAGAGACCTGTCCCCACACTCAATCACAGAGACCTGCCCCCAGCCTCAGACAGGAACCAGACCCCAGCCTCACTCAGGGACCTACCACCAGCCTCACACAGAGACCTGCCCCCACCCTCACACAGGTACGTGACCCCAGCCTCACACAGGGACGTGACCCCAGCCTCACACAGGGACGTGACCCCAGCCTCACACAGGGAACTGTCCCCAGCCTCACTCACAGTGACCTGCAACCAGCCTAATGCAAAGACACACCCCCAGCCTCACACAGACACCTGCCCCCAGCCTCACACAGGGAGACCTGCCCACAGCCTCACACACAGAGACCTGCCCCCAGCCTCACACACGGAGACCTGCCCACAGCCTCACACACAGAGACCTGCCCCAAGCCTCACACACGGAGACCTGCCCCCAGCCTCAGACACAGAGACCTGCCCCCAGCCTCACACAGAGACCTGCCCCCAGCCTCACACAGAGACCTGCCCCCAGCCTCACACACAGAGACCTGCCCCCAGCCTCAGACACAGAGACCTGCCCCCAGCCTCACACAGGAACCTGCCCCCAGCCTCACACACTGAGACCTACCCCCAGCCTCACACACAGAGACCTACCCCCAGCCTCACACACAGAGACCTGTCCCCAGCCTCACACAGAGACCTGCCCCCAACGTCACACAGGGACCTACCCCCAGCCTCACGCAGAGACTTGCCCCAGCCTCACACAGAGACCTACCCCCAGCCTCACACACAGAGACCTACCCCCATCCTCACAGAGGGACCTGCCCGCAGCCTCACACAGAGACCGGCCCCCAGCCTCACACACAGAGATCTGCCCCCAGCCTCACACACAGAGATCTGCCCCCAGTCTCACACACAGGGACCTGCCCTCATCCTCACATACAGAGAGCAGCCCCCTGCCTCACACTGAGACCTGTCCCCATCTCACACAGGGACCAGCCCCCAGCCTCAGACACAGAGACCTGCCCCCAGCCTCACACAGGGACCTGCCCCCAGCCTCACACACAGAGACCTGCCCCCAGCCTCACACAGAGACTTGCCCCCATCTCACACAGGGACCAGTCCCCAGCCTCACACAGAGACCTGCCCCCAGCCTCACACAGAGACTTGCCCCCATCTCACACAGGGACCAGTCCCCAGCCTCACACACAGAGACCTGCCCCCAGCCTCACACAGAGACCTGCCCCCAGCCTCACACAGAGACCTGCCCCCAACGTCACTCAGGGACCTGCCCCCAACCTCACACACAGGGACCTGCCCCCAGCCTCACACACAGTGATCTACCCCCAGCCTAATACAGAGACCTGTCCGTAGCCTCACACAGAGACCGGTCCCCAGCCTCACACAGAGTGTCTTGCCCCCAGTCACACACAGGGACTTGGACCCAACTTCAAACAGGGACCAGATCCCAGCCTTACACAAACACCTGACCCCAGCCTTACACATGGACCAGATCACAGCCACACAGTGACCTGCCCCCAGCCTCACACACAGAGACCTGCCCCCAGCCTCACACAGAGACCTGCCCCCAGCCTCAGACAGGAACCAGACCCCAGCCTCACTCAGGGACCTACCACCAGCCTCACACAGAGACCTGCCCCCACCCTCACACAGGTACGTGACCCCAGCCTCACACAGGGACGTGACCCCAGCCTCACACAGGGAACTGTCCCCAGCCTCACTCACAGTGACCTGCAACCAGCCTAATGCAAAGACCCACCCCCAGCCTCACACAGACACCTGCCCCCAGCCTCACACAGGGAGACCTGCCCACAGCCTCACACACAGAGACCTGCCACCAGCCTCACACACGGAGACCTGCCCCCAGCCCCACACACGGAGACCTGCCCCCAGCCTCACACACAGAGACCTACCCCCAGCCTCACACTGAGACCTACCACCAGCCTCACACAGGGACCTGCCCCCAGCCTCACACAGAGACCTGCCCCCAGCCTCACACAGAGACCTGCCCCCAGCCTCACACACAGAGACCAGCCCCCAGCCTCACACACAGAGACCTGCCCCCAGCCTCACACACGGAGACCTGCCCCCAGCCTCACACACGGAGACCTGCCCCCAGCCTCACACACAGAGACCTGCCCCCAGTCAAACACAGAGACCTGCCCCCACACTCACACACAGAGACCTGCCCCCAGCCTCAGACAGGAACCAGACCCCAGCCTCACACAGAGACCTGCCTCCAGCCTCATACAGAGACCTGCCCCCAGCCTCACACAAAGAGACCTCCCCAAAGCCACACTCAGGGACCTACACCCAGCCTCACACAGAGACCTGCCCCCAGCCTCACACAGGGACCTGCACCGAGCCTCACACAGGGACCTGACCCCAGCCTCACACAGGGACCTCACCCCAGCCTCACACAGAGACCTAACCCCAGCCTCACACACAGAGACCTGCCCCCAGCCTCACACACAGAGACCTGTCCCCAGCCTCACACACAGTGACCTGCCCCCAGCCTCACACAGAGACCTGCCCCCAACGTCACACAGGGACCTACCCCCAGCCTCACGCAGAGACTTGCCCCAGCTTCACACAGAGACCTACCCCCAGCCTCACACACAGAGACCTACCCCCATCCTCACAGAGGGACCTGCCCCCAGCCTCACACAGAGACCGGCCCCCAGCCTCACACACAGAGACCTGCCCCCAGTCACTCACACAGAGACCTGCCCCCAGCCTCACACACAGAGATCTGCCCCCAGCCTCACACACAGAGATCTGCCCCCAGTCTCACACACAGGGACCTGCCCTCATCCTCACACACAGAGAGCTGCCCCCTGCCTCACACAGAGACCTGTCCCCATCTCACACAGGGACCAGCCCCCAGCCTCAGACACAGAGACCTGCCCCCAGCCTCACACAGAGACTTGCCCCCATCTCACACAGGGACCAGTCCCCAGCCTCACACAGAGACCTGCCCCCAGCCTCACACAGAGACCTGCCCCCAGCCTCACAAAGAGACCTGCCCCCAACCTCACACACAGAGACCTGCCCCCAGCCTCACACACAGAGACCTGCCCCCAGCCTCACACACAGAGACCTGCCCCCAGCCTCACACACAGAAACCAACCCCAGCCTCACACAGAGACCTGCCCCCAGCCTCACACACAGAGACCTGTCCCCACACTCAATCACAGAGACCTGCCCCCAGCCTCAGACAGGAACCAGACCCCAGCCTCACTCAGGGACCTACCACCAGCCTCACACAGAGACCTGCCCCCACCCTCACACAGGTACGTGACCCCAGCCTCACACAGGGACGTGACCCCAGCCTCACACAGGGACGTGACCCCAGCCTCACACAGGGAACTGTCCCCAGCCTCACTCACAGTGACCTGCAACCAGCCTAATGCAAAGACACACCCCCAGCCTCACACAGACACCTGCCCCCAGCCTCACACAGGGAGACCTGCCCACAGCCTCACACACAGAGACCTGCCCCAAGCCTCAGACACAGAGACCTGCCCCCAGCCTCACACAGAGACCTGCCCCCAGCCTCACACAGAGACCTGCCCCCAGCCTCACACACAGAGACCTGCCCCCAGCCTCAGACACAGAGACCTGCCCCCAGCCTCACACAGGAACCTGCCCCCAGCCTCACACACAGAGACCTACCCCCAGCCTCACACACAGAGACCTGTCCCCAGCCTCACACAGAGACCTGCCCCCAACGTCACACAGGGACCTACCCCCAGCCTCACGCAGAGACTTGCCCCAGCCTCACACAGAGACCTACCCCCAGCCTCACACACAGAGACCTGCCCGCAGCCTCACACAGAGACCGGCCCCCAGCCTCACACACAGAGATCTGCCCCCAGCCTCACACACAGAGATCTGCCCCCAGTCTCACACACAGGGACCTGCCCTCATCCTCACACACAGAAAGCAGCCCCCTGCCTCACACTGAGACCTGTCCCCATCTCACACAGGGACCAGCCCCCAGCCTCAGACACAGAGACCTGCCCCCAGCCTCACACAGGGACCTGCCCCCAGCCTCACACACAGAGACCTGCCCCCAGCCTCACACAGAGACTTGCCCCCATCTCACACAGGGACCAGTCCCCAGCCTCACACAGAGACCTGCCCCCAGCCTCACACAGAGACTTGCCCCCATCTCACACAGGGACCAGTCCCCAGCCTCACACACAGAGACCTGCCCCCAGCCTCACACAGAGACCTGCCCCCAGCCTCACACAGAGACCTGCCCCCAACGTCACTCAGGGACCTGCCCCCAACCTCACACACAGGGACCTGCCCCCAGCCTCACACACAGTGATCTACCCCCAGCCTAATACAGAGACCTGTCCGTAGCCTCACACAGAGACCGGTCCCCAGCCTCACACAGAGTGTCTTGCCCCCAGTCACACACAGGGACTTGGACCCAACTTCAAACAGGGACCAGATCCCAGCCTTACACAAACACCTGACCCCAGCCTTACACATGGACCAGATCACAGCCACACAGTGACCTGCCCCCAGCCTCACACACAGAGACCTGCCCCCAGCCTCACACAGAGACCTGCCCCCAGCCTCAGACAGGAACCAGACCCCAGCCTCACTCAGGGACCTACCACCAGCCTCACACAGAGACCTGCCCCCACCCTCACACAGGTACGTGACCCCATCTCACACAGGGACCTGCCCCCAGCCTCACACAGAGACCGGCCCCCAGCCTCACACATGGATCTGCCCCCAGCCTCACACACAGAGAGCTGCCCCCAGCCTCACACAGAGACCTGTCCCCATCTCACACAGGGACCTGCCCCCAGCCTCAGGCACAGAGACCTGCCCCCAGCCTCACACAGGAACCTGCCCCCAGCCTCACACAGAGACTTGACCCCATCTCACACAGGGACCAGCCCCCAGCCTCACACAGAGACTTGCACCCAGCCTCACACTGAGACCTAACCCCAGCCTCACACACAGAGACTTGCCCCCAGCCTCACACACAGAGACCTGTCCCCAGCCTCACACACAGTGACCTGCCCCCAGCCTCACACAGAGACCTGCCCCCAACGTCACACAGGGACCTACCCCCAGCCTCACGCAGAGACTTGCCCCAGCTTCACACAGAGACCTACCCCCAGCCTCACACACAGAGACCTACCCCCATCCTCACAGAGGGACCTGCCCCCAGCCTCACACAGAGACCGGCCCCCAGCCTCACACACAGAGACCTGCCCCCAGTCACTCACACAGAGACCTGCCCCCAGCCTCACACACAGAGATCTGCCCCCAGCCTCACACACAGAGATCTGCCCCCAGTCTCACACACAGGGACCTGCCCTCATCCTCACACACAGAGAGCTGCCCCCTGCCTCACACAGAGACCTGTCCCCATCTCACACAGGGACCAGCCCCCAGCCTCAGACACAGAGACCTGCCCCCAGCCTCACACAGAGACTTGCCCCCATCTCACACAGGGACCAGTCCCCAGCCTCACACAGAGACCTGCCCCCAGCCTCACACAGAGACCTGCCCCCAGCCTCACAAAGAGACCTGCCCCCAACCTCACACACAGAGACCTGCCCCCAGCCTCACACACAGAGACCTGCCCCCAGCCTCACACACAGAGACCTGCCCCCAGCCTCACACACAGAAACCAACCCCAGCCTCACACAGAGACCTGCCCCCAGCCTCACACACAGAGACCTGTCCCCACACTCAATCACAGAGACCTGCCCCCAGCCTCAGACAGGAACCAGACCCCAGCCTCACTCAGGGACCTACCACCAGCCTCACACAGAGACCTGCCCCCACCCTCACACAGGTACGTGACCCCAGCCTCACACAGGGACGTGACCCCAGCCTCACACAGGGACGTGACCCCAGCCTCACACAGGGAACTGTCCCCAGCCTCACTCACAGTGACCTGCAACCAGCCTAATGCAAAGACACACCCCCAGCCTCACACAGACACCTGCCCCCAGCCTCACACAGGGAGACCTGCCCACAGCCTCACACACAGAGACCTGCCCCCAGCCTCACACACGGAGACCTGCCCACAGCCTCACACACAGAGACCTGCCCCAAGCCTCACACACGGAGACCTGCCCCCAGCCTCAGACACAGAGACCTGCCCCCAGCCTCACACAGAGACCTGCCCCCAGCCTCACACAGAGACCTGCCCCCAGCCTCACACACAGAGACCTGCCCCCAGCCTCAGACACAGAGACCTGCCCCCAGCCTCACACAGGAACCTGCCCCCAGCCTCACACACTGAGACCTACCCCCAGCCTCACACACAGAGACCTACCCCCAGCCTCACACACAGAGACCTGTCCCCAGCCTCACACAGAGACCTGCCCCCAACGTCACACAGGGACCTACCCCCAGCCTCACGCAGAGACTTGCCCCAGCCTCACACAGAGACCTACCCCCAGCCTCACACACAGAGACCTACCCCCATCCTCACAGAGGGACCTGCCCGCAGCCTCACACAGAGACCGGCCCCCAGCCTCACACACAGAGATCTGCCCCCAGCCTCACACACAGAGATCTGCCCCCAGTCTCACACACAGGGACCTGCCCTCATCCTCACATACAGAGAGCAGCCCCCTGCCTCACACTGAGACCTGTCCCCATCTCACACAGGGACCAGCCCCCAGCCTCAGACACAGAGACCTGCCCCCAGCCTCACACAGGGACCTGCCCCCAGCCTCACACACAGAGACCTGCCCCCAGCCTCACACAGAGACTTGCCCCCATCTCACACAGGGACCAGTCCCCAGCCTCACACAGAGACCTGCCCCCAGCCTCACACAGAGACTTGCCCCCATCTCACACAGGGACCAGTCCCCAGCCTCACACACAGAGACCTGCCCCCAGCCTCACACAGAGACCTGCCCCCAGCCTCACACAGAGACCTGCCCCCAACGTCACTCAGGGACCTGCCCCCAACCTCACACACAGGGACCTGCCCCCAGCCTCACACACAGTGATCTACCCCCAGCCTAATACAGAGACCTGTCCGTAGCCTCACACAGAGACCGGTCCCCAGCCTCACACAGAGTGTCTTGCCCCCAGTCACACACAGGGACTTGGACCCAACTTCAAACAGGGACCAGATCCCAGCCTTACACAAACACCTGACCCCAGCCTTACACATGGACCAGATCACAGCCACACAGTGACCTGCCCCCAGCCTCACACACAGAGACCTGCCCCCAGCCTCACACAGAGACCTGCCCCCAGCCTCAGACAGGAACCAGACCCCAGCCTCACTCAGGGACCTACCACCAGCCTCACACAGAGACCTGCCCCCACCCTCACACAGGTACGTGACCCCAGCCTCACACAGGGACGTGACCCCAGCCTCACACAGGGAACTGTCCCCAGCCTCACTCACAGTGACCTGCAACCAGCCTAATGCAAAGACCCACCCCCAGCCTCACACAGACACCTGCCCCCAGCCTCACACAGGGAGACCTGCCCACAGCCTCACACACAGAGACCTGCCACCAGCCTCACACACGGAGACCTGCCCCCAGCCCCACACACGGAGACCTGCCCCCAGCCTCACACACAGAGACCTACCCCCAGCCTCACACTGAGACCTACCACCAGCCTCACACAGGGACCTGCCCCCAGCCTCACACAGAGACCTGCCCCCAGCCTCACACAGAGACCTGCCCCCAGCCTCACACACAGAGACCAGCCCCCAGCCTCACACACAGAGACCTGCCCCCAGCCTCACACACGGAGACCTGCCCCCAGCCTCACACACGGAGACCTGCCCCCAGCCTCACACACAGAGACCTGCCCCCAGTCAAACACAGAGACCTGCCCCCACACTCACACACAGAGACCTGCCCCCAGCCTCAGACAGGAACCAGACCCCAGCCTCACACAGAGACCTGCCTCCAGCCTCATACAGAGACCTGCCCCCAGCCTCACACAAAGAGACCTCCCCAAAGCCACACTCAGGGACCTACACCCAGCCTCACACAGAGACCTGCCCCCAGCCTCACACAGGGACCTGCACCGAGCCTCACACAGGGACCTGACCCCAGCCTCACACAGGGACCTCACCCCAGCCTCACACAGAGACCTACCCCCAGCCTCACACAGAGACCTGGCCCAAGCCTCACACACAGGGACCTGCCCCCAGCCTCACACAGGGTCCAGCCCCCAGCCTCACACACAGAGACCTGCCCCCAGCCTCACACACAGACACCAGCCCCCAGCCTCACACACAGACACCAGCCCCCAGCTCGACACACAGAGACCAGTCCCCAGCCTCACACATAGAGACCTGCCCCCAGCCTCACATACATGGATCTGCACCCAGCCTCACACAGGGTCCTACCTCCAGTCACACAGAGAGACCAGCCCCCATCCACACACAGAAACCAACCCCCAAGTTCACACAAGGAACTGCTCCCCAGCCTCAGACAGAGACCAACCCCCAGCCTCACACACAGAGACCTGACCCCAGCCTAAGACACAGAGTCAGGTCCCCTGCTTCACATCGAAACCTCCCCAAGCCTCAAACACAGGGACCGACACCCAGCCTCACACACAGAGACCTGCCCCCAGTCACACAGAGGGACATGGACACAACTTCACACAGGGACCAGACCCCAGCCTCATACAGACACCTGCACCCAGCCTCACCCAGAGACATGCCCCCAGCCTCACACACAGTGACCTACCCCCAGCCTCACACAGAGACATACCACCAGCCTCACACAGAGACCTGACCCCAGCCTCACACAGAGACCTGACCCCAGCCTCACACAGAGACCTACACCCAGCCTCACACAGACACCTGCCCACAGCCTCACACAGAGACCTACCCCCAGCCTCACACAGAGACATACCACCAGCCTCACACAGAGACCTGACCCCAGCCTCACACAGAGACCTACACCCAGCCTCACACAGACACCTGCCCACAGCCTCACACAGAGACCTGCCCCCAGCCTCACATACAGAGACATGTCCCCAGCCTCACACACAGGGACCTGCCCCCAGCCTCACACCCAGGGCCCTGCCCCCAGCCTCACACACAGAGACCAGCCTCAAGTCAAACACACAGAGACCTGCCCCCAGCCTCAAACAGAGACCTACCCCCAGCCTCACACAGAGACCTACCCCCAACCTCACACATGAACCTGCCCCAGCCTCAGACAGGAACGAGACCCCAGCCACACACAGGGACTTGCCCCCAGCTTCACACAGGGACCAGCCCCCAGCCTCACAAACAGAGACCTGCCCCCAGCCTCACACACAGAGACCTACCTCCAGTCACACAGAGAGACCAGACCCCACCCTCACACAGAAACCAACTCCCAAGTTCACACAAGGAACTGCTCCCCAGCCTCACACAGAGACCAACCCCCAGCCTCACATTCAGAGACCTGACCCCAGCCTAAAACACAGAGTCCAGTCCTCAGACTCACATCGAAAACTCGCCAAGCCTCACACACAGAGACCTACACCCAGTCACATAGAGGGAAATGGACCAAACTTCACACAGGGACCAGACCCCAGCCTCACACAGACCCTGCCCCCAGTCTCACCCAGAGAGCTGCCCCCAGCCTCACACACAGTGACCTACCCCCAGCCTCACACAGAGACATACCACCAGCCTCACACAGAGACCTGACCCCAGCCTCACACAGAGACCTACACCCAGCCTCACACAGACACCTGCCCACAGCCTCACACAGAGACCTGCCCCCAGCCTCACATACAGAGACATGTCCCCAGCCTCACACACAGGGACCTGCCCCCAGCCTCACACCCAGGGCCCTGCCCCCAGCCTCACACACAGAGACCAGCCTCAAGTCAAACACACAGAGACCTGCCCCCAGCCTCAAACAGAGACCTACCCCCAGCCTCACACAGAGACCTACCCCCAACCTCACACATGAACCTGCCCCAGCCTCAGACAGGAACGAGACCCCAGCCACACACAGGGACTTGCCCCCAGCTTCACACAGGGACCAGCCCCCAGCCTCACAAACAGAGACCTGCCCCCAGCCTCACACACAGAGACCTACCTCCAGTCACACAGAGAGACCAGACCCCACCCTCACACAGAAACCAACTCCCAAGTTCACACAAGGAACTGCTCCCCAGCCTCACACAGAGACCAACCCCCAGCCTCACATTCAGAGACCTGACCCCAGCCTAAAACACAGAGTCCAGTCCTCAGACTCACATCGAAAACTCGCCAAGCCTCACACACAGAGACCTACACCCAGTCACATAGAGGGAAATGGACCAAACTTCACACAGGGACCAGACCCCAGCCTCACACAGACCCTGCCCCCAGTCTCACCCAGAGAGCTGCCCCCAGCCTCACACACAGTGACCTACCCCCAGCCTCACACAGAGACCTACCCTCAACCTCACATACAGAGACCTGTCCCCAGCCTCACACACAGAGACATGTCCCCAGTCTCACACACAGAGACCTGCCCTGAGCCTCACACACAGAAACCTGCCCCCAGCCTCAGACCCAGGGACCTGCCCCCAGCTTCACACAGAGACCAGCCCCCAGCCTCACACACAGAGACCAGCCCCAAGTCAAACACACAGAGACCTGCCCCCAGCCTCACACAGAGACCTACCCCCAGCCTCACGCAGAGACCTACCCCAAGCCTCACACACAGGGACCTGCCCCCAGCCTCACACACAGAGACCTGCCCCCAGCATCGCATAGGGAGCTGCCCCTAGCCTCACACACAGAGACCTGCCCCCAGCCTAAATCAAAGACCCACCCCCAGCCTCACACAGAGACCTACCCCCAGCCTCACACAGGGACCTACCCCCAGCCTCACACAGAGACTTGCCCCAGCCTCACACAGAGACCTACCCCCAGCCTCACACACGGAGACCTACCCCCATCCTCACACAGGGACCTGCCCCCAGCCTCACACATGGATCTGCCCCCAGCCTCACACACAGAGACCTGCCCCCAGCCTCACACATGGATCTGTCCCCAGCCTCACACACAGAGATCTGCACCCAGCCTCACACACAGGGACCTGTCCTCATTCTCACACAGAGACCTGCCCCCAACCTCACACAGAGACCGGCCCCAGTCAAACACACAGAGACCTGCCCCAAGTCAAACACACAGAGACCTGCCCCCAGCCTCACACAGAGACCTGCCCCAGTCAAACATACAGAGACCTGCCCCCAGCGTCACACAGAGACCTGCCCCCAACCTCACACAGAGACCTACTCCCAGCCTAAATCAAAGACCCACCCCCAGCCTCACGCAGAGACCTACCCCCAGCCTCACACAGGGACCTACCCCCAGTCTCACACAGAGACTTGCCGCAGCCTCACACAGAGACCTACCCCCAGCCTCACACACAGAGACCTACCCCCATCCTCACACAGGGACCTGCCCCCAGCCTCACACATGGATCTGCCCCCAGCCTCACACACAGAGACCTGCCCCCAGTCACTCACACAGAGACCTGCCCCCAGCCTCACACATGGATCTGCCCCCAGCCTCTCACACAGAGATCTGCACGCAGCCTCACACACAGGGACCTGCCCTCATTCTCACACAGAGACCTGCCCCCAGCCAAACACACAGACACCTGCCCCCAGCCTGACACACAGAGACCTGCCCCCAGCCTCACACAGAGACCTGGCCCAAGCCTCACACACAGGGACCTGCCCCCAGCCTCACACACAGAGACCTGCCCCCAGCATCACATAGGGACCTGGCCCCAGCCTCACACACAGAGACCTGCCCCCAGCCTAAATCAAAGACCCACCCCCAGCCTCACGCAGAGACCTACCCCCAGCCTCACACAGGGACCTACCCCCAGCCTCACACAGAGACTTGCCCCAGCCTCACACAGAGACCTACCCCCATCCTCACACACAGAGACCTACCCCCATCCTCACACAGGGACCTGCCCCCAGCCTCACACATGGATCTGCCCCCAGCCTCACACACAGAGACCTGCCCCCAGTCACTCACACAGAGACCTGCCCCCAGCCTCACACACAGAGATCTGCACCCAGCCTCGCACACAGGGACCTGCCCTCAACCTCACACAGAGGGACCTGCCCTCATCCTCACACAGAGACCTGCCCCCAGCCAAACACACAGACACCTGCCCGCAGCCTCACACACAGAGACCTGCCCCCAACCTCACACACAGAGACCTGCCCCCAGCCTCACACACAGAGACCGGTCCCCACACTCACTCACAGAGACTTGCCCCCAGCCTCAGACATAAAACCAGACCCCAGCCACACTCAGGGACCTACGACCAGCCTCACACAGAGACCTGCCCCGAGCCTCACACAGGGACGTGACCCCAGCCTCACACAGGGAACTGTCCCCAGCCTCACTCACAGTGACCTGCCCCCAGCCTAATACAAAGTGACCTACCCCCAGCCTCACACACAGAGACCTGCCCCCAACCTCACAAACGGAGACCTGCCCCCAGCCTCACACTCGGAGACCTGCACCCAGCCTCACACACAGAGACCTGCCCACAGCCTCACAAACGGAGACCTGCCCCCAGCCTCACACTCGGAGACCTGCACCCAGCCTCACACAGAGACCTGCCCCCAGCCTCACACAGAGACCTACCCCCAGCCTCACACAGAGACCTGCCCCCAGCCTCACACAGAGAGACCTGCCCCTATCTCACACAGGGACCTGCCGGCAGCCTCACACAGAGACCTGCCCCCAGCCTCACACAGAGACCTGCCCCCAGCCTCACACACAGAGACCTACCCCCAGCCTTACACAGAGACCTACCCTCAGCCTCACACAGAGACCTACCCCCAGCCTCAGAGGGACCAGAACCCCCCCTCACACAGGGACCAGCCCGCAGCCTCACACACAGATACCTGCCCCGAGCCTCACACACAGAGACCTGCCCCCAACCTCACACAGAGACCGGCCCCCAACCTCACAGAGAGACCTGCCCCAGTCAAACACACAGAGACCTGCCCCAGCCTCACACAGAGACCTGCCCCCAACCTCACAGAGAGACCTGCCCCAGTCAAACATACAGAGACCTGCCCCAGCCTCACACAGAGAACTGCCCCCAGCCTCACACACACAGACCTGCCCCCAGCCTCACACACAGAGACCTGCCCCCAGCTTCACATACGGAGGCCTGCCCCCAGCCTCACAGAGACCTGCCCCCAGCCTCACACAGAGAGCTGCCCCCAGCCTCACACAGAGACCTGCCTCCAGCCTCACACAGTGACCTGCCTCCAGCCTCACACAGTGACCTGCCTCCAGCCTCACACAATGACCTGCCCCCAGCCACACACAGAGACCTACCCCCAGCCTCACACACAGAGACCTGTCCCCACACTCACAGAGACCTGCCCCCAGCCTCAGACAGGAACCAGACCCCAGCCTCACACAGAGTCCTGCCTCCAGCCTCATACAGAGACCTGCCCCCAGCCTCACACAAAGAGACCTCCCCAAAGCCTCACTCAGGGACCTACCCCCAGCCTCACACAGAGACCTGCCCCCAGTCTCACACAGGGACCTGCACCCTGCTCACACAGGGAACTGACCCCAGCCTCACACAGGGACCTGACCCCAGCCTCACACAGGGACCTCACCCCAGCCTCACACAGAGACCTACCCCCAGCCTCACATACAGAGACCTGCCCCCAGCCTCACACAGAGAAATAACCCCAGCCTCACACAGAGACCTGCCCCCAGCCTCACACAGAGACCTGCCCACAGCCTCAAACAGAGACATGCCCACAGCCTCACACAGTGACCAGCGCCCAGCCTCACACACAGAGACCAGCCACAAGTCAAACACACAGAGACCTGCACCCAGCCTCACACAGAGACCTGCCCACAGCCTCACACAGAGGGACCTGCCCCAAGCCTCACACCCAGGGACCTGCCCCCAGCCTCACACCCAGGGACCTGCACCCAGCTTCACACAGTGACCAGCGCCCTGCCTCACACACAGAGACCAGCCACAAGTCAAACACACAGAGACCTGCCCCCAGCCTCACACAGAGACCTACCCCCAGCCTCACAGAGAGACCTACCCCCAGCCTCAGACAGAGACCTGGCCCTAGCCTCACACACAGGGACCTGCCCCCAGCCTCACACATGAACCTGCCCCCAGCCTCAGACAGGAACCAGACCCCAGCCACACACAGGGACCTGCCCCCAGCCTCACACAGGGACCTGCCCCCAGCCTCACACACAGAGACCAGCCCCCAGCCTCACACACAGAGACCAACCCCCAGCGTCACACAGAGACCTGCCCCCAACCTCACACAGAGACCTACTACCAGCCTAAATCAAAGACCCACCCCCAGCCTCACGCAGAGACCTACCCCCAGCCTCACACAGGGACCTACCCCCAGTCTCACACAGAGACTTGCCGCAGCCTCACACAGAGACCTACCCCCAGCCTCACACACAGAGACCTACCCCCATCCTCACACAGGGACCTGCCCCCAGCCTCACACATGGATCTGCCCCCAGCCTCACACACAGAGACCTGCCCCCAGTCACTCACACAGAGACCTGCCCCCAGCCTCACACATGGATCTGCCCCCAGCCTCTCACACAGAGATCTGCACCCAGCCTCACACACAGGGACCTGCCCTCATTCTCACACAGAGACCTGCCCCCAGCCAAACACACAGACACCTGCCCCCAGCCTGACACACAGAGACCTGCCCCCAGCCTCACACAGAGACCTGGCCCAAGCCTCACACACAGGGACCTGCCCCCAGCCTCACACACAGAGACCTGCCCCCAGCATCACATAGGGACCTGGCCCCAGCCTCACACACAGAGACCTGCCCCCAGCCTAAATCAAAGACCCACCCCCAGCCTCACGCAGAGACCTACCCCCAGCCTCATACAGAGACCTACCCCCAGCCTCACACAGAGACCTACCCCCAGCCTCACACACAGAGACCTACCCCCATCCTCACACAGGGACCTGCCCCCAGCCTCACACATGGATCTGCCCCCAGCCTCACACACAGAGACCTGCCCCCAGTCACTCACACAGAGACCTGCCCCCAGCCTCACACACAGAGATCTGCACCCAGCCTCGCACACAGGGACCTGCCCTCAACCTCACACAGAGGGACCTGCCCTCATCCTCACACAGAGACCTGCCCCCAGCCAAACACACAGACACCTGCCCGCAGCCTCACACACAGAGACCTGCCCCCAGCCTCACACACAGAGATCTGCACCCAGCCTCGCACACAGGGACCTGCCCTCAACCTCACACAGAGGGACCTGCCCTCATCCTCACACAGAGACCTGCCCCCAGCCAAACACACAGACACCTGCCCGCAGCCTCACACACAGAGACCTGCCCCCAGCCTCACACACAGAGACCTGCCCCCAGCCTCACACACAGAGACCGGTCCCCACACTCACAGAGACTTGCCCCCAGCCTCAGACAAAAACCAGACCCCAGCCACACTCAGGGACCTACGACCAGCCTCACACAGAGACCTGCCCCGAGCCTTACACAGGGACGTGACCCCAGCCTCACACAGGGAACTGTCCCCAGCCTCACTCACAGTGACCTGCCCCCAGCCTAATACAAAGACCCACCCCCAGCCTCAAACAGAGACCTGCCCGCAGCCTCACACACAGAGACCTGCCCACAGCCTCACAAACGGAGACCTGCCCCCAGCCTCACACACGGAGACCTGCCCCCAGCCTCACACACAGAGACCTGCCCCCAGCCTCACACAGAGACCTGCCCCCTGCCTCACACACAGAGACCTGCCCCCAGCCTCACACACGGAGACCTGCACCCAGCCTCACACACAGAGACCTACCCCCAGCCTCACACAGTGACCTGCCCCCAGCCTCACACAGAGACCTGCCCCCAGCCTCACTCACAGAGACCTACCCCCAGCCTCACACAGTGACCTGCCCCCAGCCTCACACAGAGACCTGCCCCCAGCCTCACACAGAGACCTGCCCCCAGCCTCACACAGAGACCTGCCCCCATCTCACACAGAGACCTGCCTGCAGCCTCACACAGAGACCTGCCCCCAGCCTCACACAGAGACCTGCCCCCAGCCTCACACACAGAGACCTACCCCCAGCCTTACACAGAGACCTACCCTCAGCCTCACACAGAGACCAGCCCCCAGCCTCACACAGAGTGACCTGCCCCCAGCCTCAGAGGGACCAGAACCCCCCCTCACACAGGGACCAGCCCCCAGCCTCACACACAGAGACCTGCCCGAGCCTCACACACAGAGACCTGCCCCCAGCCTCACACAGAGACCTGCCCCCAGCTTCACATACGGAGGCCTGCCCCCAGCCTCACAGAGACCTGCCCCCAGCCTCACACAGAGACCTACCCACAGCCTCACACACAGACCTGCCCCCAGCCTCACACAGAGACCTGCCCCCAGCCTCACACACAGACCTGCCCCCAGCCTCACACAGAGACCTGCCTCCAGCCTCACACAGTGACCTGCCCCCAGAAGCACACACAGACCTGCCCCCAGCCACACACAGAGACCTACCCCCAGCCTCACACACAGAGACCTGTCCCCACACTCACAAACAGAGACCTGCCCCCAGCCTCAGACAGGAACCAGACCCCAGCCTCACACAGAGTCCTGCCTCCAGCCTCATACAGAGACCTGCCCCCAGCCTCACACAAAGAGACCTCCCCAAAGCCTCACTCAGGGACCTCCCAACAGCCTCACACAGAGACCTGCCTCCAGCCTCATACAGAGACCTGCCCCCAGCCTCACACAAAGAGACCTCCCCAAAGCCTCACTCAGGGACCTACCCCCAGCCTCACACAGAGACCTGCCCCCAGCCTCACACAGGGACCTGACCCCAGCCTCACACAGGGACCTACCCCCAGCCTCACACAGAGACCTGCCCCCAGTCTCACACAGGGACCTGACCCCAGCCTCACACAGGGACCTGACCCCAGCCTCACACAGGGACCTACCCCCAGCCTCACATACAGAGACCTGCCCCCAGCCTCACACAGAGACCTGCCCACAGCCTCAAACAGAGACATGCCCACAGCCTCACACAGAGACCTGCCCCCAGCCTCACACAGAGAACTACCCCCAGCCTCACACAGAGACCTGCCCACAGCCTCACACAGAGGGACCTGCCCCAAGCCTCACACCCAGGGACCTGCACCCAGCTTCACACAATGACCAGCACCCAGCCTCACACACAGAGACCAACCCCCAGCCTCACACCAGAGACCTGCCTCCAGCCTCACATACATGGACCTGAACCCAGCCTCACACAGAAACCAACCCCCAAGTTCACACAAGGAACTGCTCCCCAGCCTCACACAGAGACCAACCCCCAGCCTCACACACAGAGACCTACACCCAGTCACACAGAGTGACATGGACCAAACTTCACACAGGGACCAGACTAGAGCCTCACATAGAGACCTGCCCCCAGTCTCACCCAGAGACCTGCCCCCAGCCTCACACACAAAGACCTGCCCCCAGTCTCACACAGAGACCTGCCCCCAACCTCACACACAGAGACCTGTCCCCAGTCTCACACCCAGGGACCTGCCCCCAGCTTCACACAGAGACCAGTCCCCAGGCTCACACACAGAGACCAGCCCCAAGTCAAACACACAGAGACCTGCCCCCAGCCTCACACACACAGATCAGCCCCCAGCCTCACACACAGAGACCTTCCCCCAGCCTCAGACAGGAACCAGACCCCAGCCTCACACAGAGACCTGCCCCCAGCATCACACAAAGAGACATCCCCAAAGCCACACTCAGGGACCTACTACCAGCCTCACACAGAGACCCACCCCCAGCCTCACACAGAGACCTGCTCCCAGCCTCACACAGAGACATACCCCCAGCCTCACACAGACACCTGCCCACACCCTCACACAGAGACCTGCCCCCAGCCTCACACACAGAGACATGCCCCCAGCCTCACACAGAGACCTGCCCCCAGCCTCACACAGAGACCTGCCCCCAGCCAAACACTTGAACCTGCCCCCAGCCTCACACTTGAACCTGCCCCCAGCCTCAGACAGGAACCAGACCCCAGCCACACACAGGGACCTGCCCCCAGCCTCACACAGGGACCACCCCCAGCCTCACACACAGAGACCTGCCCCCAGCCTCACACACAGAGACCAGCCCCCAGCCTCACACACAGAGACCTGCCCGCAGCCTCACATACATGGACCTGCACCCAGCCTCACACAGAGACCTACCTCCAGTCACACAGAGAGACCAGCTCCCACCCTCACATAGAGACCAGCCCCCAGCCTCACACAGAGTGACCTGCCCCCAGCCTCAGAGGGACCAGAACCCCCCCTCACACAGGGACCAGCCCCCAGCCTCACACAGAGACCTGCCCACAGCCTCACACAGAGGGACCTGCCCCAAGCCTCACACCCAGGGACCTGCACCCAGCTTCACACAATGACCAGCACCCAGCCTCACACACAGAGACCAACCCCCAGCCTCACACCAGAGACCTGCCTCCAGCCTCACATACATGGACCTGAACCCAGCCTCACACAGAAACCAACTCCCAAGTTCACACAAGGAACTGCTCCCCAGCCTCACACAGAGACCAACCCCCAGCCTCACACACAGAGACCTACACCCAGTCACACAGAGTGACATGGACCAAACTTCACACAGGGACCAGACTAGAGCCTCACATAGAGACCTGCCCCCAGTCTCACCCAGAGACCTGCCCCCAGCCTCACACACAAAGACCTACCCCCAGCCTCACACAGAGACCTGCCCCCAACCTCACACACAGAGACCTGTCCCCAGTCTCACACCCAGGGACCTGCCCCCAGCTTCACACAGAGACCAGCCCCCAGGCTCACACACAGAGACCAGCCCCAAGTCAAACACACAGAGACCTGCCCCCAGCCTCACACACACAGATCAGCCCCCAGCCTCACACACAGAGACCTTCCCCGAGCCTCAGACAGGAACCAGACCCCAGCCTCACACAGAGACCTGCCCCCAGCATCACACAAAGAGACATCCCCAAAGCCACACTCAGGGACCTACTACCAGCCTCACACAGAGACCCACCCCCAGCCTCACACAGAGACCTGCTCCCAGCCTCACACAGAGACATACCCCCAGCCTCACACAGACACCTGCCCACACCCTCACACAGAGACCTGCCCCCAGCCTCACACACAGAGACATGCCCCCAGCCTCACACACAGGGACCTGCCGCCAGCCTCACACAGAGAC
The DNA here is from genome assembly GCA_026770705.1 of Isurus oxyrinchus. NCBI lineage: Eukaryota > Metazoa > Chordata > Chondrichthyes > Lamniformes > Lamnidae > Isurus > Isurus oxyrinchus. The sequence goes on from JANJGN010000033.1 coordinate 820,303, forward strand.
CAGCCCCCAGCGTCACACACAGAGACCAGCCCCAAGTCAAACACACAGAGACCTGCCCCCAGCCTCACACAGAGACCTGCCCCCAGCCTCACACAGAGACCTGCCCCCAGCCAAACACTTGAACCTGCCCCCAGCCTCACACTTGAACCTGCCCCCAGCCTCAGACAGGAACCAGACCCCAGCCACACACAGGGACCTGCCCCCAGCCTCACACAGGGACCACCCCCAGCCTCACACACAGAGACCTGCCCCCAGCCTCACACACAGAGACCAGCCCCCAGCCTCACACACAGAGACCTGCCCGCAGCCTCACATACATGGACCTGCACCCAGCCTCACACAGAGACCTACCTCCAGTCACACAGAGAGACCAGCCCCCACCCTCACATAGAGACCTGCCCCCAGCCTCACACACAGAGACCTGCCCCCAGCCTCACACACAGAGACCTGCCCCCAGCCTCACACACAGAGACCTGACCCCAGCCTCAAACAGGGACCTGACCGGAGCCTCACACACAGAGACCTGCCTCCAGCCTAACACACAGTGACCTGCCCCCAGCCTCAGACAGGAACCAGACCCCAGCCTCACACAGAGACCTGCCCCCAGCCTCACACAGGGACCTACCACCAGCCTCACACGGAGAGACCTCCCCAAAACCTCACTCAGTGACCTACCCACAGCCTCACACACAGAGACCTGCCCCCAGCCTCACACACAGAGACCTGCCTCCAGCCTCACACACAGATACCTTCCCCCTGCCTCACACACAGAGACCTGCCCCCACACTCGCACACAGAGACCAGCCCACAGCCTCAGACAGGAACCAGACCCCAGCCTCACACAGAGACCAGTCGCCAGCCTCATAAAGAGACCTTCCCCCAGCATCACACAAAGAGGCATCCCCAAAGCCACACTCAGGGACCTACTACCAGCCTCACACAGAGACCCACCCCCAGCCTCACACAGAGACCTGCTCCCAGCCTCACACACAGATACCTTCCCCCTGCCTCACACACAGAGACCAGCCCCCACACTCGCACACAGAGACCAGCCCACAGCCTCAGACAGGAACCAGACCCCAGCCTCACACAGAGACCAATCGCCAGCCTCATAAAGAGACCTTCCCCCAGCATCACACAAAGAGGCATCCCCAAAGCCACACTCAGGGACCTACTACCAGCCTCACACAGAGACCCACCCCCAGCCTCACACAGAGACCTGCTCCCAGCCTCACACACAGAGACCTGCCCCCAGCCTCACACACAGAGACCTGCCCCCAGGCTCACACAAAGAGACCTTCCCCCAGCCTCACACACAGAGACCTGCTCCCACACACGCACACAGAGACCAGCCCGCAGCCTCAGACAGGAACCAGACCCCAGCCTCACACAGAGACCAGTCGCCAGCCTCATAAAGAGACCTTCCCCCAGCATCACACAAAGAGACATCCCCAAAGCCACACTCAGGGACCTACTACCAGCCTCACACAGAGAGACCAGCCCCCATCCTCACACAGAAACCAACCCCCAAGTTCACACAAGGAACTGCTCCCCAGCCTCACACAGAGACCAACCCCCAGCCTCACACACAGGGACCAGACCCCAGCCTCACATAGAGACCTGCCCCCAGTCTCACCCAGAGACCTGCCCCCAGCCTCACCCAGAGACCTGCCCCCAGCCTCACACAGAGACCTACACCCAGCCTCACATACAGAGACCTGCCCCAGGCCTCACACACGGAGACCTGTCCCCAGCCACACACACAGAGACCTGTCCCAGCCTCACACACAGAGACCTGCCCCCAGCCTCACACAGAGACCAGCCCCCAGCCTCACACACAGAGACCTGCCCCCAGCCTCACACACAGGGACCTATCCCCACACTCACACACAGAGACCTGCCCCCAGCCTCAGACAGGAACCAGACTCTAGCCTCACACAGAGACCTGCCCCCAGCCTCACACACAGAGACCTGCCTCCAGCCTCACACACAGATACCTTCCCCGCCTCACACACAGAGACCTTCCCCCAGCCTCACACACAGAGACCTGCCCCCACACTCGCACACAGAGACCAGCCCGCAGCCTCAGACAGGAACCAGACCCCAGCCTCACACAGAGACCAGTCGCCAGCCTCATAAAGAGACCTTCCCCCAGCATCACACAAAGAGGCATCCCCAAAACCACACTCAGGGACCTACTACCAGCCTCACACAGAGATCCACCCCCAGCCTCACACAGAGACCTGCTCCCAGCCTCACACACAGAGACCTGCCCCCAGCCTCAGACAAAGAGACCTTCCCCCAGCCTCACACACAGAGACCTGCCCCCACACTCGCACACAGAGACCTGCCCCCAGCCTCAGACAGGAACCAGACCCCAGCCTCACACAGAGACCAGTCGCCAGCCTCATAAAGAGACCTTCCCCCAGCATCACACAAAGAGACATCCCCAAAGCCACACTCAGGGACCTACTACCAGCCTCACACAGAGAGACCAGCCCCCATCCTCACACAGAAACCAACCCCCAAGTTCACACAAGGAACTGCTCCCCAGCCTCACACAGAGACCAACCCCCAGCCTCACACACAGAGTCCAGTCCCCAGCCTCACATCGAAACCTCCCCCAGCCTCACACACAGAGACCTGCCCCCAGTCACACAGAGGGACATGGACCAAACTTCACACAGGGACCAGACCCCAGCCTCACACAGAGACCAGCCCCCAGCCTCACCCAGAGACCTGCCCCCAGTCTCACCCAGAGACCTGCCCCCAGCCTCACCCAGAGACCTGCCCCCAGCCTCACACAGAGACCTACACCCAGCCTCACATACAGAGACCTGTCCCAGGCCTCACACACGGAGACCTGTCCCCAGGCCTCACACACGGAGACCTGTCCCCAGCCTCACACACAGAGACCTGCCCCCAGCCTCACACACAGAGACCTGCCCCCAGCCTCACACACAGAGACCTGCCCCCAGCCTCAGACAGGACCCCAGACCCTAGCCTCACACAGAGACCTGCCCCCAGCCTCACACAGAGGCCTGCCTCCAGCCTCACACAGAGACCTGCCCCCAGCCTCACACACAGAGACCTGCCCCCAGCCTCACACACAAAGACCTGCCCCCAGCCTCACACGAAGTGACCTACCCCTAGCCTCACACAGAGACCTACCCACAGCCTCACATACAGAGACCTGACCCCAGCCTCACACAGAGACATACCCCCAGCCTCACACAGACACCTGCCCCCAGCCTCACACACAGAGACATGCCCCCAGCCTCACACACAGGGACCTGCCGCCAGCCTCACACAGAGACCAGCCGCCAGCCTCACACACAGAGACCAGCCCCAAGTCAAACACACAGAGACCTGCCCCCAGCCTCACACAGAGACCTGCCCCCAGCCTCACACAGAGACCTGCCCCCAGCCTCACACTTGAACCTGCACCCAGCCTCACACTTGAACCTGCCCCCAGCCTCAGACAGGAACCAGACCCCAGCCACACACAGGGACCTGCCCCCAGCCTCACACAGGGACCAGCCCCCAGCCTCACACACAGAGACCTGCCCCCAGCCTCACACACAGAGACCAGCCCCCAGCCTCACACACAGAGACCTGCCCGCAGCCTCACATACATGGACCTGCACCCAGCCTCACACAGAGACCTACCTCCAGTCACACAGAGAGACCAGCCCCCACCCTCACATAGAGACCTGCCCCCAGCCTCACACACAGAGACCTGCCCCCAGCCTCACACACAGAGACCTGCCCCCAGCCTCACACACAGATACCTTCCCCCTGCCTCACACACAGAGACCTGCCCCCACACTCGCACACAGAGACCAGCCCGCAGTCTCAGACAGGAACCAGACCCCAGCCTCACACAGAGACCAGTCGCCAGCCTCATAAAGAGACCTTCCCCCAGCATCACACAAAGAGACATCCCCAAAGCCACACTCAGGGACCTACTACCAGCCTCACACAGAGACCCACCCCCAGGCTCACACAGAGACCTACCCCCAGCTTCACATACAGAGACCTGCCCCCAGCCTCACACAGTGACCTGCCCCAAGCCTCACCCAGAGACCTGACCCCAGCCTCACACAGACACTTGCCCACAGCCTCACACAGAGACCTACCCCCAGCCTCACACAGACACTTGCCCACAGCCTCACACAGAGACCTGACCCCAGCCTCACACAGAGACCTGCCCCCAGCCTCACACAGACACTTGCCCACAGCCTCACACAGAGACCTGACCCCAGCCTGACACACAGAGACCTGTCCCCAGCTTCACACACAGGGACCTGCCCCCAGCCTCACACAAAGAGACCTGCGCCCAGCCTCACACACAGTGACCTGCCCCCAGCCTCACACAGAGACCTGCTCCCAGCCTCACACACAGAGACCTGTACCCACACTCACTCACAGAGACCTGCCCCCAGCCTCAGACAGAAACCAGACCCCAGCACCACTCAGGGATCTACCACCAGCCTCACACAAAGACCTGCCCCCAGCCTCACACAGGGACGTGACCCCAGCCTCACACAGGGAACTGTCCCCAGCCTCACTGACAGTGACCTGCCCCCAGCCTAATACAAAGTGACCTACCCCTAGCCTCACACAGAGACCTATCCCCAGCTTCACATACAGAGACCTGCCCCGAGCCTCACACACAGTGACCTGCCCCAGCCTCACACAGAGACCTGCCCCCAGCCTCACACACAGAGACCTGCCCCCAGCCTCACACACAGAGACCTGCCCCCAGCCTCACACACAGAGACCTGCCCCCATCTCACACAGGGACCTGCCCCCAGCCTCACACAGAGACCTGCCCCCAGCCTCACACACAGAGATCTACCCCCAGCCTCACACAGAGACCTCCCCTCAGCCTCACACAGGGACCTGCCCCCACACTCACATACAGAGACCTACCCCCAGCCTCACACAGAGACCGACCCCCAGCCTCACATAGAGACCAGCCCCGAGCCTCAAACAGAGAGACCTGCACCCAGCCTCACATAGGGACCAGAACCCCCCCTCACACAGGGACCAGCCCCCAGACTCACACACAGAAACCTGCCCCCAGCCTCACACACAGAGTCCCCCCAGCCTCAATCACAAAGACCTGCCCCCAACCTCACACAGGGACATACCCTCAGCCTCACAGATACCTGCCCCCAACCTCACACAGAGACATGACCCAGTCAAACACACAGACCTGTCCCCAGCCTCACACAAAGAGACCTGCCCCCAGCCTCACACACAGAGACCTGTACCCACACTCACACACAGAGACCTGCCCCCAGCCTCACACACAGAGACCTGTACCCACACTCACACACAGAGACCTGACCCCAGCCTCAGACAGAAACCAGACCCCAGCACCACTCAGGGATCTACCACCAGCCTCACACAAAGACCTGCCCCCAGCCTCACACAGGGACGTGACCCCAGCCTCACACAGGGAACTGTCCCCAGCCTCACTGACAGTGACCTGCCCCCAGCTAATACAAAGTGACCTACCCCTAGCCTCACACAGAGACCTACCCCCAGCTTCACATACAGAGACCTGCCCCCAGCCTCACACAGTGCCCTGCCCCCAGCCTCACACAGAGACCAGCCCCCAGCCTCACACACAGAGACCTGCCCCCAGCCTCACACACAGAGACCTGCCCCCAGCCTCACATACGGAGACCTGCGCCCTGCCTCACACACAGAGACCTACCCCCAGCCTCACACAGAGACCTGCCCCCATCTCACACAGGGACCTGCCCCCAGCCTCACACAGAGACCTGCCCCCAGACTCACACATAGACCTGCCCCCAGCCTCACACACAGAGACCTACCCCCAGCCTCACACAGAGACCTACCCTCAGCCTCACACAGGGACCTGCCCCCACACTCACATACAGAGACCTACCCCCAGCCTCACACAGAGACCGACCCCCAGCCTCACATAGAGACCAGCCCCGAGCCTCAAACAGAGAGACCTGCCCCCAGCCTCACATAGGGACCAGAACCCCCCCTCACACAGGGACCTGCCCCCAGCCTCACACACAGAAACCTGCCCCCAGCCTCACACACAGAGTCCCCCCAGCCTCACTCACAAAGACCTGCCCCCAACCTCACACTGGGACCTACCCCCAGCCTCACACACAGATACCTGCCCCCAACCTCACACAGAGACCTGCCCCAGTCAAACACACAGAGACCTGCCCCCAGTCAAACACACAGAGACCTGCCCCCAGCCTCACACAGAGACCAGCCCCAGTCAAACACACAGAGACCTGCCCCAGTCAAACATACAGAGACCTGCCCCCAGCCTCACATACATGGACCTGCACCCAGCCTCACACAGAGACCTACCCCCAGTCACACAGAGACCTGGCCCCAGCCTCACACACAGAGACCTGCCCCCAGCCTCACACAGAGACCTGCCCCCAGCCTCACACAGAGACCTGACCCCAGCCTCACACAGAGACCTGCCCCCAGCCTCACACACAGAGACCTGCCCCCAGCCTCACACAGAGAACTACCCCCAGCCTCACACACAGAGACCTGCCCCCAGCCTAAATCAAAGACCCACCCCCAGCCTCACACAGATACCTAACCCCAGCTTCACACAGGGACCTACCCCCAGCCTAACACAGAGATCTGCCCCCAGCCTCACACATGGATCTGCCCCCAGCCTCACACACAGAGACCTTCCCCCAGCCTCACACAGAGACCTGGCCCCAGCTTCAGATACGGATGCCTGCCCCCAGCCTCACAAACAGAGACCTGCCCCCAGACTCACACACAGACCTGCCCCCAGCCTCACACAGAGACCTGCCTCCAGCCTCACACAGAGACCTGCCCCCAGCCACACACACAGAGATCTGTCCCCACACTCACACACAGAGACCTGCCCCCAGCCTCAGACAGGAACCAGACCCCAGCCTCACACAGTGACCTGCCTCCAGCCTCATACAGAGACCTGCCCCCAGCCTCACACAAAGAGACCTCCCCAAAGCCTCACACATGAACCTGCCCCCAGCCTCACACAGGAACAAGACCCCAGTCTCACAAAGGGACCAGAACACAGCCTCACACAGAGACCTACCCCCAGCCACAGACAGAGACCTGGCCCTAGCCTCACACACAGGGACCTGCCCCCAGCCTCACACATGAACCTGCCCCCAGCCTCAGACAGGAACCAGACCCCAGCCACACACAGGGACCTGCCCCCAGCCTCACACAGGGATCAGCCCCCAGGCTCACACACAGACACCAGCCCCCAGCCTCACACACAGACACCAGCCCCCAGCCTCACACACAGAGACCTGCCTCCAGCCTCACACACAGAGACCTGCCCCCAGCATCACATACATGGACCTGCACCCAGCCTCACACAGAGACCTACCGCCAGTCACACAGAAAGACCAGCCCCCATCCTCACACAGAATCCAACCCCCAAGGTCACACAAGGAACTGCTCTCCAGCCTCAGACAGAGACCAACCCCCAGTCTCACACACAGAGACCTACACCCAGTCACACAGAGGGACATGGACCCAACTTCACACAGGGACCAGACACCAGCCTCACACAGAGACCTGCCCCCAGCCTCACACACAGTGACCTACCCCCAGCCTCACACAGTGACCTACCCCCAGCCTCACACAGAGACATGCCCCCAGCATCACACAGAGACCTGCCCACAGCCTCACACACAGGGACCTGCCCCCAGCCTCACACACAGAGACCTGCCCCCAGCCTCACAAAGAGACATACCCCCAGCCTCACACAGAGACCTGGCCCCAGCCTCACACAGAGACCTACCCTCAGCCTCACACACAGAGACCTGCCCCCAGCCTAAATCAAAGACCCACCCCCAGCCTCACACAGAGACCTAACCCCAACCTCACACAGGGACCTACCCCCAGCCTCACACAGAGACTTGCCCCAGCCAAACACAGAGATCTGCCCCCAGCCTCACACATGGATCTGCCCCCAGCCTCACACACAGAGACCTGCCCCCAGTCACTCACACAGAGACATGCCCGCAGCCTCACACACAGAGACCTTCCCCCAGCCTCACACAGAGACCTGCCCCCAGCTTCAGATACGGATGCCTGCCCCCAGCCTCACAAACAGAGACCTGCACCCAACCTCACACAGAGACCAGCCCCCAGCCTCACACACAGACCTGCCCCCAGCCTCACACAGAGACCTGCCTCCAGCCTCACACAGAGACCTGCCCCCAGCCTCACACAGGGACCTCACCACAGACTCACACAAAGACCTGCCCCCAGCCTCACACAGAGACCTGCAACCCAGCCTCACAAAGGGACCAGACCCCAGCCTCACACAGAGACCTACCCCCAGCCTCACACATGAACCTGCCCCCAGCCTCACACACAGAGACCTGCAACCCAGCCTCACACAGGTACCAGACCCCAGCCTCGCAAAGGGACCAGACCCCAGCCTCACACAGAGACCTACCCCAGCCTCACACAGAGACCTGGCCCAAGCCTCACACACAGGGACCTGCTCCCAAGCCTCACACATGAAACTGCCCCCAGCCTCAGCCAGGAACCAGACCCCAGCCACACACAGGGACCTGCCCCCAACCTCACACAGGGACCAGCCCCCAGCCTCACACACAGAGACCTGCCCCCAGCCTCACAGACAGAGACCAACCCCCAGCCTCACACACAGACACCAGCCCCCAGCCTCACACACAGAGACCTGCCTCCAGCCTCACACACAGAGACCTGCCCCCAGCCTCACATACATGGACCTGCACCCAGCCTCACACAGAGACCTACCGCCAGTCACACAGAGAGACCAGGCCCCATCCTCACACAGAAACCAACCCCCAAGTTCACACAAGGAACTGCTCCCCAGCCTCACACAGAGACCAACACCCGGCCTCACACACAGAGACCTGACCCCAGCCTTACACACAGAGACCTGCCCCCAGTCACACAGAGACCTGGCCCCAGCCTCACACACAGAGACCTGCCCCCAGCCTAAATCAAAGACCCACCCCCAGCCTCACACAGAGACCTAACCCCAGCCTCACACAGGGACCTACCACCAGCCTCACACAGAGATTTGCCCCAGCCTCACACAGAGACCTGCCTCCAGCCTCACACAGAGACCTGACCCAAGCCTCACACAGGGACCTCACCACAGCCTCACACAAAGACCTGCCCCCAGCCTTACACACACAGACCTGCAACCCAGCCTCACACAGGGACCAGAACCCACCCTCACAAAGGGACCAGACCCCAGCCTCACACAGAGACCTACCCCAGCCTCACACAGAGACCTGGCCCAAGCCTCACACACAGAGACCTGCTCTCAGCCTCACACAGGTACCAGACCCCAGCCTCACAAAGGGACGAGAGCCCAGGCTCACACAGAGACCTACCCCAGCCTCACACAGAGACCTGGCCCAAGCCTCACACACAGGGACCTGCCCCCAGCCTCACACATGAACCTGCCCCCAGCCTCAGCCAGGAACCAGACCCCAGCCACACACAGGGACCTGCCCCCAACCTCACACAGGGACCAGCCCCCAGCCTCACAGACAGAGGCCAACCCCCAGCCTCACACACAGACACCAGCCCCCAGCCTCACACACAGAGACCTGCCTCCAGCCTCACACACAGAGACCTGCCCCCAGCCTCACATACATGGACCTGCACCCAGCCTCACACAGAGACCTACCGCCAGTCACACAGAGAGACCAGGCCCCATCCTCACACAGAAACCAACCCCCAAGTTCACACAAGGAACTGCTCCCCAGCCTCACACAGAGATCAACCCCCAGCCTCACACACAGAGACCTGACCCCAGCCAAAGACACAGAGTCCAGTCCCCTGCCTCACATCGAAACCTCCCCCAGCCTCACACACAGAGACCTGTCCCCAGCCTCACACACAGTGACCTACCCCCAGCCTCACACAGAGACCTGCCCCCAGCCTCACACACAGTGACCTACCCCCAGCCTCACACAGTGACCTACCCCCAGCCTCACACAGAGACCTGCCCCCAGCCTCACACACAGAGACCTGACCCCAGCCTCACACAGAGACATACCCCCAGCCTCACACAGAGACCTGGCCCCAGCCTCACACAGAGACCTACCCTCAGCCTCACACACAGAGACCTGCCCCCAGCCTAAATCAAAGACCCACCCCCAGCCTCACACAGAGACCTAACCCCAACCTCACACAGGGACCTACCCCCAGCCTCACACAGAGACTTGCCCCAGCCAAACACAGAGATCTGCCCCCAGCCTCACACATGGATCTGCCCCCAGCCTCACACACAGAGACCTGCCCCCAGTCACTCACACAGAGACATGCCCGCAGCCTCACACACAGAGACCTTCCCCCAGCCTCACACAGAGACCTGCCCCCAGCTTCAGATACGGATGCCTGCCCCCAGCCTCACAAACAGAGACCTGCACCCAGCCTCACACAGAGACCAGCCCCCAGCCTCACACAGAGACCTGCCCCCAGCCTCACACACAGACCTGCCCCCAGCCTCACACAGAGACCTGCCTCCAGCCTCACACAGAGACCTGCCCCCAGCCTCACACAGGGACCTCACCACAGACTCACACAAAGACCTGCCCCCAGCCTCACACAGAGACCTGCAACCCAGCCTCACAAAGGGACCAGACCCCAGCCTCACACAGAGACCTACCCCCAGCCTCACACATGAACCTGCCCCCAGCCTCACACACAGAGACCTGCAACCCAGCCTCACACAGGTACCAGACCCCAGCCTCGCAAAGGGACCAGACCCCAGCCTCACACAGAGACCTACCCCAGCCTCACACAGAGACCTGGCCCAAGCCTCACACACAGGGACCTGCTCCCAAGCCTCACACATGAAACTGCCCCCAGCCTCAGCCAGGAACCAGACCCCAGCCACACACAGGGACCTGCCCCCAACCTCACACAGGGACCAGCCCCCAGCCTCACACACAGAGACCTGCCCCCAGCCTCACAGACAGAGACCAACCCCCAGCCTCACACACAGACACCAGCCCCCAGCCTCACACACAGAGACCTGCCTCCAGCCTCACACACAGAGACCTGCCCCCAGCCTCACATACATGGACCTGCACCCAGCCTCACACAGAGACCTACCGCCAGTCACACAGAGAGACCAGGCCCCATCCTCACACAGAAACCAACCCCCAAGTTCACACAAGGAACTGCTCCCCAGCCTCACACAGAGACCAACACCCGGCCTCACACACAGAGACCTGACCCCAGCCTTACACACAGAGACCTGCCCCCAGTCACACAGAGACCTGGCCCCAGCCTCACACACAGAGACCTGCCCCCAGCCTAAATCAAAGACCCACCCCCAGCCTCACACAGAGACCTAACCCCAGCCTCACACAGGGACCTACCACCAGCCTCACACAGAGATTTGCCCCAGCCTCACACAGAGACCTGCCTCCAGCCTCACACAGAGACCTGACCCCAGCCTCACACAGGGACCTCACCACAGCCTCACACAAAGACCTGCCCCCAGCCTTACACACACAGACCTGCAACCCAGCCTCACACAGGGACCAGAACCCACCCTCACAAAGGGACCAGACCCCAGCCTCACACAGAGACCTACCCCAGCCTCACACAGAGACCTGGCCCAAGCCTCACACACAGGGACCTGCTCTCAGCCTCACATGAACCTGCCCCCAGCCTCACACACAGAGACCTGCAACCCAGCCTCACACAGGTACCAGACCCCAGCCTCACAAAGGGACGAGAGCCCAGGCTCACACAGAGACCTACCCCAGCCTCACACAGAGACCTGGCCCAAGCCTCACACACAGGGACCTGCTCCCAGCCTCACACATGAACCTGCCCCCAGCCTCAGCCAGGAACCAGACCCCAGCCACACACAGGGACCTGCCCCCAACCTCACACAGGGACCAGCCCCCAGCCTCACAGACAGAGGCCAACCCCCAGCCTCACACACAGACACCAGCCCCCAGCCTCACACACAGAGACCTGCCTCCAGCCTCACACACAGAGACCTGCCCCCAGCCTCACATACATGGACCTGCACCCAGCCTCACACAGAGACCTACCGCCAGTCACACAGAGAGACCAGGCCCCATCCTCACACAGAAACCAACCCCCAAGTTCACACAAGGAACTGCTCCCCAGCCTCACACAGAGATCAACCCCCAGCCTCACACACAGAGACCTGACCCCAGCCAAAGACACAGAGTCCAGTCCCCTGCCTCACATCGAAACCTCCCCCAGCCTCACACAGAGACCTGCCCCCAGCCTCACACACAGAGACCTGCCCCCAGCCTAAATCAAAGACCCACCCCCAGCCTCACACAGAGACTTAACCCCAGCCTCACACAGGGACCTACCACCAGCCTCACACAGAGATTTGCCCCAGCCTCACACAGAGACCTGCCTCCAGCCTCACACAGAGACCTGACCCCAGCCTCACACAGGGACCTCACCACAGCCTCACACAAAGACCTGCCCCCAGCCTTACACACACAGACCTGCAACCCAGCCTCACACACAGGGACCTGCTCTCAGCCTCACATGAACCTGCCCCCAGCCTCACACACAGAGACCTGCAACCCAGCCTCACACAGGTACCAGACCCCAGCCTCACAAAGGGACGAGAGCCCAGGCTCACACAGAGACCTACCCCAGCCTCACACAGAGACCTGGCCCAAGCCTCACACACAGGGACCTGCTCCCAGCCTCACACATGAACCTGCCCCCAGCCTCAGCCAGGAACCAGACCCCAGCCGCACACAGGGACCTGCCCCCAACCTCACACAGGGACCAGCCCCCAGCCTCACAGACAGAGACCTGCCCCCAGCATCACACACAGAGATCTGCCCCCAGCCTCACACAAGGAAAAGCCCCCAGCCTCACACACAGAGACCTGCCTCCAGCCTCACACACAGAGACCTGCCTCAGTCAAACATACAGAGACCTGCCTCCAGCCTCACACACAGAGACCTGCCCCCAGCCTCACATACATGGACCTGCACCCAGCCTCACACAGAGACCTACCTCCAGTCACACAGAGAGACCAGCCCCCACCCTCACATAGAGACCAACCCCCAAGTTCAAACAAGGAACTGCTCCCCAGCCTCACACAGAGATCAACCCCCAGCCTCACACACAGAGACCTGACCCCAGCCAAAGACACAGAGACCAGTCCCCAGCCTCACATCGAAACCTCCCCCAGCCTCACACACAGAGACCTGTCCCCACACTCACACACAGAGACCTACCCCCAGCCTCAAACAGGAACCAGACCCCAGCCTCACTCAGGGACCTACCCCAGGTTCACACAGAGACCTGCCCCCAGCCTCACACGGTGACGTGACCCCAGCCTCACACAGGGAACAGTCCCCAGCCTCACAATTAGAGACCTTCCCCCAGCCTCACACACAGAGACCTCCCCAAAGCCTCACCCAGGGACCTACCCCCAGGTTCACACAGAGACCTCCCCAAAGCCTCACCCAGGGACCTGGCCCCAGCCTCACACAGAGACCTGCCCCCAGCCTCACACACAGAGACCTGCCCCCAGCCTAAATCAAAGACCCACCCCCAGCCTCACACAGAGACCTAACCCCAGCCTCACACAGAGATTTGCCCCAGCCTAACACAGAGATCTGCCCCCAGTCATTCACACAGAGACCTGCCCCCAGCCTCACACACAGAGACCTGACCCCAGCCTAAATCAAAGACCCACCCCCAGCCTCACACAGGGACCTACCACCAGCCTAACACAGAGATCTGCCCCCAGCCTCACACACAGAGACCTGCCCCCAAACTCAGACACAAAGACCTGCCCCCAGCCTCAAACAGGAACCAGACCCCAGCCTCACTCAGGGACCTACCCCAGGTTCACACAGAGACCTGCCCCCAGCCTAACACGGTGACGTGACCCCAGCCTCACACAGGGAACTGTCCCCAGCCTCACACACAGAGACCTGCCTCCAGCGTCACACACAGAGACCTTCCCCCAGCCTCACACACAGAGACCTCCCCAAAGCCTCACTCAGGGACCTACCCCCAGGTTCACACAGAGACCTCCCCCCAGCCTCACACAGAGACCTGGCCCCAGCCTCACACAGAGACCTACCCCCAGCCTCACACACAGAGACCTGCCCCCAGCCTCACACACAGAGACCTAACCCCAGCCTCACACAGGGACCTACCACCAGCCTCACACAGAGATTTGCCCCAGCCTAACACAGAGATCTGCCCCCAGCCTCACACATGGATCTGCCCCCAGCCTCACACACAGAGACCTGCCCCCAGTCACTCACACAGAGACATGCCCCCAGCCTCACACACAGAGACCTGCCCCCAGCCTCACACACAGAGACCTGCCCCCAAACTCACACATAGAGACTTGCCCCCAGCCTCAAACAGGAACCAGACCCCAGCCTCACTCAGGGACCTACCCCCAGGTTCACACAGAGACCTGCCCCCAGCCTCACACGGTGACGTGACCCCAGCCTCACACAGGGAACTGTCCCCAGCCTCACACACAGAGACCTGCCTCCAGCCTCACACACAGAGACCTTCCCCCAGCCTTACACACAGAGATCTCCCCAAAGCCTCACTCAGGGACCTACCCCCAGGTTCACACAGAGACCTCCCCCCAGCCTCACACAGGGACCTGCCCCCAGCCTCACACAGGGACCTGACCCCAGCCTCACACAGGGACCTCAACCACAGCCTCACACAAAGACCTGCCCCCAGCCTTACACACACAGACCTGCAACCCAGCCTCACACAGGGACCAGAACCCAGCCTCACACACAGGGACCAGACCCCAGCCTCACACAGAGACCTACCCCCAGCCTCACACAGAGACCTGGCCCAAGCCTCACACACAGGGACCTGCTCCCAGCCTCACACATGAACCTGCCCCCAGCCTCAGCCAGGAACCAGACCCCAGCCACACACACAGAGACCTGCCCCCAGCCTCACAGACAGAGACCAGCCCCCAGCCTCACACACAGACACCAGCCCCCAGCCTCACACACAGAGACCTGCCTCCAGCCTCACACACAGAGACCTGCCCCCAGCCTCACATACATGGACCTGCACCCAGCCTCACACAGAGACCTACCGCCAGTCACACAGAGAGACCAGGCCCCATCCTCACACAGAAACCAACCCCCAAGTTCACACAAGGAACTGCTCCCCAGCCTCACACAGAGATCAACCCCCAGCCTCACACACAGAGACCTGACCCCAGCCTCACACACAGAGACCAGCCCCCAACCTCACACACAGAGACCTGCCCGCAGCCTCACACACAGAGACCTGGCCCCAGCCTCACACACACAGACCTGCCCCCAGCCTCACACAGAGATCTGCCCCCAGCCTCACACAGGGTCCTGCCCCCAGCCTCACACACAGAGACCTGCCCCCATCCTCACACAGGGACCTGCCCCCATCTCACACAGGGACCTGCAATCCAACCTCACACAGAGACTTGCCCCCAGCCTCACACACAGAAACCTGCCCCCAGCCTCACACACAGAGATCTGCCCCCAGCCTCACACAAGGAAAAGCCCCCAGCCTCACACAGGGTCCTGCCCCCAGCCTCACACACAGAGACCTGCCTCCAGCCTCACACACAGAGACCTGCCCCCAGCCTCACATACATGGACCTGCACCCAGCCTCACACAGAGACCTACCGCCAGTCACACAGAGAGACCAGGCCCCATCCTCACACAGAAACCAACCCCCAAGTTCACACAAGGAACTGCTCCCCAGCCTCACACAGAGTCCAGTCCACAGCCTCACATTGAAACCTCCCCTAGCCTCACACACAGAGACCTGCCCCCAGTCACACAGAGGGACAAGGACCAAACGTCACACAGACACCTGCCCCCAGCCTCACACAGAGACCTGACCCCAGCCTCACCGAGAGACCTGCCCCCAGCCTCACACACAGTGACCTACCCCCATCCTCACACAGAGACCTACCCCCAGCCGCACATACAGAGTCCTGCCCCCAGCCTCACACAGAGACCAGCCCCCAGCCTCACACACAGAGATCTGCCCCCAGCCTCACACACAGAGATCTGCCCCCAGCCTCACACAGAGACCTGCCCCCAGCCTCACACAGAGACCTGCCCCCAGCCTCACACAGAGACCTGCCCCCAGACTCACACAGAGACCTGCCCCCAGCCTCACACAGAGACATGCCCCCAGCCTCAAACAGAGACATGCCCCCAGCCTCACACACAGGAACCTGCCCCAGCCTCACACCCAGGGACCTGCCCCCAGCAACACACAGAGACCAGCCCCCAGCTCCACACACAGAGACCAGACCCAAGTCAAATACACAGAGACCTGCCCCCAGCCTCACACAGAGAGCTAACCCCAGCCTCACACAGGGACCTGCCCCCATCCTCACACAGGGACCTGCCCCCAGCCTCACACAGAGACCTGTCCCCAGCCTCACACATGGATCTGCCCCCAGCCTCACACACAGAGACCTGCCCCCAGTCACTCACACAGAGACATGCCCCCAGCCTCACACACAGAGATCTGCCCCCAGCCTCACACACAGGAACCTGCACTCATCCTCACACAGAGACCTGTCCCCAGCCTGACACACAGATACCTGCCCCCAGCCTCACACACAGAGACCAGCCCCCAACCTCACACACAGAGACCTGCCCGCAGCCTCACACACAGAGACCTGGCCCCAGCCTCACACACACAGACCTGCCCCCAGCCTCACACAGAGATCTGCCCCCAGCCTCACACAGAGACCTGCCCCCAGCCTCACACAGGGTCCTGCCCCCAGCCTCACACAGAGACCTGCCCCCAGCCTCACACAGAGACCTGCCCCCAGACTCACACAGGGACCTGCCCCCATATCACACAGGGACCTGCAATCCAACCTCACACAGAGACTTGCCCCCAGCCTCACACACAGAAACCTGCCCCCAGCCTCACACACAGAGATCTGCCCCAGCCTCACACAAGGAAAAGCCCCCAGCCTCACACACAGAGACCTGCCTCCAGCCTCACACACAGAGACCTGCCCCCAGCCTCACACACAGAGACCTGCTGCCCCCAGCCTCACACACAGAGACCGGCCCCCAGCCTCACACACAGAGACCATCCCCCAGCCTCAGACAGGAACCAGACCCCAGCCTCACACAGGGACCTACCCCCAGCCTCACACAGAGACTTACCCCCAGCCTCTCACAGAGACCTGCCCCCATCCTCACACAGAGAGACTTGCCCCAGCCTCACACACAGAGACCTGCCCCCAGCCACACACAGAGACCTGCCCCCATCTCACACATGGACCAGCCCCCAGCCTCACACACAGAGACCTGCCCCCAGCCTCACACAGGGACCTGCCCCCAGCCTCACAGAGAGACCTACCCCCAGCCTCACACAGAGACCTGCCACAATCTCACACAGGAACCAGCCCCCAGCCTCACACAGAGACCTGCCCCCAACGTCACTCAAGGACCTGCCGCCAACATCACACACAGGGACCTGCCCCCAGCCTCACACACAGTGACCTACCCCCAGCCTAATACAGAGACCTGTCCGTAGCCTCACACAGAGACCTGTCCCCAGACTCACACAGAGAGTCTTGCCCCCAGTCACACACGGGGACTTGGACCCAACTTCACACAGGGACCAGATCCTAGCCTTACACCAAACACCTGACCCCATCCTCACACATGGACCAGATCCCAGCCACACAGATACCTGCCCCCACCCTCACACACAGAGACCTGCCCCCAGCCTAACACACAGTGATTTGCCCCCAGCCTCACACACAGAGACCTACCCCCAGCCTCACACAGAGACCTACCCACAGCCTCACACAGGGATCTGCCCTCAGCCTCACACACAGAGACCTACCCCCAGCCTCACACACAGTGATCTGAACCCAGCCTCACACACAGAGACTTGCCCCCAGCCTCACACACAGAAAACTGCCCCCAGCCTCACACACAGAGATCTGCCCCCAGCCTCACACAAGGAAAAGCCCCCAGCCTCACACAGGGTCCTGCCCCCAGCCTCACACACAGAGACCTGCCCCCAGCCTCACACACAGAGACCTGCCCCCAGCATCACACACAGAGACCTGCCCCCAGCCTCACACACAGAGACCGGCCCCCAGCCTCACACACAGAGACCATCCCCCAGCCTCAGACAGGAACCAGACCCCAGCCTCACACAGGGACCTACCCCCAGCCTCACACAGAGACTTACCCCCAGCCTCTCACAGAGAGACTTGCCCCAGCCTCACACACAGAAACCTTCCCCCAGCCTCACACACAGAGACCTGTCCCCACACTCACACACAGAGACCTGCCCCCTGCCTCACACACAGGGACCTGACCCCAGCCTCACACAGAGAGCTAACCCCAGCCTCACACAGGCACCTGCCCCCATCCTCACACAGGGACCTGCCCCCAGCCTCACACAGAGACCTGTCCCCAGCCTCACACATGGATCTGCCCCCAGCCTCACACACAGAGACCTGCCCCCAGTCACTCACACAGAGACATGCCCCCATCCTCACACAGAGACCTGCCCCCAGCCTCACATACATGGACCTGCACCCAGCCTCACACAGAGACCTACCTCCAGTCACACAGAGAGACCAGCCACCATCCTCACACAGAAACCAACTCCATAGTTCACACAAGGAACTGCTCCCCAGCCTCACACACAGAGACCTGCCCCCAGCCTACATCAAAGACCCACCCCCAGCCTCACACAGAGACCTGCCCCCAGCCTCACACAGGGACCTACCCCCAGCCTCACACACAGAGACTTGCCCCCATCCTCACACAGGGACCTGCCCCCAGCCTCAGACAGGAACCAGACCCCAGCCTCACACAGGGACCTGCCCCCAGCCTCACACACAGAGATCTGCCCCCAGCCTCACACAGAGACCTGCCTCCAGCCTCACACAGGGACCTGGACACAACTTCACACAGGGACTGCCCCCAGCATCACACACAGAGACCTGCTCCCAGCCTAAATCAAAGACCCACCCCCAGCCTCACACAGGGACCTACACCCAGCCTCACACACAGAGACTTACCCCCAGCCTCACACACAGAGACCTGCCCCCAGCCTCACACACAGAGACCTACCCCCAGCCTCACACAGAGACCTACCCCCGGCCTCACACACAGAGACCTACCCCCATCCTCACACAGGGACCTGCCCCCAGCCTCACACAGGGATCTGCCCCCAGCCTCAGACAGGAACCAGACACCAGCCTCACACACAGGGATCTGCCCCCAGGCTCACACACAGAGACCTGCCCCCAGCCTCACACACAGAGACCTGCCCACTGCCTCACACACAGAGACCTGCCCCCAGCCTCACACACAGAGACCTGCCACCAGCATCACACAGACACCTTCCCCAGCCTCACACACAGAGACCTGCCCCCAGCCTACATCAAAGACCCACCCCCAGCCTCACACAGAGACCTGCCCCCAGCCTCACACAGGGACCTACCACCAGCCTCACACACAGAGACTTGCCCCCATCCTCACACAGGGATCTGCCCCCAGCCTGACACAGAGACCTGCCCCCATCCTCACACAGGGACCTGCCCCCAGCCTCAGACAGGAACCAGACCCCAGCCTCACACAGGGACCTGCCCCCAGCCTCACACAGAGACCTGCCTCCAGCCTCACACAGGGACGTGGACACAACTTCACACAGGGACTGCCCCCAGCATCACACACAGAGACCTGCTCCCAGCCTAAATCGAAGACCCACCCCCAGCCTCACACAGAGACCTGCCCCCCGCCTCACACACAGAGACCTGTCCCCACACTCACACACAGAGATCTGCCCCCAGCCTCAGACAGGAACCAGACCCCAGCCTCACACAGGGACCTGCCCCCAGCCTCACACAGAGACCTGCCCCCAGCCTCACACAGAGACCTGTCCCCAGCCTTACAAACAGAGTCCTGCCCCCATTTCACACAGGGACCAGCCCCCAGCCGCACATTCAGGGACCTGCCCCCATTTCACACAGAGACCTGCCCCCAGCCTCACACAGGGACCTGCCCCCATCTCACACAGGGACCTGCAATCCAACCTCACACAGAGACTTGCCCCCAGCCTCACACAGGGACCTGCCCCCAGCCTCACACAGAGAAACCTGCCCCCAGCCTCACACAGAGACCTGCCCCCATCTCACACAGGGACCAGCCCCCAGCCTCACACACAGAGACCTGCCCCCAGCCTCACACAGGGACCTGCGCCCAGCCTCACACAGAGACCAGCCCCCACACTCACACACAGAGAACTGCCCCCAGCCTCAGACAGGAACCAGACCCCAGCCTCACTCAGGGACCTGCCCCCAGCCTCACACAGGGACGTGACCCCAGCCTCACACAGGGAACTGTCCCCAGCCTCACACACAGAGAACTGCCCCCAGCCTCACACACAGAGACCTGCCCCCAGCCTCACACACAGAGACCTGCCCCCAACCTCACACACAGAAACCTGCCCCCAGCCTCACACAGGGACGTGACCCCAGCCTCACACAGGGAACTGTCCCCAGCCTCACACACAGAGACCTGCCCCCAGCCTCACACACAGAGACCTGCCCCCAGCCTCACACACAGAGACCTGCCACAAGCCTCACACACAGAGACCATCCCCCAGCCTCAGACAGGGACCTGCCCCCAGCCCCACACAGAGGCTTACCCCAGGACACACACACAGAGACCTCCCCAAAGCCTCACTCAGGGACCTACCCACAGCCTCACACACAGAGACCTGCCCCCAGCCTCACACAGAGACCTACCCCCAGCCTCACACACAGAGACCTACCCCCAGCCTGACACACAGAGACCTGCCCCCAGCCTCACACACAGAGACCTGCCCCCAGCCTACATCAAAGAACCACCCCCAGCCTCACACAGAGACCTACCCCCAGCCTCACACAGAGACCTAGCCCCAGCCTCACACACAGAGTCCTTCGCCCAGCCTCACACACAGAGACCTGTCCCCACACTCACACACAGAGACCTGCTCCCAGCCTCAGACAGTAACCAGACCCCAGCCACACACAGTGACCTGCCCCCAGCCTCACACAGAGACCTGCAACCCAACCTCACACAGAGACCTGCCCCCAGACTCAC
Source organism: Isurus oxyrinchus (assembly GCA_026770705.1). NCBI lineage: Eukaryota > Metazoa > Chordata > Chondrichthyes > Lamniformes > Lamnidae > Isurus > Isurus oxyrinchus. Next base: position 841,492 of record JANJGN010000033.1, read on the forward strand.
ACAGGGACCTGCCCCCAGCCTCACACACAGAGACCTGCCCCCATCCTCACACAGAGACCTGCAACCCAACCTCACACAGAGACCTGCCCCCAGACTCACACAGGGACCTGCCCCCAGCCTCACACACAGAGACCTGCCCCCAGCCTCACACAGAGACCTGCCCCCATCTCACACATGGACCAGCCGCCAGCCTCACACACAGAGACCTGCCCCCAGCCTCACACAGGGACCTGCCCCCAGCCTCACAGAGAGACCTACCCCCAGCCTCACACAGAGACCTGCCCCCATCTCACACAGGAACCAGCCCCCAGCCTCACACAGAGACCTGCCCCCAACGTCACTCAGGGACCTGCCGCCAGCCTCACACAGGGATCTGCCCTCAGCCTCACACACAGAGACCTACCCCCAGCCTCACACACAGTGATCTGAACCCAGCCTCACACACAGAGACTTGCCCCCAGCCTCACACACAGAAACCTGCCCCCAGCCTCACACACAGAGATCTGCCCCCAGCCTCACACAAGGAAAAGCCCCCAGCCTCACACAGGGTCCTGCCCCCAGCCTCACACACAGAGACCTGCCCCCAGCCTCACACACAGAGACCTGCCCCCAGCATCACACACAGAGACCTGCCCCCAGCCTCACACACAGAGACCGGCCCCCAGCCTCACACACAGAGACCATCTCCCAGCCTCAGACAGGAACCAGACCCCAGCCTCACACAGGGACCTACCCCCAGCCTCACACAGAGACTTACCCCCAACTTCTCACAGAGACCTGCCCCCATCCTCACACAGAGAGACTTGCCCCAGCCTCACACACAGAGACCTGCCCCCAGCCACACACAGAGACCTGCCCCCATCTCACACATGGACCAGCCCCCAGCTTCACACACAGAGACCTGCCCCCAGCCTCACACAGGGACCTGCCCCCAGCCTCACAGAGAGACCTACCCCCAGCCTCACACAGAGACCTGCCCCCATCTCACACAGGAACCAGCCCCCAGCCTCACACAGAGACCTGCCCCCAACGTCACTCAGGGACCTGCCGCCAACATCACGCGCAGGGACCTGCCCCCAGCCTCACACACAGTGACCTACCCCCAGCCTAATACAGAGACCTGTCCGTAGCCTCACACAGAGACCTGTCCCCAGACTCACACAGAGAGTCTTGCCCCCAGTCACACACGGGTACTTGGATCCAACTTCACACAGGGACCAGATCCCAGCCTTACACAAAGACCTGACCCCAGCCTCACACATGGACCAGATCCCAGCCACACAGAGACCTGCACCCAGAATCACACACAGAGACCTGCCCCCAACCTAACACACAGTGACCTGCCCCCAGCCTCACACACAGAGACCTACCCCCAGCCTCACACACAGCGATCTGAACCCAGCCTCACACACAGAGACCTGCCCCCAGCCTCACACACAGAGACCTGCCCCCAGCCTCACACAGGGACCTGCCCCCAGCCTCACACAGGGTCCTGCCCCCAGCCTCACACACAGAGACCTTCCCCCAGCCTCACACACAGAGACCTGCCCCCAGCCTCACACACAGAGACCTGCCCCCAGCCTCACACAGGGTCCTGCCCCCAGCCTCACAGAGACCTTCCCCCAGCCTCACACACAGAGACCTGCCCCCAGCCTCACACACAGAGACCTGGCCCCAGCCTCACACACAGACCTTCCCCCAGCCTCACACACAGAGACCTGCCCCCAGCCACACACACAGAGACCTGCCCCCAGCCTCACACACAGAGACCTTCCCCCAACCTCAGACAGGAACCAGACCACAGCCTCACACAGAGACCTGCCCCCAGCCTCACACAGGGACCTACCCCCAGCCTCACTCAGGGACCTAGCCCCAGCCTCACACAGGGACCTGCACCCAGACTCACACAGGGACCTGACCCCAGCCTCACACAGGGACCTGACCCCAGCCTCACACAGGGACCAGACCCCAGCCTCACACAGGGACCAGCCCCCAGCCGCAAATTCAGGGATCTGCCCCCATCTCACACAGAGACCTGCCCCCAGCCTCACACACAGAGACCTACACGCAGCCTCACACAGAGACCTGCCCCCAGCCTCACACAGAGACCTGCCCCAAGCCTCACACACACAGACCTACCCCGAGCCTCACACAGAGGCCTACCGCCAGCCTCACACAGAGATCTGCCCCCAACGTCACTCAGGGACCTGCCCCCAACCTCACACACAGGGAGCTGCCCCCAGCCTCACACACAGTGACCTACCCCCAGCCTAATACAGAGACCTGTCCGTAGCCTCACACAGAGACCTGTCCCCAGCCTCACACAGAGAGTCCTGCCCCCAGTCACACACAGGCACTTGGAACCAACTTCACACAGGGACCAGACCCCAGCCTTACACAAAGACCTGACCCCAGCTTCAGACATGGACCAGATCCCAGCCACACAGTGACCTACCCCCAGCCTAATACAGAGACCTGTCCGTAGCCTCACACAGAGATCTGCCCCCAGCCTCACACAGGGACCTGCCCCCAGCCTCACACAGGGACCTGCCCCCAGCCTCACACAGAGACCTGCCCCCAGCCTCACACAGGGATCTGCCCCCAGCCTCACACACAGAGACCTGCCCCCAATCACTCACTCAGAGACATGCCCCCAGCCTCACACACAGAGATCTGCCCCCAGCCTCACACACATGGACCTGCTCTCACCCTCACACAGAGACCTGCCCCCAGCCAAACACACAGAAATCTGCCCCCAGCCTCACACACAGAGACCTGCCCCCAGCCTCACACACAGAGATCTGCCCGCAACCTCACACACAGAGACCTGCCCCACCGTCACACACAGAGACCTGGCCCCAGCCTCACACACAGAGACCTGCCCCCAGCCTCACACAGAGATCTGCCCCCAGCCTCACACAGAGACCTGCCCCCAGCCTCACACAGGGACCTGCCCCCACGCTCACACACAGAGACCTACCACCAGCCTCACACAGAGACCTGCACCCAGCCTCACGCACAGAGACTTACCCCCAGCCTCACACACAGTGAACTAAACCCAGCCTCACACACATAAACCTGCCCCCAGCCTCACACAGTGATCTGCACTCGCCCTCACACACAGAGTCCTGCCCCGACCATAAGACTCAGAGTCCTGCCCGCAGCATCAAACAGAAACCTCCCCCACCCTCACACACAGAGTCCTGCCCACAACCTCACCCACAGAGACGTGGCCACACCCTCACCGACAGAGACCAGCCCCCAGCCACAAACAGAGGGAACTGCTCCCAGCCTCACACAGAGACCTGCCCCCAGCCTCACACAGAGTCTTGCCCCCAGCTTCAAACACGGAGACCTGCCCCCAGCATCACACAGGGACCAGCTCCCAGCCTAACACAGGGACCTACCCCCAGCCTGACACAGAGACCTGCCCCCAGCATCACACAGGGACCTGCCCCGAGCCTCACACAGGGACCTACCACCAGCCGCACACAGGGACCTACACCCAGCCTCACATACAGATACCTGCCCCCAGCCTCACACAGAGACCTGCCCCCAGCCTCACACAGAGAGACCTGCCCCCAGCCTCACACACAGAGACCTGCCCCCAGCCTCACACACAGAGACCTGCCCCCAGACTCACACACAGAGACCTGCCCCCAGCCTCACACACAGAGACCTGCCCCCAGCCTCACAGACAGAGACCTGCCCCCAGCCTCACACAGGGTCCTGCCCCCAGCCTCACAGAGACCTTCCCCCAGCCTCACACACAGAGACCTGCCCCCAGCCTCACACACAGAGACCTGGCCCCAGCCTCACACACAGACCTTCCCCCAGCCTCACACACAGAGACCTGCCCCCAGCCACACACACAGAGACCTGGCCCCAGCCTCACACACAGACCTTCCCCCAGCCTCACACACAGAGACCTGCCCCCAGCCACACACACAGAGACCTGCCCCCAGCCTCACACACAGAGACCTGCCCCCACCCTCACACACAGAGACCTGCCCCCAGCCTCACAGACAGAGAACTGCCCCCAGCCTCACACACAGAGACCTGCCCCCAGCCTCACACACAGAGACCTGCCCCCAGCCTCACACACAGAGAACTGCCCCCAGCCTCACACACAGAGACCTTCCCCCAGCCTCACACACAGAGACCTGCCCCCAGCCTCACACACAGAGACCTGCCCCCAGCCTCACACAGGGTCCTGCCCCCAGCCTCACAGAGACCTTCCCCCAGCCTCACACACAGAGACCTGCCCCCAGCCTCACACACAGAGACCTGGCCCCAGCCTCACACACAGACCTTCCCCCAGCCTCACACACAGAGACCTGCCCGCAGCCACACACACAGAGACCTGCCCCCAGCCTCACACACAGAGACCTTCCCCCAACCTCAGACAGGAACCAGACCACAGCCTCACACAGAGACCTGCCCCCAGCCTCACACAGGGACCTACCCCCAGCCTCACTCAGGGACCTAGCCCCAGCCTCACACAGGGACCTGACCCCAGCCTCACACAGGGACCAGACCCCAGCCTCACACAGGGACCAGCCCCCAGTCGCAAATTCAGGGACCTGCCCCCATCTCACACAGAGACCTGCCCCCAGCCTCACACACAGAGACCTACCCCCAGCCTCACACAGAGACCTGCCCCCAGCCTCACACAGAGACCTGCCCCAAGCCTCACACACACAGACCTACCCCGAGCCTCACACAGAGGCCTACCGCCAGCCTCACACAGAGATCTGCCCCCAACGTCACTCAGGGACCTGCCCCCAACCTCACACACAGGGAGCTGCCCCCAGCCTCACACACAGTGACCTACCCCCAGCCTAATACAGAGACCTGTCCGTAGCCTCACACAGAGAGCTGTCCCCAGCCTCACACAGGCACTTGGAACCAACTTCACACAGGGACCAGACCCCAGCCTTACACAAAGACCTGACCCCAGCTTCAGACATGGACCAGATCCCAGCCACACAGTGACCTACCCCCAGCCTAATACAGAGACCTGTCCGTAGCCTCACACAGAGATCTGCCCCCAGCCTCACACAGGGACCTGCCCCCAGCCTCACAAAGGGACCTGCCCCCAGCCTCACACAGAGACCTGCCCCCAGCCTCACACAGAGATCTGCCCCCAGCCTCACACACAGAGACCTGCCCCCAATCACTCACTCAGAGACATGCCCCCAGCCTCACACACAGAGATCTGCCCCCAGCCTCACACACATGGACCTGCTCTCATCCTCACACAGAGACCTGCCCCCAGCCAAACACACAGAAATCTGCCCCCAGCCTCACCCACAGAGACCTGCCCCCAGCCTCACACACAGAGACCTGCCCCACCGTCACACACAGAGACCTGGCCCCAGCCTCACACAGAGATCTGCCCCCAGCCTCACACAGGGACCTGACCCCAGCCTCACACAGAGACCTGCCCCCAGCCTCACACAGGGACCTACCCCCAGCCTCACACACAGAGACCTGCCCCCAGCCTCACACACAGAGACCTGACCCCAGCCTCACACAGAGACCTGCCCCCAGCCTCACACAGGGACCTGCCCCCAGCCTCACACACAGAGACCTGTCCCCAGCTTCACACACGGTGACTTGCACCCAGCCTCACACAGGGACCTGCACCCAGCCTCACACAGGGACCTGCACCCATCCTCACACAGGGACCTGCCCCCACGCTCACACACAGAGACGTGCCCCCATCCTCACACAGAGACCTGCACCCAGCCTCACGCACAGAGACTTACCCCCAGCCTCACACACAGTGAACTAAACCCAGCCTCACACACATAAACCTGCCCCCAGCCTCACACAGTGATCTGCACTCGCCCTCACACACAGAGTCCTGCCCCGACCATAAGACTCAGAGTCCTGCCCGCAGCATCAAACAGAAACCTCCCCCACCCTCACACACAGAGTCCTGCCCACAACCTCACCCACAGAGACGTGGCCACACCCTCACCGACAGAGACCAGCCCCCAGCCACAAACAGAGTGAACTGCCCCCAGCCTCACACACAGAGACCTGCCCCCAGCCTCACATACAGAGACCTGCCCCCAGCCTCTCACACAGAGACCTGCCCCCAGCCTCACACACAGAGACCTGCCCCCAGCCTCAGACAGGAACCAGACCCCAGCCTCACACAGAGACCTGCCCCCAGCCTCACACACACAGACCTCCCCAAATCCTCACACAGAGACCTAACCCCAGCCTCACACAGAGACCTACCCCCAGCCTCACACACAGAGACCTGTCCCCACACTCACACACAGAGACCTGGCCCCAGCCTCAGACAGGAACCAGACCCCAGCCACACACAGAGACCTGCCTCCAGCCACACACGGAAACCTGCCCCCAGCCTCACACAAAGAGACCTCCCCAAAGCCTCACTCAGGGACCTATCCACAGCCTCACACAGGGACCTGCACACAGCCTCACACAGGGACCTGACCCCAGCCTCACACAGGGACCTGACCAGCCTCACACAGAGACCTCAGCCCAGCCCCACACACAGAGACCTGCCCCCAGCCTCACACACAGAGACCTGCCCCCAGCCTCACACACAGAGACCAGCCCCATCCTCACACAGAGTCCTGCCCCCAACGTCACTCAAGAACCTGTCCCCAGCCTCACACACAGAGACCTACCCCCCAGCCTCACACACACGGACCTGTCCCCAGCCTCACACACAGGGACCAGCCCCCAGCCTCACACACAGAGATCTGTCACCAGCCTCACACATAGAGTCCTGCCCCCAGTCACACACAGGGACTTGGATCCAACTTCACACAGGGACCAGATCCCAGCCTTACACAAAGACCTGACCCCAGCCTCACACATGGACCAGATCCCAGCCACACAGAGACCTGCACCCAGAATCACACACAGAGACCTGCCCCCAACCTAACACACAGTGACCTGCCCCCAGCCTCACACACAGAGACCTACCCCCAGCCTCACACACAGCGATCTGAACCCAGCCTCACACACAGAGACCTGCCCCCAGCCTCACACACAGAGACCTGCCCCCAGCCTCACACAGGGACCTGCCCCCAGCCTCACACAGGGTCCTGCCCCCAGCCTCACACACAGAGACCTTCCCCCAGCCTCACACACAGAGACCTGCCCCCAGCCTCACACAGGGTCCTGCCCCCAGCCTCACACACAGAGACCTTCCCCCAGCCTCACACACAGAGACCTGCCCCCAGCCTCACACACAGAGACCAGGCCCCAGCCTCACACACAGACCTTCCCCCAGCCTCACACACAGAGACCTGCCCCCAGCCACACACACAGAGACCTGCCCCCAGCCTCACACACAGAGACCTTCCCCCAACCTCAGACAGGAACCAGACCACAGCCTCACACAGAGACCTACCCCCAGCCTCACTCAGGGACCTAGCCCCAGCCTCACACAGGGACCTGCACCCAGACTCACACAGGGACCTGACCCCAGCCTCACACAGGGATCTGACCCCAGCCTCACACAGGGACCAGACCCCAGCCTCACACAGGGACCAGACCCTAGCCTCACAGAGACCAGCCCCCAGCCTCACACAGAGTCCTGCCCCCAACGTCACTCAGGGACCTGTCCCCAGCCTCACACACAGAGACCTATCCCCCAGCCTCACACACACGGACCTGCTCCCAGCCTCACACACAGAGACCTGCCCCCAGCCTCACACACAGAGACCTGCCCCCAGCCCCACACAGGGACCTGACCCCAGCCTCACACAGGGACCAGACCCCAGCCTCACAGAAACCAGCCCCCAGCCTCACACAGAGTCCTGCCCCCAACGTCACTCAGGGACCTGTCCCCAGCCTCACACACAGAGACCTATCCCCCAGCCTCACACACACGGACCTGCCCCCAGCCTCACACACAGAGACCTGCCCCCAGCCTCACACACAGAGACCTGCCCCAGCCCCACAAAGGGACCTGACTCCAGCCTCACACAGGGACCAGACCCCAGCCTCACAGAGACCAGCCCCCAGCCTCACACAGGGACCAGACCCCAGCCTCACAGAGACCAGCCCCCAGCCTCACACACAGAGACCTATCCCCCAGCCTCACACACACGGACCTGCCCCCAGCCTCGCACACAGGGACCAGCCCCCAGCCTCACACACAGAGATCTGTCACCAGCCTCACACATAGAGTCCGGCCCCCAGTCACACACAGGGACTTGGACCCAACTTCACACAGGGACCAGATCCCAGCCTTACACAAAGACCTGACCCCAGCCTCACACATGGACCAGATCCCATCCAAACAGAGACCTGCCCCCAGCCTCACACACAGAGACCTGCCCTCAACCTAACACACAGTGACCTGTCCCCAGCCTCACACACAGAGACCTACACCCAGCCTCACACAGGGACCTACCCACAGCCTCACACAGGGACCTGCCCTCAGCCTCACACACAGAGACCTACCCCCAGCCTCACACACAGTGATCTGAACCCAGCCTCACACACAGAGACCTGCCCCCAGCCTCACACACAGAGACCTGCCCCCAGCCTCACACAGGGACCTGCCCCCAGCCTCACACAGGGTCCTGCCCCCAGCCTCACACACAGAGACCTGCCCCCAGCCTCACACACAGAGACCTGCCCCCAGGCTCACACAGGGTCCTGCCCCCAGCCTCACACACAGAGACCTTTCCCAGCCTCACAAACAGAGACATGCCCCCAGCCTCACACACAGAGACCTGCCCCCAGCCTCACACACAGAAAGCTTTCCCCAGCCTCACACACAGAGACCTTCCCCCAGCCTCACACACAGAGACATGCCCCCAGCCTCACACACAGAGACCGGCCCCCAGCCTCACACACAGAGACCATCCCCCAGCCTCAGACAGGAACCAGACCCCAGCCTCCCACAGAGACCTGCCCCCAGCCTCACACAGGGACCTACCCCCAGCCTCACACAGGGACCTACCCCAGCCTCACACAGAGACTTACCCTCAGCCTCACACACAGAGACCTGCCCCCAGCCTCACACACAGAGACCTGACCCCAGCCTCACACACAGAGACCTGACCCCAGCCTCACACACAGAGACCTGTCCCCACACTCACACACAGATAGCTGCCCCCAGCCTCAGAGAGGAAACAGACCCCAGCCTCACACAGAGAACTGCCTCCAGCCTCATACAGAGACCTGTCCCCAGCATCACACAAAGAGACATCCCCAAAGCCACACTCAGGGACTTACCCCCAGCCTCACTCACAGTGACCTGCCCCCAGCCTAATACAAAGACCCACACCTAGCCTCTCACAGAGAGACCTGACTCCAGCCTTACACACAGAGACCTGTCCCCACACTCACACACAGAGACCTACCCCCAGCCTCAGACAGGAAGCAGTCCCCAGCCTCACTCAGGAACCTACCCCCAGCCTCACACAGAGACCTGCCCCCAGCCTCACACAGAGACCTGAACCCAAATACACTCAGGGACGTGCCCCCAGCCTCACACACAGGGACCTGCCCCCAGCATCACACACAGTGACATACCCCCAGCCTAATACAGAGACCTGTCCCTCGCCTCACACAGAGAGACCTGCCCCCAGTCACACACAGGGACTTGGACCCAAATTCACACAGAGACATTCCCCCAGCCTCACACACAGCGACATGCCCCCAATCTCACACACAGAGACCTGCCCCCAGCCTCACACACAGAGACCTGCCCCCAGCCTCACACACAGAGACCTGCCCCAAGCCTCACACACAGGGACCAGCCCCCAGCCTCACACACAGAGATCTGTCACCAGCCTCACACATAGAGTCCTGCCCCCAGTCACACACAGGGACTTGGATCCAACTTCACACAGTGACCAGATCCCAGCCTTACACAAAGACCTGACCCCAGCCTCACACATGGACCAGATCCCAGCCACACAGAGACCTGCACCCAGAATCACACACAGAGACCTGCCCCCAACCTAACACACAGTGACCTGCCCCCAGCCTCACACACAGAGACCTTCCCCCAGCCTCACACACAGCGATCTGAACCCAGCCTCACACACAGAGACCTGCCCCCAGCCTCACACACAGAGACCTGCCCCCAGCCTCACACAGGGACCTGCCCCCAGCCTCACACAGGGTCCTGCCCCCAGTCTCACACACAGAGACCTTCCCCCAGCCTCACACACAGAGACCTGCCCCCAGCCTCACACACAGAGACCAGGCCCCAGCCTCACACACAGACCTTCCCCCAGCCTCACACACAGAGACCTGCCCCCAGCCACACACACAGAGACCTGCCCCCAGCCTCACACACAGAGACCTTCCCCCAACCTCAGACAGGAACCAGACCACAGCCTCACACAGAGACCTACCCCCAGCCTCACTCAGGGACCTAGCCCCAGCCTCACACAGGGACCTGCACCCAGACTCACACAGGGACCTGACCCCAGCCTCACACAGGGACCTGACCCCAGCCTCACACAGGGACCAGACCCCAGCCTCACACAGGGACCAGACGCTAGCCTCACAGAGACCAGCCCCCAGCCTCACACAGAGTCCTGCCCCCAACGTCACTCAGGGACCTGTCCCCAGCCTCACACACAGAGACCTATCCCCCAGCCTCACACACACGGACCTGCCCCCAGCCTCACACACAGAGACCTGCCCCCAGCCTCACACACAGAGACCTGCCCCCAGCCCCACACAGGGACCTGACCCCAGCCTCACACAGGGACCAGACCCCAGCCTCACAGAAACCAGCCCCCAGCCTCACACAGAGTCCTGCCCCCAACGTCACTCAGGGACCTGTCCCCAGCCTCACACACAGAGACCTATCCCCCAGCCTCACACACACGGACCTGCCCCCAGCCTCACACACAGAGACCTGCCCCCAGCCTCACACACAGAGACCTGCCCCAGCCCCACAAAGGGACCTGACTCCAGCCTCACACAGGGACCAGACCCCAGCCTCACAGAGACCAGCCCCCAGCCTCACACAGGGACCAGACCCCAGCCTCACAGAGACCAGCCCCCAGCCTCACACACAGAGACCTATCCCCCAGCCTCACACACACGGACCTGCCCCCAGCCTCGCACACAGGGACCAGCCCCCAGCCTCACACACAGAGATCTGTCACCAGCCTCACACATAGAGTCCGGCCCCCAGTCACACACAGGGACTTGGACCCAACTTCACACAGGGACCAGATCCCAGCCTTACACAAAGACCTGACCCCAGCCTCACACATGGACCAGATCCCATCCAAACAGAGACCTGCCCCCAGCCTCACACACAGAGACCTGCCCCCAGCCTCACACAGGGACCTGCCCCCAGCCTCACACAGGGTCCTGCCCCCAGCCTCACACACAGAGACCTGCCCCCAGCCTCACACACAGAGACCTGCCCCCAGGCTCACACAGGGTCCTGCCCCCAGCCTCACACACAGAGACCTTTCCCCAGCCTCACAAACAGAGACATGCCCCCAGCCTCACACACAGAGACCTGCCCCCAGCCTCACACACAGAAAGCTTTCCCCAGCCTCACACACAGAGACCTTCCCCCAGCCTCACACACAGAGACATGCCCCCAGCCTCACACACAGAGACCGGCCCCCAGCCTCACACACAGAGACCATCCCCCAGCCTCAGACAGGAACCAGACCCCAGCCTCCCACAGAGACCTGCCCCCAGCCTCACACAGGGACCTACCCCCAGCCTCACACAGGGACCTACCCCAGCCTCACACAGAGACTTACCCTCAGCCTCACACACAGAGACCTGCCCTCAACCTAACACACAGTGACCTGTCCCCAGCCTCACACACAGAGACCTACACCCAGCCTCACACAGGGACCTACCCACAGCCTCACACAGGGACCTGCCCTCAGCCTCACACACAGAGACCTACCCCCAGCCTCACACACAGTGATCTGAACCCAGCCTCACACACAGAGACCTGCCCCCAGCCTCACACACAGAGACCTGCCCCCAGCCTCACACAGGGACCTGCCCCCAGCCTCACACAGGGTCCTGCCCCCAGCCTCACACACAGAGACCTGCCCCCAGCCTCACACACAGAGACCTGCCCCCAGGCTCACACAGGGTCCTGCCCCCAGCCTCACACACAGAGACCTTTCCCCAGCCTCACAAACAGAGACATGCCCCCAGCCTCACACACAGAGACCTGCCCCCAGCCTCACACACAGAAAGCTTTCCCCAGCCTCACACACAGAGACCTTCCCCCAGCCTCACACACAGAGACATGCCCCCAGCCTCACACACAGAGACCGGCCCCCAGCCTCACACACAGAGACCATCCCCCAGCCTCAGACAGGAACCAGACCCCAGCCTCCCACAGAGACCTGCCCCCAGCCTCACACAGGGACCTACCCCCAGCCACACACAGGGACCTACCCCAGCCTCACACAGAGACTTACCCTCAGCCTCACACACAGAGACCTGCCCCCAGCCTCACACACAGAGACCTGACCCCAGCCTCACACACAGAGACCTGACCCCAGCCTCACACACAGAGACCTGACCCCAGCCTCACACACAGAGACCTGTCCCCACACTCACACACAGATAGCTGCCCCCAGCCTCAGAGAGGAAACAGACCCCAGCCTCACACAGAGAACTGCCTCCAGCCTCATACAGAGACCTGTCCCCAGCATCACACAAAGAGACATCCCCAAAGCCACACTCAGGGACTTACCCCCAGCCTCACTCACAGTGACCTGCCCCCAGCCTAATACAAAGACCCACACCTAGCCTCTCACAGAGAGACCTGACTCCAGCCTCACACACAGAGACCTACCCCCAGCCTCAGACAGGAAGCAGTCCCCAGCCTCACTCAGGAACCTACCCCCAGCCTCACACAGAGACCTGCCCCCAGCCTCACACAGGGACCTGACCCCAGCCTCACACAGGGAACTGTCCCCAGCCTCACTCACAGTTACCTGCCCCCAGCCTAATTCAAAGACCCACCCTTAGCCTCACACAGAGACCTGCCCCCAGCCTCACACAGAGACCTGAACCCAAATTCACTCAGGGACGTGCCCCCAGCCTCACACACAGGGACCTGCCCCCAGCATCACACACAGTGACATACCCCCAGCCTAATACAGAGACCTGTCCCTCGCCTCACACAGAGAGACCTGCCCCCAGTCACACACAGGGACTTGGACCCAAATTCACACAGAGACATTCCCCCAGCCTCACACACAGCGACCTGCCCCCAATCTCACACACAGAGACCTGCCCCCAGCCTCACACACAGAGACCTGCCCCCAGCCTCACACACAGAGACCTGCCCCCAGCCTCACACAGGGACCTACCCCCAGCCTCACTCAGGGACCTAGCCCCAGCCTCACACAGGGACCTGCACCCAGCCTCACACAGGGACCAGACCCCAGCCTCACACAGGGACCAGACCCCAGCCTCACAGAGACCAGCCCCCAGCCTCACACAGAGTCCTGCCCCCAACGTCACTCAGGGACCTGTCCCCAGCCTCACACACAGAGACCTATCCCCCAGCCTCACACACACAGACCTGCCCCCAGCCTCACACACAGAGACCTGCCCCCAGCCTCACACACAGAGACCTGCCCCCAGCCTCACACACAGAGACCTGCCCCCAGCCCCACACAGGGACCTGACCCCAGCCTCACACAGGGACCAGACCCCAGCCTCACAGAGACCAGCCCCCAGCCTCACACAGAGTCCTGCCCCCAACGTCACTCAGGGACCTGTCCCCAGCCTCACACACAGAGACCTATCCCCCAGCCTCACACACACGGACCTGCCCCCAGCCTCGCACACAGAGACCTGCCCCCAGCCTCACACACAGAGATCTGTCACCAGCCTCACACATAGAGTCCTGCCCCCAGTCACACACAGGGACTTGGACCCAACTTCACACAGGGACCAGATCCCAGCCTTACACAAAGACCTGACCCCAGCCTCACACATGGACCAGATCCCATCCAAACAGAGACCTGCCCCCAGCCTCACACACAGAGACCTGCCCTCAACCTAACACACAGTGACCTGTCCCCAGCCTCACACACAGAGACCTACCCCCAGCCTCACACAGGGACCTACCCACAGCCTCACACAGGGACCTGCCCTCAGCCTCACACACAGAGACCTACCCCCAGCCTCACACACAGTGATCTGAACCCAGCCTCACACACAGAGAAGTGCCCCCAGCCTCACACACAGAGACCTGCCCCCAGCCTCACACAGGGACCTGCCCCCAGCCACACACAGGGTCCTGCCCCCAGCCTCACACACAGAGACCTTCCCCCAGCCTCACACACAGAGACCTGCCCCCAGCCTCACACACAGAGACCTGCCCCCAGCCTCACACAGGGTCCTGCCCCCTGCCTCACACACAGAGACCTTTCCCCAGCCTCACACACAGAGACATGCCCCCAGCCTCACACACAGAGACCTGCCCCCAGCCTCACACACAGAAAGCTTTCCCCAGCCTCACACACAGAGACCTTCCCCCAGCCTCACACACAGAGACATGCCCCCAGCCTCACACACAGAGACCGGCCCCCAGCCTCACACACAGAGACCATCCCCCAGCCTCAGACAGGAACCAGACCCCAGCCTCCCACAGAGACCTGCCCCCAGCCTCACACAGGGACCTACCCCCAGCCTCACACAGGGACCTACCCCAGCCTCACACAGAGACCTGCCCCCAGCCTCACACACAGAGACCTGCCCCCAGCCTCACACAGGGTCCTGCCCCCAGCCTCACGCACAGAGACCTTTCCCCAGCCTCACACACAGAGACATGCCCCCAGCCTCACACACAGACCTGCCCCCAGCCCCACACACAGAAAGCTTTCCCCAGCCTCACACACAGAGACCTTCCCCCAGCCTCACACACAGAGACATGCCCCCAGCCTCACACACAGAGACCTGCCCCCAGCCTCACACACAGAGATCTGTCACCAGCCTCACACATAGAGTCCTGCCCCCAGTCACACACAGGGACTTGGATCCAACTTCACACAGGGACCAGATCCCAGCCTTACACAAAGACCTGACCCCAGCCTCACACATGGACCAGATCCCAGCCACACAGAGACCTGCACCCAGAATCACACACAGAGACCTGCCCCCAACCTAACACACAGGGACCTGTCCCCAGCCTCACACACAGAGACCTATCCCCCAGCCTCACACACACGGACCTGCCCACAGCCTCACACACAGAGACCTGCCCCCAGCCTCACACACAGAGACCTGACCCCAGCCTCACACACAGAGACCTGCCCACAGCCCCACACAGGGACCTGACCCCAGCCTCACACAGGGACCAGACCCCAGCCTCACAGAGACCAGCCCCCAGCCTCACACAGAGTCCTGCCCCCAACGTCACTCAGGGACCTGTCCCCAGCCTCACACACAGAGACCTATCCCCCAGCCTCACACACACGGACCTGCCCCCAGCCTCGCACACAGGGACCTGCCCCCAGCCTCACACACAGAGATCTGTCACCAGCCTCACACATAGAGTCCTGCCCCCAGTCACACACAGGGACTTGGACCCAACTTCACACAGGGACCAGATCCCAGCCTTACACAAAGACCTGACCCCAGCTTCACACATGGACCAGATCCCATCCAAACAGAGACCTGCCCCCAGCCTCACACACAGAGACCTGCCCTCAACCTAACACACAGTGACCTGTCCCCAGCCTCACACACAGAGACCTACGCCCAGCCTCACACAGGGACCTACCCACAGCCTCACACAGGGACCTGCCCTCAGCCTCACACACAGAGACCTACCCCCAGCCTCACACACAGTGATCTGAACCCAGCCTCACACACAGAGACCTGCCCCCAGCCTCACACACAGAGACCTGCCCCCAGCCTCACACAGGGACCTGCCCCCAGCCACACACAGGGTCCTGCCCCCAGCCTCACACACAGAGACCTTCCCCCAGCCTCACACACAGAGACCTGCCCCAGCCTCACACACAGAGACCTGCCCCCAGCCTCACACAGGGTCCTGCCCCCTGCCTCACACACAGAGACCTTTCCCCAGCCTCACACACAGAGACATGCCCCCAGCCTCACACACAGAGACCTGCCCCCAGCCTCACACACAGAAAGCTTTCCCCAGCCTCACACACAGAGACCTTCCCCCAGCCTCACACACAGAGACATGCCCCCAGCCTCACACACAGAGACCGGCCCCCAGCCTCACACACAGAGACCATCCCCCAGCCTCAGACAGGAACCAGACCCCAGCCTCCCACAGAGACCTGCCCCCAGCCTCACACAGGGACCTACCCCCAGCCTCACACAGGGACCTACCCCTGCCTCACACAGAGACCTGCCCCCAGCCTCACACACAGAGACCTGCCCCCAGCCTCACACAGGGTCCTGCCCCCAGCCTCACACACAGAGACCTTTCCCCAGCCTCACACACAGAGACATGCCCCCAGCCTCACACACAGAGACCTGCCCCCAGCCTCACACACAGAAAGCTTTCCCCAGCCTCACACACAGAGACCTTCCCCCAGCCTCACACACAGAGACATGCCCCCAGCCTCACACACAGAGACCGGCCCCCAGCCTCACACACAGAGACCATCCCCCAGCCTCAGACAGGAACCAGACCCCAGCCTCCCACAGAGACCTGCCCCCAGCCTCACACAGGGACCTACCCCCAGCCTCACACAGGGACCTACCCTAGCCTCACACAGAGACTTACCCCCAGCCTCACACACAGAGACCTGCCCCCAGCCTCACACACAGAGACCTGACCCCAGCCTCACACACAGAGACCTGACCCCAGCCTCACACACAGAGACCTGACCCCAGCCTCACACACAGAGACCTGTCCCCACACTCACACACAGATAGCTGCCCCCAGCCTCAGAGAGGAAACAGACCCCAGCCTCACACAGAGACCTGACCCCAGCCTCACACACAGAGAACTGCCTCCAGCCTCACACAGAGACCTGTCCCCAGCATCACACAAAGAGACATCCCCAAAGCCACACTCAGGGACTTACCCCCAGCCTCACTCACAGTGACCTGCCCCCAGCCTAATACAAAGACCCACACCTAGCCTCTCACAGAGAGACCTGACCCCAGCTTCACACACAGAGACCTGTCCCCACACTCACACACAGAGACCTACCCCCAGCCTCAGACAGGAAGCAGTCCCCAGCCTCACTCAGGAACCTACCCCCAGCCTCACACAGAGACCTGCCCCCAGCCTCACACAGGGACCTGACCCCAGCCTCACACAGAGACCTGCCCCCAGCCTCACACACAGAGACCTGCCCCCAGCCTCACACACAGAGACCTGCCCCCAGCCTCACACACAGGGACCTGCCCCCAGCATCACACACAGTGACATACCCCCAGCCTAATACAGAGACCTGTCCCTCGCCTCACACAGAGGGACCTGCCCCCAGCCTCACACACAGAGACCTACCCTCAGCCTCACACAGTGACCTGCCCCCACCCACACATACAGAGACCTACCCCCAGCCTCACACAGAGACCTACCCACAGCCTCACACAGGGACCTGCCCTCAGCCTCACACACAGAGACCTAGCCCCAGCCTCACACACGGTGATCTGAACCCAGCCTCACACACAGAGGCCTGCCCCCACACTCACACACAGAGACCTGTCCCCACACTCACACACAGAGACCTGCCTCCAGCCTCAGACAGGATCCAGACCCCAGCCTCACACAGAGACCTGCCCCCAGCCTCACACAGAGACCTGCCCCCAGCCTCACACAGAGACCTCTCCCCAGCCTTACACAGAGTCCTGCCCCCAGTCACACACAGGGAATTTGACCCAAATTCACACATGGACCAGATCCCAGCCTCACAGAGACGTGCCCCCAGCCTAAAACACAGTGACCTGACCCCAGCCTCACACACAGAGACCTGCCCCCAGCCTCACACACAGAGACCTGCCCCCAGCCTCACACACAGGGACCTGCCCCCAGCCTCTCACACTGAGACCTGCCCCCAGCCTCACACACAGTGATCTGCCCCCAGCCTCACACACAGAGATCTGCCCCCAGCCTCACACAGAGACCTGGCCCCAGCCTCACACAGAGACCCGCCCCCAGCCTCACACACAGACACCTGCCCCCAGACTCACACAGAGACCTGCCCCCAGCTTCACACATGGAGACCTACCCCCAGCCTCACACACAGATCTACCCCCAGCCTCACAAAGGGACCTGCCCCCTCGCTCACACACAGAGACCTACCCCCAGCCTCACACACAGTGATCTGAACCCAGCCTCCCACACAGAAACCTGCCCCCAGCCACACACACAGTGATCTGCACCCGCCCTCACACACAGAGTCCTGCCCCGAACCTAAGACACAGAGTCCTGCCCGCAGCATCACACAGAAACCTCCCCCACCCTCACACACAGAGTCCTGCCCACACCCTCACCCACAGGGACCAGCACCCAGCCTCACACAGAGGAAAATGCCCCCAGCCTCACACAGAGACCTGCCCCCAGCCTCACACGCAGAGACCTGCCCCCAGCCTCACACACAGAGACCTGCCCCCAGCCTCACACACGGACCTGCCGCCATCCTCACACACAGAGACCAGCCCCCAGCCTCACACAGAGACCCACACCCAGCCTCACACACAGAGACCTACCCCCAGCCTCACACACAGAGACGTGCCCCCATCCTCTCACAGGGACCTGCCCCCAGCCTCACACAGAGACCTGCACCCAGCCTCACACTGAGACCTACCCCCAGCCTCACACACAGAGACTTGCCCCCAGCCTCACACACAGAGACCTGCCCCCAGCCTCACACACAGAGACCTGTCCCCAGCCTCACACACAGTGACCTGCCCCCAGCCTCACACAGAGACCTGCCCCCACCCTCACACACAGAGACCTGCCCCCAGCCTCACACACAGAGACCTGTCCCCAGCCTCACACACAGTGACCTGCCCCCAGCCTCACACAGAGACCTGCCCCCACCCTCACACACAGAGACCTGCCCCAAGCCACACACACAGAGTCCTACCCCCAGCCTCACACACAGAGACCAGACCCAACCTCACACACAGAGACCTGTCCCCAGCCTCGAATACAGAGACCTGTCCCCAGCCTCACACACAGAGACCTGCCCCCACCTTCACACAGAGTCCTACCACTAGCCTCACACACAGAGATCTGCCCCAGCATCATACACAGAGAACTGCCCCCAGCCTCACACACAGAGACCTACCCCCAGCCTCACACAGAGACCTACCCCCAGCCTCACACACAGAGACCTGCCCCCAGCCTCACACAGAGACCTACCCCCAGCCTCACACACAGAGACCTGTCCCCAGCCTCACACACAGAGACCTGCCCCCAGCCTCACACAGAGACCTGCCCCCAGCCTCACACAGTGACCTGTCCCCAGCGTCACACACAGAGACCTGCCCCCAGCCTCACACAAAGTTCTACCCCCAGCCTCACACACAGAGACCTACCCCCAGCCTCACACAGAGACCTACCCCCAGCCTCACACACAGAGACCTGCCCCCAGCCTCACACAGAGACCTACCCCCAGCCTCACACACAGAGACCTGTCCCCAGCCTCACACACAGAGACCTGCCCACAGCCTCACTACACAGAGACCTGCCCACAGCCTCACACACAGGGACCTGCCCCCAGCCTCACACAGAGACCTGCCCCCAGCCTCACACAGTGACCTGTCCCCAGCGTCACACACAGAGACCTGCCCCCAGCCTCACACAAAGTTCTACCCCCAGCCTCACACACAGAGCCCTGCCCGCAGCTTCACACAGAGACCTGCCCTCACCTCACACACAGAGAGACCTGCCCCCAGCCTCACACAGAGACCTGCCCTCAGCCTCACACACAGAGACCAGTCCCCAGCCTCACACACAGAGACCTGCCCACCAGCCTCACACACAGGGACCTGCCCCCAGCCTGACACACAGAGACACCTACCCCCAGCCTCACACGCAGAGACCTGCCCCCAGCCTCACACACAGAAAGACCTATCCCCAGCCTCACACACAGAGACCTGCCCCCAGCCTCACACACATAGACCATCCCCCCTGCCTCACACACAGCGACCTGTCTCCAGCCTCACACACAGAGACCTGCCCCCCAGCCTCACACACAGGGACCTGCCCCCAGCCTGACACACAGAGAGACCTACCCCCAGCTTCACACGCAGAGACCTGCCCCCAGCCTCACACACAGAGACATGCCCCCAGCCTCACACACAGAGACCTGCCCCCAGCCTCACACACAGAGATCTGTCACCAGCCTCACACATAGAGTCCTGCCCCCAGTCACACACAGGGACTTGGATCCAACTTCACACAGGGACCAGATCCCAGCCTTACACAAAGACCTGACCCCAGCCTCACACATGGACCAGATCCCAGCCACACAGAGACCTGCACCCAGAATCACACACAGAGACCTGCCCCCAACCTAACACACAGGGACCTGTCCCCAGCCTCACACACAGAGACCTATCCCCCAGCCTCACACACACGGACCTGCCCACAGCCTCACACACAGAGACCTGCCCCCAGCCTCACACACAGAGACCTGACCCCAGCCTCACACACAGAGACCTGCCCACAGCCCCACACAGGGACCTGACCCCAGCCTCACACAGGGACCAGACCCCAGCCTCACAGAGACCAGCCCCCAGCCTCACACAGAGTCCTGCCCCCAACGTCACTCAGGGACCTGTCCCCAGCCTCACACACAGAGACCTATCCCCCAGCCTCACACACACGGACCTGCCCCCAGCCTCGCACACAGGGACCTGCCCCCAGCCTCACACACAGAGATCTGTCACCAGCCTCACACATAGAGTCCTGCCCCCAGTCACACACAGGGACTTGGACCCAACTTCACACAGGGACCAGATCCCAGCCTTACACAAAGACCTGACCCCAGCTTCACACATGGACCAGATCCCATCCAAACAGAGACCTGCCCCCAGCCTCACACACAGAGACCTGCCCTCAACCTAACACACAGTGACCTGTCCCCAGCCTCACACACAGAGACCTACGCCCAGCCTCACACAGGGACCTACCCACAGCCTCACACAGGGACCTGCCCTCAGCCTCACACACAGAGACCTACCCCCAGCCTCACACACAGTGATCTGAACCCAGCCTCACACACAGAGACCTGCCCCCAGCCTCACACACAGAGACCTGCCCCCAGCCTCACACAGGGACCTGCCCCCAGCCACACACAGGGTCCTGCCCCCAGCCTCACACACAGAGACCTTCCCCCAGCCTCACACACAGAGACCTGCCCCAGCCTCACACACAGAGACCTGCCCCCAGCCTCACACAGGGTCCTGCCCCCTGCCTCACACACAGAGACCTTTCCCCAGCCTCACACACAGAGACATGCCCCCAGCCTCACACACAGAGACCTGCCCCCAGCCTCACACACAGAAAGCTTTCCCCAGCCTCACACACAGAGACCTTCCCCCAGCCTCACACACAGAGACATGCCCCCAGCCTCACACACAGAGACCGGCCCCCAGCCTCACACACAGAGACCATCCCCCAGCCTCAGACAGGAACCAGACCCCAGCCTCCCACAGAGACCTGCCCCCAGCCTCACACAGGGACCTACCCCCAGCCTCACACAGGGACCTACCCCTGCCTCACACAGAGACCTGCCCCCAGCCTCACACACAGAGACCTGCCCCCAGCCTCACACAGGGTCCTGCCCCCAGCCTCACACACAGAGACCTTTCCCCAGCCTCACACACAGAGACATGCCCCCAGCCTCACACACAGAGACCTGCCCCCAGCCTCACACACAGAAAGCTTTCCCCAGCCTCACACACAGAGACCTTCCCCCAGCCTCACACACAGAGACATGCCCCCAGCCTCACACACAGAGACCGGCCCCCAGCCTCACACACAGAGACCATCCCCCAGCCTCAGACAGGAACCAGACCCCAGCCTCCCACAGAGACCTGCCCCCAGCCTCACACAGGGACCTACCCCCAGCCTCACACAGGGACCTACCCTAGCCTCACACAGAGACTTACCCCCAGCCTCACACACAGAGACCTGCCCCCAGCCTCACACACAGGGACCTGACCCCAGCCTCACACACAGAGACCTGACCCCAGCCTCACACACAGAGACCTGACCCCAGCCTCACACACAGAGACCTGTCCCCACACTCACACACAGATAGCTGCCCCCAGCCTCAGAGAGGAAACAGACCCCAGCCTCACACAGAGACCTGACCCCAGCCTCACACACAGAGAACTGCCTCCAGCCTCACACAGAGACCTGTCCCCAGCATCACACAAAGAGACATCCCCAAAGCCACACTCAGGGACTTACCCCCAGCCTCACTCACAGTGACCTGCCCCCAGCCTAATACAAAGACCCACACCTAGCCTCTCACAGAGAGACCTGACCCCAGCTTCACACACAGAGACCTGTCCCCACACTCACACACAGAGACCTACCCCCAGCCTCAGACAGGAAGCAGTCCCCAGCCTCACTCAGGAACCTACCCCCAGCCTCACACAGAGACCTGCCCCCAGCCTCACACAGGGACCTGACCCCAGCCTCACACAGAGACCTGCCCCCAGCCTCACACACAGAGACCTGCCCCCAGCCTCACACACAGAGACCTGCCCCCAGCCTCACACACAGGGACCTGCCCCCAGCATCACACACAGTGACATACCCCCAGCCTAATACAGAGACCTGTCCCTCGCCTCACACAGAGGGACCTGCCCCCAGCCTCACACACAGAGACCTACCCTCAGCCTCACACAGTGACCTGCCCCCACCCACACATACAGAGACCTACCCCCAGCCTCACACAGAGACCTACCCACAGCCTCACACAGGGACCTGCCCTCAGCCTCACACACAGAGACCTAGCCCCAGCCTCACACACGGTGATCTGAACCCAGCCTCACACACAGAGGCCTGCCCCCACACTCACACACAGAGACCTGTCCCCACACTCGCACACAGAGACCTGCCTCCAGCCTCAGACAGGATCCAGACCCCAGCCTCACACAGAGACCTGCCCCCAGCCTCACACAGAGACCTGCCCCCAGCCTCACACAGAGACCTCTCCCCAGCCTTACACAGAGTCCTGCCCCCAGTCACACACAGGGAATTTGACCCAAATTCACACATGGACCAGATCCCAGCCTCACAGAGACGTGCCCCCAGCCTAAAACACAGTGACCTGACCCCAGCCTCACACACAGAGACCTGCCCCCAGCCTCACACACAGAGACCTGCCCCCAGCCTCACACACAGGGACCTGCCCCCAGCCTCTCACACTGAGACCTGCCCCCAGCCTCACACACAGTGATCTGCCCCCAGCCTCACACACAGAGATCTGCCCCCAGCCTCACACAGAGACCTGGCCCCAGCCTCACACAGAGACCCGCCCCCAGCCTCACACACAGACACCTGCCCCCAGACTCACACAGAGACCTGCCCCCAGCTTCACACATGGAGACCTACCCCCAGCCTCACACACAGATCTACCCCCAGCCTCACAAAGGGACCTGCCCCCTCGCTCACACACAGAGACCTACCCCCAGCCTCACACACAGTGATCTGAACCCAGCCTCCCACACAGAAACCTGCCCCCAGCCACACACACAGTGATCTGCACCCGCCCTCACACACAGAGTCCTGCCCCGAACCTAAGACACAGAGTCCTGCCCGCAGCATCACACAGAAACCTCCCCCACCCTCACACACAGAGTCCTGCCCACACCCTCACCCACAGGGACCAGCACCCAGCCTCACACAGAGGAAAATGCCCCCAGCCTCACACAGAGACCTGCCCCCAGCCTCACACGCAGAGACCTGCCCCCAGCCTCACACACAGAGACCTGCCCCCAGCCTCACACACGGACCTGCCGCCATCCTCACACACAGAGACCAGCCCCCAGCCTCACACAGAGACCCACACCCAGCCTCACACACAGAGACCTACCCCCAGCCTCACACACAGAGACGTGCCCCCATCCTCTCACAGGGACCTGCCCCCAGCCTCACACAGAGACCTGCACCCAGCCTCACACTGAGACCTACCCCCAGCCTCACACACAGAGACTTGCCCCCAGCCTCACACACAGAGACCTGCCCCCAGCCTCACACACAGAGACCTGTCCCCAGCCTCACACACAGTGACCTGCCCCCAGCCTCACACAGAGACCTGCCCCCACCCTCACACACAGAGACCTGCCCCAAGCCACACACACAGAGTCCTACCCCCAGCCTCACACACAGAGACCAGACCCAACCTCACACACAGAGACCTGTCCCCAGCCTCGAATACAGAGACCTGTCCCCAGCCTCACACACAGAGACCTGCCCCCACCTTCACACAGAGTCCTACCACTAGCCTCACACACAGAGATCTGCCCCAGCATCATACACAGAGAACTGCCCCCAGCCTCACACACAGAGACCTACCCCCAGCCTCACACAGAGACCTACCCCCAGCCTCACACACAGAGACCTGCCCCCAGCCTCACACAGAGACCTACCCCCAGCCTCACACACAGAGACCTGTCCCCAGCCTCACACACAGAGACCTGCCCCCAGCCTCACACAGAGACCTGCCCCCAGCCTCACACAGTGACCTGTCCCCAGCGTCACACACAGAGACCTGCCCCCAGCCTCACACAAAGTTCTACCCCCAGCCTCACACACAGAGACCTACCCCCAGCCTCACACAGAGACCTACCCCCAGCCTCACACACAGAGACCTGCCCCCAGCCTCACACAGAGACCTACCCCCAGCCTCACACACAGAGACCTGTCCCCAGCCTCACACACAGAGACCTGCCCACAGCCTCACTACACAGAGACCTGCCCACAGCCTCACACACAGGGACCTGCCCCCAGCCTCACACAGAGACCTGCCCCCAGCCTCACACAGTGACCTGTCCCCAGCGTCACACACAGAGACCTGCCCCCAGCCTCACACAAAGTTCTACCCCCAGCCTCACACACAGAGCCCTGCCCGCAGCTTCACACAGAGACCTGCCCTCACCTCACACACAGAGAGACCTGCCCCCAGCCTCACACAGAGACCTGCCCTCAGCCTCACACACAGAGACCAGTCCCCAGCCTCACACACAGAGACCTGCCCACCAGCCTCACACACAGGGACCTGCCCCCAGCCTGACACACAGAGACACCTACCCCCAGCCTCACACGCAGAGACCTGCCCCCAGCCTCACACACAGAAAGACCTATCCCCAGCCTCACACACAGAGACCTGCCCCCAGCCTCACACACATAGACCATCCCCCCTGCCTCACACACAGCGACCTGTCTCCAGCCTCACACACAGAGACCTGCCCCCCAGCCTCACACACAGGGACCTGCCCCCAGCCTGACACACAGAGAGACCTACCCCCAGCTTCACACGCAGAGACCTGCCCCCAGCCTCACACACAGAGACATGCCCCCAGCCTCACACACAGAGACCTGCCCCCAGCCTCACACACAGAGATCTGTCACCAGCCTCACACATAGAGTCCTGCCCCCAGTCACACACAGGGACTTGGATCCAACTTCACACAGGGACCAGATCCCAGCCTTACACAAAGACCTGACCCCAGCCTCACACATGGACCAGATCCCAGCCACACAGAGACCTGCACCCAGAATCACACACAGAGACCTGCCCCCAACCTAACACACAGGGACCTGTCCCCAGCCTCACACACAGAGACCTATCCCCCAGCCTCACACACACGGACCTGCCCACAGCCTCACACACAGAGACCTGCCCCCAGCCTCACACACAGAGACCTGACCCCAGCCTCACACACAGAGACCTGCCCACAGCCCCACACAGGGACCTGACCCCAGCCTCACACAGGGACCAGACCCCAGCCTCACAGAGACCAGCCCCCAGCCTCACACAGAGTCCTGCCCCCAACGTCACTCAGGGACCTGTCCCCAGCCTCACACACAGAGACCTATCCCCCAGCCTCACACACACGGACCTGCCCCCAGCCTCGCACACAGGGACCTGCCCCCAGCCTCACACACAGAGATCTGTCACCAGCCTCACACATAGAGTCCTGCCCCCAGTCACACACAGGGACTTGGACCCAACTTCACACAGGGACCAGATCCCAGCCTTACACAAAGACCTGACCCCAGCTTCACACATGGACCAGATCCCATCCAAACAGAGACCTGCCCCCAGCCTCACACACAGAGACCTGCCCTCAACCTAACACACAGTGACCTGTCCCCAGCCTCACACACAGAGACCTACGCCCAGCCTCACACAGGGACCTACCCACAGCCTCACACAGGGACCTGCCCTCAGCCTCACACACAGAGACCTACCCCCAGCCTCACACACAGTGATCTGAACCCAGCCTCACACACAGAGACCTGCCCCCAGCCTCACACACAGAGACCTGCCCCCAGCCTCACACAGGGACCTGCCCCCAGCCACACACAGGGTCCTGCCCCCAGCCTCACACACAGAGACCTTCCCCCAGCCTCACACACAGAGACCTGCCCCAGCCTCACACACAGAGACCTGCCCCCAGCCTCACACAGGGTCCTGCCCCCTGCCTCACACACAGAGACCTTTCCCCAGCCTCACACACAGAGACATGCCCCCAGCCTCACACACAGAGACCTGCCCCCAGCCTCACACACAGAAAGCTTTCCCCAGCCTCACACACAGAGACCTTCCCCCAGCCTCACACACAGAGACATGCCCCCAGCCTCACACACAGAGACCGGCCCCCAGCCTCACACACAGAGACCATCCCCCAGCCTCAGACAGGAACCAGACCCCAGCCTCCCACAGAGACCTGCCCCCAGCCTCACACAGGGACCTACCCCCAGCCTCACACAGGGACCTACCCCTGCCTCACACAGAGACCTGCCCCCAGCCTCACACACAGAGACCTGCCCCCAGCCTCACACAGGGTCCTGCCCCCAGCCTCACACACAGAGACCTTTCCCCAGCCTCACACACAGAGACATGCCCCCAGCCTCACACACAGAGACCTGCCCCCAGCCTCACACACAGAAAGCTTTCCCCAGCCTCACACACAGAGACCTTCCCCCAGCCTCACACACAGAGACATGCCCCCAGCCTCACACACAGAGACCGGCCCCCAGCCTCACACACAGAGACCATCCCCCAGCCTCAGACAGGAACCAGACCCCAGCCTCCCACAGAGACCTGCCCCCAGCCTCACACAGGGACCTACCCCCAGCCTCACACAGGGACCTACCCTAGCCTCACACAGAGACTTACCCCCAGCCTCACACACAGAGACCTGCCCCCAGCCTCACACACAGAGACCTGACCCCAGCCTCACACACAGAGACCTGACCCCAGCCTCACACACAGAGACCTGACCCCAGCCTCACACACAGAGACCTGTCCCCACACTCACACACAGATAGCTGCCCCCAGCCTCAGAGAGGAAACAGACCCCAGCCTCACACAGAGACCTGACCCCAGCCTCACACACAGAGAACTGCCTCCAGCCTCACACAGAGACCTGTCCCCAGCATCACACAAAGAGACATCCCCAAAGCCACACTCAGGGACTTACCCCCAGCCTCACTCACAGTGACCTGCCCCCAGCCTAATACAAAGACCCACACCTAGCCTCTCACAGAGAGACCTGACCCCAGCTTCACACACAGAGACCTGTCCCCACACTCACACACAGAGACCTACCCCCAGCCTCAGACAGGAAGCAGTCCCCAGCCTCACTCAGGAACCTACCCCCAGCCTCACACAGAGACCTGCCCCCAGCCTCACACAGGGACCTGACCCCAGCCTCACACAGAGACCTGCCCCCAGCCTCACACACAGAGACCTGCCCCCAGCCTCACACACAGAGACCTGCCCCCAGCCTCACACACAGGGACCTGCCCCCAGCATCACACACAGTGACATACCCCCAGCCTAATACAGAGACCTGTCCCTCGCCTCACACAGAGGGACCTGCCCCCAGCCTCACACACAGAGACCTACCCTCAGCCTCACACAGTGACCTGCCCCCACCCACACATACAGAGACCTACCCCCAGCCTCACACAGAGACCTACCCACAGCCTCACACAGGGACCTGCCCTCAGCCTCACACACAGAGACCTAGCCCCAGCCTCACACACGGTGATCTGAACCCAGCCTCACACACAGAGGCCTGCCCCCACACTCACACACAGAGACCTGTCCCCACACTCACACACAGAGACCTGCCTCCAGCCTCAGACAGGATCCAGACCCCAGCCTCACACAGAGACCTGCCCCCAGCCTCACACAGAGACCTGCCCCCAGCCTCACACAGAGACCTCTCCCCAGCCTTACACAGAGTCCTGCCCCCAGTCACACACAGGGAATTTGACCCAAATTCACACATGGACCAGATCCCAGCCTCACAGAGACGTGCCCCCAGCCTAAAACACAGTGACCTGACCCCAGCCTCACACACAGAGACCTGCCCCCAGCCTCACACACAGAGACCTGCCCCCAGCCTCACACACAGGGACCTGCCCCCAGCCTCTCACACTGAGACCTGCCCCCAGCCTCACACACAGTGATCTGCCCCCAGCCTCACACACAGAGATCTGCCCCCAGCCTCACACAGAGACCTGGCCCCAGCCTCACACAGAGACCCGCCCCCAGCCTCACACACAGACACCTGCCCCCAGACTCACACAGAGACCTGCCCCCAGCTTCACACATGGAGACCTACCCCCAGCCTCACACACAGATCTACCCCCAGCCTCACAAAGGGACCTGCCCCCTCGCTCACACACAGAGACCTACCCCCAGCCTCACACACAGTGATCTGAACCCAGCCTCCCACACAGAAACCTGCCCCCAGCCACACACACAGTGATCTGCACCCGCCCTCACACACAGAGTCCTGCCCCGAACCTAAGACACAGAGTCCTGCCCGCAGCATCACACAGAAACCTCCCCCACCCTCACACACAGAGTCCTGCCCACACCCTCACCCACAGGGACCAGCACCCAGCCTCACACAGAGGAAAATGCCCCCAGCCTCACACAGAGACCTGCCCCCAGCCTCACACGCAGAGACCTGCCCCCAGCCTCACACACAGAGACCTGCCCCCAGCCTCACACACGGACCTGCCGCCATCCTCACACACAGAGACCAGCCCCCAGCCTCACACAGAGACCCACACCCAGCCTCACACACAGAGACCTACCCCCAGCCTCACACACAGAGACGTGCCCCCATCCTCTCACAGGGACCTGCCCCCAGCCTCACACAGAGACCTGCACCCAGCCTCACACTGAGACCTACCCCCAGCCTCACACACAGAGACTTGCCCCCAGCCTCACACACAGAGACCTGCCCCCAGCCTCACACACAGAGACCTGTCCCCAGCCTCACACACAGTGACCTGCCCCCAGCCTCACACAGAGACCTGCCCCCACCCTCACACACAGAGACCTGCCCCAAGCCACACACACAGAGTCCTACCCCCAGCCTCACACACAGAGACCAGACCCAACCTCACACACAGAGACCTGTCCCCAGCCTCGAATACAGAGACCTGTCCCCAGCCTCACACACAGAGACCTGCCCCCACCTTCACACAGAGTCCTACCACTAGCCTCACACACAGAGATCTGCCCCAGCATCATACACAGAGAACTGCCCCCAGCCTCACACACAGAGACCTACCCCCAGCCTCACACAGAGACCTACCCCCAGCCTCACACACAGAGACCTGCCCCCAGCCTCACACAGAGACCTACCCCCAGCCTCACACACAGAGACCTGTCCCCAGCCTCACACACAGAGACCTGCCCCCAGCCTCACACAGAGACCTGCCCCCAGCCTCACACAGTGACCTGTCCCCAGCGTCACACACAGAGACCTGCCCCCAGCCTCACACAAAGTTCTACCCCCAGCCTCACACACAGAGACCTACCCCCAGCCTCACACAGAGACCTACCCCCAGCCTCACACACAGAGACCTGCCCCCAGCCTCACACAGAGACCTACCCCCAGCCTCACACACAGAGACCTGTCCCCAGCCTCACACACAGAGACCTGCCCACAGCCTCACTACACAGAGACCTGCCCACAGCCTCACACACAGGGACCTGCCCCCAGCCTCACACAGAGACCTGCCCCCAGCCTCACACAGTGACCTGTCCCCAGCGTCACACACAGAGACCTGCCCCCAGCCTCACACAAAGTTCTACCCCCAGCCTCACACACAGAGCCCTGCCCGCAGCTTCACACAGAGACCTGCCCTCACCTCACACACAGAGAGACCTGCCCCCAGCCTCACACAGAGACCTGCCCTCAGCCTCACACACAGAGACCAGTCCCCAGCCTCACACACAGAGACCTGCCCACCAGCCTCACACACAGGGACCTGCCCCCAGCCTGACACACAGAGACACCTACCCCCAGCCTCACACACAGAGACCTGCCCACCAGCCTCACACACAGGGACCTGCCCCCAGCCTGACACACAGAGACACCTACCCCCAGCCTCACACACAGAGACCTGCCCCCAGCCTCACACACATAGACCATCCCCCCTGCCTCACACACAGCGACCTGTCTCCAGCCTCACACACAGAGACCTGCCCCCCAGCCTCACACACAGGGACCTGCCCCCAGCCTGACACACAGAGAGACCTACCCCCAGCTTCACACGCAGAGACCTGCCCCCAGCCTCACACACAGAGAGACCTATCCCCAGCCTCACACACAGAGACCTGCCCCCAGCCTCACACACATAGACCTTCCCCCCTGCCTCACACACAGCGACCTGTCTCCAGCCTCACACACAGAGACCTGCCCCCAGCCTCACACACAGGGACCTGCCCCCAGCCTCACACAGAGACCTGCCCCCAGCCTCACACACAGAGACCTGCCCCCAGCCTCACACACAGAGACCTGCCCCCAGCCTCACTCACAGAGACCTGTCCCCAGCCTCACACACAGAGACCTGCCCCCAGCCTCACACACAGAGACCTGTCCCCAGCCTCACACACAGAGACCTGCCCCCAGCCTCACACGCAGAGACCTGCCCCCAGCCTCACACGCAGAGACCTGTCCCCAGCCTCACACACAGAGACCTGCCCCCACCCTCACACACAGAGACCTGCCCCCAGCCTCACACACAGAGATCTGCCCCAAGACCCACACACAGAGACCTGCCCTCAGCCTCACACACATAGATCTGCCCCCAGATTCGCTTCAATTCGATCTGCGAATTTTGGCATCTTTATTTTCCACATCAAATCTGTATCATAGCAACCATGTCTACTGTTGGGCTGAGAGAATGTCAATGGGAAAAAGGTTCACTATTCTGACAGTTCTACTCCTGCTATTCTGCAGGAGACGGAAGAAGCTAGGCTTGACGTGTACAGTAGGGTGCACTCTCACCACTGTGTCAGAAATGTTGTCAGTTCATATCAGAGTCTTGAGCACATAATCCTGGTCGACACTCCCAGTGGCATACTGAGGGAGTACCGCATTGTCAGAGGGGCAGTACTGAGGGAGTGCTGCACAGTCGGAGGGTCAATACTGAGGGAGTACCGCATTGTCAGAGGGTCAGTACTGAGGGAGTACCGCATTGTCAGAGGGGCAGTACTGAGGGAGTGCTGCACAGTCGGAGGGTCAATACTGAGGGAGTACCGCACTGTCAGAGGGGCAGTACTGAGGGAGTGCTGCACTTTTGGAATTTCAATACTGATAGAGTGCTGCAGTGTTGTAGGGTCAGTGTTGAGGCAGTACCGCACTGTCGGAGGGTTAGTACTGAGGGAGTGCTGCACTGTCGGAGGGTCAGTACTGAGGGAATGCTGCACTGTCGGAGGGTCAGTACTGAGGGAATGCTGCACTGTCAGATGGTCAGTACTGAGGGAGTGCTGCATTGTCGAAGGGTCAGTACTGAGGGAGTGCTGCACTTTTGGAATTTCAGTACTGAGGGAGTGCTACGCTGTCAAAAGGTCAGTACTGAGGGAATGCACCACTCTTGGAATTTCAGTACTGAGGGTGTGCTGCACTGTCGGATGATTCGTGCTGAGGGAGTGCTGCACTGTAGGATGATTAGTGCTGAGGGAGTGCTGCACTGTAGGATGATTAGTGCTGAGGGAGTGCTGCACTGTAGGATGGTCAGTGCTGAAGAAGCAGCGCACTGTTGGAGGATCAGTGTAGAAGGAGTGCTGTACTGGCAGAACTTCAGTTCTGAGCGAGTGCTTGACTGTCAGGGCTCAGCAGTGAGGGAATACTGCGCTGTTGGAGAGGCCATCATTCATTAAAGCGAGACTCTCTCCATCCTCTTGGGTGGAAGTGAAAAATTCCACAGCCATGGCCACTAGTTCGGAAGAGCGGGATGAGTTCTCCCTGGTGTCCTGGCCAATATTTATTCCTCAACTAAGATCATGAACAACAGATTAAACAGTTATTACAATGCGGGATCATGCTGTGCTTCATTTGGTTGTCTGGCTTCCTCTGTTACTATAGTAAGGGCACTTCAAAGTCTACTTCTTTGGCTAAACAACGCTTTGCGACATCCCCAATTGTGAAAGGTGCTACAGCAATGCAAGCCCTTTCGTTCGGAAATGAACCCTCAGATGAAAAGGAGATTTTTTTTTAAGTTAAAGGTCCCATTAGGGGAGCAACAGTTACAATATCAAATCCTACCACTGTTGGCTCTTACAGCTGCTGTCTGCGGCTATCACTGCTATCAAGTCCCCCACCTCTCCCACCCCCTGATATCTCTCATCCCGCTCCCTTCATCTCAACCAAAATCGGCAAAATCCGAACTGGTTTCAATTGGATCCAGGGGAAGATTTTGGATGCTTGTCCTTCATTGGGATCGTCCCTTTGGTATCAACCCAACTTAGAGGCAGAGTTTGTGGAGCAAAGCAGATTGGGGTGGGGGGGGTGGGGGGGGGGGGGCGGCGGGGGTGTGTGGGGGGAAGTGGGGGGGGTTGCTCAAGCTGGGAGCAGGTTTACCCAACCCAGGCGATGCGGGAGAGAGAGGATGGGCAAGGGGCCTTGCATTCAACATGTGAAATGTGCCTGGAACTGGATTTCAAGAGTTAATGTCAAGGTTTTTATATATTTTTTGTGGCTCCATTGAGCAGACATTTTTGATCGTATTGCCCGTTTTGTAGTTGCACCAGCTTGTTGCCATGGCAATGAGTGGGCTCCAATGGCTTAGTTGCTAAGAGACCAACATTGTAGATGAGTAATAAACATGTAAAAAAAAAATGCAAGAATCTTCACTTGGCATAGGGTGGGCGGTGAGGAAAGAGTGCACTGCGTTTTGCTTTTTCAAAACAACAAGAAAACAATCCCTGTTGATACCTCAGAGCCAGGGAAATTCAGAAAATGGATGAAGACAATCAGTAGGAAAATTCGTGCACATCCATGGATTCCCTTTGACGTCACAGGCCTGACAGCACAACAACTGGCATTTATATAGCACCTTAAACCTGGTTAAAAACATCCCAAGGCACTGTACAGGAGGCGAATATCAATCAAAAATGCGACTGGGCCACGTGAGGAGAAATTAGGGACAGGTAACCAAAAGCTTGGTCAAAGAGGTAGGTTTTAAGTAGTTTGTTAAAGGAGGTGAAAGAGAGATGGAGAAGTTCAGGGAGGGAATTCCAGAGCTTAGGGCCCCAGGCAGCTGAAGGCACGGACGCCAATGGTGGAGCGATGGGAATCGGGAGATGGTCAAGAGGCCGGAATTGGAGGAGCGCAGAGATCTCGGAGTTGGCCTACAAGACTCACAAGTTCATTTGCTCACCAGGAAGCAGTTAGGTTGCCAATTCGGAGTTATTCGTGTTGCACTGCAGGAGGGTCCATGTCCTCCATGGTAACATGTCCAAATCCTGTGGCACAAGATACTGGGGAGGTGATGGAGCGGATGCTGGTCAAACTTCTTTGTCCTGACTGGTGTCATTCAAGCTGCACCCATCCAGGCAAGTGGAGAGCATTCCATCACGCTCCTGATTTGTGTCTTGTAGGTGTAGTGTCTTGGGGAGTAAGGAGGTGAATCACCCAGTGTCGAGGCACTGGTTATGGTTAATCAGCTCCGTTTGGGTGGGCCACATTGTCCACATGCCTGACGCAAGATTCCCAAAGTAAGCTCTCTACTCCGAGCTTCGTCACGTCAAGCGGTACCAGGAGGGCAGAGGGACATTCTCAAAGCCTCCTGGAAAAAAATGCAACATCCCCACCCAACTGTGGGAGTCTCTTGCTCGAGACCACCCAAACTGGAGGAGAGGCATCCGCAAAGGTGCCAACCATTTCAAGCGTCACCCAAAGACCCAGCCAGAGACCGAGTGCAAACAGCGAAGGGAGCGTACCAAAATCCGAGCATCCCACCCAACTACTCCATCAAACATGACCTGCCCCACCTGAGGCAGAGTAGGCAGATCCAGCATTGGCGAAGTTAGTCACCTCAGGCTCACACCCCGGAGTGGAACAAAGTCGTCCTCGATCCTGAGGGACTGCCTAAGGAAAAGATGAGTGCAGAATTCTCAGCCTCTGACCTACTCTAGTAACCATAGTACACATATACGGCTAGTCCAGTCGTGTTCTTGATCAGTGGTGACCCCTACTTTTTTATTGGCCTGACCCTTCCTTGCATGAGAGGTAATGGACTCGCAGCAGACAATCCATTTAGGTTGGGGGCGGGTGGGGTGGGGTGGGGGCGGAGGGGGTGGGGGGGGTGGTGGTGGTCTTCGTTTAGTGCACCTTTGCTGATGGTTCTGAAGGTCAATCCTTGAGACAGGTTCTGCCATAAGTGCCGGGTGTGGAGCTACTGAATAATGTTGTGGCTTGTTGTTTTTCGCCTTGGCACCTGTTGCCAAGCCGTTGTAGTCACTGGTCATCGTGGTGGTGCACGCCAGCCCACACGAGGGGTACCATTATTCTCTTCCACCAGCTGGTGACTCCCTGGTTCAATCGTCGATGCTTTGGGTCTTCATGCCGTTTCATGCTTGCCAGCATCCTTGAAGTGGTGCCTTGAGCGCCACACTAGTCTTCAGGCTCTGGCTACCTCAGCATACAGACAGGCCTTGGGTATGTGACCATCTTGTGGATGTACCCA
The DNA here is from genome assembly GCA_026770705.1 of Isurus oxyrinchus. Taxonomy (NCBI): domain Eukaryota; kingdom Metazoa; phylum Chordata; class Chondrichthyes; order Lamniformes; family Lamnidae; genus Isurus; species Isurus oxyrinchus. The sequence continues at coordinate 876,656 of JANJGN010000033.1, forward strand.
AGCCAAAGAAGATGCCTCTGCTGGCTGTGTGCTAACACACTTGAGAGCTCTGCCCGGTGGACTGTCACATTCATGACTTTGTCCTGCCAGGATCTACCCATAATACACTGCAGACAGCAAAGATGAAAACTGTTCAGCTTCTATTCCTGGTAGCTGTAAGTCGGCCATGTGTCAGATTCATACACAACAAGGTGCTGAGAACATATGCCTTATAAGTCATCAGCTTGGTCTTAAGGGTCAGCTTTATGTTATCCTATGTGTGTTTTGCAAATCGGCCAATGCTGCTGTTCCTATGCGTACATCAAGTTCTGCATCAAGGGACAGTTAGTCTGTCACCATAGACCTGAGGTAGCACAATTATCTAACCACTTCCAGCGGGGTGTTATTTAGTTAGGTAAGAGATGGAAATGCAACAACTTGTCTCATGACCACGGTTTTCCTGTTGATTATAGTCAGGGAGAACAAGTTACAGGCACGGGAGAGACCATGGTGACCTCCAGGATGTTGATAATGGGGGATTCAGCAATAGTAATGCCGTGCAACATCAAGGGGAGATGTTTAGATTCTCTTTTGTCATTGGGATGGTCATTGACTGGCAATTGCCCAGACCTTGGTGCATATGGACACAGACTGCTTCAATATCTGAAGAGTTGCAAATGGTACTGAACTCTGTACAATCATCAGCGCACATCCCCACTTCCGACCTTATGATGGAGGAAAAGGTATTGATGAATCAGCTGAAGGTGATTGGCCCTGAGGAACTCTTACAACGATGCCCTGGTACTAATATGATTGACCTCCTCAATTGTCTTCCTTTGTGCTGGGTATGACTCTAACCAGTGGAGAACTTCCTCCCACCCCATTGTCCATCAGCTTCAATTTTACTCAGGTTCCTTACTGTTAGACTTGGTCAAATGCTTCCTTGATGTCAAGAGCAGTGTCTCTCACCTCAGCTCTGGAATTCAGCTCATTTGACCATGTTGAGACCAAGGCTGTAATGAGGTGGGAGCCAAGTGGCCCTGGCAGAATCCAAACTGAGCATCAGGTTATTGCTGAGTAAGTGCCACTTGATAACACTGTCAACAACCCCTTCCATCGCTTTGCTGACGATCGTGAGTGGGTGGATGAGGTTGGTAATTGGCCGGATTGGGTACACCCTGCTTTTTGTGTTCAGACACAGATTGAGAGCATTTTGGTGCCTTGAGGTCTGCACCCAGATGAAAGTGGAAAAGGCCAAAACATCCTCTCTTTAACTAAAGCCCAGCACCTCAGACCCCAAGTTGCCAATCAAACTGCTTAGTCAAACCATCATTCATCACAATGTTCTTGGACCTGATACACACCAATCAATCTAGGACTACTTCTGTTCTTTCCATAAGATAGCAATCTCAGACAGACACCATGTTCCTCATCCCACTTCATTTCATCCTTAATGAAGATTACAAAGAGAAGAATGCAAAACAAGATTCATTTTTAGAGGGACAGAATTTTAAAACAGAGATGTTTTGCTAGACTTGCGTTGAGCCTTGGTTAGACCACACTCGGAGTGCTGTGCGCAGCTCTGGTCTCTGTTATATAATTTGCACTGGAGAAGGTGCAAAAATGATTTGCAAGGGATGATGAACAGAATCAGGAAATGCTGCACAGACTGGAGTTCTTTATCCTCGAAAGGAGAAAGCTAAGGTTTGTCCTGATAGAGGTCTTTAATATTAGGATGTGGTTTCGATAGGTTAGACATAGTTTCCACTTGTGGGGGAGATCAGAACTAATGGCCATAAACATAAAATAAGAATTGAAAATGCTGGAAAGACTCAGCACATCAGGCAACATCTGTGGTGAGAAACAGAATTAACATTTCCAGTCAATGACCCTTCATCAGAACATCGATCTGAAACATGAACTCTGCTTCTCGCTCCACAGATGCTGCCACGCCTGCTGAATAGTTCTAACATTTTCTGTTTCTATTTCAGATTTCCAACATCTGCAGCATTTTGCTTTTCCATTACAATCAATATAAAACAGTCACTAATAAATCCAATGGGGAATTCAGGAGAAACTTCTTTACCCAGAGAGTGGTGAGAATGTGGAACTCTCTCCCACAGGGAGTGGTTGAGGTGAATTGTGTTAGAAATCCATATCTCCAAGGACAATTTGTTTTTTTTTAATTGGAAAGACATTGAGCTATTTGGACTTTCTTAGGAACCAACCTGGGTTTTTTTTGAAAGGGTTATAAGTTTACTGTGGACTGTGAGCAGGCTGCTTTCTTCCAAGAAATCACATGACTTCAGCCAAAATGACCAGCAAGACACTTGAGCAGATAAGAGATATTTATATCTGAGCTTTAGTTTCTGGTGGAAAAAAAAACTGCTGCTTCCAGGCTGTGGGGCCCTGCTGACTTTCTGGAAAACACTTGACCTGAGATGAATTCTGTTTGAACATATTTTTTTGAACTCAGTGTTTTTGGGAGCAAACCAAGAAGGAAGGTTGCACTCTCTCTCCTGGTCTTGTCTGGTGTTCAGTGTGTGTCCAACTTCAGCCAGAGAACCCTCATCTCAGTGTAGTTCATCAGCATCTGGAAGCCTGTCAGGGTGCAGACAGAGAGAGTTCCCAAGGACAGTAATACACCGAAGCTCCTTTGGAAAGGACTTCTAGACAACTACCTTGACTAGTGAGTCATCTTAGCACACCAGACCCCAGAACATCAACATCAAAACCCTTCAAACCTTATCCTTTTTCATAAAGAGTTCTCACTGGGAACACATTTTTTTCCTTATGCCAACCTCTGCAGGGACCCTATTTGATTTGTCCTTTCTTTTGTGCATGTGCGTGTGTTGGGATTTAAAAGGGGCATAGTTACACTTCCAGATTAGAAATTGCATGTTCGCCAGTTCTTGCAACTTGATTAATAAATGTTTTGTTCTTTTGTTAAAAGTTCATCAGCTGATTCCTGTGACTCTGTTCAGTAGCCACTCTTCACGTATCTAAACAAAAAAAAAAGTTAGGATCTATCAAGCCAGGTTGCGCCCTGGGATCAGGCTTGTCCAGGGGTAACATCAGCTGGGATCATAACACTATGAATGTGTGGATGTGAGGCTTAGTCTTGGAGTGACACTACTTCCCACAATCTAATAGCTTACCCACTGCCTCAACCCACCCATCCATGCAGAATAGTTACTTGGGACAGATACTAAAGGCTAGCCGAAATCCTGTGATATATCCCAGAAGGAATCACAGAATGATACATTCGGCCCATCATGATGCCTGTGCTGGCTCTTTGAAAGACCTATCCAATTAATCCCATTAACCTCGCCCTGCCCTTTCCTGAATAATCCTGAAATTTTTCTCTTTCAAGTATTTACCCAATTGCCTTTTAAAAGTTACGATTGAATCTGCTTCTGCTGCCCAGATCACAACAACTCGCTGTGTAAAAAAAATTCTCTCATCTCCCACTCTGGTTCTTTTGTCAATTACCCTCAATCTGTGGTTACCGATCCCTCCCCCCATCCCCACATAAGAACATTATAAATAGAAGCAGGAGTAGGCCACATGGCCCATTGAGACTGCTCTGCCATTCAATAAAATCATGGCAGATCTTAGGCTTCAACTCCATTTTCCTGCCCGCTCCCTGCATCCCTTAATTCTCTGAGAGCCAAAAATCTGTCTATCCCAGCGTTAAACGTACTCAACGATGGAGCATCCACAACCCTTTGCGGCAGAGAATTCCAAAGATTCACAGCCCTTTGAATGAAGAAATTTCTCCTCATCCCAGTCCTAAATGATCGATCCCTTATCCTGAGACTGTGCCCCCGTGTTTTAGATTCCCCCGACCAGCGGATACGATCTCTCAGCGTCCACCCTATCAAGCCCTTTCAGAACTTTTACGGTTTCAATGAGATCGCCCCTCATTCTTCTAAACTCCAGAGAATATGGGTCCAATTTACTCAGCCTCTCATCACAGGACAACCCCCTCAACCCAGGGACCAATTCGGTGAACCTTGGCTGTCCTGCTTAGAAACGGGTTTCTCCTTGTTAACTCCATCCAAACCCCTCATGATTTTGAACACCTCGATTCAATCTCCCCCTTAACCTTCTCTGTTCTAAGGAGGACAATCCAGCTTCTCTAGGCTCTGTTGAAAAGAGGCGTGGGGGAGCGGGGAAGAAGTGTGAAGGCAAGAGCAAAGTAAAGGTGATTCAATTATGGATGAACCAACTTGCAAGGAATTCTGCTCAGGGAACCCATTATTAAAAGCAATTTGATTTTTTAAGCGTAAAATCATCTTGGCAGTGTCATCAGTAAATGTGAAAATTTCGCATGAGGTATTTACTCAAGAACAAGAAATAAGTTATTATATTTGAGCTGTTTGTTTAGCAAGTACACATCAGTGTGTGTCCTGAAAAGTGCCCAGTCTGCCTCAGATTACCTTGGAAGGGCAAGTTTTCTCAAAAAATTGAGCAGCAACTGGTGAAGTCAACTGTTTCACGCTGCTACTATGTAGTAGCCACGCAAAGGGTATTCGCCACTAACAGGGTGTTGCCATCAAGCCAAAGAGACGTTCTGCCTATCACGCAAATGGGTAATGTGGTAGATGAATTTCAGTGTCAATGTGATGCTAAGTATATAGACTGTTTGTCCCAAAACCTGGTGGTTTGTATCAAACAGCATGTCCCAGCCGTTGTTAGCAGCGGGCAGGGTACTGACCCTACCTAACTAGCCTGTGCTTGCAAAACTCAAACCACAGTGTCCAACATTAGATGTGATTCCGTGATTGGACAACATTTGCTAACCAGTCCTCAGGGTGCTAAGAATTACGCTGACAACCAATTTACAATTGTCAATCGGACTCCCAGTGTGGCGCATTTGCATGTACTGGAGGCTAATACACAGGGCCCGATTATTTGCAGACAGAAAGAACATGTACACACTTTGCGCCTGTTTCAACTAAACAAAATAAGTGACAGCCATTCGCTGACTCATTCCTCAGGGCAATGCCTTGACGAATCAGGTTCAAGCTGCCTTGGTTAAATTCCAAACAATGGTTGGCAGTTAATTGTCAGTCACCATCACTGGTGCATTCAACATTGCAATGTCCCTGCCAATCAGAGTCCACTTGACAAGCAATCAGCACTATTTACATACAGTACAAATTGTTGGTTTTCCCTATTATTGGTATTCTTGAAGTATCCTGATGAGTGCAAGATGAAAAGCTTCAACATGTCTTTTTTTAGCAAGACTCAAGTTCTGGTACTACCAAATTACTATATATTTAATTTAAGCAGGACATTTTGTTAAGATGAACAGCTGTAGCTCAATGGATAGCACTCTCATCTTTGAGTATTGAAGTCCCATTGCAGGACTTGAGCACAAAGATCTAGGCTGACACTCCAACACCACAGTGTCGGAGGGTCAGTACTGAGGGAGCGCCGCACTGTTGGTGGGTCAGTACTGAGGGAATGTTGCACGGTCAGAGAGTCAGTACTGAGGGAGTGTCGGAGGGTCAGTACTGAGGGAGTGCTGCACTGTCAGAGGGTCAGTACTGAGGGAGTACTGCACTGTCAGAGGGTCAGTACTGAGGGAGTGCTGCACTGTCAGAGGGTCAGCACTGAGGGAGCGCTGCACTGTTGGAGGGTGAGTACTGAGGGAGTGCCACACTGTCGGAGGGTCAGCACTGAGGGATTTGCTGGCCTCTGTTTTTTTCTCTGAGCCCTCAGCTTGGCCAGCTGAGCTTTTCATTTCTGTTCACCTCTTCCAATGCCCTTCCAAACAGTCAGCTCCAGGGGTCACGGCCAACAGTAACCATCTCCCAGCTGTCAGTGTCAATATCTGCCATTTTCATGTCTCACTTGCAGGTGTCCTTGTAGTGGAGGTATTGACGTCCAGGAGGTTGTGACCCAGTGGCCAGCTCACCCACCATACAGACGGTCTTTGGATATATGGCAGGCATTTATCTAATGAACATGGCGGAGTCAGCACATACATCGTTGGCTTAGCAATGGGCGTATGCCGATGGAATTAGCACACTCCAGGGCCTCTGAGTTGGTGACCTTGTCCTGCCAAGAGACACCAAGGATAGATCTGAGACAGCGAAGGCAGAAATTGTTTAGCCTTTTCTTCTGCCTAGCATACGTTATCCAGGTCTCGCCACTATAGAGGAATGCGCTGAGGATGCAGGCTTGGTAGGCTCACAGTTTGGTGTGCTCAGTCAGGTCACTGTAGGTCCACATTCTCTTATTCAGCTGGGGCATAACAGTTGTAGCTTTTTCGAAGCGTGTGTTGATGCCAGTATCATACGACAGATTGCTGGTGATTGTGGAGCTCGGATATGTGAAGCTGTCAACAACCTCTAGTGTCACATTGTCAATGCAGATAAATGGCTGTGTGGCAACATTCTGGTCCAGGACATTTGTCTTCCTGCTGCTGATGGTCAAACCAAAACTCTTTACAGGCGTGAGAGAGTCTGTCCATTGCTGCTGAAGATGTTCCTCTGTCTGGAATACTAGAGCGGCATCAGTGTAGAGCAACACTTCGATGAGGACTTGGCGCAGCTTTGCCAAGGATCTCAGATGAGCAAGGCTGAACAGTTTTCCGTCAGTTCTGCTATGTAAGTAGATGACCTGAAGGCATATGACGGCAGCAAAGAGATGAAGTGCTAGAATGCAACTCTGCTGGACCCCATTGGAGATCCCAAAGGGTTCCTATCCTGCCCCGTCGTAGGTCTCCTTTGCTCACAGCATTTCTCTTGCAGCTGCTGGACTGAGAATATCATGTCAATTGTAAATCCTCCAGTTCTGAAAGCACACTGGGATTCAGGGCAGCTGTGTCAGACCACAGGCCCTGGATGAACAAGGGCAACCCGGACAAGTAGTTTTCACATGATGCTCAGCAGGGAGAGCCCTCAATAGTTGTTGCCGTCCATCTTGTTCCTGGACAGGCACTACCCCCTCCCTCCAGCAGGAACAGAGAAGTTGATGTAAATGCTGTAGGTGTGTCCGTTTGCTGATGAATTCAGACAGTATGGCATTAGCGCTGGGGCTCTGCCCATGACGAGCGAGTCAGATAAATCTAGTGGCTCATTGGTCTAGGGGTATGATTCTTGCTTCAGGGGCATTCTGTGAATTAATATGTGAGTGGTCCTGGGTTCAATTCCCAGATGAGCCCTTAACGGTTGTCACTTGTAGTTCAAGTAGCTGGTTCCATTATTTTTAGCCAGACTGAATATAGAAGGTTCAGAGGAGAGGTGAAAAAGCAAATAAGAGAAGCAAAGAGGGAGTATGAAAAGAGACTGGCAGCGAACATAAAAGGGGATCCCAAAGTCTTCTACAGGCATAAATAGTAAAAGGGCAGCAAAAGGGGGAGTAGGGCTGATTAGGGACCAAAAAGGGGATTTACCCATGGAGGGAGGGGCACGGCTGAGTTATTAAATGAATACTTTGCATCTGTCTTTAGCAAAAAGATGCTAGCCAGGCCATGGTGAAAGAGGAGGTAATTCAGACATTAGAAGGGTTTAAAATTGATAAGGAGGTGGTATTGGACTGTCTGTACTTAAAGTTGACAAGGCACCAGGACCAGGTCATTTGCATCAAAGGATACTGAGGGAAGTGAGAGTGGAAATTGCAGAGGCACTGGCTATGATTTTTCAGTCTTCCTCACACTCAAGGTTGGTGCCAGAGGACTGGAGAATTACGAACTTTATGTCCTTATTCAAAAAAGGGTGTCAGGCTGAGCCCAGTAACTACAGATCAGTCAGTTTGATTTCAGTGGTGGAGAAATCTCTAGAAACAATAATTCGGGGCACAATTAATGGTCACATTGACAAAGGTGGGTTAATTAAGGAAAGCCAGCATTGATTCCTTAAGGGAAAATCATGTTTAGCTAACTTGCTGGAACTTTTCGAAGAGGTCACAGAGAGGTTTGAAAAGGGCAATGCCATTGATGTGATGGACATAGATTTCCAAAAGGCATTTGATACACTGTCGCGTAAGAGACTTGAGATAAAAGTTGTATCTCATGGAGTAAAAGGGACAGTAGCAACATGGATACAAAATTGATTGAATGACAGGAAACAATGAGTAGTGGTTAATGGATGTTTCTCAAGTTGGAGGAAGGTTTGTAATGGAATTCCCCAAGGTTGGTATTAGGTGCCTTGCTTTTCCTGATACATACTAATGACTAGGACTTGGTGGATCGGACATAATTTCAAAATTTGCAAACAATACAAAACTTGGAAGCATTGTAAACTGTGAGGAGCAGAGTGTAAAACTTCAAAAGGACATAGGCAAGTTGGTGGAATGGGCAAGCAGGTGGCAGATGGAGTTCAACGCATAGAAATGAGAGAGACCTGTGTGTGCATGTGCATAAGTCATTGAAGGTGGCAGGTCAGGTTGAGAGAGCAGTTAATAAAGCATACCATATCCTGGGCTTTATTAATAGGGGCATTGAGTACAAGAGCGAGGAAGTTATGGCGAACTTGTATAAGTCACTAGTTATTCCTCAGCGAGAATATTGCGTCCAGTTCTGGTATCGCATTTTACAAAGGATGTGAAGGCATTGGAGAGAATGTGGAAGAGGTTGACAAGAATGGTTCCAGGGATGAAAATAGATTGGAGAAGTTGGGATTGTTTCCCTTGGAGAGGGAAAGGTTGCGAGGAGTTCAAAATCATAAGGGGTCTGGACAGAATAGGTAGGGAGAAACTGTTCCCACTGGTGAAAGGATTGAGAAGAAGAGGGCACAGGTTTAAAATGATTGGTCAAAGAAGCAAAAGCAATATGAGAGAAAACTTTTTCACACAGCAAATGGTTAGAATCTGGAATGGGATGCCTGCGAGTGTGGTGGGGGCAGGTTCAATCGAGGCATCCAAGAGGGAATTAGATTGATTATTTGAAAAGGAAGAATGTGCAGGGGGTACGGGGAGAAGGAGGGGGAATGGCACTAGGTGAATTGCTCATTTGGAGAGCTGGTGCAGACACAATGTGCCGAATGGCCTCCTTCTGCGATATAACAATTCTGTGACATAGAGAGGCTGCAAGGCAGAGGGTTTAGGAGATAGACAGAGTGAGCAGTGGAAGGTTCAGCAAAGTGATGATCCAAAGGCACATTGTAACTACAATTTCACTGTAGCAGCTAACATCAAAAGTATGCTCCAAGATTCTAAATCATCCCATGCCCAACCCCCAAACTGGCTCAGCCACCCTCATCAACAGGAGACAATAGCTGAAACACAGAGGGGCAAAGGATCAGAAGATTTCCATTCTCAGTGTGCAACAGAAGGCAGCATCATATGAGAGCAGGTGAGAGAGGGGCGAGGGAGGGGAGTGCAGGCGAGAGAGGGACAGGGTGCGAGTGAGGGAGGGCGGCACACAAGAAGGCATGCAAGAGGCAGAGCATGAGAGAGGGGGGGCATCAGAGAGAGAGCATGTGAGAGAAAGAGTGGAAACTTGGGCCATTCATTACGCTGCTGAATTCCACTCATTTAAACTCCATAGAAATCACCATCGCACTTCAATATTTGGTCAAAAGCTAAAAGGTTAGATGGTGGGTCAACAGCATTATTTGAAAGTAAGCAAAGTTTTACTCTTATCTAACCCCGTGCTGTACCTGTCCTGGGAGTGTTTGATGGGGACTGTGTAGAGGGAGCTTTACTCTGTATCTAACCTCGTGCTGTACCTGTCCTGGGAGTGTTTGATGGGGACGGTGTAGAGGGAGCTTTACTCTGTATCTAACACCGTGCTGTACCTGTCCTGGGAGTGTTTGATGGGGACGGTGTAGAGGGAGCTTTACTCTGTATCTAACCCCGTGCTGTACCTGTCCTGGGAGTGTTTGATGGGGACAGTGTAGAGGGAGCTTTACTCTGTATCTAACACCGTGCTGTACCTGTCCTGGGAGTGTTTGATGGGGACGGTGTAGAGGGAGCTTTACTCTGTATCTAACACCATGCTGTACCTGTCCTGGGAGTGTTTGATGTGGACAGCGTAGAGGGAGTTTTACCCTGCATCTAACCCCGTGCTGTACCTGACCCGGGAGTGTTTGATGGGGACAGTGTAGACGGAGCTTTACTCTGTATCTAACCCCGTGCTGTACCTGTCCTGGGAATGTTTGATGGGGACAGTGTAGAGGGAGTTTTACCCTGCATCTAACCCCGTGCTGTACCTGACCTGGGAGTGTTTGATGGGGACAGTGTAGAGGGAGCTTTACTCTGTATCTAACCCCGTGCTGTATCTGTCCTGGGAGCGTTTGGTGAGGGCAGTGTAGGGGGAGCAGCTCTATTTATTGAGGACTCTGTCCCTTTACAATCCTCCTTCCAGTCACAGCCACTGTTCTTTTGTTGGGGATCTTCAGGAGCACCAGCCACAGTTGTGAGTCAAAAGAAATGTGCAATCGGCAAACAGCACTTCAGAATCCACAGTGATCCAGTCAGCACTGCATTAGGTCCTCAATATAGTCAACCTTCTTAGCGTGAGTCATGGCAACAGTCCTCAGCCCCCACGAACTCAGAGCGTCACACCGAGTACTCAGCCCTCTGAATAGCAGATGTGTCACACAAGTGAGAAATGAACTTCCCAGCACCTGTCCCCCATGGACATTAAACCCCCATGGTAGCTCCACAGACCCGGGAGTAGCACCCCCATCTCTAAGTCAATGTGTCATTGTTTCAAGACTTGTTCCAGACCTTTCAGCTCCATAATCTAGGCTGACACAAGCAGAGACAGTGCTACGCTGCTGCAGTTGCCGTTTTACAGATAACCTGCTAAACCCAGGCCCATAAGGGGCACTGCTCTGAAGAAAAGGAGGGCATGTTCTCCAGGTGGCCTGGGGCCAATATTTATCTCTCGTACAACATCATTAAAAACAGATAATCCGGCTATTGGCTCTTTGTGGGACCTCGCTGTGTCCCAACTAGCTGCCGTGCTTCCTGTGTTTACAGCAGTGACTATACTTCAAAAGTACTTCATTGACTGTGAAGCGCTTTGGGATATCCTAAGGATGTGAAAGGCGCTTTAGAAATGCAAGGTTCCTTTTTTTTAATGTGTGTCAGAGAGGAGGACAGAGGGTGTTAACTGGAATTCTTGCTGCTCTTGGCTGCCCAGTGGCCACAGCGAGAAAGTCCCCATGCAAGGTGTTGAGTAAAGACGGACTGGTCTCAGCACTTAGGCCTCCGTTCCCCCATCCATAGTCAAATAACCTTTTCACAACAGCCTGCGCATGGTCACATTAAAAATTGCCACAAGGCATCTCACAAATAGAAAGGAGTCAGGGGAACAGACAGGATATCATCCGTTTAGAAATGGAAACTGACTGTAGCCTATCATGGACACTACCCACCCATTTAATAAATTGAAGGAAAGTTTTGTATATATATATCCCACAATCGCTAAACGGAACTCATCAATCCAGAAAATAGACTCAATCTCATTCTTGCCCTGGCGTTCTCCAGGGACATCTCAATCCTCGGACCCAACATCACAAGAACTATCGAGGCACGCACACAATGTGTCTACTCATCTAAAGTTCCATCATAATTACCCAGCTCTTCACTGAAGCAGGTTAACGGCTCCCCTGGCTCCGTGGCAGTCCCAAGTATTGAGGCTGCTCGCTCTACCTCGGCACAATCAGAACCTCCACTCCAACTATGAGTTCTCATTCATCAGCCAAAAAGACTTAACTTCCAAAGGAATGCCAACAGAGAGTCAACGGGGTGACTATTAGATGAAGGGAGACTCTACGCTAGTTTAGTGTCTGGATGTTGCCAAGAATGCTCTATACAAAACACAACCCTTACACTGTGGCGAGCTGTAGGAAGGGCTGGGCTCGAGTCAATGCAGGTCTGTCACAACAGATGGCGGCACAGTTAAAGGACCCTGCTTCATGTTGGGGTGGTAAGTGCCAAAATAATTAATCTAAGCAGTTATGCACATGTGTTTATAAGAAATATGGGATACCATAAAAAATCCATCACGTTCACCACTGAATCCCCTCCCATGTACATTCTACCTTATCACTGACTCTACCCACCCATTTAATCCCCCTCCCACATCCCCATGTACACTCTCCCCCTATCACTGACTCCACCCACCCATTTAATCCCCTCCCACATCCCCATGTACACTCTCCCCCATCACTGACTCTACCCACCCATTCACTCCCCTCCCACACCCCCATGTACACTCTCCCCCATCACTGACTCTACCCACCCATTTAATCCCCTCCCACATCTCCATGTACACTCTCCCCCTATCACTGACTCCACCCACCCATTTAATCCCCTCCCACATCCTCATGTACACTCTCCCCCATCACTGACTCTACCCACCCATTTAATCCCCTCCCACATCCCCATGTACACTCTCCCCCATCACTGACTCTACCCACCCATTTAATCCCCTCCCACATCCTCATGTACACTCTCCCCACCACTGACTCCACCCACTCATTTAATCCCCACCCACATCCTCATGTACACTCTCCCCATCACAGACTCTACCCACCCATTTAATCCCCTCCCACATCCTCATGTACACTCTCCCTATCACTGACTCTACCCACCCATTTAATCCCCTCCCACATCCTCATGTACACTCTCCCCATCACAGACTCTACCCACCCACTTAATCCCCTCCCACATCCTCATGTACACTCTCCCTATCACTGACTCTACCCACCCATTTAATCCCCTCCCACATCCTCATGTACACTCTCCCCATCACAGACTCTACCCACCCACTTAATCCCCTCCCACATCCTCATGTACACTCTCCCTATCACTGACTCTACCCAACCATTTAATCCCCTCCCACATCCTCATGTACACTCTCCCTATCACTGACTCTACCCACTCATTTAATCCCCTCCCACATCCTCATGTACACTCTCCCCTATCACTAACTCTACCGATGGTAAAGGAGCTACAACCACACAATCTATATTTTTATATTAAAAAGAATATCCTTAGAGCTAATTCTAAATTTTTAAAAATGGGACAATGACCTGTTAAAATGGCTTAAACTACGCCTGTCTGTGACCCTGAACAAAAGGGCCTATTTGGCAGTATCAAAGAAATTGGCACCTCACTATCTCTGAAAAGACCCTAATGATCCTGCTGTGGGCTGCAGAGACCAAGTTCAAAGGGAACTATACAAAGGCTATCTGTATTTCAGAACCCAGCTGGCCAACTGAAATCTACTAATCTGCTAGGACAAAGAGCCCTGCAACCCACGTCAATTCCTAATGGCTGGAAAGTTAAACAATCTCGGACACCCAGGCAAGGAATACATGTCCTTTGTTAAAAGTGATGTGGCGAGATGGGACTCATGTGACATGAAACTCCAGTTGGGAGAACCAATTGTACTGTCTTGCTGTACTGCAAAGCTCAGTCTGCCATTTTTCCATCTATCAAGCAGAAGCACAGAAAAGGGGCTCCATCCAGGTTTGAATGCCTGGTCCCAATCTACGCTGTTTCTACTGGAACTTCTGTACCATCGCCTACAAAATTGACTCATCCCTGCACTCCCACCTCATTGCAGAAATTAACTCTACTGGAAAAGTAAATTGTGTAGCATCAGTTCAGCCTGCCGACCTCTGTGAAGGAATACGATTCTGGATAAAAGCGAAATACTGCGGGTGCTGGAGATCTGAAATAAAATCAGAAAACGCTGGAAAACTTCAGTAGGTCTGACAGTATCTGTGGAGACAGAAACAGGGTAAAACTCTGTTTTTCTCTTTCCACAGATGCTGTCAGACCTGCTGAGTTTTCCCAGCGTTTTCTGTTTTTAATACACCATTGGACTTTGATTCTGGACTCACATGAAACAATAATTCTTTTCTCGGAGATCTTTGCCCTGTAAATTCTCTATCCCTCTTTTACTGTATGAGTGAAAAGGAGGTCAGGTTGCAACCAGCCTCCCTTGTTTTGAAGATGTGCAAATAAACTAACCCTCTGGGTTCAACCTATCAGGTGTTTTCTGTGGGATTATTAATAAAAATTAGATCACACCGAAACCGGGGGAGGTTGGGAAATATGTCACCTCTTGTAAAGGGGGAAACAAATCAAAGAACATCTTTCTGTTTAAGGACACATGGTGAGGGGAGAAATAAGGGCTGTTTAAATTAAACCCCCTCCTGTCCAACCCACCCATTTAATCCCCTCCCACATCCCCATGTACACTCTCCTTATCACTGACTCTACCCACCCATTTAATCCCCTCCCATATCCCCATGTACACTCTCCCCTATCACTGACTCCACCCACCCATTTAATCCCCTCCCACATCCCCATGTACACTCTCCTTATCACTGACTCTACCCACCATTTAATCCCTTCCCACACCCCCATGTACACTCTCCCCTATCACTGACTCTACCCACCCATTTAATCGCCTCCCACACCCCCATGTACACTCTCCCCATCACTGACTCTACCCACCATTTAATACCCACGCCTTTCCACACACAAGGGCTTTTCAGCTGGAACTCCTAGGTTGAGAATGACCCAGGACCGTTTACACAATCATCTATTTCAGACATGTGTTAAACTTATTTTGTGAATGTTGGGTGAGTAAATGAGTGGCAACAAGGTGATGTTTTAGAGTTATAGGGCCATTCAGCCTATCGAGTCCATGCCAGCCCTCTTTGGAGCAATCCAGTCAGTCCCAGTCCCCTGCTCTATCCTCGTAGCCCAGCAAACTTATTGTCCTCAAGTGACCATCCAATTTCCTTTTGAAATCATTCCTCGTCTCTGCTTCCAACACCCTTGTGGATAGGGTTCCATTTGCTGCATAAAAAAAGTTCCTCCTCACATGTCCCCCTGCATCTCTTGCCCAAAACCCTAAATCTGTGTCACCCTCGTCCTTGAAGCATCAACAAATGGGAATGGTTTTTCTTTGTCTCTTATCTAAACCTGTCATAATCCTGTACACCTCTATAAAACCTCCCCTCAATCTCCTCTGCTCCAAGTAGAGCAACCCCAGCTTCTCCAACCCAACCTTATAGCTAAACTCCCTCATCCCTGGAACCAGTCTGGTAAATCAGAGTTCAAGTATATTATTGAGAACTGACAATGGGTGTAAAGGCCTCAAATACCAGGGTGTGGGTTAGTAGTCAGTATTAAGGCATGCATTATAACATCTGGAACGAGCAGTGGGTGTCGGGGCCTAAAATGCAAATGCCTACACAAGCTCACTGATTAGTCACATTTAGCTCAATGGCCAACTGTAAGGGATTCGCAGCAAATTTATTTCAAGCCAAGTTTTCATACAATTTGGAAGAAAAGTAAGCAAGAATGAGCGAGGCAGTAGGGTACTATCAAGGAAGTGCTGTTGGTCAGATGAGATATCAAACACGAGGTGCCAACTGCCCTTTCAGGCGAGTGTAAAAGGTCCCACAGTCGTGATTGCAAAAGGAGCGGGGGTCGGGGGGAGTGGTATGGGGAAGGGTGGGGTGGGGGCAAGTCCTCCCCAGAGTCCCGGGGCCCAATATTTCTCCCTTCGCCAACATCGCTGGAAAAAGAACCGATTATCTGGTCATTATCACACTGCTGTTTGTGGGATCTTGCTGTGTGCAAATCAGCTGCTGTGTTTCCCATATTGCAACCACGACGACACTTCAATGTACTTCATTGGCTGTGAAGTGCTTTGGGGATGTCCTGATGTGCTTTAGAAATGCATGTTCTCTCTGGCTTCTTTCTAGAAAGAGAGATTGTTTGTTGGGGAGGGGGGGGGGGGGGAGGGTGGGGCAGCGGGGGGGGTGGGGGGGGGGCGGCGGTGGAAAACAGAGGACAGCGATGGGGGGAAAACCCTGATAAGGCTTTTCATGCTAAATCTACCAATTTTCCATTCCCTCCCTCCCGACCCCACACCACCACAGCCCTTCCCACGCACACTTCAGTTGCCCAAGAATTCCCACCAAAGGCAAGTTTCAGCACCTGTTCTGATGAAGAGTCATACGGACAGGAAGCGTTAACGCTGTCTTTCTCTCCACAGATGCTGTCAGACCTACTGAGGTTTTCCAGCAATTTTTATTTTTGTTTCGACACATGTTGATTGGTTAAGACAAGAAGATACGACATCGGCATCGGAAAACTGAACAAGGAGGGTTCGAACCGAGCTAGGCACCTTCGGAGAGGTGAGAGCCCAACAGGCACTTTGCCATCTGCTGGTCAGAGCCAACACACAAGGAGAATGTTAATTAAATATAAAGGTTACACACACAGTCAGATCAGCCATCTGTAGAATGACTGATCCTTCCAGAGTGTGGCCCCGTGCTCACGGTAACTCTCCACCCCCTCGTTCAAAGCCTCAATTTTAGCGTTAAAATATTCACTGCCACCACAATGAAATTTTCCAGTTTCTAAAGCAACCATATTTTGAAAAAAATAGAGATACAAATCATTGCATGCTGCCTTTCTGCAAACAGCTCACACTCAGCATCAGAAGTGTTGCTGAATCTCAAAGCAGTGTTTATGCTCCTCAATTGTTTATGTATTATTTCAAAATGTCACCTTTATTATTAGGCAGAGAGGAGGAGAAGTGACATCACTGAAGGGCAGGATGATGGGTGACATCACAAAGATGGGGGCCTTTCTCTGTCTCTAACCCCAGGCTGTACCTGTCCTGGGAGTGTTTGATGGGGACGGTGTAGAGGGAGTTTTACTCTGTATCTAACCCTGTGCTGTACCTGTCCTGGGATTGTTTGATGGAGACAGTGTAGAGGGTGCTTTACTCTGTAGCTAAGCTGTGCACTACCTGGTGACAAAGGTGTGGAAACCATGACATTGTAGAGAAACCCATCACCCAGCAGATGCCTATGCTTGTGTTATCTAGGTTTGAATTTAGTTGATTTAATGCTGAAATAAAGGGATTATATTGCACCATGTGGAAAAGATAATTAATTCAAATAAATTATTATATATTTATAAATTGGCCTACTAACTTTATATCTTTTTTTTGGATATGTACATAAACACCTGATATTCTCGAATAGTAGTGAATCATTTGGGTGGCTGTGGTGATTAATGCTCACAGGGGTAGGCCATTCAGCCCTCTAACTCACTGGGTACAGCACGCAAGTCTCCAGAACAACATGCGCCATAATTTGTGGCACAATTATTCTTCGCCTGGCAAATTAAGAACATCACAGCGAGGGGAAGAGTTCATGTGGGACTTAAATGAATAGGATAACATGCAGGCAGCTTTATCAACTCAGCGAGTGTGAAATGAAGACAGAAGCTGGGTGAATTGATGGGTAGATTCAATGTCGTAAGAGGGACTGAGAGTGAAATAAAGAGGGGGGAAAAAGGTTGAATTAAGAGAGGGAGAAAGAAACAGACAGAACAGAAAAGCAAAAATATAAACTCAAATCAAAACTTTGACATTTTTAAAATTTCCGACAATTAAAACAGGAAGGAAGAAGCTCCAAACACGTAATAGTTAATTCCCAGTGCTAGAGATTAATTGGCAATAAATGACTCTTTTTTGGATCATTCAAAGGGTACTCGGACTGGGATAAACCAGATTTAACTTTCTGTGTCGAGTATTGTGGGTATTTACCGCAGCAACTTCAATGCTGAGGCAGACGGCAAGATGCTGATTTTGTGAAGCAAACAGCGGACTGACCCAACAGAGCAATAACATTTGGTTATTGGTGCTTATCCACACATCTGTCCCTTGCCTTAGGCTGTTGCACCATTTATGGATAAATAATGATGAGCAACATTAGCCTCACAACTATTTCAAAAGTAAACGCTGGACTAACATCTTTTACTAAAATCGGCCATTGGTGTCCTCTGTGGCTCAGTGGGTAGCGCTCCCACCTCGAAGTCACAAGGTTCTGGGTTCAAGCCCCACTTCCAAGATTTGACTGCTTAGTCCAGATCGATTCTCTCAGTGCAATACTGAGGGAGGGTCAGGGCTGAGGGGACGCCCACTGTTGGAGGGTCAGGACTGAGGGGACACCCACTGTTGGAGGGTCAGGACTGAGGGGACACCCACTGTCGTAGGGTCAGTACTGAGGGAGCGCAGCACTGCTGGAGGGCAGCACTGTTGGAGGGTCAATACTGAGGGAACGCCGCACTGTCAATGGGTCAGTCCTGAGGGAGCTTTCCACTGTCAGGGCCTCAGTACTGAGGGAGTGCTGCACTGTCAGAGGGTCAGTACTGAGGGAGTGCTGCACTGTCAGAGGGTCAGTACTGAGGGAGTGCCGCACTGTCAGAGGGTCAGTACTGAGGGAGTGCCACACAGTCAGAGGGTCAGTACTGAGGGAGCGCTGCTATGTCGGAGGGTCAGTACTGAGGGAGTGCAGCACTTTCAGGGGGTCAGTACTGAGGGAGTGCTGCACTGTCGGGGTCAACACTGAGGGAGTGCCGCACTGTCGGAAGGTCAGTACTGAGGGAGTGCCGCACTGTCAGGGCCTCAGTACTGAGGGAGTGCCGCACTGTCAGGGCCTCAGTACTGAGGGAGTGCCGCACTGTCAGGGCCTCAGTACTGAGGGAGTGCCGCACTGTCAGGGCCTCAGTACTGAGGGAGTGCCGCACTTTCAGAGGGTCAATACTGAGGGAGTGCCGCACTGTCAGGGGTCAATACTGAGGGAATGCCGCACTGTCAGGGGGTCAATACTGAGGGACTGCTGTACTGTCAGAGGGTCAGTACTGAGGGAGTGCTGCACTGTCAGAGGGTCAGTACTGAGGGAGTGCCGCACTGTCAGGGCCTCAGTACTGAGGGAGTGCCGCACTGTCAGGGCCTCAGTACTGAGGGAGTGCCGCACTGTCAGAGGTTCAATACTGAGGGAATGCCGCACTGTCAGGGGTCAATACTGAGGGAATGCTGCACTGTCAGGGGTCAATACTGAGGGAGTGCCGCACTGTCGGAGGGTCAGTACTGAGTGAGTGCTGCACTGTCAGAGGATCAGTACTGAGGGAGTGCTGCACTTTCGGAGGGTCAGTACTGAGGGAGTGCCGCAGTGTCAGAGGGTCAGTATCGAGGAAGCGCCGCACAGTCAGAGGGTCAGTACTGAGGGAGTGCTGCACTAATGGAGGGTCAGTACTGAGGGAATGCTGCGCTTTCAGGAGGGTCAGTACCAAGGGAGCGCAGCACTGTCAGAGGGTCAGTACCTAGGGAGGGCCAGACAGCCAGAGGGTCAATATTAAGGGGCGGCTGCACTATCAGAGAGTCAGTGCTGAGGGAGTGCTGCACTATTGGAGTTTCAGTACTGAAGGAGCACTGCACTGTCTGAGTGGCAGTGTTGAGGGAGCACTGCACTGTCTGAGCAAGGCGCAGTTGTGGTGGAGCACTGCAATACAGGAAGTTCCAGCTTTGATATGAGGCCATAAGCCGAGGCTCCAATTGCTGTCGCAGGTGGGCATTAATAAAAACATAGCAACTTCTTAAAGAAAAACAGGAGGGAAACTCCCCACTATCCTGGGACTATATTTATCCTTCAACCAATATCAGAAGAAAAAGTCATTACTACATCCCTGCTCATTAGAGATTGGTTTGCATAAATTGCCTCTGCCTTCTCGATATTAAAACAGTGACTACACTTAAAAAACATGTACTTAATAGGCTGTGAAACATTGAGGCTTCCTGAGGCCACGAGAGGTGCTATAGAAATGTAACTCATTTTTTAAAACTGAAGCTGTTTGAATAAATATTTTGGGGAGAAAATTTAAAATTTACAAAGGGGGCTATTCGAAACTGCCTGGGAGAATGAGGGCCATGGGATTGGCTTAGCTAACTCCAGTGTTTTCTGCGATTCTATCTCGTTGCCTTTTGACAGTGTGAGAAGCACCAGAAGTACAGGTGACCATTCGTGCCCGACGTGTCGCTGCTGGTTCTTAGCAAGAGCTAGCAACTAAACACACTCCCACTGGTTTCCTGCCTCTCCTAAAGGCACAGATTTGTGCTGAGGGGCAGTTACATCCAAGAGCTCTGGAGAAGCCCCTCCGTCACACCTCCGACAGCAGGCTATGCCACTATTGCGGCTTCCCAATTCCACTCTCCCTCAATACCACCAAAGTAAAACCCAAACAAACCGGTCATTTGTCCTGTTTGCTGTTCGTGGAGTTTGCTGTCCAAGTTGGTCACTGCATTTCCCGACAAAAAGATGGCTGCGTTTCAAAAGTAATTCAGCGAAGGTGAAGCACAAAGGATGTGTGGTTGGGTTTCTAGAATTGCAAATGAAGGGACACGGGTCTACATCTGATTCCCCCACATGGTGACAGGACGCAGGTCTGTGTCTGCAATTCCCCCACACGGTGACGGGACGCGGGTCTGTGTCTGTGATTCCCCCACACAGTGACGGGACGCGGGTCTGTGTCTGTGATTCCCCCACACGGTGACGGGACGTGGGTCTGTGATTCCCCCTCACGGTGACGGAACGCGGGTCTGTGTCTGTGATTCCCCCACACGGTGACGGGACGCGGGTCTGTGTCTGTGATTCCCCCACACGGTGACGGGACGCGGGTCTGTGTCTGTGATTCCCCCACACGGTGACGGGACGCGGGTCTGTGTCTGTGATTCCCCCACATGGTGACAGGACGCAGGTCTGTGTCTGCAATTCCCCCACACGGTGACGGGACGCGGGTCTGTGTCTGTGATTCCCCCACACAGTGACGGGACGCGGGTCTGTGTCTGTGATTCCCCCACATGGTGAGGGAACGCGGCTCTGTGTCTGTGATTCCCCCACACGGTGACGGGACGTGGGTCTGTGATTCCCCCTCACGGTGACGGAACGCGGGTCTGTGTCTGTGATTCCCCCACACGGTGACGGGACGCGGGTCTGTGTCTGTGATTCCCCCACACGGTGACGGGACGCGGGTCTGTGTCTGTGATTCCCCCACACGGTGACGGGACGCGGGTCTGTGTCTGTGATTCCCCCACACGGTGACGGGACGCAGGTCTGTGTCTGTGATTCCCCCAC
Source organism: Isurus oxyrinchus (assembly GCA_026770705.1). Classification (NCBI taxonomy): domain Eukaryota; kingdom Metazoa; phylum Chordata; class Chondrichthyes; order Lamniformes; family Lamnidae; genus Isurus; species Isurus oxyrinchus. The sequence goes on from JANJGN010000033.1 coordinate 897,559, forward strand.
ACGGTGACGGGACGCGGGTCTGTGTCTGTGATTCCCCCACACGGTGACGGGACGCGGGTCTGTGTCTGTGATTCCCCCACACGGTGACGGGACGCGGGTCTGTGTCTGTGATTCCCCCACGCGGTGACAGGACGCGGGTCTGTGTCTGTGATTCCCCCACATGGTGACAGTACGCGGGTCGGTGTCTGTGATTCCCCCACACGGTGACGGGTCTGTGTCTGTGATTCCCCCACACACTCACGGGACGCGGGTCTGTGATTCCTCCACACGGTGACGGGACGCAGGTCTGTGTCTGTGATTCCCCCACACACTCACGGGACGCAGGTCTGTGATTCCTCCACACGGTGACGGGACGCAGGTCTGTGTCTGTGATTCACCCATACGGTGACGGGACGTGGGTCTGTGATTCCCCCACACGGTGACGGGACACGGGTCTGTATCTGTGATTCCCCCACACGGTGACGGGACGTGGGTCTGTGATTCCCCCACACGGTGACGGGACACGGGTCTGTGTCTGTGATTCCCCCACACAGTGACGGGACGTGGGTCTGTGTCTGTGATTCCCCCACACGGTGACGGGACGTGGGTCTGTGTCTGTGATTCCCCCACACGGTGACGGGACACGGGTCTGTGTCTGTGATTCCCCCACACGGTGACGGGACGCGGGTCGGTGTCTGTGATTCTCCCCCACACGGTGACGGGATGCGGGTCTGTGTCTGTGATTCCCCCACACGGTGACAGGACGCGGGTCTTTGTCTGTGATTCCCCCACACGGTGACGGGACGCGGGTCTGTGTCTGTGATTCCCCCACATGGTGACAGGACGCAGGTCTGTGTCTGTGATTCCCCCACACGGTTAGGGGACGCGGCTCTGTGTCTGTGATTCCCCCACACAGTGACGGGACGTGTGTCTGTGATTCCCCCACACGGTGACGGGACGTGGGTCGGTGATTCCCCCACACGGTGACGGGATGCGGGTCTGTGTCTGTGATTCCCCCACACGGTGATGGGACACGGGTCTGTGTCTGTGATTCCCCCACACGGTGACGGGACGCGGGTCTGTGTCTGTGATTCACCCACACGGTGACGGGACGCGGGTCTGTGTCTGTGATTCCCCCACACGGTGACGGGACGCGGGTCTGTGTCTGATTCCCCCACACGGTGACGGGACGCAGGTCTGTGTCTGTGATTCCCCCACACGGTGACGGGACGCGGGTCTGTGTCTGTGATTCCCCCACACGGTGACGGGACGCGGGTCTGCGATTCCCCCACACGGTGACGGGACGCGGGTCTGTGATTCCCCCACACGGTGACAGGACGCGGGTCTGTGTCTGTGATTCCCCCATACGGTGACAGGACGCGGGTCTGTGTCTGTGATTCCCCCACACGGTGATGGGACGCGGGTCTGAGATTCCCCCACACGGTGACGGGACACGGGTCTGTGTCTGTGATTCCCCCACACATGACGGGACGCGGGTCTGTGTCTCTGATTCGCCCACACGGTGACGGGACGTGGGTCTGTGTCTGTGATTCCCCCACACAGTGACGGGACGTGGGTCTGTGTCTGTGATTCCCCCACACGGTGATGGGACGCGGGTCTGTGATTCCCCCACACGGTGATGGGACGCGGGTCTGTGTCTGTGATTCCCCCACACCGTGACGGGACGTGGGTCTGTGCCTGTGATTCCCCCACACGGTGACAGGACGCAGGTCTGTGTCTGTGATTCCCCCACACGGTGACTGGACACGGGTCTGTGTCTGCGATTCCCCCACACGGTGACGGGATGCGGGTCCGTGATTCCCCCACACGGTGACGGGACGCGGGTCTGTGTCTGTGATTCCCCCACACGGTGACGGGACGCAGGTCTGTGTCTGCGATTCCTCCACACGCTGACGCACGGTTGCCATGTGAAACAATTTCCTCATCGCAAGAGAAGGAAAATCGCCAGCAGTTCTATTGTAATGGACTCTTTCAGTAGCTGGGTGGAAGCTGTGATAACTGTCCCTCCTGATGATAGTCATCCTGTTCTTAGACAGCAGGGTAAGACATAGAGTCTGCACTGACTTCTGCCTTAAACTTCAAACTCAGTCTATCACATAATTGTGGGATTAATCACAACTGCTCTTTCAAAGAGCCAGCCCAGGTACAAAGGGCTGAATGGTCTCTTTCAGTGTAGTAAGCTTCCATGAAATGACTGCAGTTGCTTGTTAAATTTCATTGAAAAGCAGCCATATTCTAAAGCAGCTCTTTTCATTGATTAATGATTGGTTGAGGGAGGCCAATCAATTGTGTGGACACAGCTCTCTTTTGGATATATTTAAAAAACCAAACTCCGCAATAATCTATACGTTCAATTACAACGATGCACAAAGTAGGTATCAGCCATGTCTTACTGCGTAGCACTCTCAGAAAGAAGGTTGTGGGTTCCAGTCCCACTCCGGACACTTTGGACACACAATCCAAGTAGAGACATCCAGTGCAGTACCGAGGGAGGGTCAGTGCTGAGGGAGTGCCACATTGTCAGAAGGTCACTACTGAGGGAGCCCCGCACTGTCGGAGGGTCAGTACTGAGGGAGCGCCGCACTGTCGGGGGGTCAGTACTGAGGGAGCGCCGCACTGTCAGAGGGTCAGAACTGAGGGAGCACCGCACTGTCGGAGGTTCAGTACTGAGGGAGTGCTGCACTGTCGGAGGGTCAGTACTGAGGGAGTGCCGCACTGTCAGAGGGTCAGTACTGAGGGAGCGCCGCACTGTCAGAGGGTCAGAACTGAGGGAGCACCGCACTGTCGGAGGTTCAGTACTGAGGGAGCGCTGCACTGTCGGAGGGTCAGTACAGGGAGTGCTGCACTATCAGAGGGTCAGTACTGAGGGAGCGCCGTACTGTCGGAGGGTCAGTACTGAGGGAGTGCTACACTATCAGAGGGTCAGTACTGAGGGAGCGCCACACTGTCGGGGGGTCAGTGCTGAGTGAGTGCTGCACTGTCGGAGGGTCAGTACTGAGGGAGTGCTGCACTATTGGATGATCAGTACTGAGGGAGTGCCGCACTATCAGAGGGTCAGTACTGAGGGAGCGCCGCACTGTCGGGGGGTCAGTGCTGAGGGAGTGCTGCACTGTCGGAGGGTCAGTACTGAGGGAGTGCTGCACTGTTGGATGATCAGTACTGAGGGAGTGCCGCACTGTCAGAGTTTCAGTGCTGAGGGAGTGCCGCACTGTTGGAGGGTCAGTACTGAGGGAGTGCTGCACTGTCAGAGGGTCAGTACTGAGGGAGTGCTGCACGGTCAGAGGGTCAGTACTAAGGGAGCGTTGCACTCAGTGGGTCAGTACTGAGGGAGTACTACTCTGTTGGAAGTGTCATCTTTTGGATGGAACATTAAAATCAAGGATATGCTTGCCTTCTCTGGTGATTGTACAAGGTGTATTGGCATTATTTTGAAGAGCAGGAGAGTTATCCCCAGTGTCCTGCCTAATATTTATCCCTCAATCAACATCATTTCTTTCTAGAAGATAGAATAGAAAAGTATGGAAATTTCATTAAACTCATATCGGACCTTAGTTAGGTTAAACCTAGAGTACAGTGTGCAGTTCTGATATGGGGTATCATCAGAAATGTGTGGGCATACATATTAGGAGTGGATCAACAGGCTGGTCTCCTTTCTCTTGAGAAAAGGCAAAGGGATGACCTAATAGAGGTCTATAAAATTATGAAAAGCATTAATAGAGTAGATACAGAGAGAGTGTATGGGGAGGCCATCAATATTAGATATCCACCAAGAAATCCAATGGGAAATTCAGAAGAAATTTCTGTGGTGACTGGTGAGAATGTGGAACTCTCTACCATGGGGAGTGGTTGAGGTGAATGGTGCAGGTACATTTAAGGAGAAGCTGGATAAACACATGAGGGAGAAAGGAATATGAGGTCACCATGATTGATTTAGATGAGGAAAGATGGGAGGAGGCTCGAGGGGAGCATAAACGCTAGCACAGACTCATTGGGCTGAATGGCCTGTTTCTGTGTCATGTACCTGATGTGATCCTATGTAAACGTCACAAACCAAGATTGCATTGCTGTTTGTGGAAGCTTTCTCTGCGCAAATTGGCTGCCACGTTTCCTACATGACACGGTGACTAGGCCTCATAGGAACATAGGGGCAGGAGTCCATCATTCAGCCTGTCGGGCCTGCTCCAACATTCAAACAGATCATGGCTGATCATCCACCTCCACACCATTTTTCCCAACATCCCCATATCCCTCCATAGCATTAGTGTTGTTACGTCCGGGATGGGAGCAGTGCACTGTCTGTCTCTAGTTCCACTATTCCACAGGTCACAACAAATGATTTCACCAGCTCGCTGTACGGCCAAATATGTGCTTTACCTCTGCATCTCAGAATGACCACTCAATGCCCAGGTTTCTCCAATAAACAACAAAATAATTAGTTTATTATAAAAAACAGAGTTGTCAGGTAGAAAGGCAAGGCTTATTAACATAGAGTATGAAATATAAAAATGTAATAATTACTCTTTCTAAATACCCTAACTCGTTCTCTCTCAACACACACACACACACACACACACATGGACGCACACACACACGGACACACACATGGACACACACATGGACACACACACGGACACACACACACACAGATCCCCAAAAAAATAATAAAACAAAATAGAAGAATTCTGCCATCGGTTCAAGGGAAAAGGATAGATGGTGGAGTCCTTGAAATGATATCTGGGTTTTATAGCTGGTCTCTCAGCGCTGGGCCATGTAACAATCGATGACTCTCGCACTATTTTTCAGGCGGACTTCGAGGAAAACTTGCAGGCAGTCAATTTCAGGGCGTAGAGCGATTTCCATTCGCTTTTCGCTTTGGACTGGGTCTGGAGATCCAGGAGCTGCTGTCTTCTTTACCCGAGCAGTTGATCCTTCTTGTTTTCACCCTAGGAGCAAAACCAGCCGACCAGTTTTACAAACACCGTTTTCCAGGCACGGTTTTTTTTCAAAGCCGTAAACCATCATGTGCCCCTTTTATAAATAGTCCACCGGGGTCAAGAGGTTTCCAGCTCCTGTAAAATTCTGTCTTTTCCAGGAACAGCAGCCACCAGAGTCCTTGCATTAATCCTTTAAGGGACAGTGTCTTTGAAAAAACACAAATTCTCCCAGAATGTTCTTGCTCCTTGAAGATGAACCATTTTCTGTGATTAAAGCGTTAATGACAGTAACTAGAGATCTATTGATTTCTGGCTTGAATCTACTCAGTGATTGAGGTTCCGCAGCCTTCTAGAGGTAGAGAATTCAAAGGTACTTCATTGGCTGTAATACTCTTCGAGACTTCCTGAGGTCGTAAAAGGCGCCATCCAAATGCAATTCTGCCTTTATTCCAAAAGAAGTACTGCTAAACATCCAACTGTGACAGTTAGAGAAATTCTATAGAAAGGCACCTTTAACTGAGGCAACCTCTCTCAACCTAAAAGCTCTGCCTCCCTTGTAATGCTTTGTGTGCAATTCAGTTTTATTAAAACATCTGATCTATTCACAGTAGAACAGCTCATTTCCAATTCCTCCTTCTCTGCCTGCTTGAGATGCAAATTGAAGCTGGCGAAGAAAGATAAACTGAGCCAAAATTCCAGCTCCTAATTTCTGTCTAATAATCCCTCCTGAAAGATGTATACTGGTCGAGGGCAGGATTGGACTGGTGTGAGATGCACCCCATGCTCGAACAGCTTGCTCAGGCACACCCACAGGGTCAGGAATTCTGCAGCACAGGTTTCAATCAGCCCATGGGCCCAGGCCTCTCTCTCTGAGAGGGAGCCCTGCCCTCAGTCCCATTCACCTGCCCTATCCTCTTTGGCCCACGGAGAATGATCATTTGGAGAGGGTCAGCGACACCCCACCCCAACAACCGGCAGCGCCTCCTGGAGAGCAGTGGGGGTCGAAAAGAAGAGGGAAGGATTCCTGTCTGCAGATCGCCACAATCTGAAAGGTCTACGCTCACCGCTGACCTACAGTGCTGTCTCAAGCTCAGGATTGGAGGGTCGTGTGGCTGGTGGAGATTATAGAGAGGGGGAGGGTGAGGCCATCAAGGAGAAATTTAAACAAATCAAAGTGTTGCCAAAACAGCAGCCAACAACAAAACTGTAAGGGAGCAAGTAAACTCAAAGCAACAAAGACACTCTCTTACCAGACCTCTTTCCAACTTTTCCACCAGACTATAAAGTTCATCGCTCTTCTCCCTACAGTCCAAAGGCTTTCAAAACCCGACCTTGTGTCTTAAAATCACTAAGCCCATCTTTATTCCCTCTCTTTTCCGGTATGTCGCTGGGTAGCACTCTCTCCTGAGTCAGAAGGCCGTGGGTTCAAGACCTGGGGGAGGTGGTGGCATAGTATTCCAGAGACCCAGGCTAACGCTCTGGGGACCCGAGTTTGAATCCCACCATAGCAGATGGAGAAATTTGAGTTCAAGAAAAATTTGCAGTGACAAGTCTGATGATGAAACCATTGCCGATTGTCGTAAAAGCCCATCACTAACGTCCTTTAGTAGAAGGGAATTTACTCGTGACTCCAGACCCACAGCAATGCGGTTGACTCGTAAATGCCCTTTGATTAGGGATGAGCAATAGATACTGGCCTAGCCAGTAACGCCCCCATCCCATGAATGAATTAAAAAAAAACCCCACGCCAGTGGCTCAAAATCTAGTGCAGCAGCGAGGGAGTGCTGCGTTACTGGAGGAGCCATCTTTCGAAGAAGACATTAAACCGAGGTCCTGGCTGTGATCTCAGGTCTCATGGCGTGATTTTGAAGAAGAGCAAGAGAATTCTCCCCAGTATCCTGGCCTTCAACTAACATCACTAATAAACAGTAAAAACCACACACATTTGCTTCTACAACAGAGAACTCTGAACTTAATTAGCTTTTGGGACAGTCAGACATTCAGAGGTTGTGAAAGAAGATACAGGAAAACAAAATTCTTTTTCTCAAACTCCCAACGTCTGTATTTGTCCTTCAGCTGTATTTGCTAACCCAAAATTGACCCCCCCCAGCAAGCTCTCAAAGAGGGAGACAATGAATTCACAGAGAAAGCAGCAAGTCAAACAACCACTTCTGGAACATACAGCGTATTCAGTTGCTCAAGTGTGTTTTCAACGATTTACTCCTTTAATAAAATCAGAAATATTTCCACTGAAGCAGAGACAGTTGTGAACAATCAGGGCAGTCTGCATTGGTGGAGAAACTGGAAACTTGGACATTTTTCGATTGCACACAATTCTGATCAGGTCGCCACATCTGAAGTGATAACTTGTGCCTGCTCTGCAGAAATGCTGCCCATCTCCCTGACCCTCTGATGCACTCCATCTAAACATCCAAACATAAACAGGACCTGATGGAATGTGGGGATCCCTGAGTAAATACTGACCACAGTCAGAAGGGGCCCTCTGTAAAAACTGAGAGTCTTAGGGACCCCCTGTAAATACAGACACAGTCCTGGGGGCCCTGTAAATACAGACACAGTTCCGGAGGGCCCTATAAATACAGGCACAGTCCCAGGACCCCCTGTAAATACAGGCACAGTCCCAGGGACCTCCTGTAAATACAGGCACAGTCCCAGGGACCTCATATAAATATAGGCATAATCCCAGGGACCTCCTGTAAATACAGGCACAGTCCCAGGGCTCCCCAATAAGTACAGACACAGTCCCGGGGGCCCTGTAAATACAGGCACAGTCCCGGTGACACCTTATAAAAACAGACACAGTCCCGGGGACCCCCTATAAATACAGACACAGTCCCGGGAACCCCCTATAAATACAGACACGGTCCCGGGGACCCCCTATAAATACAGACACAGTCCCGGGGACCCCCTATAAATACAGACACAGTCCCGGGGACCCCCTGTAAATACAGACACAGTCTTGGGGGCCCTGTAAATACAGGCACAGTCCCAGGGCCCCCCAATAAGTACAGACACAGTCCCGGGGGCCCTGTAAATACAGGCACGGTCCCGGGGACCCCCTATAAATACAGACACGGTCCCGGGGACCCCCTATAAATACAGACACAGTCCTGGGGACACCCTATAAATACAGACACAGTCCCGGGGACCCCTGTAAATACAGACACAGTCTTGGGGGCCCTGTAAATACAGGCACAGTCCCAGGGCCCCCCAGTAAGTACAGACACAGTCCCTGGGGCCCTGTAAATACAGGCACAGTCCCAGGGACCCCCTATAAATACAGGCACAGTCCCGGGGACCCCCTATAAATACAGACACAGTCCCGGGGACCCCCTGTAAATACAGACACAGTCCCGGGGACCCCCTATAAATACAGACACGGTCCCGGGGACCCCCTGTAAATACAGACACGGTGCCGGGGACCCCCTGTAAATACAGACACGGTCCCGGGGACCCCTGTAAATACAGGCACGGTCCCGGGGACCCCCTATAAATACAGACACGGTCCCGGGGACCCCCTATAAATACAGACACGGTCCCGGGGACCCCCTATAAATACAGACACGGTCCTGGGGACCCCCTATAAGTACAGACACGGTCCCGGGGACCCCTTATAAACACAGGCACAGTCCTGGGGACCCCTGTAAACACTGACACACTCCCCAGGACCCCCTTGTAAATACAGGCACACTCCCAGGGACCCCTTAAATATTGGGGCAGTGCTGCACTATCAGAGCCTCAGTACAGAGGGAGCACTGCGTTGTTGGAGGACAGTACTGAGTGAGTGCCGCAATAGTTGTAGGGACAGTACTGAAGGAGCGGCAAACCATTGGAGAGGCAGTACTGAGGGAGCACTGCACTGTCAGGTGACACATTAAACCAAGCAACCATTAAACCATCTGCCCTCTCAGGAGAACGGCTAAGTTCCCATGGCCACAGTTCCAAAGAGCAGGAGAGTTCTCTCTAAACATTGGCCAATTATCACCTCTTAACCAAAATCAGTGAGAAAACAGATTATTTGGTCATTATTACATAGCTTTTTGTGAGAGCTTGCTGTTTGCAAATTGGCTGCTTAAATTACAGCAGTAAATTCTTTCTTTCTGGATAGAGATTTTGAGACAATCAGAAGTTGTTAAAGGGGCTAAAGAAACGCAAATACTTCTTCAGTTAGTTGTGCACCATGTGCCGCCACACACATTATATAGCACAGAAACAGGCCAGTCAGTTCAACCAGTCCATGCTGGTATAAAAAAACCACCTGCTGTAAAAGCTCAGCAAGTCTGGCAGCAACTGTGGAGAGAGAAACAGAGTTAACGTTTCGAGTCCATATGACTCCTCTTCTTCTTCATGTTGGACTCAAAACATTAACTCTGTTTCTCTCTCCACAGTTGCTGCCAGATTTGCTAAGTTTTTACAGCAGTTTCTGTTTTTATTTCAGATTTCCAGCATCCACGGTATTTTACTTTTTATTATGTTGCTCCGTGCTGGTGTTTCTGCTCCACACCAGTTTCCTCCCATCCCCTCCTCATCTCACCCCATCAGCATATCCTTCTAGTCCTTTCTCCCTCATGTGTTTGTCCAGCTTCCCCTTAAATGTCTCTACACGATTCACCTCAACCTCTCCCTGTGGGAGTAAGTTCCACGTTCTTCCCACTCTCTGGGTAAAAAGGTTTCTCCTGAATTCCTGATTGAATTTATTAGCGACAATCATATATTTCTGGCCTCTAGTTCTGGTCTCCCCCACAGGTGGGAACATCTCTATGTCCATCCCATCGAACCCTTTCCTAATTTTAAATACCTCTAGTAGGCCAGCCTTCTCTATACAGAGAGCCAAGTAATAAGAAAGTACAGTTATTTGCTGACAGGCCACTTCTATAATCTATTACCCCTAAAAGGAAAGCCAATAAACAGGATTTCTTTGTATGTCAGGACATCAAATCAAATTACAATATCAATGATGGCGAGCAAAGGCCATTCAGCCCATCCTTTGTTACTTACTGAGATTACAGTCTGGAGCCCTCTATTGTAATTTTCTACACCCTCAACTGAGTTCTTAACAACCTCCTTTGCCAAAGAACCTGCCGTCACTTTAAAACTCTCAGTTTGCAAGAAGCAGACGTGGAGAGGAGACGGTGTGCATGTGCAGTGGTTGCCTTGGAGACACGCACGAGTCCTCAAGTACTGGGCATTATTAGCCTTGAGGTGAGGTGATGTGTGCAAGCTACAGAGAGAGCACAAGTCATATGGTATCCGACTGTTTCGTGACTTATTCCGGTTACGCCTTCACTTCACTCCTCTGAAGACTATTTCCATGTCAGCAAAATCTGATCAAAAAGACCAATGTAACGTTGGCCATTACCTCAAGGGAGCTGGTGTGAAAAGGGGCGGAAGTGATGCTTCAGTGGTACAGAGCCTTGGCCAGACCCCCATCGGGAGTAACCAGGTTCAGACCACCTTAGGAAGGAGATATTGCCCTTGGAGGAGATGCAACACAGATTCACCAAAATGATCCCAGGGTTTAGAGCATTTCATTATGAGAGCAAGGGTTGCATAGACAAACCTTGCATTCCCTTGAACATAGAAGACTGAGAGGATGATCTCCTCAGCTGGAGAAATGTGTCCAATCCTGGGCACCATACTTAAGGAAGGACATGAAGGCTTTGGGAAGGGTGCAGAAGAGATTTACGAGAAGGGTTCTGGGATTGCGAGACTTCAGTTATAAGGATAGATTGGAGAAGCTGGGCCTGTTTTCCTTGGAGAAGAGAAGGCTGAGAGGAGATTAGATTTAGGTATTCAAAATCATGAGGGATCTGGACAAAGTAGATAGAGAGAAACTGTCCCCATTGGCGGGAGGGATCGAGAACCAAAGGCTGTAGATTTAAAGCGTTTGCCAAATAAAAACAGAGGTGACGAGAGGAAAACCTTTTTCATGCAGCGAGTGGTTAGGATCTGGAATGCGCTGCCTGAGAGTGTGATGGAGGCAGATTCAATCGTGGTTTTCAAAAGGGAATTGGATAATCAAATAAATTTGCAGGGCAATGGGGAAAGTCAGGGAGTGGGACCAGCTTAACTGCTCTTGCAAAGAGCCGGCAGTGAAAACGATGGGCCCAATACTTCCTGCACTCTGATTCCATTCTGTAGGTGTTAATGAGGATTCGATAGGGAAAAATTATTTCCTCTGGTGGGGGCAGTCCAGAACCAGAAGGAATAATGTTAAAGTTCAAGCCAGGCCGTTCAGGGGTGGTGTCAGGAAGCATTTCTTCACACAAAGGGGAGCGGAAATCTGGAACACACTCCCCCCGAAAAAAGCTGTTGCATCTGGTTTGTGTGTGTGTGTGTGTGTGTGTGTGTGTGTGTGTGTGTATGTGTGTGTTGAGGGGTGGGGGGGGGGCGGTGGGGGCGGGTGGTGGTCGGGGGGGGGGGGGGGGGCGGGTGTGGTGGGGGGGGGTAATCAAAAGTGTCAAAACTGAGATCCATAGATTTTTGTTGGGTCAGGATATCGAGTGATATGGAGCAATGGTCGGATAATAGAGTTCTGATACACATCAGCCAAGGTCTAATCGAATGGCAGAACAGGTTCAAGAGGCTGACTGACCTCCTCTTGTTCAGACATTTCCATAGGTCAAAAAACAAGTCAGGATCCAAAATTACCGTTGTTTTCTGGCTTCAACCTGTATTATTTCTCCTCCAGTCAGGATTTAATCTTGTCTCAACAAGATTTTCAGCTATACTGAGCCCTGCTCAGACCACACCTGGAGTTACTGAGAGCTGTTCTAGGCGTCACACCTTAGAATAGATATATTGGTCCTGGAGGGAGAGCAATGTAGCTCTACCAGAATGATATCTGGACTCCACAGGTTAAATTACAAGGAGAGATTACACAAAGCTGTTCTGAAGAATTGGACTCAAAACATTAACTCTGTTTCTCTCTCCACAGATGCTGCCAGACCTGCTGAGTTTTTCCAGCACTTTCTGTTCTTATTATACAAACTTGGGTCTGTATTCCCTGGAATTTAGAAGGTTACGGGGTGATTTGATTAAAGTTTTGAAGGTTTTAAGGAGAACAGATAGGGTCAATGGGGAGGAACTATTGCCGCTGGTTGGGGAGCCTAGGACTAGAGGGCAGAGTCTTAAAAATGAGAGGTGGACCTTTCAGGGGTGAATTGAGGAAACACTTCCACACACAGAGGCTGGCAGAAATTTGGAACTGTCTTGTGCAAACAGCAATTGATGCTGGATTCATTGTAAATTTTAAATTGGAGATTTTGTTAACCAAAGGTATTAAGGGATATGAGGCAATGATGGGCATGTGGGGCTGGGTCACAGGATCAGTCAATGAACGGAGGAAACAGGCTCAAAGAGGTAAACGGCTTACTCCTGTTCATATCTTCCTCTCAGTCATCATCTTTCAACAGGGAACATCCCAAATTCCTCCAGTCTTCCCTCGGAAACCTATCCTTTCACTGCTAGGAATTAGCCTTGAGGCTCATGTTACCCTAGCAGACCCTGGAGTGCCGCTCTGCACTTCAGTGGCCAGAGTGTGGCACCGTACTTGACCTGTGACCTGGCCAGAGTGAGTCACAGAATCACAGAACCTTTACAGTGCAGAAGGAGGCCATTTGGCCCATTGAGTCTGCACTGGCTCTCTGAAAGAGCATTCTACCTAGTCCCGCTCTCTTTCCTTATTCCCATAACCCTGCATATTCATTCTTTTCATTTGGCACTCCAATTCCCTTTGGAATTCCTCAATCGAAACTGCCTCCACCCTCTCAGGAAGTTCGTTCCAGACTCCAACCACCTTCTGGGTGAAAAACATTTACCTCACTTTTACTCCTTTTGCCCATTACTTTGAATCTGTGACCTCCAGTTCCTGATGCTTCCTGGAGTGGGAACAGTTTCTCACTATTTACCCTGTCCATACCCCTCAGGATGTTGAATACCTCTATCAAGTCTCCTCTCAGCCTTCTTTTCTCCAAGGAACCTCTCCAATCTATCCTCATAGTTACAGTTCTTCATCCTTGGAGTTATTCTTATGAACTTCCTCTGAACACTTGCCAATGTCTTCACATCGCTTCTCAAGTACGGCACCCAGAACTGGATACAGTACTCTAGATGAGGCCTAACTAGTGTCATAAACAAGTTCAACATTAACTCCTTACTCTTGTGCTCAATTAATAAAATCTCGGATGCCATATGCTTTATTAAATGCTGTCTTGAAAAGTCCCTGCCATCTTCAATGAATTATGTACGTACACACCGAGGTCCTCTGTTCTTGCACCTCCTTTAGAGTTTCTCCCTTTATTTTATACAGTCTCTCCATATTCTTCCTGCCAAAATGAATCACCTCACACTTCTCTGCATTGAACTTCATCTGCCACTTGTCTGCCATAATCCACCAACATGCCAATGTCCTTTTAAAGTTCAAGACTATCCTCATCACAGTCGACAATGTTTCCAATCTTCATATCATCTGCAAATGTTGAAATCATGCCCTGAGTACTGCAGTCTAGTCATTAATATATATCAGGAAGAGCAAAAGTCCCAACACTGGCCCCTAGGGAACTCCATGACAAACCTTCCCCCAATCTGAAAAACATCCATTAACCACTACTGTTTGTTTCCTGTCACTCAGCCAATTTGTTATTCAAAGGCCTACCTTCCCTTTTATTCCACGAGCTAGAATTTTGCTCACAAGTCTGCTGTGTGACACTGTGTTAAATGTCTTTGAAAATCCATATACACCACATGAACAGCATTGCCCCTATCAGCCTTCTCCGTTACTTCCTCAAAAGACTCCAGCAAGTTAGTAAAACATGATTTTCTCTTAATAAATCCATGCCGGCTTTCCTTAGTTATTCTACACTTCTCTAAGTGACTATTGATTTTGTCCCGAACTAGAAGTTTCCCTACCACTGAAATCAAACTGGCTGGTCTGTAGTAGCCAGCTTTATTCCTGCACCCTTTTTGAACAAGGGCGTAGCATTCTCAATTCTCCAGTCCTCTAGCACCACCCCTGTGTCTAAGGAGGACTTGAAGGTTATCACTAGGTGCTTCTGCAATTTCCACTCTCACTTCCCTCAGGACCCTTGCATGCATCTTATCTGGTCCTGGTGTCTTATCTGTTTTAAGTAAAGATAGCCTTTCTGAAACCTCCTCCTTCTCCATTGTAAACTCTTTCAGTGTACCAGTTATCTCCTTTCTCACCTCAGCCTGGGTAGCATCTTCTTCTTTCGTAAAGACAGATGCAAAGTACTCGTTTAATACCTCCGCTACTTCCTCTGCCTCCAAGTCCCCTTTTTTTTATCCCTACTTGGTCCTACTCTTTCATTTACTGCCCTTCTATTATTTATATGCTTATAGAAGACATTGGGATTCCCTTTTATCTTAGCTGCCGGTTTCTTTTCATGCTCTCTCCTTGCTTTTCTTATTAGTTTTTCACTAAATTTTGTCTATAGTCAGCCTGATTCTCCATTGTATTTTCTACCTGACATCTGCTGTACGCACTCTTCTTCCTTTTCATCTTCACCTCTACCTTCCTCGTCATCCAGGGCAATCTGGATTTATTTGTCCTACCTTTTCCCTTCAAGGTAATATCTTGACATTGCCTGCAATACTGTGACATCGTTCAGCCAACGCCTTTGATTCCAACTCACACAACTCAAGATGCATTCTCTTCCCCTAATTAATTATCCCTGCTCTGGGTTGCTCCTTGTCCTTTTCCATGGTCAACCTAAACTTTATGATACAATGGTCACTGTCTCTCCAATGCTTTCCCACTGATATCTGATCCACCTTAGTCAACTCAATCCCCAGAACCAGGTCTAACAGCGCCTGCCCTCTTACTGGGCTGGAAACATACTGCTGCAGAAAATTATCTTGAACACGTTCCAGAAACTCTCGCTCCTCTTGTCCCTTTGCGCTATTCCTATCCCAGTCTACTATATATTGGAAAAAAGTCTGCTTTGACTGTCCAAGTAGCTGCACTGGTGCGACTTAGGTATCATGTCTCAGCTGGTAACACACTTGCCTCTAAATCAAAAGGTTGTGGGTTCGAGCCCCACTCCATAATCGCAGCTGACACACCAAGTGCCATTTTACTGAGGGAGAGCTGCATTGTGGGGGGACGTCAAGCTGAGGACCCACCTGCTTTCTCAAGGGGGCTAAAAAGAGTCCAAGGCCACTAACCGAAGAGGAGCAGGGATGTTCATCCCCAGCGTCCTGGGGCCTATATTTATCCATTGACCAACATCAAAAAGAATTGGATTATCTGCTGCATATCACATATATGGGAGCTAGCTGTGCACGAATGGGCAGTCGCATTGCAACACTGACTACACTTCAAAAAAGTATTTCATTGGCTGTAGGTGCTTTGGGACAACCCGAGGTGATGAAAGGCTTTATTAGCCTTCAGTTGGCGTGTAGAGATTATGACACAGAAATATGTGCAGTGTCAGTCAGGAGTAAGCCTTGGTTGGTACATACCATTTCAAACAGAGAGCAAGTCTCAGTAACAGAAGCCTCAACTCATCTGGAACTTACTCCCTCTCCTCTGCTCCCACTTTTCTGACCAGGAAGTCAATCTGAAGTCTTGCTTCTCAATGAAACCTGATCAGGCCTCAACTACAGAACTAACTGCCCGCTACCCCGACACCTCCGAGATATGGCGTGTCAACCCACCAGATTTGTCTCCAGGATATTGCTGAGACCAAAAGGCCAGGAGAGAATTCAGAGCGAGGGTACTGAACAAACATGTGTGACTTCTTCATTTTATTGTAAAATTTTCCTTTCTTAATAATACTTTCTTCTTATCGTGTCCACGAACAGTCTATACATGGCCCAGCCAGAATAGCAATATTACAGATAGGGAGGAGAAAAGGCTAGTTCACTCTCAAGTAAAATTCATCTTAATGGGTAATGGTGCCTTTACATGGAATTATAGCTCTCCGCAGGTTGGAGTCATACCTAGCACAAAGGAAGATGGTTGCAGTTATTGGAGGTCAGTCATCTCAGCTCCAGGACATCACTGCAGGAGTTCCTCAGGGTAGTGTCCTCGGCCCAACCATCTTTAGCTGCTTCATCAATGACCTTCCTTCCATCGTAAGATCAGAAGTGGAGATGTTCGCTGATGATTGCACAATGTTCAGCACCATTCACAACTCCTCAGCTACTGAAGCAGTCCATGTCCAAATTCAACAGGACCTGGATAATATTCAGGCTTGGGCTGACAAATGGTAAGTAACATTCATGCCACACAAGTGCTGGGCAGTCACCATCTCCAATAAGAGAGAATCTAACCATCTCCTTTGACATTCAATCCCCCACTGTCAACATCTTGAGGATTACCATTGACCAGAAACTGAACTGGACTAGCTATATAAATATAGTCACTACGAGAACAGGTCAGAGGCTGGGAATTCTGCGGTGAGTAACTCACCTCCTGACTCCCCAAAATCTGCCCACCATCTACAAGGTACAAGTCAGGAGTGTGATGGAATACACTCCACTTGCCTGGATGAGTGCAGCTCCCACAACACTCAAGAAGCTGGACATCATCCAGGACAAAGCAGCTTACTTGACTGACATCCCAACCACCACCTTCAACATTCACTCCCTCCATCAATGATGCACAGTGGCAGCAGTGTATATCATCTATAAAATGCACTGCAGCAACTCACCAAGGCCCCTTTAACAGCACCTTCCAAGCCCGCAGCCTCCAACATCCAAAAGGACAAGGGCAGCAGACACATGGGAACACCACCACCTGGCAGTTCCCCTCCAAGCCACTCACCATCCTGACTTGGAAATATATCACCGTTCCTTCACTGTCGCTGGGTCAATTAGGAATGGGCAATAAATGCTGAACTAGCCAGCGATGCTCACATTCCATGAATGATTACATTTTTACAAAATTACATTGAGTGTGGAGCACAGAAACAGCTTATTCGATCTAACTAGTCCATGCTGTAGAGGCAGCACACTTTAGGAAGGAAGTGAAGGGATTGGGGAGTGTGCAGAAAACATTCACGAGAATGGTACCATGGAAGAGAGACTTCAGTCACTTGGATAGATTGGAGAAGCTGGGACTGTTCTCCTTGGGGATGAGAAGATTAAGAGGAGATTTGATAAAGGAGTTCAAAATCATGACGGGTTTAGACAGAGTAGTTAGAGAGAAACTGGCAGAAGGGTCGAGAACCAGAGAGTACAGATTTAAAGTGATTGGTAAAAGAGGCAAGAGTGACACGAGGAAAAACATTTTTTCACGCAGCGAGTAGTTAGGATCTGGAACGCACTGTCTGAGAGTGTGGGGGAGACAGGGTCTATCGAGTGGTTAGGATCTGGAATGCACTGTCAGAGAGTGTGGTGGAGACGGGGTCAATCGAGTGGTTAGGATCTGGAATGCACTGTCTGAGAGTGTGGTGGAGACGGGGTCAATCGAGTAGTTATGATCTGGAATGCACCTTCTGAGAGTGTGGTGGAGACAGGGTCAATCGAGTGGTTAGGATCTGGAATGCACCTTCTGAGTGTGTGGTGGAGACAGAGTCTATCGAGGCATTCAAAAAGGAATTGGATAATTATCTAAAGAGGAAACCGTTGCATAGCCACAGGGACAAGGCTGGAGAGTGTGACTAGGTGAATGGCTCTTGCAGAGAGCCAGCACAGACACAATGGGTTGAATGGCCTCCTGCTGTGCAGTAGTCACTCTATGATTCTAAGATCTTCCTCCCACCCTTCTCTCGCCTCTGAATCACAAGGTTCTGGGTTTAAGTCCCACTCCAGGGCTTGAGCAGAAAAATCAAATACTGATGAAGTGCTGTGCTATTGGAGGTGCCATCTTTTGGAGGATCGGTTAAACTGAGGCCCATCTGCCTGTTCGAGGTTGTAAAAAATACCATCACGCTATTTTGAAGAAGAGAAGGGGAGTTACTCCCCAGTGTCCTGGAGCTAATAGTTATCCCACAATCAACATCACTAAGTCAGATGATCTGGGTCATTATCACATTGCTAGTTGTGAGAGCTTGCTGTGAGCAGATTGGCCAATGCGTTTCCAACATTACAACAGTAACCACATTTCCAAAAGTACTTAATTGACTGTAAAGCATAGACCAGTGGTCATGAAAAGCACTATGTAAATGCAATTATTTTACTTCCCCCCCCCCCCCACCACTCCATGTGTTTATCCAGCTATCAGCTACACAATTCACCTCAGCTGCTCCCCGTGGGAGTGAGTTCCACATTCTCCCCACTCTCTGGGTGAAGAAGTTTCTCCTGAATTCCCCATTGGATTTATTAGTGACTGTCTTCTGTTGATGGTCCCTAGTCATGGTCTCACCCACAAATGGAAACAGCTTTTCTACATCTACTCTACCAAATCCTTTCATTTAAAGATTTCCATCAGGTCACCCCCTTAGCCTCCCCCTTTCTAGAGAGAGGAGCCCCGGCCTGTTCAATCTTTCCTAATAGATATAACCTCTCAGTTCTGAGACTGTGCATGGCTGTTCGCTTCCCAACTGGCTGTAGGGAAGTAGTGACACAAGGAAGATGAACCAATGGTAGACTGTGAGTTGGGTTGGGGGTGAGGATAAAGGTTGGTGATCCACCAGCGATTTGCCCGATCGCAGTGTACAATTCCTGCACAGGACAGTGCCAAGATTTGGAAACGCACTGCCCACCCTCCATGATCAACAGCGTCTGGTGAGTAAACTCGCGCTGCGAGGGCTGCATGTGGCAGGAGGCAGAGTTACCAAGCGCAGTCCCAACACTCAAAACACCCGTCAAAATCACACCTGACAACAACAGAACATGACATAGGAAGTCACCATAAACCATCAACCCTGCGGGAATTTCCACAACTCTTCCCAATAACCACCCACCCACCAGCAAACACAACAGCCCCCAACATCTTACTCGCAGTTGGCTTCTAAAGCCATAAGTGATCCCCACCAGCCAACTCCACATTGACAGCTTAAGGTGTCTTCTTGTCAAAATGCCTTTAAGAAATGCAACCACCACTCCGCACCATCCCACTCCCGCCCCCTCCAACAACAACCCTCCATTCCTTTGGTTCCAATGAGCATCAGCTCCAACCCATACCCAATCCCCCACCCTTTCCCCCTCCCACAAACCATCAACCTCTCAGTCACAAACAACATGATGACCATGACAACACCAACTGGATTTCCAAACTTCAGTTCCATTCTACACAGTGACCCAGTGACAACATGACAGAGGGAGGGGAGGAGCAGGTGAGAGGGTGGGAGGAATAAGGGAGAGGCGAGAGGGGACCAGCAGTCAAAAAACTGTGACCTGTTCAAACGCACTTGCCCTGACCCATAGCAAGCCGACACTGCCAGGGCTCAGAAACTGCCCAAATAAGGATACGGGGTAAGGGGTGGAAGGGAGGGGGAGGTGGGATTAATTAGTCAAGAGACAATATACTATCTGAATTCTTTAGGATTAGAATGACAGCAGTTCGAATTCCAGATTAGAAGAATTTAAATGTGTTTTTTGCCGAGTTACATTCTGAGAAAAGCATTGTGTTTCTCGGCTGCACATTCACAACCTCTCAACACACACTCTTGTAAGGCTCTTTGTTAATTCTGACACACACAAAATATACACCAGCTAACACACACAAAAGGAGGTGCCTGCTCCCTTCCAGGCCAACCTTTCGAATAATTCCATCAAATTAACGGCTAAATTATTAATTTTCTTCCTCGCTCTCTCTCTCACTCCGTAAATTTATCAAGCAAAACTGCCTCCCCTCCCAAATCTATTTCCACACATTCGCCACACACACACACACACACACACACCATTTCTTCCTGACTGGATTCATCCCCTCTTTCCGTTAAATAGCCAGGCACAAAATCAGAGGACAGCTGCATATGCTGAACCGGTTTTACAGAGGGGTAGGGGAGGGAGGGAGGAGATTGGAAGAATAAATATAAAAAGGCACCTAAGGAGTTAGGAGGCCTCAAGAGGAGCCTGCAGAGTCGCATGAAAACCGGAGACTGTGAGAATGAACTGTGATAGATGAGTGATCAATCGCTGGCTTCTCACAGACCAGCCTCAGCATCCCTAATGGATCACACATGCCGGAGGGAAGCAGGACACACACGCAAACACACACGCAAACACACACACACACACACACACACACACAGGCACACACACACACAGGCACACACACAGGCACACACACAGCGAGAGAGAGAGAGAGAGACAGACAAAAAAAGCCTTCAAAGGAGGAAAAACAATAAAAAATGTTCTACGTTTCAGCAACTTGTGGAATTTTGCAAGCGACGGAAATCGAGAATAAAAGATCCCTTACCTTCGTGGTGACTATACACAGACAATCCATTCTCTAAAACGAAACAGGTGGCTGTGCCTTCGAAAAGGGGATTTCGTGCATCGGAAACTGTGGGATTTGGGGGCATGCAGGCAAGAGGTGAGGGATCGCCAGTGTTGAGCGCGTGTGTGTATGTATGTGAAAGAGAGTGTGTGTGTCAGTGTGTGACAGTGTGTGTGTGTGAGAAAAGGACGTGTGGGAGTGAACAAGAGGGGGACGGTTCATTTATTAAAAATATTAGAGAGAGATCTCTTTTCGTTTCAACTGGGGAACGGAACCCTCTTGGTTTCTGCGAGCGGAAGGTGAATTTGTTCATTAATGACTAGAAAAGAGGGGGAGGATGAGGAGGAGGTGGAGGCGGAGTGTGTGTGTGTATGTGTGAGTGTGCGTGTGTGTATGTGTGTGCGTGTGTGTATGTGTGTGTGTGTGTGTGTGAGTGTGAGGGTGTGTGTGTGTGTGTGTATGTGTGTGTGTGAGTGTAAGCTTGTGTGAGGATTTGATATGAAAGAGGAATGAAAAAAGAGAGAGGGGAGAGAGGGGGAGGGAGAAAAAGGAGGAGCAGGAGGGAAAGGAAGATTACCCACGGTGTGTGTATGTGTGTGTGTCTCTCTCTCTCTTGCTCTCTCTCTCTCCTGGCCCAAAGAGGCTGGATCGAAATCTAATTATCATTACAACAGCTTTGCTCAGTCACTTAAAGGGAGGAGGCTGCTGCTCTCAAGGGACAGGAAGAGCAGCCAAAGTGAAGAGCAGATCAGGTAGAGACACGGTAAGGGAGGTAGTATGCTTCTCAATTTAAAATGCTTCCCACTTTCCCCCATTCCCACTTCTCCTGACTCTCCCACAAGAAATATAGTTATCTAATTGTAAATTATGTCAAAACTCTCAAATCCGTTCCAACTCCAGTGACCCCTTTCTTCTCTGCCATGTCCGACCCACAGGCCATGGCTTCCACCGCAGTTAGGGCAAGGAGGCAGGACCCCAATCCAATGCCACCTGGAATGGGGATTGAAACCCGTGCCGTTGGCACCAATCTGATCCACACCGGCCGTCCAGCCAACTGAGCCACCGACCACAAGAAAGGAGTCTGAGATGCTGTGGCAACGTACACTTTTACATGCATGTTGTAGTCTGGAGCTACGAATAGTGGTGGTAGAGACTCCAATTTTCTTTCCATCACCTGCCTGAACAGGAATCTCTCCCCCTCCTACTGCCTGTCATTGGCATGTGTTGACGGGATTTATGAGTTAATACTCAACCTATTTGGCCGCATCATGAACAAACCTTTCTTGGGCCAGCAAGTTCTGGGATAGGATCTGGAACTTCAGGCGCAGAGGTAGCTACCACTACCCACCTCACCACAAGACCCCTTTAATGGGATTTAATTATTTCAAAACACAAAGCATCGGAAATGTTGGTAAAAGAGCCAGTTTCCATTCCCTCCTGAAATTGCTGACGTTCGCCACCCTCCTTCATACTTTTCAACCACGGATCACGTCTCACCCCCACCCCTCGCACAACATTTAACTCAAACTTCAAGGTCCTGAGACCCACTGGGGTATGATTCCCACAGGCATTGGCTGCCCAACTGCTATTCTGGCCAACAATTGGAGCAGGCAAGCAATTCGCTGATTTGTCAAGGCCAATTGCAGCTTCTGCCATAAAGACTGAGGTCAACTGACTCAACAACAACTTACATTTATAAAGCATCTTTAACATAGTAAAATCTCCCAAGGCACGCCACAGCAGACACTACCAAAGGTAGACACCGAGTCACACAAGGAGATACTCGGACAGATGACCAATAGCTTGGTCAAAGAGGTAGGTTTTAAGGAGCAGCTTAAAGGGGGCAAGAGTGAGAGACAGAGAGTGAGAGTAAGTGTGTGAGGCAGAGGGAGAGAGAGAGAGATGGGGAGGGACAGGAGGGGAGGGAGAGACAGAGAGACGGCAGGGAGAATGTGGGAGGGATTGAGAGGGGGGAGAGAGGAGGGGAGGGAGAGACAGAGAGACGGCAGGGAGAATGTGGGAGGGATTGAGAGGGGGGAGAGAGGAGGGGAGGCAGGCACAATTTAAAATGAATTGGAAGGTCTGCTAGGTTGAAGAAAGGCACACAGCAACAACTTATATTTATATAACTTATATTTATAAATCAGACCTGCACAAGTCTTTGGGATAAGACTCATAGACGTTTACAGAACAGAAGGAGGCCATTCAGCCCATTGTGGTCACACTGATCAACAAAGATCTGACTACACTAAAACCCATTTTCCAGCACTTGGCCCATAACCCTGGTGGTTATGGCAACACAAGTGAATATCTAAATATTTCTTAAATGTTACGAGAGTTTCTGACTCAACCACCCTTTCAGGCAGTGAGTTCCAGACTCCCACCACCCTCTGGGTGAAAAAATTTCTCAACTCCCCTCTTAGCCTTCTACCTCTTTCCTTAAATCTAACCCCCCCTGGTTATTGACCCCCCTACTAATGGGAAAGTGTCTTTCTATCCACTCTATCTATGCCCCTCATAATCTTACTCACCTCTATCAGGTCCCATCTCAACCTTCACTGCTACAAGAAAAACAATCTCTAAATCCTGTCCAGTGAAATCATATCCTTCCTATAATGTGGTGACCAGAACTGCACGCAGTACCCCAGTTGTGGCCTAACCAGCGTTTTATACAGTTCCAGCATAACCTCCCTGCTCTTGTATTCTATGCCTCGGCTAATAAAGGCAAGTTCTTACATGTCTTCTTAACCACCTTATATACCTACCCTGCTACCATCAGGGATCTGTGGATATGCACACCAAGGTCCCTCTGATCTTTAGTACTTTCCAGAGTCCTACCATTCATAGTGTAATCCCTTGCCTTGTGAGCCCTCCCAAGTACATTACTTCACACTTTTCCGGGTTGAATTCCATTCACCTCTGCTCTGCCCACCTGACCAGTCCATTGATATCCTCCTGCAGTTTATGTCTATCCTCCTCACTATTTACCACCCTACCAATTTTCGTGTCATCCACAAACTTCTTGATCATCCCCCCTATATTTCCATCCAAATCATTTATGAACACCGCAAACAGCAAGGATCCCTGCACCGAGCCCTGCGGAACCCCACTGGAAACAGACTTCCAGTCACAGAAACATCCCTCTCCCATCACCCTCTGCTTCCTGCCTCTCAGCCAGTTTTGGATCCAACGTGCCACTTTGCCTTGGATCCCATGGGCTCTTACTTGCTTGACCAGTCTGTCATGAGGACAAGTCTGTTTGCTCTCTCTGGTGGACATAAAAGATCCCAATGACCACAATTTTAAAGAACAGCAACAGAGTTCATCCCAATGTCCTCGGAACAATATTTATGCCTCAACCAAGATCATTTTTCTCCCAGTGTTTAAACTTAACATGCCTTTACAGGGGGTGTCACAGACGCTGGAGTGACTCCTGATTCTGCAAACAACCTAACTTCAGGCCAATTGGAACTTCAGAAATATCTTCTCCCAAAGTCTTTTTTTGTTTGGCTCATCAAGATAACATATTGGTGCACAGCTTAGTAAGAAAATAATGTTCCACTTTTTCCATTCACGTCCCCATCAAACACTCCCAGGGCAGTTACAACACGGGGTTAGATACAGAGTAAATCTCCCTCTACACTGTACCCATCAAACACTTCCAGGACAGGTACAGCACGGGGTTAGATACAGAGTAAATCTCCCTCTACACTGTCCCCATCAAACACTCCCAGGACAGATACAGCCGGGGGTTACGTACAGAGTAAAGCTCCCTCTACACTGTGCTCATCAAACACTCCCAGGACAGGTACAGCACGGGGTTAGATACAGAATAAAGCTCCCTCTACACTGTCCCCATCAAACACTTCCAGGACAGGTACAGCACGGGGTTAGATACAGAGTAAATCTCCCTCTACACTGTCCCCATCAAACACTCCCAGGAAAGGCACAGCCCGGGGTTAGATACAGAGTAAAGCTCCCTCTACACTGTCTCCATCAAACACTCCCAGGACAGGTACAGCACGGGGTTAGATACAGAGTAAAGCTCCCTCTACACTGTCCCCATCAAACACTCCCAGGACAGGTACAGCACGGGGTTAGATACAGAGTAAAGCTCCCTCTACACTGTCCCCATCAAACACTCCCAGGACAGGTACAGCACGGGGTTAGATACAGAGTAAAGCTCCCTCTACACTGTCCCCATCAAACACTCCCAGGACAGGTACAGCACGGGGTTAGATACAGAGTAAAGCTCCCTCTACACTGTCCCCATCAAACACTCCCAGGACAGGTACAGCACGGGGTTAGATACAGAGTAAAGCTCCCTCTACACTATCCCCATCAAACACTCCCAGGACAGGTACAGCACGGGGTTAGATACAGAGTAAAGCTCCCTCTACACCATCCCTATCAAACACTCCCAGGACAGGTTCAGCACAGGGTTAGGTACAGAGTAAAGCTCCCTCTACACCATCCCCATCAAACACTCCCAGGACAGGTTCAGCACGGGGTTAGATACAGAGTAAAGCTCCCTCTACACCATCCCCATCAAACACTCCCAGGACAGATACAGCACGGGGTTAGGTACAGAGTAAAGCTCCCTCTACACCATCCCCATCAAACACTCCCAGGACAGATACAGCACAGGGTTAGATGCAGAGTAAAGCTCCCTCTACACTGTCCCCATCAAACACTCCCAGGACAGGTACAGCACAGGGTTAGATACAGAGTAAAGCTCCCTCTACACTGTCCCCATCAAACACTCCCAGGACAGGTACAGCACGGGGTTAGGTACAGAGTAAAGCTGCCTCTACACTGTCCCCATCAAACACTCCCAGGGCAGGTACAGCACGGGGTTAGGTACAGAGTAAAGCTCCCTCTACACCATCCCCATCAAACACTCCCAGGACAGGTACAGCACAGGGTTAGATACAGAGTAAAGCTCCCTCTACACTGTCCCCAACAAACACTCCCAGGACAGGTACAGCACGGGGTTAGATACAGAATAAAGCTCCCTCTACACTGCCACATCAAACACTCCCAGGACAGGTACAGCACGGGGTTAGATACACAGTAAAGCTCCCTCTACACTGTCCCCATCAAACACTCCCAGGACAGGTACAGCACGGGGTTAGATACAGAGTAAAGCTCCCTCTACACCGTCCCCATCAAACACTCCCAGGACAGGTACAGCACGGGGTTAGATACAGAGTAAAGCTCCCTCTACACTGTCCCCATCAAACACTCCCAGGGCAGGTACAGCACGGGTTAGATACAGGGTAAAGTCTTTAGTTTTTAAACTGACAACCCTATGTGAAGACCCAAGAACTATTGGTGCAGGAAGCCACCTTGACTGAAGATTACAATAAATTTGAATCAGCTTCTTTTTAGTTTCTCAGAGGGAGGGGAGGGGGTGAGGAGTGGGATCTTGCTGCGCACAAATTGGCTGCCATGTTTCTTATATTACAACAGTGACTTCACTTCAAAAAGTGCCCTAAGGTGGTGAAAAGCACCATAGAAATGCAGGTCTTTTTTTTTAACTTCAGGTTGTGCCCCTGGTGGACAAGGGCAACAAGCAACATGGAATTAAGCAAACTGCTCGCCACGTGCATTCAATATTTGAAACTTAAGGATTTGCCTCCCTTGATATTGCTTCCCTCAGGGAGCTAATGGATTGAACCTCCTACCCCCACGACCATTAATGTGCTCAACCCCTGATGTCATCAGCAGATCAGCTCATTCCACAGAAAGGGTGGAAATCAAATATTTGAAATTTGGGAATTGGGGACTTGTGCGATTGGGGATACATTAACCCCCCAGCTCAAAATGAAGGATTAATTTCCAATCAGAACTTCACAAAAATTCTACTAGTTCAAGATTTTGCTCCAAGTAATATTTTTTTTTAAAAAAGATAAGCTTCCAGTTTCAACTCTTTCTGTTGTGCAGTTCTCTCCTTGTTAAGGACGAAACTATGGGTTCTGATTGCTGTGAGGTTACCAAGGTACTGAAAGTGCTTTAAAAAGTAATTAAAAGACTATTTGTGAATCTTTATTGGAGCTACAGTCTGATTAAAGATTGAACTCCAGGGCTTCACAAAAGATTTAATTATCAAAACTGGTAAAAGACATCAATCTCGCACAATGAGCTTTACTTGTCTGCCCTGAATGAGGTTCATCTCTGCACATCCTCTTTTCTGTGGGCACTTTGACTGAATACTGTGTTATCCCTCTCACATCAAGGTCCCAGTCAGGGCAGCAGTCCTAGTTCAGTCAGAGTTTTCCCAAACTCTGACCATCTCCAGCTTGGTGCTTGCTATAAAGTCTGGAGTGGCATCTCTGGTGTATCAGCACCATGGCTCAGTGAGCTGCACTCTCACCTCAGAGTCAGGCAGTCATGGGCTCGAGCCCCGCTACAGAGGTTTGAACCTCCTAATCCAATTTGACATTCCCAATGCAATGTTGAGGGATCTCCGCGCTGTCAGAGGGCGTGTGCAGAGGGAATACCGTGCTGTCAGAGGGTCAGTACTGAAGTAGTGCCATACTGTCAGGGTGTCAGTGCTGAGGGAGCGCTGCACTGACAGAGGGTGCATGCAGAGGGAGTGCCGCACTGTCAGATGGTGCGTGCAGAGGGAGTGCTGCACTGTCGGAGGGTCAGTACTGAGCGAAGTAGTACTAAGTGTGTGCTAAGTAGACACTGTCACAGGACCGGGACTGATGGATCTGTTGGAAGGGCAGTACTGAGGGAGTGCTGCAGTGTTGGAGGGTCCATCTTTTGGATCAAACATTAAGCCGAGATCCCTTCTGCCCTCTAGGTGGGCCACTATTTCAAAGAGGAAGAGGGGAGTCTTCCCAAGTGCCCAGGGACCAATATTTACCCCTCAACCAATGTCATTAATAAACAGATGACCTGGTCATTACCACATTGCTGTGTGTGGGATCTTGCTGTGTGCTAAATTGGGTTTCATATATTACAAATTTAGCACACTCAAAAAGGACTGTAAAGTGCTTTGTTATGTCCTGAGATGCTGAAAGGTGCAGTGGAAGGTGCAGGTCCTGTCTTTGTTTCTCTCTACTAGAGAGAATAGCGAAGCAAGTCAATTTATTTTTTAACTACCACACTCACACGGCTCACAGAAAAAACAGACAAAGTTGGTGACATTTACAACCGGATTTAGCCTCTCTCCATTGTTCCTTAATGCATGAATCCAGCACCAGCGACGCCTCAAGTCCAAATGTTGAACAACCAGTGGCTTCCTTTAGTACACCATCAAGAAGCAAACTCGACACCTTTAACACTGTACCCGAAACTCCATTCGCTTATCTCCCCCCTCTCCCCCACCCAACACAACCTCCAGTAGCTGTGGGGACCTGAGCTGAGGATTTGTTTGCAGAACATCCTCCATCACAAAAGCT
Source organism: Isurus oxyrinchus (assembly GCA_026770705.1). NCBI lineage: Eukaryota > Metazoa > Chordata > Chondrichthyes > Lamniformes > Lamnidae > Isurus > Isurus oxyrinchus. The sequence goes on from JANJGN010000033.1 coordinate 925,278, forward strand.
GAGAGACTTGCATTTCTGTAATGCCTTTCCCTGCCTCTGGACATCCCAAAGTCATACAGAATCTACTCGCTACTAAGCCAATGACGTCTGCGCTGGCTCGGCCACATCCATCGGACAGATGATGGCCACGTACTCAAAGGCCTTCTGTACGGTGAACTGGTCACAACCTTCCTCCTCTCCAAGGAGACCTACAGGCGAGACGTGGTGATTGGAGACCATTGACACGAACAGCTGGGAGGCAGGCTGTGGCCTCAAGAGACTGACCGAAAGGGGGCATTGGAAGAGGGAAGCAAGAAACGAAAAGCTCAGCTGGCCAAGAAGAGGCCCCAGAGACAACAGAGGCCAGCAACCTGTGCACATTCTCAGCCCCACTGTCCTCCTCTGCAGCGAATGCTGCAAAACCTGCCACACTAGAGCGGGTCTCCGGAGCCACGCCGGGCAGTGTTAAAACACAGAGTTGACCACCACGGGCACAAACCATTGCCTCACGAGCCAGAGAACATAGACAACCCAAAATGCTTCAGCCGATGAAGTAGGTTTTTTGAAGCGTAGTCACTGTTGTAACAATGGAAACACGGCAGCCAATTTATGCACAACAAACTCTCATGAACAGCAATGCAGTAAATGAGCAGCTGATTTCCTCTCTTGCAGTTCCTCTGTCTCACTGTGGGAAGCATCCAGCTGCCTGCACCATTCACTATGCAAAGGTGGGAGAGAACAAGGGGGCAGAACCTGCATGTCAAGCCAGGTCATTCACGGGTGATGCAGAAAACATCTCTTCACACAAAGGGGAGTGGGAATGCAGAACTCTCCCTCCTGAAAAGCCGTTGAGGCTAAGGGTTAATTGGAAATTTCACAACTAAGAGTGATAGATTTTTGGTGAGTGAGGGTTACAGACATTCCTGGATTTTTAGTTGGAGGTTACAACTCTAAAAATATAAGATACATCGATGACACCATTCTTCTTGCCAATTCTGAAGAGAAACTGCTGGAGATTTTGGATGGAGTAATAAGTGAAAGTGAGAAGAAAGAGTTGAGCATAAATTATAAGAAAACAAAATGTCTAGTAGTGTCCAAAAAGAAAATCATACCGCAATGTAAGATCACAGTAAAGAATGAAAAGGTCAAACAGGTAGACCAATTTTGTCACCTGGAAGTATGCTAACATTGGACAGAAAGTGCAACCGAGAAAGAAGATGAAGGGTTGGAATGGCCAAAGATACATTCTTAAAAAATTAAAAAGATTATGAACAACTCAAAATTAGCCACAAAAGCGAGGCTGAGAATCCTGGAATGCTGGGTCACACCAATTTTGACGGACAGAAGTGAGTGTTGGACAATCAGTGATGCAATGCAGAGGAGAATTGAAGCTGCAGAGTTGTGGTTATTGAGGTAAATAATGAAGATGTCTTCACACTACCAACGAAGAGGTGCTGGTAAAATTTGAGACCAAAAGAACTCTGCTGACCAAGATCAGGAAGAGACAGTTGGAATTCCCCGGGCACCTAATAAGAAATAATGATCTAGAAAGTCTGATGTTGGTGAGAAAGATCAATGGTAAAAGAGATTGGGGTAGAAAAAGACTGATCTTTTTAGTGAGCCTTGCAAACTGGATGAATGTACCACCAATGAAGATGACCCACACCTCCAGACCATGACGAACATGGAGGTCTAGGGTTGCCAATGCCCTCTTAGGGTGTGGTACCTGAAGAGGGAAAGATTGCAGAACCAGGGTGGGTATCTGAAGTTAAGGCACAGATCTGCCATGATTTAACTGAATGGCGGAACCGGCTCGAGGGGCTGAATCCCCACTTCATGTTCCTACGTACATCCATCTGGGAACAGGAAGAGGCCATTCAGCCCTTTGAGTGCATTTCGCGATTCAATTAAATCATGGGTTACCTGCATCTTAACTCCATCCACCCTTCTGAGCTCCACGCCCCTTAATATCCTTACCCAATGCAATCTCAGTCTGAAAGGTCCAATCTGTGATGTCCTTCTGTATGAAAGTTTCAAGTCACCATTTTTTGGTGCATTTATAGACATTAAGCAGGTTAAACCCACTCCAGGTGTAGGAGCTGGAAGGCGGCCGCTGTTGAGCTCATAGGTTAACTTTCAAAAAATTAACAATTAGGTTCGCTGATAGTGGCCAACTGTTAATGGTATGTTAATTATATTGCTAAGTGAAGGGCTTTGTTTTACTAAGTACCTAGAGCACTTATAAAAAGAGTCTGCTGGTACATCAGGATTGGAAGTAAGCAGCATACAAATGGAATGCGGCATTCTGTAAATAAACCTATTATCAAGAAAAGTATTAGTGTCTAACCTGATACTTCACCAATTGGCTTAGGGTCAAACTAACACCAGCCCTGGTTGGATGTATTTCTGGACATTTCCAATGTTCCACCCTGCCATTGGTGGCCTGATACATTTATGATGGCAGCACTATGCCCTCTCACAACCAATTGAAAAGTGAAGAGTTTCTGTTCCCTGGTTGGATAACTGTCTGTCCAACTGTCTGCCTTTGGTCCTATCCCTCACCAACAACCCTGATATTTTAATAACTAATGTGAAAAAGTGTTCCAAAAATAAAAGGCAAAACGAATGTTTTTCTTCACCCCTCTGTGATGTCCCTCTTTGGATTTTGCTCGGTGCCTAGAGAATAACCCCTGGGTACTCCAGGGAAATCCTGGACAGGCAGCAACTCTAGGCACTGCCTCCGGGCAGGTCTAACTGCACACGCAGTCTGTAGCTCAGTCCCGCTCACGACCCCAGCATCTGTCACCGGTCGCCATCAGTGGTTTCAGAACCAATGCACCCTCATCCCACCTTCCCCACCACCACCACCACCACCCCCCCCCAGGTCACCCACAACATCTGGAAATGTTTCTGAAAATGGGAAACTACAGATTCCAGTTTGCGATGGTTAACCTGTGCATCTGGAGAAAAGGATCGGGTTTGCCTGTGACCGTTTTAAGGTCAAATCTCTCACTGAGAACTCAATGACATGGCTTCCGCCTGATGGCTGGTCATTTGGGCGTTATCATGAACATTAATCACTGACGTGAGGTGAGAAATAACACTTACAACACTATGCTGAACAGCATGGTGCCTGCCCCAGGGATGGTTAATGATGGAGGCCGGGTGTGTGCAAGTGTGAGGGATGGCTATTATAATATCGAAAGGGTTTTGTTATCATCTGCCCAGCTCCTCTCTGAGTCATCAGTTTCTGCTCTGTCACTTTTTATTATTAGCTAATTACACAGGCCAACAACATCAGCATGATAAAACTGGACCACCTCAGAAACAACTCAACCGAGCTCAAAATAAGGAACTACTTGCATGACCTCAGGACATTCCAAAGCATTTTATAATCAATTAAGTATTTTTTTAAACTGTTGTATCAGAATGCAGCAGCTTGCGCACAGCAAGCTCCCGCAAACAGCAAAGTGGCACTGACCCTCCGATAGCGCGGCGCTCCCTCAACGCTGACCCTCCAGCAGTGCAGCACTCCCTCAATGCTGACACTCCGGCAGTGTGGCTCTCCCTCAACACTGATCCTCTGACAGTGCAGCGCTCCCTCAATGCTGACACTCCGGCAGTGCGGCTCTCCCTCAACACTGACCCTCCGACAGTGTGGCACTCCCTCAACGCTGACCCTCCGACAGCGCGTATCTCCCTCAGTGCTGACCCTCCGACTGCGCGGCTCTCCCTCAGCGCTGATCCTCCGGTAGCGCGGCACTCCCTCAACGCTGAACCTCCCTCAACGCTGACCCTCCAACAGTGTGGCGCTCCCTCAACGCTGATCCTCCGATAGTGCGGCTTTCCCTCAATGCTGACCCTCTGACAGTGCGGCGCTCCCTCAGTACTGACCATCCGACAGTGCAGCACTCCCTCAGTGCTGACCCTCCGACAGTGCGGCGCTCCCTCAATGCTGACACCCAGGCAGCGCGGCGCTCCCTCAATGCAGCTGTCTCTCACTTAAGCCCTTGACCTTCTTACAGAAAGATGAGAAAGTCGTGCCCACTGAGCTGATACCTAGCTTGGTTCTAGGTTCAGTTGGATGATCTCAACTGCAGTATAATCCGGATTAGCAATAAAAAAAAATGCTGCAAGTGCTCAGCAGATCTGGCAGCATCTGTGCAAAGAGAAACAGAGTTAAAGTTTTGGGTCAATGACCTTTCATCAGAGCTGAGGAAAGATGGATATGTAATAGGTTTGAACAAAGTGGGAGCAGGGAGGGAGGCAGGAAAAACAGAAAGGAAGGTCTGTAATAGACTGGACAGCAGGAGAGATTAAATGGCAAAAGGTTTCAAGGTGGAAAATTCAAAGCGGGCGCTAGGGACTAAAGTAAAGAAACAGAAGATGTGTCCAGATGAGGTGTGAATCGCTGCCTTGTGAAGGCAACATGAAGGAATGAAAAAAATAAATCAAAAAAACTAAACCAGCAAAAAAAATAGGGGAAGAGTTTATGATGTAACATTGTTGAGCCCCAGAAGGTCCAGAAGGCTGTAAAATGCTGATTCGAAAGGTAAAGTGCTGTTCCTCGAGTTTGTGTTGAGAAAGTCTGGGTTATCCTTGGGGTCTCTATGTTGGTCCAGTGAGAACAAATCAGGTCAAGGAGCAAGTGGGCGATGAGAGGGAGGATGTTAGATTCCCACCTCTCCACCACAGGGCCAGTGAAGCGGATGGAATGAATATAGAGCAGGTCCAATGGTCCGATCCAGAACGGGTGGGTCCAATCCCCCCGGGTTAGCGCTCAAGTGATGAGAGTGGAATCACTGTTCGTGCGGGTAAAATCCTTGAGCAGTTTTGCCTCTGCCCTGGGAAGCAAGAAGCCTTTGCTGAAAGAGGCAGCTTGCAGCTAGGCAGCTGATATCACCTCGGGGGCTGTGAAAGGTAATGGCCGTGACTAATGCAATCTGGAACATCGGGCATTCGAGCCAGCAGGGACTGCATGATGAGGCCAGCAGGTCACAGACCTCAATGGCTTACTGAACGCCAAGGAACGAAGGACTCCAACTTCTATAGTGCCTCTCACCGTCTCACAACATCCCAATGCAAGCTTCACAGCCAATCGAAAACTTGTTAAAATTTAATTACTGCTGTAATGTAGGAGCTGTAGCAGTCAATTCCAGCACAGCAAGATCCCGCAAGCGGCAACATGATAACGACTCAAGCCATCTGATTTTTAAAAAATGTTGGTTGAGGGATAAATATTGTCTGGACAATGCTGGGGAGAACTCCCCACCCCCACCACCTCTTCTCTGAAAGAATGCTCCTGGGTTTTTGACATTCACTGGAGAGAGTGGGTAGGTGTAACAAGTAAACTGGGCAAGAAGGGCAGAACAGTTGTGAGACAGTCCCGTTCTGGGGTTGGTGATTTCGTGAGTATGGTTGTGCTATTAAAAAGACTTTCGATAGCACCTGTCGCATTCTCAGGATCTCCCAAAGCGCTTCATGGGTGTTTTTTGTAATGTAGGAAATGCAGCGGCCAGTTTGTGCACCGCAATCTCCTACAGGAAGAAATGCAATAAAGGGCAGGCAATCTCTTTTTGTGATGTTGGTTGAGCAATAAATATTAGTCATGGCATGAAAGAGAACTCCGCCCGCTCTTCTGTGGGGTCTTTGCCGTTATTTTAGAGGGCAAACAGCGCCTCAGTTTAATCGCCTCATCAAAAAGACAACACTCCAACAGTGTGGCACTCCCACAGTACTGACCCTCCAACTATGCTGCACTCCCTCAGTACTGACCCTCCAGCAGTGCGTCGCTCCGTCAGTACTGACCCTCTGACAGTGCGGCACTCCCTCAGTACTGACCCTCTGACAGTGCAGCACTCCCTCAGTACTGACCCTGCAACAATGCGGCAACCCTTCAGTACTGACCCTCCGACAGTGCGGCTCTCCCTCACTACTGACCCTCCGACAGTGCGGCAACCCCTCAGTACTGACCCTCTGACAGTGCGGCACTCCCTCAGTTCTGACCCTCCGACGGTGCGGCAACCCCTCAGTACTGACCCTCTGACAGTGCGGCACTCCCTCAGTACTGACCCTCTGATAGTGCGGCACTCCCTCAGTACTGACCCTCCGACAGTGCGGCAACCCCTCAGTACTGACCCTCTGACAGTGCGGCACTCTCTCAGTACTGACCCTCCGACAGTGCGGCAACCCCTCAGTACTGACCCTCTGACAGTGCGGCACTCCCTCAGTACTGACCCTCCGACTGTACTGCACTGGGAACAACAGCCCAGATCATGGGGCCCAAGTCTCTGGAGTGGGATATGAACCTACGATCTTCTGACTCAGAGGGGACAGAATGACCAACTGACCTGGGCCAATATTTACCCCTCACTCAACATCACAAACAGGTTAACTGGACATTGTCACGTTGGTTTTTGTGGGAGCTTGCTGAGCACAAACTGGCTGCCACATTTCCTACATTACAACACTGACTACAATTTAAAACCACTTCATTTGCTGTGGGAAGAGCTTATTTAAACTCTTACTGCTGTTAACTCCTTACACTATACTTGTGGATAATAAGAAATAGGAGCAGGAGGAGGCCGTTCAGTTCTTTGAGTTTACCCTGGCAGATTAACAAGATCATGGTTGGTCATCTACCTCCACTGGTCCTTCCTGCACTATCCCCTTATCCCTCAATTCCCTTGGTGTCTAAACATCAATCGATACCTGTCTCGAATATACTCAATCGACAGCACTCTGGGTAGAAAATTCCAGATTCACAACCCAATGAGCGAAGAAATTTATTTTCTCCTCAGTCCTATCTTATTGTGAGACTGTTCCCCTGTGTTCTAGAGCCTCCCACCAGGTGAAACAGCCTCCCAGCACCGACCTTGTCAAGCCCCTCAAGGATTTTATCTTTCAATCAGGTCACCTCTCATCTCTGATCTCGAAGGATGGAGGACCCAGGCAACTCAATATTTCTGAACAGGACATGTCCCTCATTCTAGACTGCTCAATATCTCCTAATTGCTGGGGAAGTGGTAGCATTGTGGTATTGTCACCGAAATAGTAATCCAGAGGCCCAGGGTAATTCTTCTGGGGACCAGGGTTTAAATCCCACCACAGTGGATAGTGAAATTTGATTTCAATACAAATCTGGAATTCAAGGCCTGGTGGTCATGAAATTGCCGATTGTCCTAAAAACCCATCTGGTTCACTAATGTCCTTTAGGGAAGGAAGTCTGCTGTCCTTACCCGGTCTGGCCCTACATGTGACTCCAGACCCACAGCAATGGGGTTGACCCTGAACAGGGGCAATCAGGGATGGGGTGGGCAATGAATGCTGGCCTAGCAACATCGTCATCACGTGAATGAACATAAGAAAAAGTCTCTGAAAAGGACTTGCCCCTCATCCCAAGGATTAGTCAAATGAACGTTTGTTGCACCCCTTCTAAGACAAGTACATCCTTCCTTAGATAAGGACACCAAAACTGGACACTAAGGCATTTGAGGATACTGAGAAAAATGGCGTAAGTGGTAGATGATCAGCCATGATTTGTTTGAATGGTGGAGTGGGCTTGACAGACTGAATAGCCTACTCTTGCTATGTTCCTTATACAATTGCAGAAAGACCTCTTTAATCTTCTACCCTAATGCCTTGGTAATAAAGGCTAACATAGCTTTTGCATTTCTAAGTGTTCGTTGCTCACTGTACCTGCATGTTAACAATCTGTGAAAGATATGCAAAGACTCGCAAATTTTTCTGAAAAGCAGCATTTCTCTGCCTGTCATTTAAAGCTATTCTGCTTTTCTGTTTTTCCTACTAAAGAAATGTGACTAATACTTCCAAAGTTGTGTTCAGTAATGGTCAAGTTGACCCTGAAAAGATCTAAGTGCTTTATTCATGGGATGTGGGCGTCACTGGGCTGGGCCAGCATTTATTGCCCATCCCTAATTGCCCCTTGAGAAGGGGGTGGTGAGCTGCCTTCTTGAACCGCTGCAGTCCCATGTGGTGTAGGTACACCCACAGTGCTGTTAGGGAGAGAGCTCCAGGATTTTGACCCAGCGACAGTGAGGGAACGGCCGATATATTTCCAAGTCAGGATGGTGAGTGACTTGGAGGGGAACTTCCAGGTGGTGGTGTTCCCCATGTGTCTGCTGCCCTTGTCCTTCTAGATGGTAGCGGTCGTGGGTTTGGAAGGTGCTGTCTAAGGAGCCTTGTTGAGTTGCTATAGTGCATCTTGTAGATGGTACACACTGCGAACTGTGTGCGGGTGTTCAAGGAGGGAATGTTAATGTGGGGGAGGGAGAACGTGTTAAAGGTGGGAGAAAGAGCCCCAGGATCCAATGTACTGAAAGAATAAATTTGACTATGTCGTCAGGCAGCTGAATGACTCACCTTGCTCTGATCACAGTTATACTGCAGTGGGTTGGAAAGGCAAAGCGCTAAGATATTGCTGGCTCCCTGATTCCTCAATTCCCCATCCCATTCCTAACAAAGTACCAGAGCTCCACCTACTGTCCAGCTGGTCACCAAGGGCCCAGGCTGTGGCCCTGAGACACACCACAGCCTCAGGACCCTTGAATACACAGATAATAGGCAAAAGCTTCCTACCTTGAGGGTCCGTTTCTTCCGACAGTGCTGGGCTGGCTGATTCTCCAGTGACACCTCATAGAATTGCTGAATATCTGTTAGGAGAGGACACAAGGTTACTCTCATAAGAACACAGCTGCAGAATGGATCCAATTTGGGTCTGGAATTGATCAGTACATCAACCAGTATAGACAGGGGCCATGCACACTCTATCCTCCAAAATTATCTCAACACAGGAGCTTTACTCTGTATCTAACCCCGTGCTGTACCTGTCCTGGGAGTGTTTGATGGGGATGGTGTGGAGGGAGCTTTACTCTGTATCTAACCCCGTGCTGTACCTGTCCTGGGAGTGTTTGATGGGGACAGTGTAGAGGGAGCTTTACTCTGTATCTAACCCCGTGCTGTACCTGTCCTGGGAGTGTTTGATGGGGACAGTGTAGAGGGAGCTTTACTCTGTATCTAACCCCGTGCTGTACCTGTCCTGGGAGTGTTTGATGGGGACAATGTAGAGGGAGCTTGACTCTATATCTAACCACGTGCTCTATGTGCCTTGGGAGTGTTTGATGGGGACGGTGTAGAGGGAGCTTTACTCTGTATCTAACCACGTGCTCTATCTGCTTTGGGAGTGTTTGATGGGGACAGCGTAGAGGGAGCTTTACTCTATATCTAACCACGTGCTCTATCTGCCTTGGAAGTGTTTGATGGGGACAGTGTAGAGGGAGCTTTACTCTGTATCTAACCCTGTGCTGTACCTGTCCTGAGAGTGTTTGATGGGGACGGTGTAGAGGGAGCTTTACTCTGTATCTAACCCTGTGCTGTGCCTGTCCTGAGAGTGTTTGATGGGACCCTCTGTAAATACTCAGACACTCGCAGCATCCTACAACGACTACACAGCACTGGAGACCATCTCACCAAAACTCTGCCCCATAGTTTAATAAGGTAAAGATGCTATATAAATGCAAGTTGTTATTAAAATACCAGGGTCCAAGTCCATTTTGTGGTGAGCGAAAGTTCTCTTTCTGAATCTGCACCTTGAGCTCTCAAGGTATTTTCCCCTGTTCTCATCTGTTCAATATTCCTCACCACTGACCAACCCCTCGGTCCCGTTTCAAAGTGTCTCCCCTCCATTCAATATCCTGCAATCCTTCGCCCTTCCCAGAGTTAAAACAAAAGGAAAGATCTGTTTAGACACAGATCCACTAAGTGTGGAGCAGCATGATCGAAACTTAGATCCATTTGAGTCATTGGTCTGCTGTCCCCTTAATATGAGGAGAGGCCATCAAAGAACAAAACGACATTAGGACAAGAGGATTGGAATCGAGGAAAATTAAATTAGCTTGTTGATTTTGCCATTTGTGAGATTGGGGAGTGTAGAGGAAGCTATTCAGTGTTATTATCACCATCAGTCAACACCAGCAACTCCCAAGCTCTTAAACATACAGTAAGCTCCTTAGATGACGTCAAACCTGTTCTGGTCCTTTAATCCAGCCCAACATCACCTCTTAATTTTTAAAAGCACAACTAAAGGTCAAACACTTTAACTAAAGAGTGGACCACTAACTGTCACATAGCAGAGGGTTGAGATGCCGAGTTCAACCCCTGCTCCAGTTGACAGGACAAGAACCCTCTCTGCTCTCCTGTGGACTGAGTTGAAGCTTTCCCAATCCAATTTCTAATGGGTGTGAACTCAACACTGGCAATCCCTCAGATCGAAACCTCTCTCAGAATGGAGAATCACCTTTCAAGCAGCCACCGAATAGTCAAGAGAATTGGACTCATGAAGGCATGAGACTCCAGATGATTTGTTTTCAGACAGTGATGCAAAACTAAGTTCAGCTCCCAAGTGACATTAAAGCCACAACATACACTTTCTGTATCTAACCCCGTGCTGTACCTGTTCTGGGAGCGATTGATTGGGACAGTGTAGAGAGAGCTTTACTCTGTATCTAACCCCGGGCTGTACCTGTCCTGGGAGTGTTTGATGGGGAGAGTGTAGAGGGAGCTTTACTCTGTATCTAACCCTGTGTTGTACCTGTCCTGGGAGTGTTTGATGGGGACAGTGTAGAGGGAGCTTTACTCTGTATCTAACCCCGTGCTGTACCTGTCCTGGGAGTGTTTGATGGGGAGAGTGTAGAGGGAGCTTTACTCTGTATCTAACCCCGTGCTGTACCTGTCCTGGGAGTGTTTGATGGGGACAGTGTAGAGAGAGCTTTATTCTGTATCTAACCCCGTGCTGTACCTGTCCTGGGAGTGTTTGATGGGGACAGTGTAGAGGGAGATTTACTCTGTATCTAACCCCGTGCTGTACCTGTCCTGGAGTTTTTGACGCAACACTATAAGCAGGGTTTGTGGCCCTAGGCACTATCCTCACCCGGAGAATGTTATTACAAAACATGCCAGTGGAAAGGGAATACACAGCTCCCATGTCTCATGCCATCTGACAAATGTTTCAGCTAGTGGGTTTCTTGCTTGATTTACTGAATTTGCCCCAAACTGAAATTATTGCTACGTGGCAGGTGAAGTTCAGGTGATCAGTGACATTATTTGTGTGTGCAGGGTGGGTTGGTGCCAGTCATCCCGATTCCCTCCTCCCTCCTCAAATCAGCCTGGGGCATGCACGTTACCGTACCAAGTAGAGCCTGGAAAAGGTCACTCTGGAAGATGGCGAGGAGTCGCTCTGTCCTTGCCTTAAAGCGATCATCCTGAGCTGGATCCAGTTTAGGCTGGTAGTCCTCCATCAGCCAGAGAACTCCGTGGGTATCTGGGGAGACAAAATATCACCGGCAAGTCAGCCTGGCCAGAGAAATAAAAACCCAAAAATCCCCAAATTCCACAGATCCTCACCCAGCTGTATGAAACCCAGTGGCCTCGGTAAGACAATTGCCGGAATAGGCGAGTTCCTCATCTCTGCTGCAGAAAGGGATAAACTGAGATATTGAGACACACACGCACAGATGCACAGAGAAATTAAAAGTTTGCATTAATATAAACATTTTATGACTTCAGGACATCTCAAAGTGCTTTCAGCCAAAGCAGGGCTTGGAACGTGTACTTCAAGCATTCCAAAAGGGACTACAACAGCCAATTTTGCAAATCCCTCCATGGCCTTACACCCCTCCCTATCTCTGTAACCTTGGCCAGCTGCCCTTACACATCCTCCCTGTCTCTGTAACCTCCTCCAGTCCCTACACCTCTCCCTATTTCTGTAATTTCATCCAGCCCCTGCAAACCTCCCTGTCTCTGTAATCTTCTCCACCTTCTCCAGCCCCATAACCCTCCGAGACATCGGCACTTACCAGTTCCGACCTCTTGAGCATCCCCCAATTCCCATCGCTCCACCAATGGCGGCCGTGCCTTCAGCTGGGTGGGGCCCTAAGCTCTGGAACTCCCTCCCTAAACCTCTCAGCTTCTCTCTCTCCTCTTTTGAGGCGCTCCTTAAAACCTCCCTCTTTGACCAAGTTTTTGGTCACCTATCCCTAATATATCCCTATCTCAGCGTCAAATCTTATTCCACAACAGTTCTGCTTAGGAATTGGGGACATTTTTAGGATATTAACGGCTCTGAACAAATGCAAGTTGTTGAAGTTCAGAATGCAGAAAAACAAGTCAAGCAATGAAGGAAAAGCAGAGGAACTTTAAACATTAGCACCATTCTAATAGGGGGGCTGGAAGGACACAAACTTATCAATAATACAGTCACCCAGGATAATAGAAGGTAATTGCAACACAACAACAGTGAAAACAAAAGCAACATAACGCTCCAGGAGCCTGTTAGCAGGGGTTAAGATGGGAAAAAGTTGTGAAATAACATTTGCTGAGAGCCCACTCACCATTCTTTTTTCAAAAAGAGGGCAAAATGTAATCTATGAAAGGTGCTAATGGTTTGCATTAATCAATTCGCAGCCGTGTTACCTTGTTTGGAGATTGCAACTGCTTGGAAATGTTTTCCTGTGTTGATCCCAGACAAATCCATTAACAGCCAAGGATTAGAATGAGTTATGATTAGCCCAATGCGCATGTGGGTCCCTCGCCTTGCATGCCAGGACTTGTAGTTTTCTTTGCAGTAGCAAAACTCTCGAACTCCAACTTAAAGTTGTGCTTCTCTCGCTCCCTCTCCCTTCTGCCTCTCCCCCAGCACAGAGGGCTAGGGCTCTCCACCCGTCAGGGCAAAAGAGTCTTATTATTTTTCCTTTGTTGGAGTTGAAGAATAGAACCAGCTGTTGGTGGGACTACAACTCCCAGAATCCCCCTGGGCATAAGGTATTAGAGACTGAGGGAACAACCTGTCAGAGTCACTTTTCCATTGAGCCTCACAGGCTGAATTTGTATCACTTCCTTATTCCTTTTGTCCTCTTGAAAAGGAGTAAACGTCTCTGCTTCTGCAAGCCGCGCCACTTTCTACAACACCAGTAACTTGCATGTGCGCAGCACCTTTAAAGAAATTAAAGACTTGCATTGATGTACACTTTTCATGAGCGCCAGACATCTCAAAGCTTTTTGCAGCCAATGAAGTAGTCCTCGTTGACGTGGTTGCAATGTAGGAAACACAGCAGCCAATTTGCGCACAGCAAGCTCCCACAAACAGAAAGCAAAATGTCATCTATGAAAAGTAATTTTGGATTACACAAATGAATTTGGAGCCACGTTACCTTGTTTGGGAGAATACAATCGCTTGAAAATATTTTTCTCTCATGATCCCAGTGGGATAACGACCAGATAATCGTGGTGTTGTTTGACAGTTAGACATTGGCTGGGACACTGGGGAGAACATCCCCCACTCTTCTTAGTGCCGATTGCATACATCCATGCCAGGAGGCAGATAGGCCTCGAAACATGGCACCTCAGGCAGTGCAGCACCACCCCAGTACTGCATTGGAGTATCAGCCTTGATCTTCGTGCTCAAGCCCTGCGCTGATTCAGAAGCAGGAGTGCTACCCACCGAGCCATGACTGACGCACAGTAATTGGGAGAGCTGTCTTGTAGACCAGTCAAGCAACAGCCTGACATAGTCATCCTCATGGAATCATACCTTACAGATAATGTCCCAGACACCACCATCACCATCCCTGGGTATGTCCTGTCCCACCAGCAGGACAGACCCAGCAGAGGTGGGGACACAGTGGTATACAGTCAGGAGGGAGTTGCCCTGGGAGTCCTCAACATTGACTCTGGACCCCATGAAGTCTCGTGGCATCAGGTCAAACATGGGCAAGGAAACCTCCTGCTGATTACCACAGACCGCCCCCCCCCACCCCGCCCCCTCCACCCCGCCCCCTCCCTGCCACTCAGTTGATGAATCAGTGCTCCTCCATGTCAAACACCATTTGGAGGAAGCATAAAGGAGGCAAGGGTGCAGACTGTACCCTGGGTGAGGGACTTCAATCTCTGTCATCAAGAGTGGCTCGGTAGCACCATTACTGACAGAGCTGGCCGAGTCCTAAAGGACATAGCTGCTAGACTGGGTCTGCGGCAGGTGGTGAGGGAACCAACAAAAGGGAAACACATACTTGACCTCATCCTCACCAACCTGACTGCTGCAGATGCATCTGTCCATGACAGTAGCGGTAGGAGTGACCACCGCACAGTCATTGTGGAGATGAAGTCCCATCTTCACATTGAGGCTACCCCACATCGTGTTGTGTGGCACTACCACCCTGCTAAATGGGAGAGATTTCAAACAGAGCTAGCAACTCAAGACTGGGCATCCATGAGGTGCTGTGGGCCATCAGCAGCAGCAGAACCGTACTCGAACACAATCTGTAACCTCATAGCCCAGCATATCCCCCACTCTACCATTACCATCAAGCCAGGGGATCAACCCTGGTTCAATGAAGAGTGCAGGAGGGCATGCCAGGAGCAGCACCAGGCATACCTAAAAATGAGGTGTCAACCTGGTGAAGCTACAACACGGACTGCTTGTGTGTCAAACAGAAAGTGATAGACAGAGCTAAGTGATCCCAAAACCAATGGATCAGATCTAAGCTCTGCAGTCCTGCCACATCCAGTAGTGAATGGTGGTGGACAATTAAACAACTCACTGGAGAAGGAAACTCCACAAATATCCCCATTCTCAATGATGGAGAAGCCCAACACATCGGTGCAAAAGGTAAGGCTGAAGCATTTGTTACAATCTTCAGCCTGAAGTGCTGAGTGGATGAACCATCTCAGCCTCCTCCAGAGGTCCCCAGCATCACAGATGCCAGTCTTCAGCCAATTCGATTCACTCCACATGATATCAAGAAATGACTGAAGGCACTGGATACTATGGGCCCTGACAATATTCCAGCAAAAGTACTGAAGACTTGTGCTCCAGAACTTGCCGTGCCCCTAGCCAAGCTGTTCCAGTACAGCTACAACACTGGTGTCTACCCAGCTATGTGGAAAATTGCCCAGGTATGTCCTGTATACAAAAAGCAGGACAAATCCAACCCAGCCAATTACCGTCCCATCAGTCTACTCTCCATCATCAGTAAAGTAATGTAAGGGGTCATCAACAGTGCTATCAAGCGGCACTTGCTTAGCAATAACCTGCTCACTGACGCCCAGTTTGGATTCCGCCAGGGCCACTCAACTCCTGACCTCATTACAGCCTTGGTTCAAACATGAACAAAAGAGCTGAAGTCCTGAGGTGAGGTGAGAGTGACTGCCCTTGACATCAAGGCAACATTTGACCGAGTGTGGCATCAAGGAGCCCTAGCAAAACTGGAGTCAATGAGAATCAGGGGGAAAACTCTCCACTGGTTGGAGTCATATCTAGCACAAAGGAAGATGGTTGTGGTTGTTGGAGGTCAGTCATCTCAGCTCCAGGACATCACTGCAGGAGTTCCTCAGGATAGTGTCCTTGGCCCAACCATCTTCAGCTGCTTCACCAATGACCTTTCTTCCATCATAAGGTCAGAAGTGGGGATTTCGCTGATGATTGCACAATGTTCAGTATGATTCGCGACTCCTTAGATACTGAAGCAGTCCATGTCCAAATGCAGCAAGCCCTGGACAATATCCAGACTTGGGCTGACAAGTGGCAAGTAACATTCATGGCACACAAGTGCTGGGCAGTGACCATCTCCAATAAGAGAGAATCTAACCATCGCCTCTTGACATTCAATGGCATTACCATCACTGAATCCCCCACTATCAACATCCTGGGGGTTATCATTAACCAGAAACTGAACTGGACCAGCCATATAAATACTGTGGCTGCAAGGGCAGGTCAGAGGCTGTGAATCCTGCGGTGAATAACTCACCTCCTCTCTCCCCAAAGCCTGTCCACCATCTATAAGGCACAAATCAGGAGTGTGATGGAATACTCTGCACTTGCCTGGATGAGTGCAGCTCCCACAACACTCAAGAAGCTCGACACCATCCAGGACAAAGCAGATGCTTGATTGGCACCACATCCACATCCCTCCACCACTGACGCACAATAGGAGCAGTGTGTACTATCTACAAGATGCATTGCAGGAATTCACCAAGGCTCCTTCGACAGCACCATCCAAACCCACGACTACTACCAACCAGAAGGACAAGGGCAGCAGACACATGGGGAACACCACCACCTGGAAGTTCCCCTCCAAGTCACTCACCATCCTGACTTGGAAATATATCGGCCGTTCCTTCACTGTCGCTGGGTCAAAGTCCTGGATCTCCCTCCCTAACAGCGCTGTGGGTGTACCTACACCACATGGACTGCAGGGGTTCAAGAAGGCAGCTCACCACCACCTTCTCACGGGGCAACTAGGAATGGGCAATAAATGCTGGCCCATATCCTGTGAATGAATTAAAAAAACACAAGTAAAAGAGCCCAAAGCACCCCGCAGGAGCATACAAACATACGAGTTAGGAGCAGGATTAGGCCACTCGGCCCCTCGATCCTGCTCCACCATTCAATAAGATCATGGCTGATCTGAACGTAACCTCAACTCCGCGACCTCACCCACCTCCTATATTCTTCAATCTCTTTGTCAGGAATCTGTCTACTTCTGCATTTAAAATATTCAAAGACTCTGCGTTCACTGCCTTATGAGGGAGTTCCAAAGCATCACTGCCCTGAGGGAAAAAATTCTCATTTCTGTCTCAAATGAGTGACCCCTTATTTTTAAACAGTGCCCCTTACCTCTCATGCTCTGAAGAAGAGTCATGCAGAGCCGGAAACATTAACTCTGTTTCTCTCTCCACAAATACTTTCAGATCAGCTGAGTTGTTCAGTTTTTATTTCAGAATTCCAGATTCTGCAGTATTTTGCTTTTACCCCTAGTTCTAGATTCTCCCACAAGAGGGAACACCCTGTCCACGTCCACCCTGTCAAGACCCCTCAAGATCTTAAAGGTTTCAATCAGGTCGCCTCTTACTCTCCTAAACTCCAGCGGATAAAAGCCTAACCCGTCCAACCTTTCCTCATAAGACAACCCACCCATTCCAGATATTAGTCTAGTAAACCTTCTCTGAACTGCTTCCAACACATTTACATCCTTTGTCAAATAAGGAGACCAAACTGTACACAATTCTCCAGATGTGGTCTCACCAGTGCCCTGTACAACTGAAGCATAAACTCCCTACTTTTATAATCAATTCCCCTTGCAATAAAAAATAGCATTCTATTAACTTTCCTAATCACTTGCTGCACCTGCATAGTAGCCCTTTGTGATTCATGCACTAGGACACCCAGATCCCTCTGGATTTCAGAGCTCTAAGGAAATATCAAGAAATATTTCACACTGAACCACACTATATTAGGACAAGTAACTACAATCTTAATTAACGGGGTATTTTAAGGAACATCTTAAAGGAGGAGAGAGAGAGAGAGACGGAGAGGTTTAGGGAGGGAATTCCAGAGTTTAGGGCCCCAGGCAGCTGAAGGCCCGGCCGCCAATGGTAGAGCGATGGGAATCGGGGGATGGTCAAAAGACTGGAACTGGAGGAGCGCAGAGATCTCGGAGGGATGTAGGGGCTGGAGGAGGTTACAGAGATAGGGAGGGTTGTAGGGGCTGGAGGAGGTTACAGAGATAGGGAGGGTTGTAGGGGCTGGAGGAGGTTACAGAGATAGGGAGGGTTGTAGGGGCTGGAGGAGGTTACAGAGATAGGGAGGGTTGTAGGGGCTGGAGGAGGTTACAGAGATAGGGAGGGTTGTAGGGGCTGGAGGAGGTCACAGAGATAGGGAGAGTTGTAGCAGCTGGAGAGGTTACAGAGCTAGGGAGGGCTGTAGGGACTGGAGGAGGTTACAGAGATAGGGAGGGTTGTAGGGGCTTACAGAGATAAGGAGGGCTGTAGGGACTGGAGGAGGTTACAGAGATAGGGAGGGAGTGAAGCCAGGGAGGGACTTGAAATCAAGGATGAGAATTTTAAAACTGACTCCTGGTTAAATAATACATTGATGTAGGTCAGTGAGCAGAGGGGTGATGGTAAATGGGGCTTGATGTGAGTTAGGACACGGATAACAGAATTCTGGATGACTTCAAGCTTACAGAGTGTAGAACGTGGGAGTCCAGCCAGAAGTGCATTAGAATCATCAAGTCTAGAGGTAACAAAGTCTTGGAAAGGGGTTCAGCAGCAGGTGAGCTGAGACAGGGACAGTGTTGGGTGACGTTCTGGTTGTGGAAATACGTTGTCCCAGCGACAGCATGCACACGTGATCGGAAACTCATCCCGGGGTCAAATACGACACCAGGGCTGCAAACAGTCCTGTCCCAGGTTGCCAGGGAGAGGGATGGAGTCAATGGTTGGGTTTGTGTCAGGCACTGAAGGCAATGTTTTCAATTCCCCATATAAGGAATTGTTGGAAATTTCTCCTCATGTAGAAGTGGCTGGCAGAGAAGGAGTCTGAGAGTATAGAGATTGCAGAGGGATGGTGGGGAGGTTTCATTATTAATATACATGGGAAAACCGCTACAGTGCTTTCAGATGATGTTCCAAAGGAGCAGCGTCGAGATGAGAAAGGGGGACACTAAGACATTTCTAAGAAATTGAACGCCCAGATTTTGGCAATAACAAAGATAGACTTGTGTTTATGTATCACCTGACATCACACCAGCACATCCCGAAGCACTTTACAATCAGGAAAGTACTGTGGGAGTCGAGTCACTATTGTTAAGTCGGAAAAGTGGCTGAAGATCACAAGCAGTAACGGTATAAATTACCAAAGCGTCCGTTTTCACCAAGTCGAGTAACCAGGAAGTCTCGAAGAAGTCCCTTCATCTTTGAATAGTAGGTGTGGGGTCCAAGAGAGCACAGAGTTCAATGCCTCATCCGAAACATAGCACTTTTGACAATGTAGCATTCCCTCAGTACTAACCCCCCAACAGTGCGGCACTCCCTCAGTACTGACCCTCTGACAGTGCGGCACTCCCTCAGTACTGACCCTCTGACAGTGCAGCACTCCCTCAGTACTAACCCCCCAACAGTGCGGCACTCCCTCAGTACTGACCCTCTGACAGTGCGGCACTCCCTCAGTACTGACCCTCTGACAGTGCAGCACTCCCTCAGTACTGACCATCCAACAGTGAGGCACTCCCTCAGTACTGACCCTCCGACAGTGTGGCACTCCCTAAGTACTGACCCTCCGACAGTGCGGCACTCCCTCAGTACGGGCCCTCTGACAGTGCGGCAATCCCTCAGTACTGACCCTCCGATAGTGCGGCGGTCCCTCAGTACTGACCCTGCGACAGTGCAGTGCTCCCTCAGTACTGACCCTCTGACAGTGCAGCACTCCCTCAGTACTGACCCTCCAACAATGCCGCACTCCCTCTGTACTGACCCAGCGAGAGTGCGGCACTCCCTCAGTACTGACCCCTCGCAGAGCAGCACAAGGGAGGAAGTGAGGGTTGGTTAGTGTAAAGGTGTGAGGCTGAGTCAGTCTGAGGGAAAGATGGTGAGTCAGTCTGAGGGAGTGAGGGTGGTTCAGTCTGGGGGAATGAGGATGAGCCAGTCTGATGGAGTGAGGATGTCAGTTAAGGGAGCGAGGGTGGGTCAGTCTGAGAAGGGGCCAGCGTGAGGGAGTGAGTGAGAGTAGGTAAGCATGAGGGAGGGTCCATCTGAGAGAGGGTCAATCTGAGGGAGTGAGGGTGGATGAGTCTGATGGAGTGAGTGTGGGTCATCTGATAGTGTGTCCACGTGAGGGAGTGAGACTGGGTCGCATGAGGGACCGTCAGTCTGAGGGTGGGTCAGTCTGAGGGTGACTCTGTCTGAGGGATTGAGGGTGGTTCCATCTGAGGACTGAGGGTGGGTCAGTCTGAGGGTGGGTCAGCATGAGGATGGGTCAGTCTGAGGGGGTGAGGGTGGGTCAGTCTGAGGGGGGTGAGCGTGGGTCAGTCTGAGGGAATGAGGGTGGGTCAGTCTGAGGGTGGATTAGTCTGAGGCGCTGAGGGTGGTTCAGCCTGAGGTAGTGAGGGTGGTCAGTCTGAGGGTGGGTCAGTATGAGGGTGGGTCAGTCTTAGGCAGTGAGGGCGGACAGTCTGAGGGTGGGTCAGTCTGAGGCAGTGAGGACGGTCAGTCTGAGGCAGTGAGGGTGGGTCATTCTGAGGGTGGGTCAGTCTGAGGCAGTGAGGGTGGTCAGCCTGAGGGTGGATCATTCTGAGGCACTGAGGGTGGGTCAGTCTGAGGCAGTGAGGTTGGGTCCGTCTGAGGGTGGTCAGTCTGAGAGAGGTCAGTCTGAGGCAGTGAGGGGGTCAGTCTGAGGGTGGGTCAGTCTGAGGGTGGGTCAGTCTGAGGCAGTGAGGGGGGTCAGTCTGAGGGTGGGTCAGTCTGAGGGTGGGTCAGTCTGAGGCAGTGAGGGGGGGTCGGTCTGAGGCAGTGAGGGGGGGTCGGTCTGAGACAGTGACGGGGGTCAGTCTGAGACAGTGAGGGGGGATCAGTCTGAGACAGTGAGGGGGGTCGGTCCGAGGTAGTGAGGGGGGGGTCGGTCTGAGACAGTGAGGGGGGGTCGGTCTGAGACAGTGAGGGGGGGTCGGTCTGATACATTGATGGGGGGGGTCGGTCTGAGGCAGTGAGGGGGGGGTCGGTCTGAGGCAGTGAGGGGGGGTCGGTCTGAGGCACTGAGTGGAGGGTCGGTCTGAGGCAGTGAGGGGGGGTCGGTCTGAGACAGTGAGGGGGGTCGGTCTGAGGTAGTGAGGGGGGGGCGGTCTGAGACAGTGAGGGGGTTCGGTCTGAGGTAGTGAGGGGGGGTCGGTCTGAAACAGTGAGGGGGGGTCGGTCTGATACATTGATGGGGGGGTCAGTCTGATGCACTGAGGGGGATATCAGTCTGAGGCACTGAGGGGGGGTCGGTCTGAGGCACTGAGCGGGGGGTCGGTCTGAGGCACTGAGGGGGGGTTTGGTCTGAGGCAGTGAGGGGGGGTCGGTCTGAGACAGTGAGGCGGGCTCGGCCTGAGAAGGGGCCAGCGTGAGGGAGTGAGTGAGAGTGGGTCAGCATGAGGATGGGTCAGTCTGAGGGAGTGAGGGTGGGTCAGTCTGAGGGAGTGAGGGTGGGCCAGTCTGAGGGAGTGAGGGTGGTCAGTCTGAGGGAGTGAGGGTGGGTCAGTCTGAGGCAGTGAGGGTCGGTCAGTCTGAGGGTGGGTTAGTCTGAGGCAGTGAGGGTGGTCAGTCTGAGGGTGGGTCAGTCTGAGGCAGTGAGGGTGGTCAGTCTGAGAATGGGTCATTCTGATGCAGTGAGGGTGGTCAGTCTGAGGGTAGGTCAGTCTGAGGCAGTGAGGGTGGGTCAGTCTGAGGGTGGGTCAGTCTGAGGGTGGGTCAGTCAGAGACAGTGAGGGCGGTCAGTCTGAGGGTGGGTCAGTCTGAGAGTGGGTCAGTCTGAGGGTGGTCAGTCTGAGGCAGTGAGGGTGGTCAGTCTGAGGCTGGGTCAGTCTGAAGGTGGGTCAGTCTGAGGGTGGTCAGTCTGAGAGTGGGTTAGTCTGAGGCAGTGAAGGAGGTCAGTCTGAGGGTGGATCAGTCTGAGGGTGGGTCAGTCTGAGGCAGTGAGGGTGGTCAGTTTGAGGGTGGTCAGTCTGAGACAGTGAGGGCGCTCAGTCTGAGGCAGTGAGGAGGGGGTCAGTCCGAGGCAGTGAGGTGGGTGTCAGTCTGAGGCAGAGAGGGGGGGGTCGGTCTGATACATTGAGGGGGGTCAATCTGAGGCAGTAAGGGGGGTCGGTCAGAGGCAGTGAGGGGGTTCGGTCTGAGGCAGTGAGGGGGGTCGGTCAGAGGCAGTGAGGGGGGGTCAGTCTGAGACAGTGAGGTGGGGTCGGTCTGAGACAGTGAGGGGGGCTCGGCCTGAGAAGGGGCCAGCGTGAGGGAGTGAGTGAGAGTGGGTCAGCATGAGGATGGGTCAGTCTGAGGGAGTGAGGGTGGGTCAGTCTGAGGGAGTGAGGGTGGGTCAGTCTGAGGGAGTGAGGGTGGTCAGTCTGAGGGAGTGAGCGTGGATCAGTCTGAGGCAGTGAGGGTGGGTCAGTCTGAGGGTGGGTCAGTCTGAGGGTGGGTTAGTCTGAGGGTGGGTCAGTCTGAGGGTGGGTTAGTCCGAGGCAGTGAGGGTGGTCAGTCTGAGGGTGGGTCAGTCTGAGGGAGTGAGGGTGGGTCAGTCTGAGGGAGTGAGGGTGGGTCAGTCTGAGGGAGTGAGGGTGGGTCAGTCTGAGGGAATGAGGGTGGGTCAGTCTGAGGGTGGATTAGTCTGAGGTGCTGAGGGTGGGTCAGCCTGAGGTAGTGAGGGTGGTCAGTCTGAGGGTGGATCAGACTGAGGGTGGGTCAGTCTGAGGGTGGGTCAGTCTGAGAGTGGTCAATCTGAGGGTGGGTCAGTCTGAGGGTGGGTCAGTCTGCAAGTGGTCAATCTGAGGGTGGGTCAGTCTGAGGCAGTGAGGGGGGTCAGTCTGAGGGTGGGTCAGTCTTAGGCAGTGAGGGCGGTCAGTCTGAGGGTGGGTCAGTCTTAGGCAGTGAGGTCAGTCAGTCTGAGGGTGGGTCAGTCTTAGGCAGTGAGGGCGGTCAGTCTGAGGGTGGGTCAGTCTTAGGCAGTGAGGGGGGTCAGTCTGAGGGTGGGTCAGTCTGAGGGTGGGTCAGTCTGAAGCAGTGAGGGGGGGTCAGTCTGAGACAGTGAGGGGGGTCAGTCTGAAGCAGTGAGGGGGGGTCAGTCTGAGACAGTGAGGGGGGGTCGGTCTGAGGCAGTGAGGGGGGGGTCGGTCTGAGACAGTGAGGGGGGGGGTCAGTCTGAGACAGTGAGGGGGGGTCAGTCTGAGGCAGTGGGGGGGTTCGGTCTGAGACAGTGAGGGGAGGGTCGGTCTGAGACAGTGAGGGGGGTTCAGTCTGAGGCATTGAGGGTGGAAGGTCTGAGACAGTGAGGCGGGAGTCGGTCTGAGACAGTGAGGGGGGTCAGTCTGAGACAGTGAGGGTGATGTCGGTCTGAGGCAGTGAGGGAGGGTCGGTCTGAGACAGTGAGGGGGGGTCGGTCTGAGACACTGAGAGGGGCTCGGCCTGAGAAGGGGCCAGCGTGAGGGAGTGAGTGAGAGTGGGTCAGCATGAGGATGGGTCAGTCTGAGGGAGTGAGGGTGGGTCAGTCTGACGGAGTGAGGGTGGGTCAGTCTGAGGGAGTGAGGGTGGGTCAGTCTGAGGGAATGAGGGTGGTCAGTCTGAGGGAGTGAGGGTGGGTCAGTCTGAGGGAATGAGGGTGGTCAGTCTGAGGCAGTGAGGGGGGTCAGTCAGAGGCAGTGTGGGGGGGGTTGGTCTGAGGCAGTGAGGGGGGTCGGTCTGAGACAGTGAGGGGGGTTGGTCTGAGGCAGTGAGGGTGGTCAGTCTAAAAATGGGTCATTCTGATGCAGTGAGGGTGGTCAGTCTGAGGGTGGGTCAGTCTTAGGCAGTGAGGGGGGTCAGTCTGAGGGTGGGTCAGTCTGAGGGTGGGTCAGTCTGAAGCAGTGAGGGGGGGGTCAGTCTGAGACAGTGAGGGGGGTCAGTCTGAGACAGTGAGGGGGGGTCGGTCTGAGGCAGTGAGGGGGGGTCGGTCTGAGACAGTGAGGGGGGGGTCAGTCTGAGACAGTGAGGGGGGGTCAGTCTGAGGCAGTGGGGGGGGGGTCGGTCTGAGACAGTGAGGGGAGGGTCGGTCTGAGACAGTGAGGGGGGTTCAGTCTGAGGCATTGAGGGTGGAAGGTCTGAGACAGTGAGGCGGGGGTCGGTCTGAGACAGTGAGGGGGGTCAGTCTGAGACAGTGAGGGTGATGTCGGTCTGAGGCAGTGAGGGAGAGTCGGTCTGAGACAGTGAGGGGGGGTCGGTCTGAGACACTGAGAGGGGCTCGGCCTGAGAAGGGGCCAGCGTGAGGGAGTGAGTGAGAGTGGGTCAGCATGAGGATGGGTCAGTCTGAGGGAGTGAGGGTGGGTCAGTCTGACGGAGTGAGGGTGGGTCAGTCTGAGGGAGTGAGGGTGGGTCAGTCTGAGGGAATGAGGGTGGTCAGTCTGAGGGAGTGAGGGTGGGTCAGTCTGAGGGAATGAGGGTGGTCAGTCTGAGGCAGTGAGGGGGGTCAGTCAGAGGCAGTGTGGGGGGGGTTGGTCTGAGGCAGTGAGGGGGGTCGGTCTGAGACAGTGAGGTGGGTTGGTCTGAGGCAGTGAGGGTGGTCAGTCTGAAAATGGGTCATTCTGATGCAGTGAGGGTGGTCAGTCTGAGGGTAGGTCAGTCTGAGGCAGTGAGGGTGGGTCAGTCTGAGGGTGGGTCAGTCTGAGGGTGGGTCAGTCAGAGACAGTGAGGGCGGTCAGTCTGAGGGTGGGTCAGTCTGAGAGTGGGATAGACTGAGGGTGGTCAGTCTGAGGCAGCGAGGGTGGTCAGTCTGAGGGTGGGTCAGTCTGAGGGTGGTCAGTCTGAGAGTGGGTTAGTCTGAGGCAGTGAGGGAGGTCAGTCTGAGGGTGGGTCAGGCTGAGGGTGGGTCAGTCTGAGGCAGTGAGGCTGGTCAGTCTGAGGGTGGGTCAGTCAGAGGGTGGTCAGTCTGAGACAGTGAGGGCGGTCAGTCTGAGGCAGTGAGGGGTGTCAGTCTGAGGGTGGATCAGTCTGAGGCAGTGAGGGTGGGTCAGTCTGAGACAGTGAGGATGGTCAGTCTGAGGCAGTGAGGGTGGTCAGTTTGAGGGTGGGTCAGTCTGAGGGTGGGTTAGTCTGAGACAGTGAGGGTGGTCAGTCTGAGGGAGTGAGGGTGGTTCAGTCTGGGGGAATGAGGATGAGCCAGTCTGATGGAGTGAGGATGAGTCAGTTAAGGGAGCGAGGGTGGGTCAGTCTGAGAAGGGGCCAGCGTGAGGGAGTGAGTGAGAGTAGGTAAGCATGAGGGAGGGTCCATCTGAGAGAGGGTCAATCTGAGGGAGTGAGGGTGGATGAGTCTGATGGAGTGAGTGTGGGTCATCTGATAGTGTGTCCACGTGAGGGAGTGAGACTGGGTCGCATGAGGGACCGTCAGTCTGAGGGTGGGTCAGTCTGAGGGTGACTCTGTCTGAGGGATTGAGGGTGGTTCCATCTGAGGACTGAGGGTGGGTCAGTCTGAGGGTGGGTCAGCATGAGGATGGGTCAGTCTGAGGGGGTGAGGGTGGGTCAGTCTGAGGGGGTGAGCGTGGGTCAGTCTGAGGGAATGAGGGTGGGTCAGTCTGAGGGTGGATTAGTCTCAGGCGCTGAGGGTGGTTCAGCCTGAGGTAGTGAGGGTGGTCAGTCTGAGGGTGGGTCAGTATGAGGGTGGGTCAGTCTTAGGCAGTGAGGGCGGACAGTCTGAGGGTGGGTCAGTCTGAGGCAGTGAGGACGGTCAGTCTGAGGCAGTGAGGGTGGGTCATTCTGAGGGTGGGTCAGTCTGAGGCAGTGAGGGTGGTCAGCCTGAGGGTGGATCATTCTGAGGCACTGAGGGTGGGTCAGTCTGAGGCAGTGAGGTTGGGTCCGTCTGAGGGTGGTCAGTCTGAGAGAGGTCAGTCTGAGGCAGTGAGGGGGTCAGTCTGAGGGTGGGTCAGTCTGAGGGTGGGTCAGTCTGAGGCAGTGAGGGGGGTCAGTCTGAGGGTGGGTCAGTCTGAGGGTGGGTCAGTCTGAGGCAGTGAGGGGGGGTCGGTCTGAGGCAGTGAGGGGGGGTCGGTCTGAGACAGTGACGGGGGTCAGTCTGAGACAGTGAGGGGGGATCAGTCTGAGACAGTGAGGGGGGTCGGTCCGAGGTAGTGAGGGGGGGGTCGGTCTGAGACAGTGAGGGGGGGTCGGTCTGAGACAGTGAGGGGGGGTCGGTCTGATACATTGATGGGGGGGGGTCGGTCTGAGGCAGTGAGGGGGGGGGTCGGTCTGAGGCAGTGAGGGGGGGGTCGGTCTGAGGCACTGAGTGGAGGGTCGGTCTGAGGCAGTGAGGGGGGGGTCGGTCTGAGACAGTGAGGGGGGTCGGTCTGAGGTAGTGAGGGGGGGGCGGTCTGAGACAGTGAGGGGGTTCGGTCTGAGGTAGTGAGGGGGGGTCGGTCTGAAACAGTGAGGGGGGGTCGGTCTGATACATTGATGGGGGGGTCAGTCTGATGCACTGAGGGGGATATCAGTCTGAGGCACTGAGGGGGGGTCGGTCTGAGGCACTGAGCGGGGGGTCGGTCTGAGGCACTGAGGGGGGGTTTGGTCTGAGGCAGTGAGGGGGGGTCGGTCTGAGACAGTGAGGCGGGCTCGGCCTGAGAAGGGGCCAGCGTGAGGGAGTGAGTGAGAGTGGGTCAGCATGAGGATGGGTCAGTCTGAGGGAGTGAGGGTGGGTCAGTCTGAGGGAGTGAGGGTGGGCCAGTCTGAGGGAGTGAGGGTGGTCAGTCTGAGGGAGTGAGGGTGGGTCAGTCTGAGGCAGTGAGGGTCGGTCAGTCTGAGGGTGGGTTAGTCTGAGGCAGTGAGGGTGGTCAGTCTGAGGGTGGGTCAGTCTGAGGCAGTGAGGGTGGTCAGTCTGAGAATGGGTCATTCTGATGCAGTGAGGGTGGTCAGTCTGAGGGTAGGTCAGTCTGAGGCAGTGAGGGTGGGTCAGTCTGAGGGTGGGTCAGTCTGAGGGTGGGTCAGTCAGAGACAGTGAGGGCGGTCAGTCTGAGGGTGGGTCAGTCTGAGAGTGGGTCAGTCTGAGGGTGGTCAGTCTGAGGCAGTGAGGGTGGTCAGTCTGAGGCTGGGTCAGTCTGAAGGTGGGTCAGTCTGAGGGTGGTCAGTCTGAGGGTGGGTTAGTCTGAGGCAGTGAAGGAGGTCAGTCTGAGGGTGGATCAGTCTGAGGGTGGGTTAGTCTGAGGGAGTGAAGGAGGTCAGTCTGAGGGTGGATCAGTCTGAGAGTGGGTCAGTCTGAGGGTGGTCAGTCTGAGGCAGTGAGGGTGGTCAGTCTGAGGCTGGGTCAGTCTGAAGGTGGGTCAGTCTGAGGGTGGTCAGTCTGAGGGTGGGTTAGTCTGAGGCAGTGAAGGAGGTCAGTCTGAGGGTGGATCAGTCTGAGAGTGGGTCAGTCTGAGGGTGGTCAGTCTGAGGCAGTGAGGGTGGTCAGTCTGAGGCTGGGTCAGTCTGAAGGTGGGTCAGTCTGAGGGTGGTCAGTCTGAGGGTGGGTTAGTCTGAGGCAGTGAAGGAGGTCAGTCTGAGGGTGGATCAGTCTGAGGGTGGGTTAGTCTGAGGGAGTGAGGGTGGGTCAGTCTGAGGGAATGAGGGTGGTCAGTCTGAGGCAGTGAGGGGGGTCAGTCAGAGGCAGTGTGGGGGGGGGTTGGTCTGAGGCAGTGAGGGGGGTCGGTCTGAGACAGTGAGGGGGGTTGGTCTGAGGCAGTGAGGGTGGTCAGTCTGAAAATGGGTCATTCTGATGCAGTGAGGGTGGTCAGTCTGAGGGTAGGTCAGTCTGAGGCAGTGAGGGTGGGTCAGTCTGAGGGTGGGTCAGTCTGAGGGTGGGTCAGTCTTAGGCAGTGAGGGCGGTCAGTCTGAGGGTGGGTCAGTCTTAGGCAGTGAGGGGGGTCAGTCTGAGGGTGGGTCAGTCTGAGGGTGGGTCAGTCTGAAGCAGTGAGGGGGGGGGTCAGTCTGAGACAGTGAGGGGGGTCAGTCTGAGACAGTGAGGGGGGGTCGGTCTGAGGCAGTGAGGGGGGGGTCGGTCTGAGACAGTGAGGGGGGGGGGTCAGTCTGAGACAGTGAGGGGGGGTCAGTCTGAGGCAGTGGGGGGGGGGTCGGTCTGAGACAGTGAGGGGAGGGTCGGTCTGAGACAGTGAGGGGGGTTCAGTCTGAGGCATTGAGGGTGGAAGGTCTGAGACAGTGAGGCGGGGGTCGGTCTGAGACAGTGAGGGGGGTCAGTCTGAGACAGTGAGGGTGATGTCGGTCTGAGGCAGTGAGGGAGGGTCGGTCTGAGACAGTGAGGGGGGGTCGGTCTGAGACACTGAGAGGGGCTCGGCCTGAGAAGGGGACAGCGTGAGGGAGTGAGTGAGAGTGGGTCAGCATGAGGATGGGTCAGTCTGAGGGAGTGAGGGTGGGTCAGTCTGACGGAGTGAGGGTGGGTCAGTCTGAGGGAGTGAGGGTGGGTCAGTCTGAGGGAATGAGGGTGGTCAGTCTGAGGGAGTGAGGGTGGGTCAGTCTGAGGGAATGAGGGTGGTCAGTCTGAGGCAGTGAGGGGGGTCAGTCAGAGGCAGTGTGGGGGGGGTTGGTCTGAGGCAGTGAGGGGGGTCGGTCTGAGACAGTGAGGTGGGTTGGTCTGAGGCAGTGAGGGTGGTCAGTCTGAAAATGGGTCATTCTGATGCAGTGAGGGTGGTCAGTCTGAGGGTAGGTCAGTCTGAGGCAGTGAGGGTGGGTCAGTCTGAGGGTGGGTCAGTCTGAGGGTGGGTCAGTCAGAGACAGTGAGGGCGGTCAGTCTGAGGGTGGGTCAGTCTGAGAGTGGGATAGACTGAGGGTGGTCAGTCTGAGGCAGCGAGGGTGGTCAGTCTGAGGGTGGGTCAGTCTGAGGGTGGTCAGTCTGAGAGTGGGTTAGTCTGAGGCAGTGAGGGAGGTCAGTCTGAGGGTGGGTCAGGCTGAGGGTGGGTCAGTCTGAGGCAGTGAGGCTGGTCAGTCTGAGGGTGGGTCAGTCAGAGGGTGGTCAGTCTGAGACAGTGAGGGCGGTCAGTCTGAGGCAGTGAGGGGTGTCAGTCTGAGGGTGGATCAGTCTGAGGCAGTGAGGGTGGGTCAGTCTGAGACAGTGAGGATGGTCAGTCTGAGGCAGTGAGGGTGGTCAGTTTGAGGGTGGGTCAGTCTGAGGGTGGGTTAGTCTGAGACAGTGAGGGTGGTCAGTCTGAGGGTGGGTCAGTCTGAGGGTGGGTCATTCTGAGGCAGTGAGGGTGGTCAGTCTGAAAGTGGGTCAGTCTGAGGCAGTGAGGGCGGTCAGTCTGAGGGTGGGTCAGTCTGAGGGTGGGTCAGTCTGAGGGTAGGTTAGTCTGAGGGTAGGTTAGTCTGAGGCAGTGAGGGCGGTCAGTCTGAGGGTGGGTCAGTCTGAGGGTGGTCAGTCTGAGGCAGTGAGGGTGGGTCAGTCTGAGGGTGGGTCAGTCTGAGGGTGGGTCAGTCAGAGACAGTGAGGGCGGTCAGTCTGAGGGTGGGTCAGTCTGAGAGTGGGATAGACTGAGGGTGGTCAGTCTGAGGCAGCGAGGGTGGTCAGTCTGAGGGTGGGTCAGTCTGAGGGTGGTCAGTCTGAGAGTGGGTTAGTCTGAGGCAGTGAGGGAGGTCAGTCTGAGGGTGGGTCAGGCTGAGGGTGGGTCAGTCTGAGGCAGTGAGGCTGGTCAGTCTGAGGGTGGGTCAGTCAGAGGGTGGTCAGTCTGAGACAGTGAGGGCGGTCAGTCTGAGGCAGTGAGGGGTGTCAGTCTGAGGGTGGATCAGTCTGAGGCAGTGAGGGTGGGTCAGTCTGAGACAGTGAGGATGGTCAGTCTGAGGCAGTGAGGGTGGTCAGTTTGAGGGTGGGTCAGTCTGAGGGTGGGTTAGTCTGAGACAGTGAGGGTGGTCAGTCTGAGGGAGTGAGGGTGGTTCAGTCTGGGGGAATGAGGATGAGCCAGTCTGATGGAGTGAGGATGAGTCAGTTAAGGGAGCGAGGGTGGGTCAGTCTGAGAAGGGGCCAGCGTGAGGGAGTGAGTGAGAGTAGGTAAGCATGAGGGAGGGTCCATCTGAGAGAGGGTCAATCTGAGGGAGTGAGGGTGGATGAGTCTGATGGAGTGAGTGTGGGTCATCTGATAGTGTGTCCACGTGAGGGAGTGAGACTGGGTCGCATGAGGGACCGTCAGTCTGAGGGTGGGTCAGTCTGAGGGTGACTCTGTCTGAGGGATTGAGGGTGGTTCCATCTGAGGACTGAGGGTGGGTCAGTCTGAGGGTGGGTCAGCATGAGGATGGGTCAGTCTGAGGGGGTGAGGGTGGGTCAGTCTGAGGGGGGTGAGCGTGGGTCAGTCTGAGGGAATGAGGGTGGGTCAGTCTGAGGGTGGATTAGTCTCAGGCGCTGAGGGTGGTTCAGCCTGAGGTAGTGAGGGTGGTCAGTCTGAGGGTGGGTCAGTATGAGGGTGGGTCAGTCTTAGGCAGTGAGGGCGGACAGTCTGAGGGTGGGTCAGTCTGAGGCAGTGAGGACGGTCAGTCTGAGGCAGTGAGGGTGGGTCATTCTGAGGGTGGGTCAGTCTGAGGCAGTGAGGGTGGTCAGCCTGAGGGTGGATCATTCTGAGGCACTGAGGGTGGGTCAGTCTGAGGCAGTGAGGGGGGTCAGTCAGAGGCAGTGTGGGGGGGGTTGGTCTGAGGCAGTGAGGGGGGTCGGTCTGAGACAGTGAGGGGGGTTGGTCTGAGGCAGTGAGGGTGGTCAGTCTGAAAATGGGTCATTCTGATGCAGTGAGGGTGGTCAGTCTGAGGGTAGGTCAGTCTGAGGCAGTGAGGGTGGGTCAGTCTGAGGGTGGGTCAGTCTGAGGGTGGGTCAGTCTTAGGCAGTGAGGGGGGTCAGTCTGAGGGTGGGTCAGTCTGAGGGTGGGTCAGTCTGAAGCAGTGAGGGGGGGGTCAGTCTGAGACAGTGAGGGGGGTCAGTCTGAGACAGTGAGGGGGGGTCGGTCTGAGGCAGTGAGGGGGGGTCGGTCTGAGACAGTGAGGGGGGGGTCAGTCTGAGACAGTGAGGGGGGGTCAGTCTGAGGCAGTGGGGGGGGGTCGGTCTGAGACAGTGAGGGGAGGGTCGGTCTGAGACAGTGAGGGGGGTTCAGTCTGAGGCATTGAGGGTGGAAGGTCTGAGACAGTGAGGCGGGGGTCGGTCTGAGACAGTGAGGGGGGTCAGTCTGAGACAGTGAGGGTGATGTCGGTCTGAGGCAGTGAGGGAGGGTCGGTCTGAGACAGTGAGGGGGGGTCGGTCTGAGACACTGAGAGGGGCTCGGCCTGAGAAGGGGCCAGCGTGAGGGAGTGAGTGAGAGTGGGTCAGCATGAGGATGGGTCAGTCTGAGGGAGTGAGGGTGGGTCAGTCTGACGGAGTGAGGGTGGGTCAGTCTGAGGGAGTGAGGGTGGGTCAGTCTGAGGGAATGAGGGTGGTCAGTCTGAGGGAGTGAGGGTGGGTCAGTCTGAGGGAATGAGGGTGGTCAGTCTGAGGCAGTGAGGGGGGTCAGTCAGAGGCAGTGTGGGGGGGGTTGGTCTGAGGCAGTGAGGGGGGTCGGTCTGAGACAGTGAGGGGGGTTGGTCTGAGGCAGTGAGGGTGGTCAGTCTGAAAATGGGTCATTCTGATGCAGTGAGGGTGGTCAGTCTGAGGGTAGGTCAGTCTGAGGCAGTGAGGGTGGGTCAGTCTGAGGGTGGGTCAGTCTGAGGGTGGGTCAGTCAGAGACAGTGAGGGCGGTCAGTCTGAGGGTGGGTCAGTCTGAGAGTGGGATAGACTGAGGGTGGTCAGTCTGAGGCAGCGAGGGTGGTCAGTCTGAGGGTGGGTCAGTCTGAGGGTGGTCAGTCTGAGAGTGGGTTAGTCTGAGGCAGTGAGGGAGGTCAGTCTGAGGGTGGGTCAGGCTGAGGGTGGGTCAGTCTGAGGCAGTGAGGCTGGTCAGTCTGAGGGTGGGTCAGTCAGAGGGTGGTCAGTCTGAGACAGTGAGGGCGGTCAGTCTGAGGCAGTGAGGGGTGTCAGTCTGAGGGTGGATCAGTCTGAGGCAGTGAGGGTGGGTCAGTCTGAGACAGTGAGGATGGTCAGTCTGAGGCAGTGAGGGTGGTCAGTTTGAGGGTGGGTCAGTCTGAGGGTGGGTTAGTCTGAGTCAGTGAGGGTGGTCAGTCTGAGGGTGGGTCAGTCTGAGGGTGGGTCATTCTGAGGCAGTGAGGGTGGTCAGTCTGAAAGTGGGTCAGTCTGAGGCAGTGAGGGCGGTCAGTCTGAGGGTGGGTCAGTCTGAGGGTGGGTCAGTCTGAGGGTGGGTCAGTCTGAGGGTGGTCAGTCTGAGGCAATGAGTGGGGTCAGTCTGAGGGTGGGTCATTCTGAGGCAGTGAGGGTGGGTCAGTCTGAGGGAGTAAGGTTCGGTCAGTCTGAGGGAGTGAGGGTGGGTCAGTCTGAGGCAGTGAGGGTGGGTCAGTCTGAGGGAGTGAGGGTGGGTCAGTCTGAGGGAGTGAGGGTGGGTCAGTCTGAGGGAATGAGGGTGGGTCAGTCTGAGGGTGGATTAGTCTGAGGCGCTGAGGGTGGGTCAGCCTGTGGTAGTGAGGGTGGTCAGTCTGAGGGTGGGTCAGTCTGAGGGTGGGTCAGTCTGAGAGTGGTCAATCTGAGGGTGGGTCAGTCTGAGCGTGGGTCAGTCTGAGAGTGGTCAATCTGAGGGTGGGTCAGTCTGAGGCAGTGAGGGGGGTCAGTCTGAGGGTGGGTCAGTCTTAGGCAGTGAGGGGCGTCAGTCTGAGGGTGGGTCAGTCTTAGGCAGTGAGGGCGGTCAGTCTGAGGGTGGGTCAGTCTGTGGCAGTGACGGTGGGTCAGTCTGAGACAGTGAGGATGGTCAGTCTGAGGCAGTGAGGGTGGTCAGTCTGAGGGTGGGTCAGTCTGAGGGTGGGTCAGTCTGAGGGTGGGTTAGTCTGAGGCAGTGAGGGAGGTCAGTCTGAGGGTGGGTCAGTCTGAGGGTGGGTCAGTCTGAGGCAGTGAGGGTGGGTCAATCTGAGGGTGGTTCAGTCTCAGGGTGGGTCAGTCTGAGACAGTGAGGGTCGTCAGTCTGAGGGTGGGTTAGACTAAGGGTGGGTCAGTCTGAGGGTGGGTCAGTCTGAGACAGTGAGGGTGGTCAGTCTGAGGGTGGGTCAGTCTGAGGGTGGGTCAGTCTGAGGCAGTGAGGGGGGTCAGTCAGAGAGTGGGTCAGTCTGAGGCAGTGAGGGCGGTCAGTCTGAGGGTGGGTCAGTCTGAGGGTGGGTCAGTCTGAGGGTAGGTTAGTCTGAGGGTGGGTTAGTCTGAGGCAGTGAGGGCGGTCAGTCTGAGGGTGGGTCAGTCTGAGGGTGGGTCAGTCTGAGGGTGGGTCAGTCTGAGGCAGTGAAGGAGGACAGTCTGAGGGTGGTCAGTCTGAGGCAATGAGTGGGGTCAGTCTGAGGGTGGGTCATTCTGAGGCAGTGAGGGTGGGTCAGTCTGAGGGAGTGAGGGTCGGTCAGTCTGAGGGAGTGAGGGTGGGTCAGTCTGAGGCAGTGAGGGTGGGTCAGTCTGAGGGAGTGAGGGTGGGTCAGTCTGAGGGAGTGAGGGTGGGTCAGTCTGAGGGGGGTCAGTCTGAGGGTGGATTAGTCTGAGGTGCTGAGGGTGGGTCAGCCTGTGGTAGTGAGGGTGGTCAGTCTGAGGGTGGATCAGACTGAGGGTGGGTCAGTCTGAGGGTGGGTCAGTCTGAGAGTGGTCAATCTGAGGGTGGGTCAGTCTGAGGGTGGGTCAGTCTGAGGGTGGGTCAGTCTGAAGCAGTGAGGGGGGGTCAGTCTGAGACAGTGAGGGGGGGGTCAGTCTGAGACAGTGAGGGGGGGGTCATTCTGAGACAGTGAGGGGGGGTCAGTCTGAGGCAGTGAGGGGGGGTCGGTCTGAGACAGTGAGGGGGAGGTCGGTCTGAGACAGTGAGGGGGGGTCAGTCTGAGGCAGTGGGGGGGGTCGGTCGGAGACAGTGAGGGGAGGGTCGGTCTGAGACAGTGAGGGGAGTTCAGTCTGAGGCATTGAGGGTGGACGGTCTGAGACAGTGAGGCGGGGGTCGGTCTGAGACAGTGAGGGAGGTCATTCTGAGACAGTGAGGGGGGGTCAGTCTGAGGCAGTGAGGGGGGGTCGGTCTGAGACAGTGAGGGGGAGGTCGGTCTGAGACAGTGAGGGGGGGTCAGTCTGAGGCAGTGCGGGGGGTCGGTCGGAGACAGTGAGGGGAGGGTCGGTCTGAGACAGTGAGGGGAGTTCAGTCTGAGGCATTGAGGGTGGACGGTCTGAGACAGTGAGGCGGGGGTCGGTCTGAGACAGTGAGGGAGGTCAGTCTGAGACAGTGAGGGTGATGTCGGTCTGAGGCAGTGAGGGAGGGTCGGTCTGAGACAGTGAGGGGGAGTCAGTCTGAGGCAGTGAGGGGGGGTCGGTCTGAGACACTGAGAGGGGCTCGGCCTGAGAAGGGGCCAGCGTGAGGGAGTGAGTGAGAGTGGGTCAGCATGAGGATGGGTCAGTCTGACGGAGTGAGGGTGGGTCAGTCTGAGGGAGTGAGGGTGGGTCAGTTTGAGGGAGTGAGGGTGGGTCAGTCTGAGGGAGTGAGGGTGGGTCAGTCTGAGGGAATGAGGGTGGTCAGTCTGAGGGAGTGAGGGTGGGTCAGTCTGAGGGAATGAGGGTGGTCAGTCTGAGGCAGTGAGGGGGGTCGGTCTGATACATTGAGGGGGGTCAATCTGAGGCAGTGAGGGGGGTCGGTCAGAGGCAGTGTGGGGGGGGTTGGTCTGAGGCAGTGAGGGGGGTCGGTCTGAGACAGTGAGGGGGGTCGGTCTGAGGCAGTGAGGGGGGTCGGTCCTGAGGCAGTGAGGGGGGTCGGTCTGAGGCAGAGTGAGGGGGGTCGGTCTGAGACAGTGAGGCGGGTCGGTCTGAGGCAGTGAAGGGGGGGGCTCGGTCTGAGGCAGTGAGGGGGGTCGGTCTGAGGCATTGAGGGGGGTTGGTCTGAGGCAGTGAGGGTGGTCAGTCTGAGGGTGGGTCAGTCTGAGGGTGGGTTAGTCTGAGGGTGGGTTAATCTGAGGGTGGGTCAGTCGGAGGGTGGGTCAGTCGGAGGGTGGTAAGTCTGAGGCAGTGAGGGGGGTCAGTCTGAGGATGGGTCATTCAGATGCAGTGAGGGTGGTCAGTCTGAGGGTGGGTCAGTCTTAGGCAGTGAGGGGGGTCAGTCAGAGGGTGGGTCAGTCTGAGGCAGTGAGAGTGGTCAGTCTGCGGGTAGGTCAGTCTGAGGCAGTGAGGGGGTCAGTCTGAGGGTGGGTCAGTCTGAGGCAGTGAGGGTGGTCAGTCTGAGGGTGGGTTAGTCTGAAGGGTGGGTTAGTCTGAAGCAGTGAGGGTGGTCAGTCTACGGGGGGGATCAGTCTGAGGCAGTGAGTGTGGTCAGTCTGAGGGTGGGTTAGTCTGAGGCAGTGAGGGGGTCCGTCTGAGGGTAGGTCAGCCTGAGGCAGTGAGGGCGGTCAGTCTGAGGGAGGGTCAGTCTGAGGGTGGGTCAGTCTGAGGGTGGGTCAGTCTGAGGCAGTGAGGTTGGTCAGTCTGAGCATGTGTTAGTCTGAGGCAGTGAAGGTGGTCAGTCTGAGGGTGGATCATTCTGAGGCACTGAGGGTGGGTCAGTCTGAGGGTGGGTAAGTCTGAGGTAGTGACGGGGGTCGGTCTGAGACAGTGAGGGGGGGGTGGGTCTGATGCAGTGAGGGGGGTCGGACTGAGGCAGTGAGGGGGGGGTCGGTCTGATGCAGTGAGGGGGGTCGGACTGAGACAGTGAGGGGGGGTCGGTCTGAGTCTGTGAGGGGGGTCAGTCTGAGGCTGTGAGGGGGGTCGGTCTGAGACAGTGAGGGGAGTCGCTTTGAGGCAATGAGGGGGGGTCGGTCTGATACATTGATCGGGGGGTCAATCTGAGGCAGTGAGGAGGGGTCGGTCTGAGGCACGGAGGGGGGGTCGGTGTGAGGCAGTGAGTGGGGTCGGTCTGAGACAGTGAGGGGGGGGTCGGCCGGAGAAGGGGCCAGCATGACGGAGTGAGTGAGAGTAGGTCAGCATGAGGGAGGGTCCATCTGAGAGTGGGTCAATCTGAGGGAGTGTGGGTGGGTGAGTCTGATGGAGTGAGTGTGGGTCAGTCTGATAGTGTGTCCACGTGAGGGAGTGAGACTGGGTCGCATGAGGGACCGTCAGTCCGAGGGTGGGTCAGTCTGAGAGTGGGTCAGCATGAGGATGATTCAGTCTGAGGGAGTGAGGGTGGGTCAGTCTGAGGGAGTGAGGGTGGGTCAGTTTGAGGGAGTGAGGCTTTGTCAGTCTGAGGAAATGAGGGTGGTCAGTCTGAGGCAGTGAAGATGGGTCAGTCTAAGGGAGTGAAGTGGTCAGTCTGAGGGAGTGTGGGTGGGTCAGTCTGAGGGATTGAGGGTGGGTCAGTCTGAAGGTAGATTAGTCTGAGGCAGTGAGGGTGCTCAGTCTGAGGGTGGGTCAGTCTGAGGGTGGGTTAGTCTGAGGGTGGGTCAGTCAGAGGGTGGTCAGTCTGAGGGTGGGTTAGTCGGAGGGTGGTCAGTCTGAGGGTGGATCAGTCTGAGGAAGTGAGGGCGGTAAGTCTGAGGGTGGGTCAGTTTTGATGCAGTGAGGGTGGGTCAGTTTTTGGCAGCGAGGGTGGTCAGTCTGAGGGTGGTCAGTCTGAGGGGGGGTCAGTCTGAGGCAGTGAGGGGGTCCGTCTGAGGGTGGGTCAGTCTGAAACAGTGAGGGTGGGTCAGTTTTTGGCAGTGAGGGTGGTCAGTCTGAGTGTGGTCAGTCTGAGGGCAGTGAGGGTGGTCAGTCTGAGGGTGGGGCAGTCTGAGGGTGGGTCAGTCTGAGGCAGTGAGGGTGGGTCAGTTTGAGGCACTGAGGGTGGGTCAGTCTGAGGGTGGGTTAGTCTGATGGTGATTAGTCTGAGGTAGTGAGGGTGGGTCAGTCTGAGGGAGTGAGGGTGGGTCAGTCTGGGGGAGTGAGGGTGGGTCAGTCTGAGGCAGTGAGGGTGGGTCAGTCTGAGGCATTGAGGGTGGGTCAATCTGAGGCAGTGAGCGTGGTCAGTCTGAGGGTGGATCATTCTGAGGCACTGAGGGTGGGTCAGTCTGAGGGTGGGTCAGTCTGAGGCAGTGAGGGTGGTCAGTCTGAGGGTGGGTCAGTCTGAGGCAGGGAGGGTGGTCAGTCTGAGAATGGGTCATTCTGTGGCAGTGAGGGTGGTCAGTCTGAGTACGGGTCATTCTGAGGCACTGAGGGGTGGTCAGTCGGAGGGTGGGTCAGTCTGAGGCTGTGAGGGTGGGTCAGTCTGAGGGAGTGACGGTGGGTCAGTCTGGGGGAGTGAGGGTGGGTCAGTCTGAGGGTGGATTAGTCTGAGGCGCTGAGGGTGGGTCAGCCTGAGGTAGTGAGGGTGGTCAGTCTAAGGGTGGTCAAGCTGATGGTGGGTCAGTCTGAGGCAGTGAGGGGGGGTCAGTCTGAGGGTGGGTCAGTCTGAGGCAGTGAGGACGGTCAGTCTGAGGGTGGGACAGTCTGAGGCAGTGAGGACGGTCAGTCTGAGGGCAGTGACGGTGGGTCAGTCTGAGGCAGTGAGGGTGGACAGTCTGAGGCAGTGAGGGTGGTCAGTCTGAGGGTGGATCATTCTGAGGCACTGAGGGTGGTCAGTCTAAGAGAGGTCAGTCTGAGGCAGTGAGGGGGTCAGTCTGAGGGTGGGTCTGTCTGAGGCAGTGAGGGGGGGTCAGTCTGAGGCAGTGAAGGGGGGGCCGGTCTGAGGCAGTGAGGGGGGGTCAGTCTGAGGACAGTGAGGGGGGTCGGTCTGAGGCAGTGAGGGGGGTTCAGTCTGAGGACAGTGAGGGAGGTCGGTCTGAGACAGTGAGGGGGGGTCAGTCTGAGGCAGTGAGGGGGGTGTCAGTCTGAGACAGTGAGGGGGGTCGGTCTGAGGCAGTGAGGGGGGGTCGGTCTGAGGCAGGGTGGGGGGGTCAGTCTGAGACAGTGAGGGGGGGGGTCGGACTGAGACAGTGAGGGGGGGTCGGTCTGAGGCAGGGTGGGGGGGTCAGTCTGAGACAGTGAGGGGGGGGTCGGACTGAGACAGTGAGGGGGGGGGGTCGGTCTGAGACAGTGAGGGGGGGTCGGTCTGAGACAGTGAGGGGGGGTCGGTCTGAGGCAGTGAGGGGGGGGTCTGGTCTGAGGTAGTGAAGGGGGGTCAGACTGAGGCAGTGAAGGGGGTTGGTCTGAGGTAGTGAGGGGGGGTCGGTCTGAGGCAGTGAGGGGGGTCGGTCTGAGGTAGTGAGGGGGGGGGTCAGTCTGAGGCATTGAGGGTGGTCAGCCTGAGACAGTGAGGGGGGGTCGTCTGAGGCAGTGAGGGGGGCGTCGGTCTGATGCAGTGAGGGGGGGTCGGACTGAGACAGTGAGGGGGGGTCGGTCTGAGTCTGTGAGAGGGGTCGGTCTGAGGCAAAGGGGGGGGGGTCGGTCTGATACATTGAGGGGGGTCAATCTGAGTCAGTGAGGAGGGGGTCGATCTGAGGTAGTGAGGGGGGGGTCGGTCTGAGGCAGTGAGTGGGGTCGGTCTGAGGTAGTGAGGGGGGTCAGTCAGAGGTCGTGAGGGAGGGTCAGTCTGAGGCAGGGAGTCAGTTTGAGGGTGGGTCAGTCTGAGGCAGTGAGGGTGGTCAGTCTGAGGGTGGGTCAGTCTGAGGCAGTGAGGGTGGTCAGTCTGAGGGTGGGTCAGTCTGAGGCAGTGAGGGGTGGTCAGTCTGAGGGTAGGTCAGTTTGAGGCAATGAGGGTGGGTCAGTCTGAGGCAGTCAGGGGGGGTCAGTCCTGAGAGGGGGTCAGTATGGGGGGGGTCACTCTGGGGGGGGTTAGTCTGAGGGTGGGTCAGTCTGAGGCAGTGAGGGGGGGGGTCGGTCTGAGGCACTGAGGGGAGTGTCGGTCTGAGGCATTGAGGGTGGTCAGTCTGAGACAGAGGGGTGGTCAGTCTAAGGCAGTGAGGGGGGGGTCAGTCTGAGGTAGTGAGGGGGGTCAGTCCGAGGTAGTGAGGGTTGGTCGGTCTGAGGCAGTGAGGGGGGTCGATCTGAGGCAGTGAGGGGGGGGTCACTCTGAGGTAGTGAGGGGAGTTCGGTCTGAGGCAGTGAGGGGGTCGGTCTGAGGTAGTGACGGTGGGCCGGTTGGAGGCAATGAGTGTGGGGTCAGTCTGAGGCACTGAGGGGGGTCAGTCTGAGACAGTGAGGGGGGGTCGGTCTGAGGTTGTGAGGGGGGGTCAGTCTGAGGCAATGAGGGGGGGTCGGTCTGAGACAGTGAGGGGGGGTCGATCAGAGGTAGTGAGGGGGGGGTCAGTCTGTAGCAGTGAGGGTGGGTCAGCCTGAGGTAGTGAGGGTGGTCAGTCCAGGGTGGGTCAGACTGAGGGTGGGTCAGTCTGAAGCCGTGAGGGGGGGTCAGTCTGAGGGTGGGTCAGTCTGAGGCAGTGAGGGGGGTCAGTCTGAGGGTGGGTCAGTCTGAGGCCGTGAGGGTGGTCAGTCTGAGGTAATGATGGGGTGGTCAGTCTGAGACAGTGAGGGGGGGTTTCGGTCTGAGGCAGTGAAGGGGGGTCAGATTCAGACAGTGAGGGGGGGGTCGGTCTGAGGTAGTGAGGAGGGGACTCGGAATGAGGTAGTGAGGGGGGTCAGTCTGAGGCAGTGAGGGGGGTTGGTCTGAGGTAGTGAGGGGGGTCAGTCTGAGGTAGTGAGGGGTGTCAGTCTGAGGCAGTGAGGGGGGGTCGGTCTGAGGCAGTGAGGGTGGGTCAGTTTGAGGTAGTGAGGGGGGGTCGGTCTGAGGAGGTGAGGGTAGTCAGTCTGAGGCAGTGAGGGGGGGGGGTCAGTCTGAGATAGTGAGGGGGGTCAGTCTGAGGTAGTGAGGGGGCGTCAGTCTGAGACAGTGAGGGGGGGTCAGTCTGAGGTAGTGAGGGGAGTCAGTCTGAGGGAGGTGAGGGTGGTCAGTCTGAGGTAGTGAAGGTGGGTTTCAGTCTGAGGTAGTGAGGGGGGATCAGTCTGAGGTAGTGAGGGGGGTCAGTCTGAGGCAGTGAAGGTGGGTTCAGTCTGAGGTAGTGAGGGGGGGATCAGTCTGAGGTAGTGAGGGGGGGTCAGTCTGAGGTAGTGAGGGGGGTCAGTCTGAGGTAGTGAGTGTGGGGGGTTGGTCTGAGACAGTGAGAGGGGAGTCGGTCTGAGGTAGTGGGGGGGTCAGTCTGAGGTAGTGAGGGGGCTCGGTCTGAGACAGTGAGGGTGGTCAGTCTGAGGTAGTGAGGGGGGTCAGTCTGAGGTAGTGAGGGGGGTCAGTCTGAGGCAGAGAGGGGGGGTCAGTCTGAAGTAGTGAGGGGGGGTTCAGTCTGAGGTAGTGAGGGAGGTCGGTCTGAGGCAGTAAGGGGGGGGTCGGTCTGAGACTGTTGGCGTGGGGTCTGTCTGAGACAGTAAGGGGGTGGTCGGTCTGAGGTAGTGCGGGGGGGGTCAGTCTGAGGTAGTGCGGGGGGGTCAGTCTGAGGTAGTGAGGGGGGTTAGGTCTGAGGCAGTGAGGGGGGGGCAGGCTGAGACAGTGAGGGGGGGTCGGTCTGAGGTAGTGAGGGGGGGTTGGTCAGAGGCAGTGAGGGGGGTCGGTGTGAGATAGTGAGGGGGGGTCGGTCTGAGGCAGTGAGGGTGATCGGTCTGAGGCAGTGATGGGGGGTTGGTCTGAGGTAGTGAGGGGTGGGTCAGTCTGAGGCAGTGAGGGAGGTCGGTCTGAGGGTGGGTAAATCTGAGGTAGTGAGGGGGGTCAGTCTGAGGCAGTGAGGGGGGTCGGTCTGAGGGTGGG
Organism: Isurus oxyrinchus; assembly: GCA_026770705.1. Classification (NCBI taxonomy): domain Eukaryota; kingdom Metazoa; phylum Chordata; class Chondrichthyes; order Lamniformes; family Lamnidae; genus Isurus; species Isurus oxyrinchus. The sequence continues at coordinate 965,612 of JANJGN010000033.1, forward strand.
TCAGTCTGAGGCAGTGAGGGGAGTCGGTCTGAGGGTGGGTCAGTCTGAGGCAGTGAGGGTGGGTCAGTCTGAGGCAGTGAGTGGGGTCAGTCTGAGGCAGTGAGGGGGGTCGGTCTGAGGGTGGGTCAGTCTGAGGCAGTGAGGGTGGTCAGTCTGAGGGTGAGTCAGTCTGAGGGTGGGTCAGTCTGAGGCAGTGAGGGTGGGTCAGTCTGAGGCAGTGAGGGTGGTCAGTCTGAGGGTGGGTCAGTCAGAGGCAGTAAGGGGGGGTCAGTCTGAGGGTGGGTCAGTCTGAGGTAATGAGGGTGGGCCAGTCTGAGGGTGGGTCAGTCTGATGCAGTGAGAGCGGTCAGTCTGAGGGTGGATCAGTCAGAGGCAGTCAGGGGGGGTCAGTCTGTGAGGGGGTCAGTCTGTGGCAGTGAGGGGGGTCGGTCTGTGAGGGGGTCAGTATGGGGGGGCTCAGTCTGGGTGGGGGGTCAGTCCGAGTGTGGGGTCGGTCTGAAGCAGTGAGGGGAGGTCGGTCTGAGACAGTGAGGGGGGGGGTCGGTCTGAGACAGTGAGGGGGGGGTCGGTCAGAGACAGTGAGGGGGGGTCAGTCTGAGACAGTGAGGGGGGGTCGTTCTGAGGCAGTGAAGGAGGGTCGGTCAGAGGTAGTGAAGGGGGGTCGGTCAGAGGTAGTGAGGGTGGGTCAGTCCTGACGGTAGGTCAGTCTGAGGGTGGGTCAGTCTGAGGCAGTGAGTGTGGTCAGTCTGAGGGTGGGTCAGTCTGAGGCAGTGAGGGTGGTCAGTCTAAGGGTGGTCAGTCTGAGGGTGGGTCAGTCTGAGGCAATGAGTGCGGTCAGTCTGAGGGTGGATCAGTCTGAGGCAGGGAGGGTGGTCAGTGTGAGAATGGGTCATTCTGTGGCAGTGAGGGTGGTCAGTCTGAGTACGGGTCATTCTGAGGCACTGAGGGGTGGTCAGTTGGAGGGTGGGTCAGTCTGAGGCTGTGAGGGCGGTCAGTCTGAGGGTGGGACAGTCTGAGACAGTGAGGGGGGGTTCGGTCTGAGACAGTGAGGGGGGTCAGTCTGAGGTAGTGAGGGGGGTGGTCGGTCTGAGGTAGTGAGGGGGGGTCAGTCTGAGGCAGTGAGGGGGGGGTCGGTCTGAGGCAGTGAGGGGGGGTCGGTCTGAGACAGTGAGGGGGGTCAGTCTGAGGTAGTGAGGGGGTGGTCGGTCTGAGGTAGTGAGGGGGGGTCGGTCTGAGGCAGTGAGGGGGGGTCGGTCTGAGGCAGTGGAGGGGGGTCGATCTGAGGTAGTGAGGTGGGGTCAGTCTGAGACAGTGAGAGGGTTGTCAGTCTGAGGTAGTGAGGGGGATCAGTCTGAGTAGTGAGGGGTGGTCAGTCTGAGGCAGTGAGGGGGTTCAGTCTGAGGTAGTGAGGGGGGTCAGTCTGAGGTAGTGAGGGGGATCAGTCTGAGGCAGTGAGGGGGGGTTCAGTCTGAAGTAGTGAGGGGGGTCAGTCTGAGGCAGTGACGCGGGGGGTCAGTATAAGACTGTTGGGGGGGGGTCTGTCTGAGACAGTAGGGGGAGGTCGGACTGAGGTAGTGAGGGGGGGGTCAGTCTGAGGTAGTGAGGGGTGTCAGTCTGACGTAGTGAGGCGGGGGTCAGTCTGAGGTAGTGAGGGGGGGGTCAGTCTCAGGTAGTGAGGGGGTCAGTCTGAGGCAGTGAGGGGGGGGTCAGTCTGAGACAGTGAGGGGGGTCAGTCTGAGGCAGTGAGGGTGGGGTCAGTCTGAGGCAGTGAGGGGGGTTCAGTCTGAGGTAGTGAGGGAAGTCGGTCTGAGGCAGTAAGGGGGGGGTCGGTCTGAGACTGTTGGCGTGGGGGTCTGTCTGAGACAGTAAGGGGGTGGTCGGTCTGAGGTAGTGCGGGGTGGTCAGTCTGAGGTAGTGCGGGGGGGTCAGTCTGAGGTAGTGAGGGGGGGTAGGTCTGAGGCAGTGAGGGGGGGGCAGGCTGAGACAGTGAGGGGGGGTCGGTCTGAGGTAGTGAGGGGGGGTTGGTCTGAGGCAGTGAGGGGGGTTCGGTGTGAGATAGTGAGGGGGGGGTCGGTCTGAGGCAGTGAGGGTGATCAGTCTGAGGCAGTGATGGGGGGTCGGTCTGAGGTAGTGAGGGGTGGGTCAGTCTGAGGCAGTGAGGGAGGTCGGTCTGAGGGTGGGTAAATCTGAGGTAGTGAGGGGGGTCAGTCTGAGGCAGTGAGGGGGGTCGGTCTGAGGGTGGGTCAGTCTGAGGCAGTGAGGGGAGTCGGTCTGAGGGTGGGTCAGTCTGAGGCAGTGAGGGTGGGTCAGTCCTGAGGCAGTGAGTGGGGTCAGTCTGAGGCAGTGAGGGGGGGTCGGTCTGAGGGTGGGTCAGTCTGAGGCAGTGAGGGGGGTCAATCTGAGGCAGTGAGGGTGGTCAGTCTGAGGGTGAGTCAGTCTGAGGGTTGGTCAGTCTGAGGCAGTGAGGGTGGGTCAGTCTGAGGCAGTGAGGGTGGTCAGTCTGAGGGTGGGTCAGTCAGAGGCAGTAAGGGGGGGTCAGTCTGAGGGTGGGTCAGTCTGAGGTAGTGAGGGTGGGCCAGTCTGAGGGTGGGTCAGTCTGATGCAGTGAGAGGCGGGTCAGTCTGAGGGTGGATCAGTCAGAGGCCAGTCAGGGGGGTCAGTCTGAGGGTGGGTCAGTCTGATGCAGTGAGAGCGGTCAGTCTGAGGGTGGATCAGTCAGAGGCAGTTAGGGGGGTCAGTCTGTGAGGGGGTCAGTCTGTGGCAGTGAGGGGGGTCGGTCTGTGAGGGGGTCAGTATGGGGGGCTCAGTCTGGGTGGGGGGGTCAGTCCGAGTGTGGGTCGGTCTGAAGCAGTGAGGGGGGGTCGGTCTGAGACAGTGAGGGGGGGGTCGGTCCTGAGACAGTGAGGGGGGGGGTCGGTCAGAGACAGTGAGGGAGGGTCAGTCTGAGACAGTGAGGGGGAGTCGTTCTGAGGCAGTGAAGGAGGGTCGGTCAGAGGTAGTGAAGGGGGGTCGGTCAGAGGTAGTGAGGGTGGGTCAGTCTGAGGCAGTGAGTGTGGTCAGTCTGAGGGTGGGTCAGTCTGAGGCAGTGAGGGTGGTCAGTCTAAGGGTGGTCAGTCTGAGGGTGGGTCAGTCTGAGGCAGTGAGTGTGGTCAGTCTGAGGGTGGATCAGTCTGAGGCAGGGAGGGTGGGTCAGTCTGAGAATGGGTCATTCTGTGGCAGTGAGGGTGGTCAGTCTGAGTACGGGTCATTCTGAGGCACTGAGGGGTGGTCAGTCGGAGGGTGGGTCAGTCTGAGGCTGTGAAGGCGGTCAGTCTGAGGGTGGGACAGTCTGAGACAGTGAGGGGGGTTCGGTCTGAGACAGTGAGGGGGGTCAGTCTGAGGTAGTGAGGGAGTGGTCGGTCTGAGGTAGTGAGGGGGGGTCAGTCTGAGGCAGTGAGGGGGGGGTCGGTCTGAGGCAGTGAGGGGGGGTCTGTCTGAGACAGTGAGGGGGGGTCAGTCTGAGGTAGTGAGGGGGGTGGTCGGTCTGAGGTAGTGAGGGGGGGTCGGTCTGAGGCAGTGAGGGGGGGTCGATTTGAGGTAGTGAGGTGGGGTTAGTCTGAGACAGTGAGGGGGTGGTCAGTCTGAGGTAGTGAGGGGTGGTCAGTCTGAGGTAGTGAGGGGTGGTCAGTCTGAGGCAGTGAGGGGGGTTCAGTCTGAGGTAGTGAGGGGGGGTCAGTCTGAGGTAGTGAGGGGGATCAGTCTGAGGCAGTGAGGGGGGGGTTCAGTCTGAGGTAGTGAGGGGGGGTCGGTCTGAGGCAGTGAGGGGGGTTCAGTATGAGACTGTTGGGGGGGGTCTGTCTGAGACAGTAGGGGGAGGTCGGACTGAGGTAGTGAGGGGGGGTCAGTCTGAGGTAGTGAGGGGGGGTCAGTCTGAGGTAGTGAGGGGGGGTCAGTCTGAGGCAGTGAGGGGGGGGTCAGTCTGAGACAGTGAGGGGGGTCAGTCTGAGGCAGTGAGGGTGGGGTCAGTCTGAGGCAGTGAGGGGGGGTCGGTCTGAGGTAGTGAGGGGGGTCAGTCTGAGGTAGTGAGGGGTGGTCGGTCTGAGATAGTGAGGGGGGTCAGTCTGAGACAGTGAGGGGGTTCAGTCTGAGGCAGTGAGGGGGGATCAATCTGAGGTAGTGAGGGGGGTCGGTCTGAGGTAGTGAGGGGGGGTCGATCTGAGACAGTGAGGGGGGGGTCGGTCTGAGACAGTTGGGGGAGCTCAGTCAGAGACAGTGAGGGGGGGGGGTCGGTCTGAGGTAGTGAGGGGGGTTCAGGCTGAGGTAGTGAGGGGGGTCAGTCTGAGGTTGTGAGGGGGGTCAGTCTGAGGTAGTGAGGGGGGTTCAGTCTGAGGTAGTGAGGGGGGTTAGTCTGAGGGGGGTCAGTCTGAGGTAGTGAGGGGGCTCGGTCTGAGACAGTGGGGGTGGTCAGTCTGAGGCAGTGAGGGGGGTGTCAGTCTGAGGTAGTGAGGGGGGTCAGTCTGAGGTAGTGAGGGGGGGGTTCAGTCTGAGGAGGTGAGGGGGGTCGGTCTGAGGCAGTGAGGGGGGGGTCGGTCTGAGACTGTTGGGGGGGGGTCTGTCTGAGACAGTGAGGGGGGGGGTCGGTCTGAGACAGTGAGGGTGGTCAGTCTGAGGCAGTGAGGGGGGGTCAGTCTGAGGTAGTGAGGGGGATCAGTCTGAGGTAGTGAGGGGGGGTTCAGTCTGAGGTAGTGAGGGGGGGTCGGTCTGAGGTAGTGAGGGGGGGGTTCAGTCTGAGGTAGTGAGGGGGGTCGGTCTGAGGCAGTGAGGGGGGGGTCGGTTTGAGACTGTTGGGGGGGGGTCTGTCTGAGACAGTGGAGGGGGGGGTCGGTCTGAGACAGTGAGGGTGGTCAGTCTGAGGCAGTGAGGGGGGGTCAGTCTGAGGTAGTGAGGGGGATCAGTCTGAGGTAGTGAGGGGGGGTTCAGTCTGAGGTAGTGAGGGGGGTCGGTCTGAGGCAGTGAGGGGGGGGGGTCGGTCTGAGACTGTTGGGGGGGGTCTGTCCTGAGACAGTGAGGGGGGGTCGGTCTGAGGTAGTGAGGGGGGGGGTCAGTCTGAGGTAGTGAGGGGGGGGGTCGGTCTGAGACAGTGAGGGGGGGGTTGGTCTGAGCCAGTGAGGGGGACTTGGTCTGAGACAGTGAGGGGGGGTCGGTCTGAGGCAGTGAGGGGGAGTCGGACTGAGATAGTGAGGTGGGGTCGGTCTGAGGCAGTGAAGGTGGTCGGTCTGAGGCAGTGAGGGTGGTCGGTCTGAGGTAGTGAGGGGGGGTCAGTCTGAGACAGTGAGGGTGTTCAGTCTGAGGCAGTGAGGGGGGATCAATCTGAGGTAGTGAGGGGGGTCGGTCTGAGGTAGTGAGGGGGGGGTCGATCTGAGACAGTGAGGGGGGGGTCGGTCTGAGACAGTTGGGGGGAGCTCAGTCAGAGACAGTGAGGGGTGGGTCAGTCTGAGGCAGTGAGGGTGGTCAGTCTGAGGGTGGGTCAGTCTGAGGCAGTGAGGGTGTGTCTGTCTGAGGGGGGGTCAGTCTGAGACAGTGAGGGGGGTCGGTCTGAGGCAGTGAGGGGGGAGGTCAGTCTGAGACAGTGAGGGGGGTCGATCAGAGGCAGTGAGGGGGGGTCGCTCTGAGGCAGTGAGGGGGGGTCAGTCTGAGACAGTGAGGGGGGGTCAGTCTGAGACAGTGAGGAGGGGTCAGTCTGAGACAGTGAGGAGGGGTCGGACTGAGGCAGTGAGGGGGGGTCGGTCTGAGAAAGTGAAGGGGGGTCGGTCTGAGACAGTGAGGGGAGGTCGGTCTGAGACAGTGAGGGGGAGTCGGTCTGGGACAGTGAGGGGAGGTCGGTCTGAGACAGTGAGGGGGGGGTCGGTCTGAGACAGTGAGGGGAGGTCGGTCTGAGACAGTGAGGGGGGGTCGGTCTGAGGCAGTGAGGGGGTTCGGTCTGAGGTAGTGAGGAGGGGTCGGTCTGAGGCAGTGAGGGGGTTCGGTCTGAGGTAGTGAGGGGGTGGTCGGTCTGAGGTAGTGAGAGGGGTTCGGTCTGAGGTAGTGAGGGGAGGTCGGTCTGAGGCAGTGAGAGGGGGTCGGTCTGAGGTAGTGAGGGGGGGTCGGTCTGAGGCAGTGAGGAGGGGAGGTCTGAGGTAGTGAGGGGGGGTCGGTCTGAGGTAGTGAGGGGATGTCGGTCTGAGGCAGTGAGGGGGGGGGTCGGTGTGAGGTACTGAGGGGGGGTCGGTCTGAGGCAGTGAGGGTGGTCAGTCTGAGGGTGGGTCAGTCTGAGGCATTGAGGGTGGTCAGTCTGAGGGTGGGTCAGTCTGAGGCAGTGAGGGTGGTCAGTCTGAGGGTGGGTCAGTTTGAAGCAGTGAGGGTGGGTCAGTCTGAGGCAGTCAGGGGGGTCAGTCTGAGAGGGGGTCAGTATGGGGGGGGGTGACTCTGGGGGGGGTCAGTCTGAGGGTGCGTCAGTCTGAAGCAGTAAGGGGGGGTTGGTCTGAGGTAGTGAGGGGGGTTGGTCTGAGGCAGTGAGGGGGGGGCAAACTGAGGCAGTGAGGTGGGGTCGGTCTGAGGCAGTGAGGGTGGTCAGTCTGAGGCAGTGAGGGGGGGTCAGTCTGAGGTAGTGAGGGGGGTCAGTCTGAGGTAGTGAGGGGGGGGTCAGTCTGAGACAGTGAGGGGGGGTCGGTCTGAGGTAGTGAAGGGGCGTCGATCTGAGACAGTGGGGGGGGGGTCGGTCTGAGACTGTTGGGGGGTTCAGTCTGAGACAGTGAGGGGGGGGTCGGTCTGAGGTAGTGGGGGGGTCAGTCTGAGGTAGTGAGGGGGCTCGGTCTGAGACAGTGAGTGTGGTCAGTCTGAGGCAGTGAGGAGGGGTCAGTCTGAGGTAGTGAGGGGGGTCAGTCTAAGGCAGTGAGGGGGGGGTTCAGTCTGAGGTAATGAGGGAGGTCGGTCTGAGGCAATGGGGGGGGGGGTCGGTCTGAGACTGTTGGGGATGGTCTGTCTGAGACAGTGAGGGCGTGGTCCTTCTGAGGTAGTGAGGGGGGGGGTCAGTCTGAGGTAGTGAGGGGGGGGTCGGTCTGAGCCAATGAGGGGGGTATGTCTGAGGCAGTGAGGGGGGGGGCTGGCTGAGACAGTGAGGGGGTGTCGGTCTGAGGTAGTGAGGGGGGGTCGGTCTGAGGGTGGGTCAGTCTGAGGCAGTGAGGGTGGGTCAGTCTGAGGGTGAGTCTGTCTGAGGGTGGGTCAGTCTGAGGCAGTGAGGGTGGTCAGTCTGAGGGTGGGTCAGTCTGAGGCAGTGAGGGTGGGTCAGTCTGAGGGGGGGTCAGTCTGAGACAGTGAGGGGGGTCGGTCTGAGGCAGTGAGGGGGGTCGGTCTGAGGCTGTGAGGGGGGGGTCAGTCTGAGGGGGGGTCAGTCTGAGACAGTGAGGGGGGTCGGTCTGAGGCAGTGAGGGGGGTCGGTCTGAGGCTGTGAGGGGGGGTCAGTCTGAGACAGTGAGCGGGGCGTCGGTCTGAGACAGTGAGGGGGGTGTCAGTCCGAGGCAGTGAGGGGGTTCGGTCTGAGGTACTGAGGGGGGGGTCGGTCTGAGGTAGTGAGGGGAGGTCGGTCTAAGGCAGTGAGGAGTGTCGGTCTGAGGTAGTGAGGGGGGGTCGGTCTGAGGCAGTGAGGGGGGGGTCGGTCTGAGGTAGTGAGGGAGGGTCGGTCTGAGGCAGTGAGGGGGGTCAGTCTGAGGTGAGGGTGGTCAGTCTGAGGGTGGGTCAGTCTGAGGCAGTGAGGGTGGGTCAGTCTGAGGTTGGGTCAGTCTGAGGCAGTCAGGGGGGTCAGTCTGAGAGGGCGTCAGTATGGGGGGGTGACTCTGGGGGGGGTCAGTCTGAGGGTGGGTCAGTCTGAGGCAGTGAGGGGGGGAGGCAGTCTGAGGTAGTGAGGGGGGTCGGTCTGAGGCAGTGAGGGTGGTCAGTCTGAGGCAGTGAGCGGGGGTCAGTCTGAGGTAGTGAGGGGGGTCAGTCTGAGTTAGTGAGGGGGGGTTAGTCTGAGGTAGTGAGGGGGGTCAGTCTGAGGTAGTGAGGGGCGTCAGTCTGAGGTAGTGAGGGGGGTGTCGGTCTGAGACAGTGAAAGTGGGGTCGGTCTGAGGTAGTGAAGCGGGGTCAATCTGAGACAGTGAGGGGGGGGTCGCTCTGAGTCTGTTGGGGGGGTCGGTCTGAGACAGTGAGGGTGGTCAGTCTGAGGCAGTGAGGAGGGGGGTCAGTCTGACGTAGTGAGGGGGGTCAGTCTGAGGTAGTGAGGGGGGTCAGTCTGAGGTAGTGAGGGGGTCAGTCTGAGGTAATGAGGGAGTTGGATCTGAGGCAGTGAGGGGGGGGATCGGTCTGAGACTGTTGGGGGTGGTCTGTCTGAGACAGTGAGGGCGTGGTCCTTCTGAGGTAGTGAGGGGGGGTCAGTCTGAGGTAGTGAGGGGGGGTCGGTCTGTGCCAATGAGGGGGGTATGTCTGAGGTAGTGAGGGGGGGGCTGGCTGAGACAGTGAGGGGGGGTCGGTCTGAGGTAGTGAGGGGGGGTCGGTCTGAGGGTGGGTCAGTCTGAGGCAGTGAGGGTGGTCAGTCTGAGGGTGGGTCAGTCTGAGGCAGTGAGGGTGGGTCAGTCTGAGGGGGGGTCAGTCTGAGACAGTGAGGGGGGTCGGTCTGAGGCAGTGAGGGGGGGGGTCAGTCTGAGACTGTTGGGGGGGGTCTGTCTGAGACAGTGAGGGGGGGGGTCGGTCTGAGGTAGTGAGGGGATGTCGGTCTGAGGCAGTGAGGGGGGGGTCGGTGTGAGGTACTGAGGGGGGGTCGGTCTGAGGCAGTGAGTCAGTCTGAGGGTGGGTCAGTCTGAGGCAGTGAGGGTGGTCAGTCTGAGGGTGGGTCAGTCTGAGGCATTGAGGGTGGTCAGTCTGAGGGTGGGTCAGTCTGAGGCAGTGAGGGTGGTCAGTCTGAGGGAGGGTCAGTTTGAGGCAGTGAGGGTGGGTCAGTCTGAGGCAGTCAGGGGGGTCAGTCTGAGAGGGGGTCAGTATGGGGGGGGTGACTCTGGGGGGGGTCAGTCTGAGGGTGCGTCAGTCTGAAGCAGTAAGGGGGGGTTGGTCTGAGGTAGTGAGGGGGGTTGGTCTGAGGCAGTGAGGGGGGGGCAAACTGAGGCAGTGAGGTGGGGTCGGTCTGAGGCAGTGAGGGTGGTCAGTCTGAGGCAGTGAGGGGGGGGTCAGTCTGAGGTAGTGAGGGGGGTCAGTCTGAGGTAGTGAGGGGGGGGGTCAGTCTGAGACAGTGAGGGGGGGTCGGTCTGAGGTAGTGAAGGGGCGTCGATCTGAGACAGTGAGGTGGGGGTCGGTCTGAGACTGTTGGGGGGTTCAGTCTGAGACAGTGAGGGGGGGGGTCCGGTCTGAGGTAGTGGGGGGGTCAGTCTGAGGTAGTGAGGGGGCTCGGTCTGAGACAGTGAGTGTGGTCAGTCTGAGGCAGTGAGGGGGGGTCAGTCTGAGGTAGTGAGGGGGGTCAGCCTGAGGCAGTGAGGGGGGGTTCAGTCTGAGGTAATGAGGGAGGTCGGTCTGAGGCAATGGGGGGGGGGGTCGGTCTGAGACTGTTTGGGGATGGTCTGTCTGAGACAGTGAGGGCGTGGTCCTTCTGAGGTAGTGAGGGGGGGGTCAGTCTGAGGTAGTGAGGGGGGGGGTCGGTCTGAGCCAATGAGGGGGGTATGTCTGAGGCAGTGAGGGGGGGGGCTGGCTGAGACAGTGAGGGGGTGTCGGTCTGAGGTAGTGAGGGGGGGTCGGTCCTGAGGGTGGGTCAGTCTGAGGCAGTGAGGGTGGGTCAGTCTGAGGGTGAGTCTGTCTGAGGGTGGGTCAGTCTGAGGCAGTGAGGGTGGTCAGTCTGAGGGTGGGTCAGTCTGAGGCAGTGAGGGTGGGTCAGTCTGAGGGGGGTCAGTCTGAGACAGTGAGGGGGGTCGGTCTGAGGCAGTGAGGGGGGTCGGTCTGAGGCTGTGAGGGGGGGTCAGTCTGAGGGGGGGTCAGTCCTGAGACAGTGAGGGGGGTCGGTCTGAGGTAGTGAGGGGGGGTCAGTCTGAGACAGTGAGCGGGGCGTCGGTCTGAGACAGTGAGGGGGGTGTCAGTCTGAGGCAGTGAGGGGGCGTTCAGTCTGAGGTAATGAGGGAGGTCGGTCTGAGGCAATGGGGGGGGGGTCGGTCTGAGACTGTTGGGGGATGGTCTGTCCTGAGACAGTGAGGGCGTGGTCCTTCTGAGGTAGTGAGGGGGGGGGTCAGTCTGAGGTAGTGAGGGGGGGGTCGGTCTGAGCCAATGAGGGGGGTATGTCTGAGGCAGTGAGGGGGGGGGCTGGCTGAGACAGTGAGGGGGTGTCGGTCTGAGGTAGTGAGGGGGGGGTCGGTCTGAGGGTGGGTCAGTCTGAGGCAGTGAGGGTGGGTCAGTCTGAGGGTGAGTCCTGTCTGAGGGTGGGTCAGTCTGAGGCAGTGAGGGTGGTCAGTCTGAGGGTGGGTCAGTCTGAGGCAGTGAGGGTGGGTCAGTCTGAGGGGGGGTCAGTCTGAGACAGTGAGGGGGGTCGGTCTGAGGCAGTGAGGGGGGTCGGTCTGAGGCTGTGAGGGGGGGTCAGTCTGAGGGGGGGTCAGTCTGAGACAGTGAGGGGGGTCGGTCTGAGGCAGTGAGGGGGGTCGGTCTGAGGCTGTGAGGGGGGGGTCAGTCTGAGACAGTGAGCGGGGCGTCGGTCTGAAACAGTGAGGGGGGGTGTCAGTCCGAGGCAGTGAGGGGGTTCGGTCTGAGGTAACTGAGGGGGGGGTCGGTCTGAGGTAGTGAGGGGAGGTCGGTCTAAGGCAGTGAGGAGTGTCGGTCTGAGGTAGTGAGGGGGGGTCGGTCTGAGGCAGTGAGGGGGGGGTCGGTCTGAGGTAGTGAGGGAGGGTCGGTCTGAGGCAGTGAGGGGGGTCAGTCTGAGGTGAGGGTGGTCAGTCTGAGGGTGGGTCAGTCTGAGGCAGTGAGGGTGGGTCAGTCTGAGGTTGGGTCAGTCTGAGGCAGTCAGGGGGGTCAGTCTGAGAGGGCGTCAGTATGGGGGGGTGACTCTGGGGGGGGTCAGTCTGAGGGTGGGTCAGTCTGAGGCAGTGACGGGGGGAGGCAGTCTGAGGTAGTGAGAGGGGTCGGTCTGAGGCAGTGAGGGTGGTCAGTCTGAGGCAGTGAGCGGGGGGTCAGTCTGAGGTAGTGAGGGGGGGTCAGTCTGAGTTAGTGAGGGGGGGTTAGTCTGAGGTAGTGAGGGGGGGTCAGTCTGAGGTAGTGAGGGGCGTCAGTCTGAGGTAGTGAGGGGGGGGTCGGTCTGAGACAGTGAAAGTGGGGTCGGTCCTGAGGTAGTGAAGCGGGGTCAATCTGAGACAGTGAGGGGGGGGTCGCTCTGAGTCTGTTGGGGGGGTCGGTCTGAGACAGTGAGGGTGGTCAGTCTGAGGCAGTGAGGAGGGGGGTCAGTCTGACGTAGTGAGGGGGGTCAGTCTGAGGTAGTGAGGGGGGGTCAGTCTGAGGTAGTGAGGGGGTCAGTCTGAGGTAATGAGGGAGTTGGATCTGAGGCAGTGAGGGGGGGATCGGTCTGAGACTGTTGGGGGTGGTCTGTCTGAGACAGTGAGGGCGTGGTCCTTCTGAGGTAGTGAGGGGGGGGGTCAGTCTGAGGTAGTGAGGGGGGGTCGGTCTGTGCCAATGAGGGGGGTATGTCTGAGGTAGTGAGGGGGGGGCTGGCTGAGACAGTGAGGGGGGGTCGGTCTGAGGTAGTGAGGGGGGGGTCGGTCTGAGGGTGGGTCAGTCTGAGGCAGTGAGGGTGGGTCAGTCTGAGGGTGAGTCTGTCTGAGGGTGGGTCAGTCTGAGGCAGTGAGGGTGGTCAGTCTGAGGGTGGGTCAGTCTGAGGCAGTGAGGGTGGGTCAGTCTGAGGGGGGGGTCAGTCGGAGACAGTGAGGGGGGTCGGTCTGAGGCAGTGAGGGGGGGGGTCAGTCTGAGACTGTTGGGGGGGGTCTGTCTGAGACAGTGAGGGGGGGGTCGGTCTGAGGTAGTGAGGGGATGTCGGTCTGAGGCAGTGAGGGGGGGGTCGGGTGTGAGGTACTGAGGGGGGGTCGGTCTGAGGCAGTGAGTCAGTCTGAGGGTGGGTCAGTCTGAGGCAGTGAGGGTGGTCAGTCTGAGGGTGGGTCAGTCTGAGGCATTGAGGGTGGTCAGTCTGAGGGTGGGTCAGTCTGAGGCAGTGAGGGTGGTCAGTCTGAGGGAGGGTCAGTTTGAGGCAGTGAGGGTGGGTCAGTCTGAGGCAGTCAGGGGGGTCAGTCTGAGAGGGGGTCAGTATGGGGGGGGTGACTCTGGGGGGGGTCAGTCTGAGGGTGCGTCAGTCTGAAGCAGTAAGGGGGGGTTGGTCTGAGGTAGTGAGGGGGGGTTGGTCTGAGGCAGTGAGGGGGGGGCAAACTGAGGCAGTGAGGTGGGGTCGGTCTGAGGCAGTGAGGGTGGTCAGTCTGAGGGCAGTGAGGGGGGGTCAGTCTGAGGTAGTGAGGGGGGGTCAGTCTGAGGTAGTGAGGGGGGGGGTCAGTCTGAGACAGTGAGGGGGGGTCGGTCTGAGGTAGTGAAGGGGCGTCGATCTGAGACAGTGAGGTGGGGGTCGGTCTGAGACTGTTGGGGGGTTCAGTCTGAGACAGTGAGGGGGGGGTCGGTCTGAGGTAGTGGGGGGGTCAGTCTGAGGTAGTGAGGGGGGCTCGGTCTGAGACAGTGAGTGTGGTCAGTCTGAGGCAGTGAGGGGGGGTCAGTCTGAGGTAGTGAGGGGGGGTCAGCCTGAGGCAGTGAGGGGGGGTTCAGTCTGAGGTAATGAGGGAGGTCGGTCTGAGGCAATGGGGGGGGGGGTCGGTCTGAGACTGTTGGGGATGGTCTGTCTGAGACAGTGAGGGCGCGGTCCTTCTGAGGTAGTGAGGGGGGGGGTCAGTCTGAGGTAGTGAGGGGGGGGGGTCGGTCTGAGCCAATGAGGGGGGTATGTCTGAGGCAGTGAGGGGGGGGCTGGCTGAGACAGTGAGGGGGTGTCGGTCTGAGGTAGTGAGGGGGGGTCGGTCTGAGGGTGGGTCAGTCTGAGGCAGTGAGGGTGGGTCAGTCTGAGGGTGAGTCTGTCTGAGGGTGGGTCAGTCTGAGGCAGTGAGGGTGGTCAGTCTGAGGGTGGGTCAGTCTGAGGCAGTGAGGGTGGGTCAGTCTGACGGGGGGTCAGTCTGAGACAGTGAGGGGGGTCGGTCTGAGGCAGTGAGGGGGGTCGGTCTGAGGCTGTGAGGGGGGGGTCAGTCTGAGGGGGGGTCAGTCTGAGACAGTGAGGGGGGTCGGTCTGAGGCTGTGAGGGGGGGTCAGTCTGAGACAGTGAGCGGGGCGTCGGTCTGAGACAGTGAGGGGGGTGTCAGTCCGAGGCAGTGAGGGGGTTCGGTCTGAGGTACTGAGGGGGGGGTCGGTCTGAGGTAGTGAGGGGGAGGTCGGTCTAAGGCAGTGAGGAGTGTCGGTCTGAGGTAGTGAGGGGGGGGTCGGTCTGAGGCAGTGAGGGGGGGTCGGTCTGAGGCAGTGAGGAGGGTCGGTCTGAGATAGTGAGGGGGGGGTTCTGAGGCAGTGAGGGGGGGTCGGTCTGAGGTAGTGAGGGAGGGTCGGTCTGAGGCAGTGAGGGGGGTCAGTCTGAGGTAGTGAGGGTGGTCAGTCTGAGGGTGGGTCAGTCTGAGGCAGTGAGGGGTGGGTCAGTCTGAGGTTGGGTCAGTCTGAGGCAGTCAGGGGGGTCAGTCTGAGAGGGCGTCAGTATGGGGGGGTGACTCTTGGGTGGGTCAGTCTGAGGGTGGGTCAGTCTGAGGGCAGTGAGGGGGGGAGGCAGTCTGAGGTAGTGAGGGGGGGTCGGTCTGAGGCAGTGAGGGTGGTCAGTCTGAGGCAGTGAGCGGGGGTCAGTCTGAGGTAGTGAGGGGGGGTCAGTCTGAGGTAGTGAGGGTGGTCAGTCTGAGGCAGTGAGCGGGGGTCAGTCTGAGGTAGTGAGGGGGGGTCAGTCTGAGTTAGTGAGGGGGGGTTAGTCTGAGGTAGTGAGGGGGGTCAGTCTGAGGTAGTGAGGGGCGTCAGTCTGAGGTAGTGAGGGGGGGGGTCAGTCTGAGACAGTGAAAGTGGGGTCGGTCTGAGGTAGTGAAGCGGGGTCAATCTGAGACAGTGAGGGGGGGGTCGCTCTGAGTCTGTTGGGGGGGTCGGTCTGAGACAGTGAGGGTGGTCAGTCTGAGGCAGTGAGGAGGGGGTCAGTCTGACGTAGTGAGGGGGGTCAGTCTGAGGTAGTGAGGGGGTCAGTCTGAGGTAGTGAGGGGGGTCAGTCTGAGGTAATGAGGGAGTTGGATCTGAGGCAGTGAGGGGGGGATCGGTCTGAGACTGTTGGGGGTGGTCTGTCTGAGACAGTGAGGGCGTGGGTCCTTCTGAGGTAGTGAGGGGGGGTCAGTCTGAGGTAGTGAGGGGGGGTCGGTCTGTGCCAATGAGGGGGGTATGTCTGAGGTAGTGAGGGGGGGGGCTGGCTGAGACAGTGAGGGGGGGTCGGTCTGAGGTAGTGAGGGGGGGTCGGTCTGAGGGTGGGTCAGTCTGAGGCAGTGAGGGTGGGTCAGTCTGAGGGTGAGTCTGTCTGAGGGTGGGTCAATCTGAGGCAGTGAGGGTGGTCAGTCTGAGGGTGGGTCAGTCTGAGGCAGTGAGGGTGGGTCAGTCTGAGGGGGGGTCAGTCTGAGACAGTGAGGGGGGTCGGTCTGAGGCAGTGAGGGGGGGGGTCGGTCTGAGACTGTTGGGGGGGGTCTGTCTGAGACAGTGAGGGGGGGGTCGGTCTGAGGTAGTGAGGGGATGTCGGTCTGAGGCAGTGAGGGGGGGGTCGGTGTGAGGTACTGAGGGGGGGGTCGGTCTGAGGCAGTGAGTCAGTCTGAGGGTGGGTCAGTCTGAGGCAGTGAGGGTGGTCAGTCTGAGGGTGGGTCAGTCCTGAGGCATTGAGGGTGGTCAGTCTGAGGGTGGGTCAGTCTGAGGCAGTGAGGGTGGTCAGTCTGAGGGAGGGTCAGTTTGAGGCAGTGAGGGTGGGTCAGTCTGAGGCAGTCAGGGGGGGTCAGTCTGAGAGGGGGGTCTGTATGGGGGGGGTGACTCTGGGGGGGGTCAGTCTGAGGGTGCGTCAGTCTGAAGCAGTAAGGGGGGGTTGGTCTGAGGTAGTGAGGGGGGGTTGGTCTGAGGCAGTGAGGGGGGGGCAAATTGAGGCAGTGAGGTGGGGTCGGTCTGAGGCAGTGAGGGTGGTCAGTCTGAGGCAGTGAGGGGGGGTCAGTCTGAGGTAGTGAGGGGGGTCAGTCTGAGGTAGTGAGGGGGGGGGTCAGTCTGAGACAGTGAGGGGGGGTCGGTCTGAGGTAGTGAAGGGGCGTCGATCTGAGACAGTGAGGGGGGGGGTCGGTCTGAGACTGTTGGGGGGTTCAGTCTGAGACAGTGAGGGGGGGGGTCGGTCTGAGGTAGTGGGGGGGGTCAGTCTGAGGTAGTGAGGGGGGCTCGGTCTGAGACAGTGAGTGTGGTCAGTCTGAGGCAGTGAGGGGGGGTCAGTCTGAGGTAGTGAGGGGGGTCAGTCTGAGGCAGTGAGGGGGGGTTCAGTCTGAGGTAATGAGGGAGGTCGGTCTGAGGCAATGGGGGGGGGGGTCGGTCTGAGACTGTTGGGGATGGTCTGTCTGAGACAGTGAGGGCGTGGTCCTTCTGAGGTAGTGAGGGGGGGGTCAGTCTGAGGTAGTGAGGGGGGGGTCGGTCTGAGCCAATGAGGGGGGTATGTCTGAGGCAGTGAGGGGGGGGGGCTGGCTGAGACAGTGAGGGGGGTGTCGGTCTGAGGTAGTGAGGGGGGGTCGGTCTGAGGGTGGGTCAGTCTGAGGCAGTGAGGGTGGGTCAGTCTGAGGGTGAGTCTGTCTGAGGGTGGGTCAGTCTGAGGCAGTGAGGGGTGGTCAGTCTGAGGGTGGGTCAGTCTGAGGCAGTGAGGGTGGGTCAGTCTGAGGGGGGGGGTCAGTCTGAGACAGTGAGGGGGGTCGGTCTGAGGCAGTGAGGGGGGTCGGTCTGAGGCTGTGAGGGGGGGGGTCAGTCTGAGGGGGGGGGTCAGTCTGAGACAGTGAGGGGGGTCGGTCTGAGGCAATGAGGGGGGTCGGTCTGAGGCTGTGAGGGGGGGGGGGGGTCAGTCTGAGACAGTGAGCGGGGCGTCGGTCTGAGACAGTGAGGGGGGGTGTCAGTCCGAGGCAGTGAGGGGGTTCGGTCTGAGGTACTGAGGGGGGGGTCGGTCTGAGGTAGTGAGGGTGGTCAGTCTGAGGGTGGGTCAGTCTGAGGCATTGAGGGTGGTCAGTCTGAGGGTGGGTCAGTCTGAGGCAGTGAGGGTGGTCAGTCTGAGGGTGGGTCAGTTTGAGGCAGTGAGGGTGGGTCAGTCTGAGGCAGTCAGGGGGGTCAGTCTGAGAGGGGTCTGTATGGGGGGGGTGACTCTGGGGGGGGTCAGTCTGAGGTGCGTCAGTCTGAAGCAGTAAGGGGGGGTTGGTCTGAGGTAGTGAGGGGGGGTTGGTCTGAGGCAGTGAGGGGGGGCAAACTGAGGCAGTGAGGTGGGGTCGGTCTGAGGCAGTGAGGGTGGTCAGTCTGAGGCAGTGAGGGGGGGTCAGTCTGAGGTAGTGAGGGGGGTCAGTCTGAGGTAGTGAGGGGGGGGTCAGTCTGAGACAGTGAGGGGGGGTCGGTCTGAGGTAGTGAAGGGCGTCGATCTGAGACAGTGAGGGGGGGGGTCGGTCTGAGACTGTTGGGGGGTTCAGTCTGAGACAGTGAGGGGGGGGTCGGTCTGAGGTAGTGGGGGGGGTCAGTCTGAGGTAGTGAGGGGGCTCGGTCTGAGACAGTGAGTGTGGTCAGTCTGAGGCAGTGAGGGGGGGGTCAGTCTGAGGTAGTGAGGGGGGTCAGTCTGAGGCAGTGAGGGGGGGTTCAGTCTGAGGTAATGAGGGAGGTCGGTCTGAGGCAATGGTGGGGGGGTCGGTCTGAGACTGTTGGGGATGGTCTGTCTGAGACAGTGAGGGCGGTGGTCCTTCTGAGGTAGTGAGGGGGGGGTCAGTCTGAGGTAGTGAGGGGGGGGTCGGTCTGAGCCAATGAGGGGGGTATGTCTGAGGCAGTGAGGGGGGGGGCTGGCTGAGACAGTGAGGGGGGTCGGTCTGAGGCAATGAGGGGGGGTCGGTCTGAGGGCTGTGAGGGGGGGGGTCAGTCTGAGACAGTGAGCGGGGCGTCGGTCTGAGACTGTGAGGGGGGGTGTCAGTCCGAGGCAGTGAGGGGGGTTCGGTCTGAGGTACTGAGGGGGGGGTCGGTCTGAGGTAGTGAGGGTGGTCAGTCTGAGGGTGGGGTCAGTCTGAGGCATTGAGGGTGGTCAGTCTGAGGGTGGGTCAGTCTGAGGCAGTGAGGGTGGTCAGTCTGAGGGTGGGTCAGTTTGAGGCAGTGAGGGTGGGTCAGTCTGAGGCAGTCAGGGGGGTCAGTCTGAGAGGGGGTCTGTATGGGGGGGGTGACTCTGGGGGGGGTCAGTCTGAGGGTGCGTCAGTCTGAAGCAGTAAGGGGGGGTTGGTCTGAGGTAGTGAGGGGGGTTGGTCTGAGGCAGTGAGGGGGGGCAAACTGAGGCAGTGAGGTGGGGTCGGTCTGAGGCAGTGAGGGTGGTCAGTCTGAGGCAGTGAGGGGGGGTCAGTCTGAGGTAGTGAGGGGGGTCAGTCTGAGGTAGTGAGGGGGGGGGGTCAGTCTGAGACAGTGAGGGGGGGTCGGTCTGAGGTAGTGAAGGGGGCGTCGATCTGAGACAGTGAGGGGGGGGTCGGTCTGAGACTGTTGGGGGGTTCAGTCTGAGACAGTGAGGGGGGGGTCGGTCTGAGGTAGTGGGGGGGTCAGTCTGAGGTAGTGAGGGGGCTCGGTCTGAGACAGTGAGTGTGGTCAGTCTGAGGCAGTGAGGGGGGGGTCAGTCTGAGGTAGTGAGGGGGGTCAGTCTGAGGCAGTGAGGGGGGGTTCAGTCTGAGGTAATGAGGGAGGTCGGTCTGAGGCAATGGTGGGGGGGTCGGTCTGAGACTGTTGGGGATGGTCTGTCTGAGACAGTGAGGGCGTGGTCCTTCTGAGGTAGTGAGGGGGGGGTCAGTCTGAGGTAGTGAGGGGGGGGTCGGTCTGAGCCAATGAGGGGGGTATGTCTGAGGCAGTGAGGGGGGGGCTGGCTGAGACAGTGAGGGGGTGTCGGACTGAGGTAGTGAGGGGGGGTCGGTCTGAGGGTGGGTCAGTCTGAGGCAGTGAGGGTGGGTCAGTCTGAGGGTGAGTCTGTCTGAGGGTGGGTCAGTCTGAGGCAGTGAGGGTGGTCAGTCTGAGGGTGGGTCAGTCTGAGGCAGTGAGGGTGGGTCAGTCTGAGGGGGGGTCAGTCTGAGACAGTGAGGGGGGTCGGTCTGAGGCAGTGCGGGGGGTCGGTCTGAGGCTGTGAGGGGGGGGTCAGTCTGAGGGGGGGGTCAGTCTGAGACAGTGAGGGGGGTCGGTCTGAGGCAATGAGGGGGGTCGGTCTGAGGCTGTGAGGGGGGGTCAGTCTGAGACAGTGAGCGGGGGCGTCGGTCTGAGACAGTGAGGGGGGTGTCAGTCCGAGGCAGTGAGGGGGTTCGGTCTGAGGTACTGAGGGGGGGGTCGGTCTGAGGTAGTGAGGGGGAGGTCGGTCTAAGGCAGTGAGGAGTGTCGGTCTGAGGTAGTGAGGGGGGGGTCGGTCTGAGGCAGTGAGGGGGGGGTCGGTCTGAGGCAGTGAGGGGGGGTCGGTCTGAGGTAGTGAGGGAGGGTCGGTCTGAGGCAGTGAGGGGGGTCAGTCTGAGGTAGTGAGGGTGGTCAGTCTGAGGGTGGGTCAGTCTGAGGCAGTGAGGGTGGGTCAGTCTGAGGTTGGGTCAGTCTGAGGCAGTCAGGGGGGTCAGTCTGAGAGGGCGTCAGTATGGGGGGGTGACTCTGGGGGGGGGTCAGTCTGAGGGTGGGTCAGTCTGAGGCAGTGAGGGGGGGGAGGCAGTCTGAGGTAGTGAGGGGGGTCGGTCTGAGGCAGTGAGGGTGGTCAGTCTGAGGCAGTGAGCGGGGGTCAGTCTGAGGTAGTGAGGGGGGTCAGTCTGAGGTAGTGAGGGTGGTCAGTCTGAGGCAGTGAGCGGGGGTCAGTCTGAGGTAGTGAGGGGGGTCAGTCTGAGTTAGTGAGGGGGGGTTAGTCTGAGGTAGTGAGGGGGGTCAGTCTGAGGTAGTGAGGGGCGTCAGTCTGAGGTAGTGGGGGGGGGGTCGGTCTGAGACAGTGAAAGTGGGGTCGGTCTGAGGTAGTGAAGCGGGGTCAATCTGAGACAGTGAGGGGGGGGTCGCTCTGAGTCTGTTGGGGGGGTCGGTCTGAGACAGTGAGGGTGGTCAGTCTGAGGCAGTGAGGAGGGGGTCAGTCTGACGTAGTGAGGGGGGTCAGTCTGAGGTAGTGAGGGGGGTCAGTCTGAGGTAGTGAGGGGGTCAGTCTGAGGTAATGAGGGAGTTGGATCTGAGGCAGTGAGGGGGGGATCGGTCTGAGACTGTTGGGGGTGGTCTGTCTGAGACAGTGAGGGCGTGGTCCTTCTGAGGTAGTGAGGGGGGGTCAGTCTGAGGTAGTGAGGGGGGGTCGGTCTGTGCCAATGAGGGGGGTATGTCTGAGGTAGTGAGGGGGGGGGCTGGCTGAGACAGTGAGGGGGGGGTCGGTCTGAGGTAGTGAGGGGGGGTCGGTCTGAGGGTGGGTCAGTCTGAGGCAGTGAGGGTGGGTCAGTCTGAGAGTGAGTCTGTCTGAGGGTGGGTCAGTCTGAGGCAGTGAGGGTGGTCAGTCTGAGGGTGGGTCAGTCTGAGGCAGTGAGGGTGGGTCAGTCTGAGGGGGGGTCAGTCTGAGACAGTGAGGGGATCGGTCTGAGGCAGTGAGGGGGGGGGTCGGTCTGAGACTGTTGGGGGGGGGTCTGCCTGAGACAGTGAGGGGGGGGGTCGGTCTGAGGTAGTGAGGGGGGGGTCAGTCTGAGGTAGTGAGGGTGTGGTCAGTCTGAGACAGTGAGGGGGGGGTCGGTCTGAGCCAGTGAGGGGGACTTGGTCTGAGACAGTGAGGGGGGGTCGGTCTGAGGTAGTGAGGGGTGGTCGGTCTGAGGCAGTGAAGGTGGTCGGTCTGAGGCAGTGAGGGGGGGGGACGGTCTGAGGTAGTGAGGGGGGTCAGTCTGAGGCAGTGAGGGGGGGTCGGTTTGAGGGTGGGTCAGTCTGAGGCAATGAGGGGGGTCGGTCTGAGGGTGGGTCAGTCTGAGGCAGTGAGGGTGGATCAATCTGAGGCACTGAGGGTGGTCAGTCTGTGGGTGAATCTGTCTGAGGCAGTGAGGGTGGGTCTGTCTGAGGGGGGGTCAGTCTGAGACAGTGAGGGTGGGTCAGTCTGAGGCAGTGAGGGTGGTCAGTCTGAGGGTGGGTCAGTCTGAGGCAGTGAGGGTCGGTCTGTCTGAGGGGGGGGTCAGTCTGAGACAGTGAGGGGGGTCGGTCTGAGGCAGTGAGGGGGGAGGTCAGTCTGAGACAGTGAGGGGGGTCGATCAGAGGCAGTGAGGGGGGGTCGCTCTGAGGCAGTGAGGGGGGGTCAGTCTGAGACAGTGAGGAGGGGGTCAGTCTGAGACAGTGAGGAGGGGTCGGACTGAGGCAGTGAGGGGGGGTCGGTCTGAGAAAGTGAAGGGGGGTCGGTTTGAGACAGTGAGGGGGGGTCGGTCTGAGACAGTGAGGGGGGGTCGGTCTGAGACAGTGAGGGGAGGTCGGTCTAAGACAGTGAGGGGGGGGTCGGTCTGGGACAGTGAGGGGAGGTCGGTCTGAGACAGTGAGGGGGGGGTCGGTCTGAGGCAGTGAGGGGGTTCGGTCTGAGTTAGTGAGGAGGGGTCAGTCTGAGGCAGTGAGGGGGTTCGGTCTGAGGTAGTGAGGGGGTGGTCGGTCTGAGGTAGTGAGAGGGGTTCGGTCTGAGACAGTGAGGGGAGGTCGGTCTGAGGCAGTGAGAGGGGGTCGGTCTGAGGTAGTGAGGGGGGGTCGGTCTGAGGCAGTGAGGAGGGTAGGTCTGAGGTAGTGAGGGGGGGGTCGGTCTGAGGTAGTGAGGGGATGTCGGTCTGAGACAGTGAGGGGAGGTCGGTCTGAGGCAGTGAGAGGGGGTCGGTCTGAGGTAGTGAGGGGGGGTCGGTCTGAGGCAGTGAGGAGGGTAGGTCTGAGGTAGTGAGGGGGGGGTCGGTCTGAGGTAGTGAGGGGATGTCGGTCTGAGGCAGTGAGGGGGGGGTCGGTGTGAGGTACTGAGTCAGTCTGAGGGTGGGTCAGTCTGAGGCAGTGAGGGTGGTCAGTCTGAGGGTGGGTCAGTCTGAGGCATTGAGGGGTGGTCAGTCTGAGGGTGGGTCAGTCTGAGGCAGTGAGGGTGGTCAGTCTGAGGGAGGGTCAGTTTGAGGCAGTGAGGGTGGGTCAGTCTGAGGCAGTCAGGGGGGTCAGTCTGAGAGGGGGGTCAGTATGGGGGGGGTGACTCTGGGGGGGGGTCAGTCAGAGGGTGCGTCAGTCTGAAGCAGTAAGGGGGGGTTGGTCTGAGGTAGTGAGGGGGGTTGGTCTGAGGCAGTGAGGGGGGGGCAAACTGAGGCAGTGAGGTGGGGTCGGTCTGAGGCAGTGAGGGTGGTCAGTCTGAGGCAGTGAGGGGGGGGGTCAGTCTGAGGTAGTGAGGGGGGTCAGTCTGAGGTAGTGAGGGGGGGGGTCAGTCTGAGACAGTGAGGGGGGGGTCGGTCTGAGGTAGTGAAGGGGCGTCGATCTGAGACAGTGAGGTGGGGGTCGGTCTGAGACTGTTGGGGGGTTCAGTCTGAGACAGTGAGGGGGGGGGTCGGTCTGAGGTAGTGGGGGGGGTCAGTCTGAGGTAGTGAGGGGGCTCGGTCTGAGACAGTGAGTGTGGTCAGTCTGAGGCAGTGAGGGGGGGTCAGTCTGAGGTAGTGAGGGGGGTCAGCCTGAGGCAGTGAGGGGGGGTTCAGTCTGAGGTAATGAGGGAGGTCGGTCTGAGGCAATGGGGGGGGGGTCGGTCTGAGACTGTTGGGGATGGTCTGTCTGAGACAGTGAGGGCGTGGTCCTTCTGAGGTAGTGAGGGGGGGGGTCAGTCTGAGGGTAGTGAGGGGGGGGGTCGGTCTGAGCCAATGAGGGGGGTATGTCTGAGACAGTGAGGGGGGGGGCTGGCTGAGACAGTGAGGGGGGTGTCGGTCTGAGGTAGTGAGGGGGGGGTCGGTCTGAGGGTGGGTCAGTCTGAGGCAGTGAGGGTGGGTCAGTCTGAGGGTGAGTCTGTCTGAGGGTGGGTCAGTCTGAGGCAGTGAGGGTGGTCAGTCTGAGGGTGGGTCAGTCTGAGGCAGTGGAGGGTGGGTCAGTCTGAGGGGGGTCAGTCTGAGACAGTGAGGGGGGTCGGTCTGAGGCAGTGAGGGGGGGTCAGTCTGAGGGGGGGGTCAGTCTGAGACAGTGAGGGGGGGTCGGTCTGAGGCTGTGAGGGGGGGTCAGTCTGAGACAGTGAGCGGGGGCGTCGGTCTGAGACAGTGAGGGGGGTGTCAGTCCAAGGCAGTGAGGGGGGGGTTCAGTCTGAGGTAATGAGGGAGGTCGGTCTGAGGCAATGGGGGGGGGGGTCGGTCTGAGACTGTTGGGGATGGTCTGTCTGAGACAGTGAGGGCGTGGTCCTTCTGAGGTAGTGAGGGGGGGGGTCAGTCCTGAGGTAGTGAGGGGGGGGGTCGGTCTGAGCCAATGAGGGGGGGTATGTCTGAGGCAGTGAGGGGGGGGGCTGGCTGAGACAGTGAGGGGGGTGTCGGTCTGAGGTAGTGAGGGGGGGGTCGGTCTGAGGGTGGGTCAGTCTGAGGCAGTGAGGGTGGGTCAGTCTGAGGGTGAGTCTGTCTGAGGGTGGGTCAGTCTGAGGCAGTGAGGGTGGTCAGTCTGAGGGTGGGTCAGTCTGAGGCAGTGAGGGTGGGTCAGTCTGAGGGGGGGGTCCAGTCTGAGACAGTGAGGGGGGGTCGGTCTGAGGCAGTGAGGGGGGTCGGTCTGAGGCTGTGAGGGGGGGTCAGTCTGAGGGGGGGTCAGTCTGAGACAGTGAGGGGGGTCGGTCTGAGGCAGTGAGGGGGGTCGGTCTGAGGCTGTGAGGGGGGGTCAGTCTGAGACAGTGAGCGGGGGCGTCGGTCTGAGACAGTGAGGGGGGGTGTCAGTCCGAGGCAGTGAGGGGGTTCGGTCTGAGGTACTGAGGGGGGGGTCGGTCTGAGGGTAGTGAGGGGAGGTCGGTCTAAGGCAGTGAGGAGTGTCGGTCTGAGGTAGTGAGGGGGGGTCGGTCTGAGGCAGTGAGGGGGGGGGTCGGTCTGAGGTAGTGAGGGAGGGTCGGTCTGAGGCAGTGAGGGGGGTCAGTCTGAGGTGAGGGGTGGTCAGTCTGAGGGTGGGTCAGTCTGAGGCAGTGAGGGTGGGTCAGTCTGAGGTTGGGTCAGTCTGAGGCAGTCAGGGGGGTCAGTCTGAGAGGGCGTCAGTATGGGGGGGTGACTCTGGGGGGGGGTCAGTCTGAGGGTGGGTCAGTCTGAGGCAGTGAGGGGGGGAGGCAGTCTGAGGTAGTGAGGGGGGTCGGTCTGAGGCAGTGAGGGTGGTCAGTCTGAGGCAGTGAGCGGGGGTCAGTCTGAGGTAGTGAGGGGGGTCAGTCTGAGTTAGTGAGGGGGGGTTTGTCTGAGGTAGTGAGGGGGGTCAGTCTGAGGTAGTGAGGGGCGTCAGTCTGAGGTAGTGAGGGGGGGGGGTCGGTCTGAGACAGTGAAAGTGGGGTCGGTCTGAGGTAGTGAAGCGGGGGTCAATCTGAGACAGTGAGGGGGGGGTCGCTCTGAGTCTGTTGGGGGGGTCGGTCTGAGACAGTGAGGGTGGTCAGTCTGAGGCAGTGAGGAGGGGGTCAGTCTGACGTAGTGAGGGGGGTCAGTCTGAGGTAGTGAGGGGGGTCAGTCTGAGGTAGTGAGGGGGGTCAGTCTGAGGTAATGAGGGAGTTGGATCTGAGGCAGTGAGGGGGGGGATCGGTCTGAGACTGTTGGGGGTGGTCTGTCTGAGACAGTGAGGGCGTGGTCCTTCTGAGGTAGTGAGGGGGGGTCAGTCTGAGGTAGTGAGGGGGGGTCGGTCTGTGCCAATGAGGGGGGTATGTCTGAGGTAGTGAGGGGGGGGGCTGGCTGAGACAGTGAGGGGGGGTCGGTCTGAGGTAGTGAGGGGGGGGTCGGTCTGAGGGTGGGTCAGTCTGAGGCAGTGAGGGTGGGTCAGTCTGAGGGTGAGTCTGTCTGAGGGTGGGTCAGTCTGAGGGCAGTGAGGGTGGTCAGTCTGAGGGTGGGTCAGTCTGAGGCAGTGAGGGTGGGTCAGTCTGAGGGGGGGTCAGTCTGAGACAGTGAGGGGGGGTCGGTCTGAGGCAGTGAGGGGGGGGTCAGTCTGAGACTGTTGGGGGGGGGGGTCTGTCTGAGACAGTGAGGGGGGGGTCGGTCTGAGGTAGTGAGGGGATGTCGGTCTGAGGCAGTGAGGGGGGGGTCGGTGTGAGGTACTGAGGGGGGGTCGGTCTGAGGCAGTGAGTCAGTCTGAGGGTGGGGTCAGTCTGAGGCAGTGAGGGTGGGTCAGTCTGAGGGTGGGTCAGTCTGAGGCATTGAGGGTGGTCAGTCTGTGGGTGGGTCAGTCTGAGGCAGTGAGGGGTGGTCAGTCTGAGGGAGGGTCAGTTTGAGGCAGTGAGGGTGGGTCAGTCTGAGGCAGTCAGGGGGGTCAGTCTGAGAGGGGGTCAGTATGGGGGGGGGTGACTCTGGGGGGGGTCAGTCTGAGGGGTGCGTCAGTCTGAAGCAGTAAGGGGGGGTTGGTCTGAGGTAGTGAGGGGGGTTGGTCTGAGGCAGTGAGGGGGGGGCAAACTGAGGCAGTGAGGTGGGGTCGGTCTGAGGCAGTGAGGGTGGTCAGTCTGAGGCAGTGAGGGGGGGGTCAGTCTGAGGTAGTGAGGGGGGGTCAGTCTGAGGTAGTGGAGGGGGGGGGTCAGTCTGAGACAGTGAGGGGGGGTCGGTCTGAGGTAGTGAAGGGGCGTCCGATCTGAGACAGTGAGGTGGGGGTCGGTCTGAGACTGTTGGGGGGTTCAGTCTGAGACAGTGAGGGGGGGGTCGGTCTGAGGTAGTGGGGGGGTCAGTCTGAGGTAGTGAGGGGGCTCGGTCTGAGACAGTGAGTGTGGTCAGTCTGAGGCAGTGAGGGGGGGGTCAGTCTGAGGTAGTGAGGGGGGTCAGCCTGAGGCAGTGAGGGGGGGTTCAGTCTGAGGTAATGAGGGAGGTCGGTCTGAGGCAATGGGGGGGGGGGTCGGTCTGAGACTGTTGGGGATGGTCTGTCTGAGACAGTGAGGGCGTGGTCCTTCTGAGGTAGTGAGGGGGGGGGTCAGTCTGAGGTAGTGAGGGGGGGGGTCGGTCTGAGCCAATGAGGGGGGTATGTCTGAGGCAGTGAGGGGGGGGCTGGCTGAGACAGTGAGGGGGTGTCGGGTCTGAGGTAGTGAGGGGGGGTCGGTCTGAGGGGTGGATCAGTCTGAGGCAGTGAGGGTGGGTCAGTCTGAGGGTGAGTCTGTCTGAGGGTGGGTCAGTCTGAGGCAGTGAGGGTGGTCAGTCTGAGGGTGGGTCAGTCTGAGGCAGTGAGGGTGGGTCAGTCTGAGGGGGGTCAGTCTGAGACAGTGAGGGGGGTCGGTCTGAGGCAGTGAGGGGGGTCGGTCTGAGGCTGTGAGGGGGGGTCAGTCTGAGGGGGGGTCAGTCTGAGACAGTGAGGGGGGGTCGGCCTGAGGCTGTGAGGGGGGGTCAGTCTGAGACCGTGAGCGGGGCGTCGGTCTGAGACAGTGAGGGGGGTGTCAGTCCGAGGCAGTGAGGGGGTTCGGTCTGAGGTACTGAGGGCGGGGGTCGGTCTGAGGTAGTGAGGGGAGGTCGGTCTAAGGCAGTGAGGAGTGTCGGTCTGAGGTAGTGAGGGTGGGTCGGTCTGAGGCAGTGAGGGGGGGTCGGTCTGAGGCAGTGAGGAGGGTCGGTCTGAGATAGTGAGGGGGGGTCGGTCTGAGGCAGTGAGGGGGGGTCGGTCTGAGGTAGTGAGGGAGGGTCGGTCTGAGGCAGTGAGGGGGGTCAGTCTGAGGTAGTGAGGGTGGTCAGTCTGAGGGTGGGTCAGTCTGAGGCAGTGAGGGTGGGTCAGTCTGAGGTTGGGTCAGTCTGAGGCAGTCAGGGGGGTCAGTCTGAGAGGGCGTCAGTATGGGGGGGTGACTCTTGGTGGGGTCAGTCTGAGGGTGGGTCAGTCTGAGGCAGTGAGGGGGGGAGGCAGTCTGAGGTAGTGAGGGGGGTCGGTCTGAGGCAGTGAGGGTGGTCAGTCTGAGGCAGTGAGCGGGGGTCAGTCTGAGGTAGTGAGGGGGGTCAGTCTGAGGTAGTGAGGGTGGTCAGTCTGAGGCAGTGAGCGGGGGTCAGTCTGAGGTAGTGAGGGGGGTCAGTCTGAGTTAGTGAGGGGGGGTTAGTCTGAGGTAGTGAGGGGGGTCAGTCTGAGGTAGTGAGGGGCGTCAGTCTGAGGTAGTGAGGGGGGGGGTCGGTCTGAGACAGTGAAAGTGGGGTCGGTCTGAGGTAGTGAAGCGGGGTCAATCTGAGACAGTGAGGGGGGGGGTCGCTCTGAGTCTGTTGGGGGGGTCGGTCTGAGACAGTGAGGGTGGTCAGTCTGAGGCAGTGAGGAGGGGGTCAGTCTGACGTAGTGAGGGGGGTCAGTCTGAGGTAGTGAGGGGGGTCAGTCTGAGGTAGTGAGGGGGTCAGTCTGAGGTAATGAGGGAGTTGGATCTGAGGCAGTGAGGGGGGGATCGGTCTGAGACTGTTGGGGGTGGTCTGTCTGAGACAGTGAGGGCGTGGTCCTTCTGAGGTAGTGAGGGGGGGTCAGTCTGAGGTAGTGAGGGGGGGGTCGGTCTGTGCCAATGAGGGGGGTATGTCTGAGGTAGTGAGGGTGGGGCTGGCTGAGACAGTGAGGGGGGGGTCG
Organism: Isurus oxyrinchus; assembly: GCA_026770705.1. Lineage (NCBI taxonomy): Eukaryota > Metazoa > Chordata > Chondrichthyes > Lamniformes > Lamnidae > Isurus > Isurus oxyrinchus. The sequence continues at coordinate 992,603 of JANJGN010000033.1, forward strand.
GTCTGAGGTAGTGAGGGGGGGGTCGGTCTGAGGGTGGGTCAGTCTGAGGCAGTGAGGGTGGGTCAGTCTGAGGGTGAGTCTGTCTGAGGGTGGGTCAGTCTGAGGCAGTGAGGGTGGTCAGTCTGAGGGTGGGTCAGTCTGAGGCAGTGAGGGTGGGTCAGTCTGAGGGGGGGTCAGTCTGAGACAGTGAGGGGGGTCGGTCTGAGGCAGTGAGGGGGGGGTCGGTCTGAGACTGTTGGGGGGGGTCTGTCTGAGACAGTGAGGGGGGGGTCGGTCTGAGGTAGTGAGGGGATGTCGGTCTGAGGCAGTGGGGGGGGGGTCGGTGTGAGGTACTGAGGGGGGGTCGGTCTGAGGCAGTGAGTCAGTCTGAGGGTGGGTCAGTCTGAGGCAGTGAGGGTGGTCAGTCTGAGGGTGGGTCAGTCTGAGGCATTGAGGGTGGTCAGTCTGAGGGTGGGTCAGTCTGAGGCAGTGAGGGTGGTCAGTCTGAGGGTGGGTCAGTTTGAGGCAGTGAGGGTGGGTCAATCTGAGGCAGTCAGGGGGGGTCAGTCTGAGAGGGGGTCTGTATGGGGGGGGTGACTCTGGGGGGGGTCAGTCTGAGGGTGCGTCAGTCTGAAGCAGTAAGGGGGGGTTGGTCTGAGGTAGTGAGGGGGTTTGGTCTGAGGCAGTGAGGGGGGGGGCAAACTGAGGCAGTGAGGTGGGGTCGGTCTGAGGCAGTGAGGGTGGTCAGTCTGAGGCAGTGAGGGGGGGGTCAGTCTGAGGTAGTGAGGGGGGGTCAGTCTGAGGTAGTGAGGGGGGGGTCAGTCTGAGACAGTGAGGGGGGGTCGGTCTGAGGTAGTGAAGGGGCGTCGATCTGAGACAGTGAGGGGGGGGTCGGTCTGAGACTGTTGGGGGGTTCAGTCTGAGACAGTGAGGGGGGGGGTCGGTCTGAGGTAGTGGGGGGGTCAGTCTGAGGTAGTGAGGGGGCTCGGTCTGAGACAGTGAGTGTGGTCAGTCTGAGGCAGTGAGGGGGGGTCAGTCTGAGGTAGTGAGGGGGGGGTCAGTCTGAGGCAGTGAGGGGGGGGTTCAGTCTGAGGTAATGAGGGAGGTCGGTCTGAGGCAATGGGGGGGGGGGTCGGTCTGAGACTGTTGGGGATGGTCTGTCTGAGACAGTGAGGGCGTGGTCCTTCTGAGGTAGTGAGGGGGGGGTCAGTCTGAGGTAGTGAGGGGGGGGGTCGGTCTGAGCCAATGAGGGGGGTATGTCTGAGGCAGTGAGGGGGGGGGGCTGGCTGAGACAGTGAGGGGGTGTCGGTCTGAGGTAGTGAGGGGTGGTCGGTCTGAGGGTGGGTCAGTCTGAGGCAGTGAGGGTGGGTCAGTCTGAGGGTGAGTCTGTCTGAGGGTGGGTCAGTCTGAGGCAGTGAGGGTGGTCAGTCTGAGGGTGGGTCAGTCTGAGGCAGTGAGGGGTGGGTCAGTCTGAGGGGGGGTCAGTCTGAGACAGTGAGGGGGGTCGGTCTGAGGCAGTGAGGGGGGTCGGTCTGAGGCTGTGAGGGGGGGTCAGTCTGAGGGGGGGGGTCAGTCTGAGACAGTGAGGGGGGTCGGTCTGAGGCAATGAGGGGGGTCCAGTCTGAGACAGTGAGCGGGGGCGTCGGTCTGAGACAGTGAGGGGGGTGTCAGTCCGAGGCAGTGAGGGGGTTCGGTCTGAGGTACTGAGGGGGGGGTCGGTCTGAGGTAGTGAGGGGAGGTCGGTCTAAGGCAGTGAGGAGTGTCGGTCTGAGGTAGTGAGGGGGGGTCGGTCTGAGGCAGTGAGGGGGGGTCGGTCTGAGGCAGTGAGGAGGGTCGGTCTGAGATAGTGAGGGGGGGTCCGTCTGAGGCAGTGAGGGGGGGTCGGTCTGAGGTAGTGAGGGAGGGTCGGTCTGAGGCAGTGAGGGGGGTCAGTCTGAGGTAGTGAGGGTGGTCAGTCTGAGGGTGGGTCAGTCTGAGGCAGTGAGGGTGGGTCAGTCTGAGGTTGGGTCAGTCTGAGGCAGTCAGGGGGGTCAGTCTGAGAGGGCGTCAGTATGGGGGGGGTGACTCTGGGGGGGGTCAGTCTGAGGGTGGGTCAGTCTGAGGCAGTGAGGGGGGGAGGCAGTCTGAGGTAGTGAGGGGGGTCGGTCTGAGGCAGTGAGGGTGGTCAGTCTGAGGCAGTGAGCGGGGGTCAGTCTGAGGTAGTGAGGGGGGTCAGTCTGAGGTAGTGAGGGTGGTCAGTCTGAGGCAGTGAGCGGGGGTCAGTCTGAGGTAGTGAGGGGGGTCAGTCTGAGTTAGTGAGGGGGGGTTAGTCTGAGGTAGTGAGGGGGGTCAGTCTGAGGTAGTGAGGGGCGTCAGTCTGAGGTAGTGGGGGGGGGGTCGGTCTGAGACAGTGAAAGTGGGGTCGGTCTGAGGTAGTGAAGCGGGGTCAATCTGAGACAGTGAGGGGGGGTCGCTCTGAGTCTGTTGGGGGGGTCGGTCTGAGACAGTGAGGGTGGTCAGTCTGAGGCAGTGAGGAGGGGGTCAGTCTGACGTAGTGAGGGGGGTCAGTCTGAGGTAGTGAGGGGGGTCAGTCTGAGGTAGTGAGGGGGTCAGTCTGAGGTAATGAGGGAGTTGGATCTGAGGCAGTGAGGGGGGGATCGGTCTGAGACTGTTGGGGGTGGTCTGTCTGAGACAGTGAGGGCGTGGTCCTTCTGAGGTAGTGAGGGGGGGGTCAGTCTGAGGTAGTGAGGGGGGGTCGGTCTGTGCCAATGAGGGGGGTATGTCTGAGGTAGTGAGGGGGGGGCTGGCTGAGACAGTGAGGGGGGGTCGGTCTGAGGTAGTGAGGGGGGGTCGGTCTGAGGGTGGGTCAGTCTGAGGCAGTGAGGGTGGGTCAGTCTGAGGGTGAGTCTGTCTGAGGGTGGGTCAGTCTGAGGCAGTGAGGGTGGTCAGTCTGAGGGTGGGTCAGTCTGAGGCAGTGAGGGTGGGTCAGTCTGAGGGGGGGTCAGTCTGAGACAGTGAGGGGGGGTCGGTCTGAGGCAGTGAGGGGGGGGGTCGGTCTGAGACTGTTGGGGGGGGTCTGTCTGAGACAGTGAGGGGGGGGTCGGTCTGAGGTAGTGAGGGGGGGGTCAGTCTGAGGTAGTGAGGGTGTGGTCAGTCTGAGACAGTGAGGGGGGTGTCGGCCTGAGCCAGTGAGGGGGACTTGGTCTGAGACAGTGAGGGGGGGTCGGTCTGAGGTAGTGAGGGGTGGTCGGTCTGAGGCAGTGAAGGTGGTCGGTCTGAGGCAGTGAGGGGGGGGAACGGTCTGAGGTAGTGAGGGGGGTCAGTCTGAGGCAGTGTGGGGGGTCGGTTTGAGGGTGGGTCAGTCTGAGGCAATGAGGGGGGTCGGTCTGAGGGTGGGTCAGTCTGAGGCAGTGAGGGTGGATCAATCTGAGGCACTGAGGGTGGTCAGTCTGTGGGTGAATCTGTCTGAGGCAGTGAGGGTGGGTCTGTCTGAGGGGGGGTCAGTCTGAGACAGTGAGGGTGGGTCAGTCTGAGGCAGTGAGGGTGGTCAGTCTGAGGGTGGGTCAGTCTGAGGCAGTGAGGGTCGGTCTGTCTGAGGGGGGGTCAGTCTGAGACAGTGAGGGGGGTCGGTCTGAGGCAGTGAGGGGGAGGTCAGTCTGAGACAGTGAGGGGGGTCGATCAGAGGCAGTGAGGGGGGGTCGCTCTGAGGCAGTGAGGGGGGGTCAGTCTGAGACAGTGAGGGGGGGGGTCAGTCTGAGACAGTGAGGAGGGGTCAGTCTGAGACAGTGAGGAGGGGTCGGACTGAGGCAGTGAGGGGGGGTCGGTCTGAGAAAGTGAAGGGGGGTCGGTCTGAGACAGTGAAGGGGGGTCGGTCTGAGACAGTGAGGGGGGGTCGGTCTGAGACAGTGAGGGGAGGTCGGTCTAAGACAGTGAGGGGGGGTCGGTCTGGGACAGTGAGGGGAGGTCGGTCTGAGACAGTGAGGGGGGGGTCGGTCTGAGGCAGTGAGGGGGTTCGGTCTGAGTTAGTGAGGAGGGGTCAGTCTGAGGCAGTGAGGGGGTTCGGTCTGAGGTAGTGAGGGGGTGGTCGGTCTGAGGTAGTGAGAGGGGTTCGGTCTGAGACAGTGAGGGGAGGTCGGTCTGAGGCAGTGAGAGGGGGTCGGTCTGAGGTAGTGAGGGGGGGTCGGTCTGAGGCAGTGAGGAGGGTAGGTCTGAGGTAGTGAGGGGGGGTCGGTCTGAGGTAGTGAGGGGATGTCGGTCTGAGACAGTGAGGGGAGGTCGGTCTGAGGCAGTGAGAGGGGGTCGGTCTGAGGTAGTGAGGGGGGGTCGGTCTGAGGCAGTGAGGAGGGTAGGTCTGAGGTAGTGAGGGGGGGTCGGTCTGAGGTAGTGAGGGGATGTCGGTCTGAGGCAGTGAGGGGGGGTCGGTGTGAGGTACTGAGTCAGTCTGAGGGTGGGTCAGTCTGAGGCAGTGAGGGTGGTCAGTCTGAGGGTGGGTCAGTCTGAGGCATTGAGGGTGGTCAGTCTGAGGGTGGGTCAGTCTGAGGCAGTGAGGGTGGTCAGTCTGAGGGTGGGTCAGTTTGAGGCAGTGAGGGTGGGTCAGTCTGAGGCAGTCAGGGGGGTCAGTCTGAGAGGGGGTCTGTATGGGGGGGGGTGACTCTGGGGGGGGTCAGTCTGAGGGTGCGTCAGTCTGAAGCAGTAAGGGGGGGTTGGTCTGAGGTAGTGAGGGGGGTTGGTCTGAGGCAGTGAGGGGGGGGCAAACTGAGGCAGTGAGGTGGGGTCGGTCTGAGGCAGTGAGGGTGGTCAGTCTGAGGCAGTGAGGGGGGGTCAGTCTGAGGTAGTGAGGGGGGTCAGTCTGAGGTAGTGAGGGGGGGGTCAGTCTGAGACAGTGAGGGGGGGTCGGTCTGAGGTAGTGAAGGGGCGTCGATCTGAGACAGTGAGGGGGGGGTCGGTCTGAGACTGTTGGGGGGTTCAGTCTGAGACAGTGAGGGGGGGGGTCGGTCTGAGGTAGTGGGGGGTCAGTCTGAGGTAGTGAGGGGGCTCGGTCTGAGACAGTGAGTGTGGTCAGTCTGAGGCAGTGAGGGGGGGTCAGTCTGAGGTAGTGAGGGGGGTCAGTCTGAGGCAGTGAGGGGGGGTTCAGTCTGAGGTAATGAGGGAGGTCGGTCTGAGGCAATGAGGGGGGATCGGTCTGAGACTGTTGGGGATGGTCTGTCTGAGACAGTGAGGGCGTGGTCCTTCTGAGGTAGTGAGGGGGGGGGTCAGTCTGAAGTAGTGAGGGGGGGGGTCGGTCTGAGCCAATGAGGGGGGTATGTCTGAGGCAGTGAGGGGGGGGCTGGCTGAGACAGTGAGGGGGGGTCGGTCTGAGGTAGTGAGGGGGGGTCGGTCTGAGGGTGGGTCAGTCTGAGGCAGTGAGGGTGGGTCAGTCTGAGGGTGAGTCTGTCTGAGGGTGGGTCAGTCTGAGGCAGTGAGAGTGGTCAGTCTGAGGGTGGGTCAGTCTGAGGCAGTGAGGGTGGGTCAGTCTGAGGGGGGTCAGTCTGAGACAGTGAGGGGGGTCGGTCTGAGGCAGTGAGGGGGGGTCGGTCTGAGGCTGTGAGGGGGGGTCAGTCTGAGGGGGGGGTCAGTCTGAGACAGCGAGGGGGGTCGGTCTGAGGCAGTGAGGGGGGTCGGTCTGAGGCTGTGAGGGGGGGTCAGTCTGAGACAGTGAGCGGGGCATCGGTCTGAGACAGTGAGGGGGGGGTCAGTCCGAGGCAGTGAGGGGGTTCGGTCTGAGGTACTGAGGGGGGGTCGGTCTGAGGTAGTGAGGGGAGGTCGGTCTAAGGCAGTGAGGAGTGTCGGTCTGAGGTAGTGAGGGGTGGTCGGTCTGAGGCAGTGAGGGGGGGTCGGTCTGAGGCAGTGAGGAGGGTCGGTCTGAGATAGTGAGGGGGGGGTCGGTCTGAGGCAGTGAGGGGGGGTCGGTCTGAGGTAGTGAGGGAGGGTCGGTCTGAGGCAGTGAGGGGGGTCAGTCTGAGGTAGTGAGGGTGGTCAGTCTGAGGGTGGGTCAGTCTGAGGCAGTGAGGGTGGGTCAGTCTGAGGTTGGGTCAGTCTGAGGCAGTCAGGGGGGTCAGTCTGAGAGGGTGTCAGTATGGGTGGGGTGACTCTGGGGGGGTCAGTCTGAGGGTGGGTCAGTCTGAGGCAGTGAGGGGGGGAGGCAGTCTGAGGTAGTGAGGGGGGTCGGTCTGAGGCAGTGAGGGTGGTCAGTCTGAGGCAGTGAGCGGGGGTCAGTCTGAGGTAGTGAGGGGGGTCAGTCTGAGGTAGTGAGGGTGGTCAGTCTGAGGCAGTGAGGGGGGGTCAGTCTGAGGTAGTGGGGGGGTCAGTCTGAGTTAGTGAGGGGGGGTTAGTCTGAGGTAGTGAGGGGGGTCAGTCTGAGGTAGTGAGGGGCGTCAGTCTGAGGTAGTGAGGGGGGGGTCGGTCTGAGACAGTGAAAGTGGGGTCGGTCTGAGGTAGTGAAGCGGGGTCGATCTGAGACAGTGAGGGGGGGGTCGCTCTGAGTCTGTTGGGGGGGTCGGTCTGAGACAGTGAGGGTGGTCAGTCTGAGGCAGTGAGGAGGGGGTCAGTCTGACGTAGTGAGGGGGGTCAGTCTGAGGTAGTGAGGGGGGTCAGTCTGAGATAGTGAGGGGGGTCAGTCTGAGGTAATGAGGGAGTTGGATCTGAGGCAGTGAGGGGGGGATCGGTCTGAGACTGTTGGGGGTGGTCTGTCTGAGGCAGTGAGGGGGGGTCGGTCTGAGGCTGTCAAGGGGGGTCAGTCTGAGACAGTGAGGGCGGGGGTCGGTCTGAGACAGTGAGGGGGGGTCAGTCTGAGACAGTGAGGGGGTGTCGGACTGTGGCAGTGAGGGGGGGGTCGGTCTGAGACAGTGAGGGGGGGTGGGTCTGAGACAGTGAGGGGGTGTCGGACTGATACAGTGATGGGGGGGTCGGTCTGAGACAGTGAGGGGGGGTCGGTCTGAGGCAGTGAGGGGGTTCGGTCTGAGGTAGTGAGGGGGGGTCGGTCTGAGGCAGTGAGGGGGTTTGGTCTGAGGTACTGAGGGGGGGTCGGTCTGAGGTAGTGAGGGGGGTCAGTCCAAGGCAGTGAGAGGGGGTTCAGTCTGAGGTAATGAGGGAGGTCGGTCTGAGGCAGTGAAGGGGGGTCGGTCTGAGAGTGTTGGGGGTGGTCTGTCTGAGACAGTGAGGGCGTGGTCCGTCTGAGGTAGTGAGGGGGGTGTCAGTCTGAGGCAGTGAGGGGGGGTCGGTCTGAGCCGGTGAGGGGGATAGGTCTGAGGCAGTGAGGGGGGGGGCAGGCTGAGACAGTGAGGGGGGGGTCGGACTGAGGTAGTGAGGGGGGGTCGGTCTGAGGGTGGGTCAGTCTGAGGCAGTGAGGGTGGGTCAGTCTGAGGGTGAGTCTGTCTGAGGGTGGGTCAGTCTGAGGCAGTGAGGGTGGTCAGTCTGAGGGTGGGTCAGTCTGAGGCACTGAGGGGGGGTCAGTCTGAGACAGTGAGGGGCGTCGGTCTGAGGCAGTGAAAGGGAGGTCAGTCTGAGACAGTGAGGGGGGTCGCTCTGAGACAGTGAGGGGGGGTCGGACTGAGACAGTGATGGGGGGGTCGGTCTGAGACAGTGAGGGGGGGGTCGGTCTGAGGCAGTGAGGGGGTTCGGTCTGAGGTAGTGCGGGGGGGTTGGTCTGAGGCAGTGAGGGGGTTCGGTCTGAGGTAGTGAGGGGGGGTCGGTCTGAGGTAGTGAGGGGAGGTCGGTCTGAGGCAGTGAGGAGGGTCGGTCTGAGATAGTGAGGGGGGTCGGTCTGAGGCAGTGAGGGGGGGTCGGTCAGAGACTGTTGGTGGGGTCGGTCTGAGACAGTGAGGGTGGTCAGTCTGAGGTAGTGAGGGGGGTCAGTCAGAGGTAGTGAGGGGGGTCAGTCTGAGGTAGTGAGGGGGGGTCAGTCTGAGGTAATGAGGGAGTTGGGTCTGAGGCAGTGAGGGGGGGATCGGTCTGAGACTGTGAGGGGGGGTCAGTCTGAGACAGTGAGGGGGGGGTCGGTCTGAGACAGTGAGGGGGGGTCAGTCTGAGACAGTGAGGGGGGGTCGTTCTGAGGCAGCGAAGGAGGGTCGGTCAGAGGTAGTGAAGCGGGGTCGGTCAGAGGTAGTGAGGGTGGGTCAGTCTGACGGTAGGTCAGTCTGAGGGTGGGTCAGTCTGAGGCAGTGAGTGTGGTCAGTCTGAGGGTGGGTCAGTCTGAGGCAGTGAGGGTGGTCAGTCTAAGGGTGGTCAGTCTGAGGGTGGGTCAGTCTGAGGCAGTGAGTGTGGTCAGTCTGAGGGTGGATCAGTCTGAGGCAGGGAGGGTGGTCAGTCTGAGAATGGGTCATTCTGTGGCAGTGAGGGTGGTCAGTCTGAGTACGGGTCATTCTGAGGCACTGAGGGATGGTCAGTCGGAGGGTGGGTCAGTCTGAGGCTGTGAGGGCGGTCAGTCTGAGGGTGGGACAGTCTGAGACAGTGAGGGGGTTTCGGTCTGAGACAGTGAGGGTGGTCAGTCTGAGGTAGTGAGGGGGGTCAGTCTGAGGTAGTGAGGGGGGTCAGTCTGAGGCAGTGAGTCAGTCTGAGGGTGGGTCAGTCTGAGGTAGTGAGGGGGGTCAGTCTGAGGTAGTGAGGGGGGGGTCGGTCTGAGACAGAGAGAGGTGGGTCGGTCTGAGTTAGTGAAGCGGGGTCGATCTGAGACAGTGAGGGGGGGTCGGTCTGAGACTGTTGGGGGGGGTCGGTCTGAGACAGTGAAGGTGGTCGGTCTGAGGCAGTGAGGGGGGGTCAGTCTGAGGTAGTGAGGGGGGTCAGTCTGAGGTAGTGAGGGGGGTCAGTCTGAGGTAGTGAGGGGGGTCAGTCTGAGGCAGTGAGGGGGGTCAGTCTGAGGCAGTGAGGGGGGGTCAGTCTGAGGTAGTGAGGGGGGTCAGTCTGAGACAGTGAGGGGGGGCAGTCGGAGGTAGTGAGGGGGGTCGGTCTGAGGCAGTGAGGGTGGTCAGTCTGAGGCAGTGAGGGGGGTTCAGTCTGAGGTAGTGAGGGGGGTCAGTCTGAGGTAGTGAGGGGGGGGTCGGTCTGAGACAGTGAGAGGGGGGTCGGTCTGAAGTAGTGAATTGGGGTCGATTTGAGACAGTGAGGGGGGGTCGGTCAGAGACTGTTGGTGGGGTCGGTCTGAGACAGTGAGGGTGGTCAGTCTGAGGCAGTGAGGGGGGTCAGTCTGAGGTAGTGAGGGGGGTCAGTCAGAGGTAGTGAGGGGGGTCAGTCTGAGGTAGTGAGGGGGGGTCAGTCTGAGGTAATGAGGGAGTTGGGTCTGAGGCAGTGAGGGGGGGATCGGTCTGAGACTGTGAGGGGGAGTCAGTCTGAGACAGTGAGGGGGGGTCGGTCTGAGACAGTGAGGGGGGGTTGGTCTGAGACAGTGAGGGGGGGTCGTTCTGAGGCAGTGAAGGAGGGTCGGTCAGAGGTAGTAAAGCGGGGTCGGTCAGAGGTAGTGAGGGTGGGTCAGTCTGACGGTAGGTCAGTCTGAGGGTGGGTCAGTCTGAGGCAGTGAGTGTGGTCAGTCTGAGGGTGGGTCAGTCTGAGGCAGTGAGGGTGGTCAGTCTAAGGGTGGTCAGTCTGAGGGTGGGTCAGTCTGAGGCAGTGAGTGTGGTCAGTCTGAGGGTGGATCAGTCTGAGGCAGGGAGGGTGGTCAGTCTGAGAATGGGTCATTCTGTGGCAGTGAGGGTGGTCAGTCTGAGTACGGGTCATTCTGAGGTACTGAGGGGTGGTCAGTCGGAGGGTGGGTCAGTCTGAGGCTGTGAGGGCGGTCAGTCTGAGGGTGGGACAGTCTGAGACAGTGAGGGGGGTTCGGTCTGAGACAGTGAGGGTGGTCAGTCTGAGGTAGTGAGGGGGGTCAGTCTGAGGTAGTGAGGGGGGTCAGTCTGAGGCAGAGAGGGGGGTCAGTCTGAAGTAGTGAGGGGGGTTCAGTCTGAGGTAGTGAGGGAAGTCGGTCTGAGGCAGTAAGGGGAGGGTCGGTCTGAGGCAGTGAGGGTGGTCAGTCTGAGGGTGGGTCAGTCTGAGGCACTGAGGGGGGGTCAGTCTGAGACAGTGAGGGGCGTCGGTCTGAGGCAGTGAAAGGGAGGTCAGTCTGAGACAGTGAGGGGGGTCGCTCTGAGACAGTGAGGGGGGGTCGGACTGAGACAGTGATGGGGGGGTCGGTCTGAGACAGTGAGGGGGGGGGTCGGTCTGAGGCAGTGAGGGGGTTCGGTCTGAGGTAGTGCGGGGGGGTTGGTCTGAGGCAGTGAGGGGGTTCGGTCTGAGGTAGTGAGGGGGGGTCGGTCTGAGGTAGTGAGGGGAGGTCGGTCTGAGGCAGTGAGGAGGGTCGGTCTGAGATAGTGAGGGGGGTCGGTCTGAGGCAGTGAGGGGGGGTCGGTCAGAGACTGTTGGTGGGGTCGGTCTGAGACAGTGAGGGTGGTCAGTCTGAGGTAGTGAGGGGGGTCAGTCAGAGGTAGTGAGGGGGGTCAGTCTGAGGTAGTGAGGGGGGTCAGTCTGAGGTAATGAGGGAGTTGGGTCTGAGGCAGTGAGGGGGGGATCGGTCTGAGACTGTGAGGGGGGGTCAGTCTGAGACAGTGAGGGGGGGGTCGGTCTGAGACAGTGAGGGGGGGTCAGTCTGAGACAGTGAGGGGGGGTCGTTCTGAGGCAGCGAAGGAGGGTCGGTCAGAGGTAGTGAAGCGGGGTCGGTCAGAGGTAGTGAGGGTGGGTCAGTCTGACGGTAGGTCAGTCTGAGGGTGGGTCAGTCTGAGGCAGTGAGTGTGGTCAGTCTGAGGGTGGGTCAGTCTGAGGCAGTGAGGGTGGTCAGTCTAAGGGTGGTCAGTCTGAGGGTGGGTCAGTCTGAGGCAGTGAGTGTGGTCAGTCTGAGGGTGGATCAGTCTGAGGCAGGGAGGGTGGTCAGTCTGAGAATGGGTCATTCTGTGGCAGTGAGGGTGGTCAGTCTGAGTACGGGTCATTCTGAGGCACTGAGGGATGGTCAGTCGGAGGGTGGGTCAGTCTGAGGCTGTGAGGGCGGTCAGTCTGAGGGTGGGACAGTCTGAGACAGTGAGGGGGTTTCGGTCTGAGACAGTGAGGGTGGTCAGTCTGAGGTAGTGAGGGGGGTCAGTCTGAGGTAGTGAGGGGGGTCAGTCTGAGGCAGTGAGTCAGTCTGAGGGTGGGTCAGTCTGAGGTAGTGAGGGGGGTCAGTCTGAGGTAGTGAGGGGGGGGTCGGTCTGAGACAGAGAGAGGTGGGTCGGTCTGAGTTAGTGAAGCGGGGTCGATCTGAGACAGTGAGGGGGGGTCGGTCTGAGACTGTTGGGGGGGTCGGTCTGAGACAGTGAAGGTGGTCGGTCTGAGGCAGTGAGGGGGGGTCAGTCTGAGGTAGTGAGGGGGGTCAGTCTGAGGTAGTGAGGGGGGTCAGTCTGAGGTAGTGAGGGGGGTCAGTCTGAGGCAGTGAGGGGGGTCAGTCTGAGGCAGTGAGGGGGGGTCAGTCTGAGGTAGTGAGGGGGGTCAGTCTGAGACAGTGAGGGGGGGCAGTCGGAGGTAGTGAGGGGGGTCGGTCTGAGGCAGTGAGGGTGGTCAGTCTGAGGCAGTGAGGGGGGTTCAGTCTGAGGTAGTGAGGGGGGTCAGTCTGAGGTAGTGAGGGGGGGGTCGGTCTGAGACAGTGAGAGGGGGGTCGGTCTGAAGTAGTGAATTGGGGTCGATTTGAGACAGTGAGGGGGGGTCGGTCAGAGACTGTTGGTGGGGTCGGTCTGAGACAGTGAGGGTGGTCAGTCTGAGGCAGTGAGGGGGGTCAGTCTGAGGTAGTGAGGGGGGTCAGTCAGAGGTAGTGAGGGGGGTCAGTCTGAGGTAGTGAGGGGGGGTCAGTCTGAGGTAATGAGGGAGTTGGGTCTGAGGCAGTGAGGGGGGGATCGGTCTGAGACTGTGAGGGGGAGTCAGTCTGAGACAGTGAGGGGGGGTCGGTCTGAGACAGTGAGGGGGGGTTGGTCTGAGACAGTGAGGGGGGGTCGTTCTGAGGCAGTGAAGGAGGGTCGGTCAGAGGTAGTAAAGCGGGGTCGGTCAGAGGTAGTGAGGGTGGGTCAGTCTGACGGTAGGTCAGTCTGAGGGTGGGTCAGTCTGAGGCAGTGAGTGTGGTCAGTCTGAGGGTGGGTCAGTCTGAGGCAGTGAGGGTGGTCAGTCTAAGGGTGGTCAGTCTGAGGGTGGGTCAGTCTGAGGCAGTGAGTGTGGTCAGTCTGAGGGTGGATCAGTCTGAGGCAGGGAGGGTGGTCAGTCTGAGAATGGGTCATTCTGTGGCAGTGAGGGTGGTCAGTCTGAGTACGGGTCATTCTGAGGTACTGAGGGGTGGTCAGTCGGAGGGTGGGTCAGTCTGAGGCTGTGAGGGCGGTCAGTCTGAGGGTGGGACAGTCTGAGACAGTGAGGGGGGTTCGGTCTGAGACAGTGAGGGTGGTCAGTCTGAGGTAGTGAGGGGGGTCAGTCTGAGGTAGTGAGGGGGGTCAGTCTGAGGCAGAGAGGGGGGTCAGTCTGAAGTAGTGAGGGGGGTTCAGTCTGAGGTAGTGAGGGAAGTCGGTCTGAGGCAGTAAGGGGAGGGTCGGTCTGAGACTGTTGGCGTGGGGTCTGTCTGAGACAGTAAGGGGGTGGTCGGTCTGAAGTAGTGCGGGGTGGTCAGTCTGAGGTAGTGCGGGGGGGGTCAGTCTGAGGTAGTGAGGGGGGGTAGGTCTGAGGCAGTGAGGGGTGGGCAGGCTGAGACAGTGAGGGGGGGTCGGTCTGAGGTAGTGAGGGGGGGTTGGTCTGAGGCAGTGAGGGGGGTTCGGTGTGAGATAGTGAGGGGGGGTCGGTCTGAGGCAGTGAGGGTGATCGGTCTGAGGCAGTAATGGGGGGTCGGTCTGAGGTAGTGAGGGGTGGGTCAGTCTGAGGCAGTGAGGGAGGTCGGTCTGAGGGTGGGTAAATCTGAGGTAGTGAGGGGGGTCAGTCTGAGGCAGTGAGGGGGGTCGGTCTGAGGGTGGGTCAGTCTGAGGCAGTGAGGGGAGTCGGTCTGAGGGTGGGTCAGTCTGAGGCAGTGAGTGGGGTCAGTCTGAGGCAGTGAGGGGGGTCGGTCTGAGGGTGGGTCAGTCTGAGGCAGTGAGGGTGGGTCAATCTGTGGCAGTGAGGGTGGTGAGTCTGAGCGTGAGTCAGTCTGAGGGTGGGTCAGTCTGAGGCAGTGAGGGTGGGTCAGTCTGAGGCAGTGAGGGGGGTCGGTCTGAGGGTGGGTCAGTCTGAGGCAGTGAGGGGAGTCGGTCTGAGGGTGGGTCAGTCTGAGGCAGTGAGTGGGGTCAGTCTGAGGCAGTGAGGGGGGTCGGTCTGAGGGTGGGTCAGTCTGAGGCAGTGAGGGTGGGTCAATCTGTGGCAGTGAGGGTGGTGAGTCTGAGCGTGAGTCAGTCTGAGGGTGGGTCAGTCAGAGGCAGTAAGGGGGGGTCAGTCTGAGGGTGGGTCAGTCTGAGGTAGTGAGGGTGGGCCAGTCTGAGGGTGGGTCAGTCTGATGCAGTGAGAGCGGTCAGTCTGAGGGTGGATCAGTCAGAGGCAGTTAGGGGGGTCAGTCTGTGAGGGGGTCAGTCTGTGGCAGTGAGGGGGGTCGGTCTGTGAGGGGGTCAGTATGGGGGGCTCAGTCTGGGTGGGGGGTCAGTCCGAGTGTGGGTCGGTCTGAAGCAGTGAGGGGAGGGCGGTCTGAGACAGTGAGGGGGGGGTCGGTCTGAGACAGTGAGGGGGGGGTCGGTCAGAGACAGTGAGGGGGGTCAGTCTGAGACAGTGAGGGGGGGTCGTTCTGAGGCAGTGAAGGAGGGTCGGTCAGAGGTAGTGAAGGGGGGTCGGTCAGAGGTAGTGAGGGTGGGTCAGTCGGGTCAGTCTGAGGGTGGGTCAGTCTGAGGCAGTGAGTGTGGTCAGTCTGAGGGTGGGTCAGTCTGAGGCAGTGAGGGTGGTCAGTCTAAGGGTGGTCAGTCTGAGGGTGGGTCAGTCTGAGGCAATGAGTGTGGTCAGTCTGAGGGTGGATCAGTCTGAGGCAGGGAGGGTGGTCATTCTAAGAATGGGTCATTCTGTGGCAGTGAGGGTGGTCAGTCTGAGTACGGGTCATTCTGAGGCACTGAGGGGTGGTCAGTCGGAGGGTGGGTCAGTCTGAGGCTGTGAGGGCGGTCAGTCTGAGGGTGGGACAGTCTGAGACAGTGAGGGGGATTCGGTCTGAGACAGTGAGGGGGGTCAGTCTGAGGTAGTGAGGGGGTGGTCGGTCTGAGGTAGTGAGGGGGGTCGGTCTGAGGCAGTGAGGGGGGGTCAGTCTGAGGCAGTGAGGGGGGTCGATCTGAGGTAGTGAGGTGGGGTCAGTCTGAGACAGTGAGGGGGTGGTCAGTCTGAGGTAGTGAGGGGGATCAGTCTGAGTAGTGAGGGGTGGTCAGTCTGAGGCAGTGAGGGGGGTTCAGTCTGAGGTAGTGAGGGAGGTCAGTCTGAGGTAGTGAGGGGGATCAGTCTGAGGCAGTGAGGGGGGGGTTCAGTCTGAGGTAGTGAGGGGGGTCGGTCTGAGGCAGTGACGGGGGGGTCAGTATGAGACTGTTGGGGGGGGTCTGTCTGAGACAGTAGGGGGAGGTCGGACTGAGGTAGTGAGGGGGGTCAGTCTGAGGTAGTGAGGGGTGTCAGTCTGACGTAGTGAGGGGGGGGTCAGTCTGAGCTAGTGAGGGGGGGTCATTCTGAGGTAGTGAGGGGGGTTAGTCTGAGGCAGTGAGGGGGGGTCAGTCTGAGACAGTGAGGGGGGTCAGTCTGAGGCAGTGAGGGTGGGGTCAGTCTGAGGCAGTAAGGGGGGGTCGGTCTGAGGTAGTGAGGGGGGTCAGTCTGAGGTAGTGAGGGTGGTCGGTCTGGGTAGTGAGGGGGGGTCGGTCTGAGACAGTGAGGGGGGTCAGTCTGAGGTAGTGAGGGGGTGGTCGGTCTGAGGTAGTGAGGGGGGTCTGTCTGAGGCAGTGAGGGGGGGTCGGTCTGAGGCAGTGAGGGGGTCGATCTGAGGTAGTGAGGTGGGGTCAGTCTGAGACAGTGAGGGGGGTGGTCAGTCTGAGGTAGTGAGGGGGATCAGTCTGAGTAGTGAGGGGTGGTCAGTCTGAGACAGTGAGGGGGGTTCAGTCTGAGGTAGTGAGGGGGGTCAGTCTGAGGTAGTGAGGGGGATCAGTCTGAGGCAGTGAGGGGGGGGTTCAGTCTGAGGTAGTGAGGGGGGTCCGTCTGAGGCAGTGACGGGGGGGTCAGTATGAGACTGTTGGGGGGGGTCTGTCTGAGACAGTAGGGGGAGGTCGGACTGAGGTAGTGAGGGGGGTCAGTCTGAGGTAGTGAGGGGTGTCAGTCTGACGTTGTGAGGGGGGGGGTCAGTCTGAGGTAGTGAGGGGGGGTCAGTCTGAGGTAGTGAGGGGGGGTCAGTCTGAGGCAGTGAGGGGGGGTCAGTCTGAGACAGTGAGGGGGGTCAGTCTGAGGCAGTGAGGTTGGGGTCAGTCTGAGGCAGTAAGGGGGGGTCGGTCTGAGGTAGTGAGGGGGGTCAGTCTGAGGTAGTGAGGGTGGTCGGTCTGAGGTAGTGAGGGGGGGGTCAGTCTGAGATAGTGAGGGGGTTCAGTCTGAGGCAGTGAGGGGAGATCAATCTGAGGTAGTGAGGGGGGTCGGTCTGAGGTAGTGAGGGTGGTCAGTCTGAGGTAGTGAGGGGGGTCAGTCTGAGGTAGTGAGGGGGGTCAGTCTGAGGCAGAGAGGGGGGTCAGTCTGAAGTAGTGAGGGGGGTTCAGTCTGAGGTAGTGAGGGAAGTCGGTCTGAGGCAGTAAGGGGGGGGTCGGTCTGAGACTGTTGGCGTGGGGTCTGTCTGAGACAGTAAGGGGGTGGTCGGTCTGAGGTAGTGCGTGGGGGTCAGTCTGAGGTAGTGCGGGGGGGTCAGTCTGAGGTAGTGAGGGGGGGTAGGTCTGAGGCAGTGAGGGGTGGGCAGGCTGAGACAGTGAGGGGGGGTCGGTCTGAGGTAGTGAGGGGGGGTTGGTCTGAGGCAGTGAGGGGGGGTCGGTGTGAGATAGTGAGGGGGGGTCGGTCTGAGGCAGTGAGGGTGATCGGTCTGAGGCAGTGATGGGGGGTCGGTCTGAGGTAGTGAGGGGTGGGTCAGTCTGAGGCAGTGAGGGAGGTCGGTCTGAGGGTGGGTAAATCTGAGGTAGTGAGGGGGGTCAGTCTGAGGCAGTGAGGGGGGTCGGTCTGAGGGTGGGTCAGTCTGAGGCAGTGAGGGGAGTCGGTCTGAGGGTGGGTCAGTCTGAGGCAGTGAGTGGGGTCAGTCTGAGGCAGTGAGGGGGGTCGGTCTGAGGGTGGGTCAGTCTGAGGCAGTGAGGGTGGGTCAATCTGTGGCAGTGAGGGTGGTCAGTCTGAGCGTGAGTCAGTCTGAGGGTGGATCAGTCTGAGGCAGTGAGGGTGGGTCAGTCTGAGGCAGTGAGCGTGGTCAGTCTGAGGGTGGGTCAGTCAGAGGCAGTAAGGGGGGGTCAGTCTGAGGGTGGGTCAGTCTGATGCAGTGAGAGCGGTCAGTCTGAGGGTGGATCAGTCAGAGGCAGTTAGGGGGGTCAGTCTGTGAGGGGGTCAGTCTGTGGCAGTGAGGGGGGTCGGTCTGTGAGGGGGTCAGTATGGGGGGCTCAGTCTGGGTGGGGGGTCAGTCCGAGTGTGGGTCGGTCTGAAGCAGTGAGGGGAGGTCGGTCTGAGACAGAGAGGGGGGGTCAGTCTGAGACAGTGAGGGGGGGTCGTTCTGAGGCAGTGAAGGAGGGTCGGTCAGAGGTAGTGAAGCGGGGTCGGTCAGAGGTAGTGAGGGTGGGTCAGTCTGACGGTAGGTCAGTCTGAGGGTGGGTCAGTCTGAGGCAGTGAGTGTGGTCAGTCTGAGGGTGGGTCAGTCTGAGGCAGTGAGGGTGGTCAGTCTAAGGGTGGTCAGTCTGAGGGTGGGTCAGTCTGAGGCAATGAGTGTGGTCAGTCTGAGGGTGGATCAGTCTGAGGCAGGGAGGGTGGTCAGTGTGAGAATGGGTCATTCTGTGGCAGTGAGGGTGGTCAGTCTGAGTACGGGTCATTCTGAGGCACTGAGGGGTGGTCAGTCGGAGGGTGGGTCAGTCTGAGGCTGTGAGGGCGGTCAGTCTGAGGGTGGGACAGTCTGAGACAGTGAGGGGGGTTCGGTCTGAGACAGTGAGGGGGGTCAGTCTGAGGTAGTGAGGGGGTGGTCGGTCTGAGGTAGTGAGGGGGGGTCAGTCTGAGGCAGTGAGGGGGGGGTCGGTCTGAGGCAGTGAGGGGGGATCGGTCTGAGACAGTGAGGGGGGTCAGTCTGAGGTAGTGAGGGGGTGGTCGGTCTGAGGTAGTGAGGGGGGTCGGTCTGAGGCAGTGAGGGGGGGTCGGTCTGAGGCAGTGAGGGGGGTCGATCTGAGGTAGTGAGGTGGGGTCAGTCTGAGACAGTGAGGGGGTGGTCAGTCTGAGGTAGTGAGGGGGATCAGTCTGAGTAGTGAGGGGTGGTCAGTCTGAGGCAGTGAGGGGGGTTCAGTCTGAGGTAGTGAGGGGGGTCAGTCTGAGGTAGTGAGGGGGATCAGTCTGAGGCAGTGAGGGGGGGGTTCAGTCTGAGGTAGTGAGGGGGGTCGGTCTGAGGCAGTGACGGGGGGGTCAGTATGAGGCTGTTGGGGGGGGTCTGTCTGAGACAGTAGGGGGAGGTCGGACTGAGGTAGTGAGGGGGGGTCAGTCTGAGGTAGTGAGGGGTGTCAGTCTGACGTAGTCAGGGGGGGGTCAGTCTGAGGTAGTGAGGGGGGGTCAGTCTGAGGTAGTGAGGGGGGGTCAGTCTGAGGCAGTGAGGGGGGGTCAGTCTGAGACAGTGAGGGGGGGTCAGTCTGAGGCAGTGAGGGTGGGGTCAGTCTGAGGCAGTAAGGGGGGGGTCGGTCTGAGGTAGTGAGGGGGGTCAGTCTGAGGTAGTGAGGGTGGTCGGTCTGAGGTAGTGAGGGGGGGTCAGTCTGAGATAGTGAGGGGGTTCAGTCTGGGGCAGTGAGGGGAGATCAATCTGAGGTAGTGAGGGGGGTCGGTCTGAGGTAGTGAGGGGGGGTCGATCTGAGACAGTGAGGGGGGGGTCGGTCTGAGACAGTTGGGGGAGCTCAGTCAGAGACAGTGAGGGGGGGTTCGGTCTGAGGTAGTGAGGGGGGTTCAGGCTGAGGTAGTGAGGGGGGTCAGTCTGAGGTAGTGAGGGGGGTCAGTCTGAGGTAGTGAGGGGGGTCGGTCTGAGGCAGTGATGGGGGGGGTCGGTCTGAGACTGTTGGGGGGGGTCTGTCTGAGACAGTGAGGGGGGGGGTCGGTCTGAGACAGTGAGGGTGCTCAGTCTGAGGCAGTGAGGGGGGGGTCAGTCTGAGGTAGTGAGGGGGATCAGTCGGAGGTAGTGAGGGGGGGTTCAGTCTGAGGTAGTGAGGGGGGTCGGTCTGAGGCAGTGAGGGGGGGCGTCGGTCTGAGACTGTTGGGGGGGGGTCTGTCTGAGACAGTGAGGGGGGGGGTCGGTCTGAGGTAGTGAGGGGGGGGTCAGTCTGAGGTAGTGAGGGGGTGGTCAGTCTGAGACAGTGAGGGGGGGTCGGTCTGAGCCAGTGAGGGGGACTTGGTCTGAGACAGTGAGGGGGGGTCGGTCTGAGGTAGTGAGGGGGTGGTCGGTCTGAGGCAGTGAGGGGGAGTCGGCCTGAGATAGTGAGGTGGGGTCGGTCTGAGGCAGTGTGGGTGGTCGGTCTGAGGCAGTGAGGGGGGGGACGGTCTGAGGTAGTGAGGGGGGTCGGTCTGAGGCAGTGAGGGGGGTCGGTCTGAGGATGGGTCAGTCTGAGGCAATGAGGGGGGTCGGTCTGAGGGTGGGTCAGTCTGAGGCAGTGAGGGTGGGTCAGTCTGAGGCAGTGAGGGTGGTCAGTCTGAGGGTGGGTCAGTCTGAGGCAGTGAGGGTGGGTCTGTCTGTGGGGGGGTCAGTCTGAGACAGTCAGGGGGGTCGGTCTGAGGCAGTGAGGGGGAGGTCAGTCTGAGACAGTGAGGGGGGTCGGTCAGAGGCAGTGAGGGGGGGTCGCTCTGAGGCAGTGAGGGGGGGGTCAGTCTGAGACAGTGAGGGGGGGATCAGTCTGAGACAGTGAGGAGGGGTCAGTCTGAGACAGTGAGGAGGGGTCTGACTGAGGCAGTGAGGGGGGGTCGGTCTGAGAAAGTGAAGGTGGGTCGGTCTGAGACAGTGAGGGGGGGTCGGTCTGAGACAGTGAGGGGGGGTCGGTCTGAGACAGTGAGGGGAGGTCGGTCTGAGACAGTGAGGGGGGGTCGGTCTGAGACAGTGAGGGGAGGTCGGTCTGAGACAGTGAGGGGGGATCGGTCTGAGGCAGTGAGGGGGTTCGGTCTGAGGTAGGGAGGAGGGGTCGGTCTGAGGCAGTGAGGGGGTTCGTTCTGAGGTAGTGAGGGGGTGGTCGGTCTGAGGTAGTGAGAGGGGTTCGGTCTGAGGTAGTGAGGGGAGGTCGGTCGGAGGCAGTGAGGGTGGTCAGTCTGAGGGTGGGTCAGTTTGAGGCAGAGAGGGTGGGTCAGTCTGAGGCAGTCAGGGGGGTCAGTCTGAGAGGGGGTCAGTATGGGGGGGTGACTCTGTGGGGGGTCAGTCTGTGGGTGCGTCAGTCTGAAGCAGTAAGGGGGGGTCGGTCTGAGGTAGTGAGGGGGGTTGGTCTGAGGCAGTGAGGGGGGGGCAAACTGAGGCAGTGAGGTGGGGTCGGTCTGAGGCAGTGAGGGTGGTCAGTCTGAGGCAGTGAGGGGGGATCAGTCTGAGGTAGTGAGGGTGGTCGGTCTGAGGCAGTGAGGGGGGGGTCGTTCTGAGACTGTTGGGTGGGGTCTGTCTGAGACAGTGAGGGGGGGGGTCGGTCTGAGGTAGTGAGGGGGGGGTCAGTCTGAGGTAGTGAGGGGGTGGTCGGTCTGAGGCAGTGAGGGGGAGGTCAGTCTGAGACAGTGAGGGGGGTCGGTCAGAGGCAGTGAGGGGGGGGTCGCTCTGAGGCAGTGAGGGGGGGTCAGTCTGAGACAGTGAGGGGGGGATCAGTCTGAGACAGTGAGGAGGGGTCAGTCTGAGACAGTGAGGAGGGGTCTGACTGAGGCAGTGAGGGGGGGTCGGTCTGAGAAAGTGAAGGTGGGTCGGTCTGAGACAGTGAGGGGGGGTCGGTCTGAGACAGTGAGGGGGGGTCGGTCTGAGACAGTGAGGGGAGGTCGGTCTGAGACAGTGAGGGGGGGTCGGTCTGAGACAGTGAGGGGAGGTCGGTCTGAGACAGTGAGGGGGGATCGGTCTGAGGCAGTGAGGGGGTTCGGTCTGAGGTAGGGAGGAGGGGTCGGTCTGAGGCAGTGAGGGGGTTCGTTCTGAGGTAGTGAGGGGGTGGTCGGTCTGAGGTAGTGAGAGGGGTTCGGTCTGAGGTAGTGAGGGGAGGTCGGTCGGAGGCAGTGAGGGTGGTCAGTCTGAGGGTGGGTCAGTTTGAGGCAGAGAGGGTGGGTCAGTCTGAGGCAGTCAGGGGGGTCAGTCTGAGAGGGGGTCAGTATGGGGGGGTGACTCTGTGGGGGGTCAGTCTGAGGGTGCGTCAGTCTGAAGCAGTAAGGGGGGGTCGGTCTGAGGTAGTGAGGGGGGTTGGTCTGAGGCAGTGAGGGGGGGGCAAACTGAGGCAGTGAGGTGGGGTCGGTCTGAGGCAGTGAGGGTGGTCAGTCTGAGGCAGTGAGGGGGGATCAGTCTGAGGTAGTGAGGGTGGTCGGTCTGAGGCAGTGAGGGGGGGGGTCGTTCTGAGACTGTTGGGTGGGGTCTGTCTGAGACAGTGAGGGGGGGGTCGGTCTGAGGTAGTGAGGGGGGGGTCAGTCTGAGGTAGTGAGGGGGTGGTCGGTCTGAGACAGTGAGGTGGAGTCGGTCTGAGCCAGTGAGGGGGACTCGGTCTGAGACAGTGAGGGGGGGTCGGTCTGAGGTAGTGAGGGGGATCAGACTGAGGCAGTGAGGGGGGGGTCGGTCTGAGACAGTGAGAGGGGGTCGGTCTGAGGTAGAGAGGGGGGGTCAGTCTGAAGCAGTGAGGGGGCTCGGTCTGAGACAGTGAGGGTGGTCAGTCTGAGGCAGTGAGGGGGGGTCAGTCTGAGGTAGTGAGGGGGGCCAGTCTGAGGTAGTGAGGGGGGGTTCAGTCTGAAGTAGTGAGGGGGGTCGGTCTGAGGCAGTGAGGGGGGGGGTCGGTCTGAGACAGTGAGGGTGCTCAGTCTGAGGCAGTGAGGGGGGTCAGTCTGAGGTAGTGAGGGGGATCAGTCTGAGGTAGTGAGGGGGGGTTCAGTCTGAGGTAGTGAGGGGGGTCGGTCTGAGGCAGTGAGGGGGGGTGTCGGTCTGAGACTGTTGGGGGGGGTCTGTCTGAGACAGTGAGGGGGGGGGTCGGGCGGAGGTAGTGAGGGGGGGGTCAGTCTGAGGTAGTGAGGGGGTGGTCAGTCTGAGACAGTGAGGGGGGGTCGGTCTGAGCCAGTGAGGGGGACTTGGTCTGAGACAGTGAGGGGGGGTCGGTCTGAGGTAGTGAGGGGTGGTCGTTCTGAGGCAGTGAGGGGGGTGTCGGCCTGAGATAGTGAGGTGGGGTCGGTCTGAGGCAGTGTGGGTGGTCGGTCTGAGGCAGTGAGGTGGGGGGACGGTCTGAGGTAGTGAGGGGGGTCAGTCTGAGGCAGTGAGGGGGGTCGGTCTGAGGGTGGGTCAGTCTGAGGCAATGAGGGGGGGTCGGTCTGAGGGTGGGTCAGTCTGAGGCAGTGAGGGTGGATCAATCTGAGGCAGTGAGGGTGGTCAGTCTGCGGGTGAATCTGTCTGAGGGTGGGTCAGTCTGAGGCAGTGTGGGTGGGTCAGTCTGAGGCAGTGAGGGTGGTCAGTCTGAAGGTGGGTCAGTCTGAGGCAGTGAGGGTGGGTCTGTCTGAGGGGGGGTCAGTCTGAGACAGTGAGGGGGGTCGGTCTGAGGCAGTGAGGGGGAGGTCAGTCTGAGACAGTGAGGGGGGTCGGTCAGAGGCAGTGAGGGGGGGGTCGCTCTGAGGCAGTGAGGGGGGGTCAGTCTGAGACAGTGAAGGGGGGGTCAGTCTGAGACAGTGAGGAGGGGTCAGTCTGAGACAGTGAGGAGGGGTCGGACTGAGGCAGTGAGGGGGGGTCGGTCTGAGAAAGTGAATGGGGGTCGGTCTGAGACAGTGAGGGGGGGTCGGTCTGAGACAGTGAGGGGGGGGTCGGTCTGAGACAGTGAGGGGAGGTCGGTCCGAGACAGTGAGGGGGGGTCGGTCTGAGACAGTGAGGGGGGGGTCGGTCTGAGGCAGTGAGGGGGTTCCGTCTGATGTAGTGAGGAGGTGTCGGTCTGAGGCAGTGAGGGGGGTTCGGTCTGAGGTAGTGAGGGGGTGGTCGGTCTGAGGTAGTGAGAGGTGTTCGGTCTGAGGTAGTGAGGGGGGGGTCGGTCTGAGGCAGTGAGGAGGGTAGGTCTGAGGTAGTGAGGGGGGGGTCGGTCTGAGGTAGTGAGGGGATGTCGGTCTGAGGCAGTGAGGGGGGGGGTCGGTGTGAGGTACTGAGGGGGGGGTCGGTCTGAGGCAGTGAGTCAGTCTGAGGGTGGGTCAGTCTGAGGCAGTGAGGGTGGTCAGTCTGAGGGTGGGTCAGTCTGAGGCATTGAGGGTGGTCAGTCTGAGGGTGGGTCAGTCTGAGGCAGTGAGGGTGGTCAGTCTGAGGGTGGGTCAGTTTGAGGCAGTGAGGGTGGGTCAATCTGAGGCAGTCAGGGGGGTCAGTCTGAGAGGGGATCAGTATGGGGGGGGTGACTCTGGGGGGGGTCAGTCTGAGGGTGCGTCAGTCTGAAGCAGTAAGGGGGGGGTTGGTCTGAGGTAGTGAGGGGGGTTGGTCTGAGGCAGTGAGGGGGGGGCAAACTGAGGCAGTGAGGTGGGGTCGGTCTGAGGCAGTGAGGGTGGTCAGTCCGAGGCAGTGAGGGGGGGTCAGTCTGAGGTAGTGAGGGGGGGTCAGTCTGAGGTTGTGAGGGGGGGGGTCAGTCTGCGACAGTGAGGGGGGGTCGGTCTGAGGTAGTGAAGGGGCGTCGATCTGAGACAGTGAGGGGGGGGTCGGTCTGAGACTGTTGGGGGGTTCAGTCTGAGACAGTGAGGGGGTGGTCGGTCTGAGGTAGTGGGGGGGTCAGTCTGAGGTAGTGAGGGGTTCAGTCTGAGGCAGTGAGGAGGGGGTCAGTCTGATGTAGTGAGGGGGGTCAGTCTGAGGTAGTGAGGGGGGTCAGTCTGAGGTAGTGAGGGGGGTCAGTCTGAGGTAATGAGGGAGTTGGATCTGAGGCAGTGAGGGGGGGATCGGTCTGAGACTGTTGGGGGTGGTCTGTCTGAGGCAGTGAGGGGGGGTCGGTCTGAGGCTGTCAGGGGGGGTCAGTCTGAGACAGTGAGGGGGGGTTCGGTCTGAGACAGTGAGGGGGGGGTCAGTCTGAGACAGTGAGGGGGTGTCGGACTGTGGCAGTGAGGTGGGGTCGGTCTGAGACAGTGAGGGGGGGTCTGTCTGAGACAGTGAGGGGGTGTCGGACTGATACAGTGATGGGGGGGTCGGTCTGAGACAGTGAGGGGGGGTCGGTCTGAGGCAGTGAGGGGGTTCGGTCTGAGGTAGTGAGGGGGGGGTCGGTCTGAGGCAGTGAGGGGGGTCGATCTGAGGTAGTGAGGTGGGGTCAGTCTGAGACAGTGAGGGGGTTGTCAGTCTGAGGTAGTGAGGGGGATCAGTCTGAGTAGTGAGGGGTGGTCAGTCTGAGGCAGTGAGGGGGGTTCAGTCTGAGGTAGTGAGGGGGGGTCAGTCTGAGGTAGTGAGGGGGATCAGTCTGAGGCAGTGAGGGGGGGGTTCAGTCTGAGGTAGTGAGGGGGGTCGGTCTGAGGCAGTGACGGGGGGGTCAGTATGAGACTGTTGGGGGGGGGTCTGTCTGAGACAGTAGGGGGAGGTCGGACTGAGGTAGTATGGGGGGGTCAGTCTGAGGTAGTGAGGGGGGTCAGTCTGACGTAGTGAAGGGGGGGGGTCAGTCTGAGGTAGTGAGGGGGGGTCAGTCTGAGGTAGTGAGGGGGGTCAGTCTGAGGCAGTGAGGGGGGGTCAGTCTGAGACAGTGAGGGGGGTCAGTCTGAGGCAGTGAGGGTGGGGTCAGTCTGAGGCAGTGAGGGGGGGTCGGTCTGAGGTAGTGAGGGGGGTCAGTCTGAGGTAGTGAGGGTGGTCGGTCTGAGGTAGTGAGGGGGGGGTCAGTCTGAGACAGTGAGGGGGTTCAGTCTGAGGCAGTGAGGGGGGATCAATCTGAGGTAGTGAGGGGGTTCGGTCTGAGGTAGTGAGGGGGGGGTCGATCTGAGACAGTGAGGGGGGGGTCGGTCTGAGACAGTTGGGGGAGCTCAGTCAGAGACGGTGAGGGGGGGTTCGGTCTGAGGTAGTGAGGGGGGTTCAGGCTGAGGTAGTGAGGGGGGTCAGTCTGAGGTAGTGAGGGGGGTTCAGTCTGAGGTAGTGAGGGGGGTCGGTCTGAGGCAGTGATGGGGGGGTCGGTCTGAGACTGTTGGGGGGGGGTCTGTCTGAGACAGTGAGGGGGGGGGTCGGTCTGAGACAGTGAGGGTGGTCAGTCTGAGGCAGTGAGGGGGGGGTCAGTCTGAGGTAGTGAGGGGGATCAGTCTGAGGTAGTGAGGGGGGGTTCAGTCTGAGGTAGTGAGGGGGGTCGGTCTGAGGCAGTGAGGGGGGGGGTCGGTCTGAGACTGTTGGGGGGGGGTCTGTCTGAGACAGTGAGGGGGGGGGGTCGGTCTGAGGTAGTGAGGGGGGGGTCAGTCTGAGGTAGTGAGGGGGGGTGGTCAGTCTGAGACAGTGAGGGGGGGTCGGTCTGAGCCAGTGAGGGGGGACTTGGTCTGAGACAGTGAGGGGGGTCGGTCTGAGGTAGTGAGGGGGTGGTCGGTCTGAGGCAGTGAGGGGGAGTCGGCCAGAGATAGTGAGGTGGGGTCGGTCTGAGGCAGTGTGGGTGGTCGGTCTGAGGCAGTGAGGGGGGGGGACGGTCTGAGGTAGTGAGGGGGGGTCAGTCTGAGGCAGTGAGGGGGTCGGTCTGAGGGTGGGTCAGTCTGAGGCAATGAGGGGGGTCGGTCTGAGGGTGGGTCAGTCTGAGGCAGTGAGGGTGGGTCAGTCTGAGGCAGTGAGGGTGGTCAGTCTGAGGGTGGGGTCAGTCTGAGGCAGTGAGGGTGGGTCTGTCTGAGGGGGGGTCAGTCTGAGACAGTGAGGGGGGTCGGTCTGAGGCAGTGAGTGGGGAGGTCAGTCTGAGACAGTGAGGGGGGTCGGTCAGAGGCAGTGAGGGGGGGTCGCTCTGAGGCAGTGAGGGGGGGTCAGTCTGAGACAGTGAGGGGGGGGTCAGTCTGAGACAGTGAGGAGGGGTCAGTCTGAGACAGTGAGGAGGGGTCGGACTGAGGCAGTGAGGGGGGGGTCGGTCTGAGAAAGTGAAGGGGGGTCGGTCTGAGACAGTGAGGGGGGGTCGTCTGAGACAGTGAGGGGGTGTCGGTCTGAGACAGTGAGGGGAGGTCGGTCTGAGACAGTGAGGGGGGGGGTCGGTCTGAGACAGTGAAGGGAGGTCGGTCCTGAGACAGTAGGGGGGGGATCGGTCTGAGGCAGTGAGGGGGTTCGGTCTGAGACAGTGAGGGGGGGTCAGTCTGAGGCAGTGAGGGGGGTGTCGGTCTGAGACAGTGAGGGGGGGGTCGGTCTGAGACAGTGAGGGGGGGGGTCAGTCTGAGGCAGTGAGGGGGGGTGTCGGTCTGAGACAGTGAGGGGAGGGTCGGTCTGAGACAGTGAGGGGGGTTCAGTCTGAGGCATTGAGGGGTGGTCGGTCTGAGACAGTGAGGGTGGTCGGTCTGAGACAGTGAGGGGGGTCGGTCTGAGACAGTGAGGGGGATGTCGGTCCTGAGGCAGTGAGGAAGGGTCGGTCTGAGGCAGTGAGGGGAGGGTCGGTCTGAGACAGTGAGGGGGGGTCGGTCTGAGACAGTGAGGGGGGTTCGGTCTGAGGAAGTGAGGGGAGTCGGTCTGAGGCAATGAGGGGGAGGTCGGTCTGATACATTCAGGGGGGTCAATCTGAGGCAGTGAGGGGGGTCGGTCAGAGGCAGTGAGGGGGGGGTTGGTCTGAGGCAGCGAGGGGGGTCGGTCTGAGACAGTGAGGGGGGTCGGTCAGAGACAGTGAAGGGGGGTCGGTCTGAGGCAGAGAGGGGGGGTCGGTCTGAGACAGTGAGGGGGGTCGGTCTGAGGCAGTGAGGGGAGGGGGTCGGTCTGAGACAGTGAGAGCGGTCGGTCTGAGGCACTGTGGGGGGCTTGGTCTGAGGGGAGTGAGGGTGCTCAGTCTGAGGGTGGGTCAGTCTGAGGGTGGGTTAGTCTGAGGGTGGGGTTAATCTGAGGGTGGGTCAGTCGCAGGGTGGTCAGTCGGAGGGTGGGTAAGTCTGAGGCAGTGAGGGTAGTCAGTCTGAGGGTGGATTATTCAGATGCAGTGAAGGTGGTCAGTCTGAGGGTGGTCAGACTTAGGCAGTGAGGGGGGTCAGTCAGAGGGTGGGTCAGTCTGAGGCGAGTGAGGGCGGTCAGTCAGAGGGTGGGTCAGTCTGAAGCAGTGAGGGTGGGTCAGTCTGAGACAGTGAGGGTGGTCAGTCTGAGGCAGTGAGGGTGGTCAGTCTGAGGGTGGGTCAGTCTGAGGGTGGGTCAGTCTGAGGCAGTGAGGGTGGGTCAATCTGAGGGTGGGACAGTCTGAGGGTGGGTCAGTCTGAGGGTGGGTCAGTCTGAGACAGTAAGGGTGGTCAGTCTGAGGGGGGTCAGTCTGAGGCAGTGAGGGTGGTCAGTCTGAGGGTGGGTTAGTCTGAGGCAGTGAGGGGGTCCGTCTGAGGGTAGGTCAGTCTGAGGCAGTGAGGCCGGTCAGTCTGAGGGAGGGTCAGTCTGAGGGTGGGTCAGTCTGAGGGTGGGTCATTCTGAAGCACTGAGGGTGGGTCAGTCTGAGGGTGGGTAAGTCTGAGGTAGTGACGGGGGTCGGTCTGAGACAGTGAGGGGGGGTCGGTCTGAGGCAGTGAGCGGGGGGTCGGTCTGATGCAGTGAGGGGGGGTCGGACTGAGACAGTGAGGGGGGGGTCGGTCTGAGGCTGGTGAGGGGGGTCGGTCTGAGACAGTGAGGGGGGTCGGTCTGAGGCAATGGGGGGGGTCGGTCTGATACATTGAGGGGGGTCAAGCTGAGGCAGTGAGGAGGGGTCGGTCTGAGGCACGGAGGGGGGGTCGGTCTGAGGCAGTGAGTGGGGTCGGTCTGAGACAGTGAGGGGGGGTCAGCCGGAGAAGGGGCCAGCATGAGGGAGTGAGTGAGAGTAGGTCAGCATGAGGGAGGGTCCATCTGAGAGTGGGTCAATCTGAGGGAGTGCGGGTGGGTGAGTCTGATGGAGTGAGTGTGGGTCAGTCTGATAGTGTGTCCACGTGAGGGAGTGAGACTGGGTCGCATGAGGGACCGTCAGTCCGAGAGTGGGTCAGTCTGAGAGTGGGTCAGCATGAGGATGAGTCAGTCTGAGGGAGTGAGGGTGGGTCAGTCTGAGGGAGTGAGGGTGGGTCAGTTTGAGGGAGTGAGGGTTTGTCAGTCTGAGTGAATGAGGGTGGTCAGTCTGAGGCAGTGAAGATGGGTCAGTCTGAGGGAGTGAAGTGGTCAGTCTGAGGGAGTGAGGGTGGGTCAGTCTGAGGGTGGGCCAGTCTGAGGCAGTGAGGGTGGTCAGTCTGAGCATGTGTTAGTCTGAGGCAGTGAGGGTGGTCAGAATG
Organism: Isurus oxyrinchus; assembly: GCA_026770705.1. Taxonomy (NCBI): domain Eukaryota; kingdom Metazoa; phylum Chordata; class Chondrichthyes; order Lamniformes; family Lamnidae; genus Isurus; species Isurus oxyrinchus. The sequence continues at coordinate 1,020,338 of JANJGN010000033.1, forward strand.
AGGGTGGGTCAGTCTGAGGGTGGGTTAGTCTGAGGCAGTGAGGGTGGTCAGTCTGAGGGTGGGTCAGTCTGAGGCAGTGAGGGTGGTCAGCCTGAGAATGGGTCATTCTGATGCAGTGAGGGTGGTCAGTCTGAGGGTAGGTCAGTCTGAGGCAGTGAGGGTGGGTCAGTCTGAGGGTGGGTCAGTTTGGGGGTGGGTCAGTCTGAGAGTGGATCAGTCTGAGGGTGGTCAGTCTGAGGCAGTGAGGGTGGTCAGTCTGAGGGTGGGTTAGTCTGAGGGTGGGTCAGTCTGAGGGTGGTCAGTCTGAGGGTGGTCAGTCTGAGGCAGTGAGGGAGGTCAGTCTGAGGGTGGGTCAGTCTGAGGGTGGGTCAGTCTGAGGGTGGTCAGTCTGAGGCAGTGAGGGTGCTCAGTCTGAGGGTGGGTCAGTCTGAGGCAGTGAGGGTGGTCAGTCTGAGGGTGGGTCAGTATGAGGTGGTCAGTCTGAGACAGTGAGGGCGGGTAAGTCTGAGGCAGTGAGGGGGGGGGTCAGTCCGAGGCAGTGAGGTGGGGGGACAGTCTGAGGCAGAGAGGGGATGTCAGTCTGAGACAGTGAGGGGGGGTCGGTCTGACACATTGAGGAGGGTCAATCTGAGGCAGTGAGGGGGGTCGGTCAGAGGCAGTGAGGGGGGTCGGTCTGAGGCGAGTGAGGAGGGGGTTGGGCCTGAGACAGTGAGGGGTGTCAGTCTGAGGCAGTGAGGGGGGACGGTCAGAGGCAGTGAGGGGGGTCGATCTGAGGCAGTGAGGGGGGTCGGTCTGAGGCAGTGAGGGGGGGTCGGTCTGAGGCAGTTAGGGGGGTCGGACTGAGGCAGTGAGGGGGGGGTCGGTCTGAGACAGTGAAGATGGGTCAGTCTGAGGGAATGAGGGTGGGTCCAGTCTGAGGGAGTGAGTGTGGGTCAGTCTGAGGGAGTGAGGGTTTGTCAGTCTGAGGGTATGAGAGTGGGTCAGTCTGAGGGGGGTGAGGGTGGGTCAGTCTGAAGGAGTGAGAGTTTGTCAGTCTGAGGGAATGAGGGTGGTCAGTCTGAGGCAGTGAAGATGGGTCAGTCTGAGGGAGTGAAGGTGGTCAGTCTGAGGGAGTGAGGGTGGGTCAGTCTGAGGGAGTGAGGGTGGGTCAGTCTGCGGAGTGAGGGTGGCCAGTCTGAGACAGTGAGGGTGGGGTCAGTCTGAAGGTGGATTAGTCTGAGGGTGGGTCAGTCGGAGGGTGGGTTAATCTGAGGGTGGGTCTGTCGGAGTGTGGTCAGTCTGAGGCTGGGGTTAGTCTGAGGCAGTGAGGGGTGTCAGTCTGAGGGTGGATCAGTCTGAGGCAGTGAGGGTGGTCAGTCTGAGGATGGGTCATTCTGATGCAGTGAGGGTGGTCAGTCTGAGGGTGGGTCAGCCTGAGGCAGTGAGGGGGTCAGTCAGAGGGTGGGGTCAGTCTGAGGCAGTGAGGGCGGTCAGTCTGAGGGTGGGACAGTCTGAGGCAGTGAGGGTGGGTTAGTCTGAGGCAGTGAGGGGGGGTCAGTCTGAGGGTGGGTCAGTCTAAGGCAGTGAGGGTGGGTCAATCTGAGGGTGGGTCAGTCTGAGGGTGGGTCAGTCTGAGGCAGTGAGTGTGATCAGTCTGAGGGTGGATCAGTCTGAGGCAGTGAGGGTGGTCAGTCTGAGTATGGGTCATTCTGAGGCAGTGAGGGCGGTCAGTCTGAGTAAGGGTCATTCTGAGGCAGTGAGGGTGGTCAGTCTGAGGGTGGGTCAGTCTGAGACAGTGAGGGGGGTCAGTCTGAGGCAGTGAGGGGGGTCAGTCTGAGGTAGTGAGGGGTTGTCGGTCTGAGACAGTGAGGGGGGGTCAGTCTGAGATAGTGAGGGGGTTCGGTCTGAGGTAGTGAGGGGGGGTCGGTCTGAGGCAGTGAGGGGGGGTCGATCTGAGGTAGTGAGGTGGGGTCAGTCTGAGACAGTGAGGGGGTTGTCAGTCTGAGGTAGTGAGGGGGATCAGTCTGAGTAGTGAGGGGTGGTCAGTCTGAGGCAGTGAGGGGGGGTTCAGTCTGAGGTAGTGAGGGGGGTCAGTCTGAGGTAGTGAGGGGGATCAGTCTGAGGCAGTGAGGGGGGGGGGTTCAGTCTGAGGTAGTGAGGGGGGGTCGGTCTGAGGCAGTGACGGGGGGGGTCAGTATGAGACTGTTGGGGGGGGGGGGTCTGTCTGAGACAGGAGGGGGGAGGTCGGACTGAGGTAGTGAGGGGGGGTCAGTCTGAGGTAGTGAGGGGGGTCAGTCTGACGTAGTGAGGGGGGGGGTCAGTCTGAGGTAGTGAGGGGGGGTCAGTCTGAGGCAGTGAGGGTGGGGTCAGTCTGAGGCAGTGAGGGGGGGGTCGGTCTGAGGTAGTGAGGGGGGTCAGTCTGAGGTAGTGAGGGTGGTCGGTCTGAGGTAGTGAGGGGGGGTCAGTCTGAGACAGTGAGGGGGTTCAGTCTGAGGCAGTGAGGGGGGGATCAATCTGAGGTAGTGAGGGGGTTCGGTCTGAGGTAGTGAGGGGGGGTCGATCTGAGACAGTGAGGGGGGGGGTCGGTCTGAGACAGTTGGGGGAGCTCAGTCAGAGACGGTGAGGGGGGGGTTCGGTCTGAGGTAGTGAGGGGGGTTCAGGCTGAGGTAGTGAGGGGGGGTCAGTCTGAGGTAGTGAGGGGGGGTTCAGTCTGAGGTAGTGAGGGGGGTCGGTCTGAGGCAGTGATGGGGGGGGGTCGGTCTGAGACTGTTGGGGAGGGTCTGTCTGAGACAGTGAGGGGGGGGGGTCGGTCTGAGACAGTGAGGGTGGTCAGTCTGAGGCAGTGAGGGGGGGTCAGTCTGAGGTAGTGAGGGGGATCAGTCTGAGGTAGTGAGGGGGGGGGGTTCAGTCTGAGGTAGTGAGGGGGGTCGGTCTGAGGCAGTGAGGGGGGGGTCCGGTCTGAGACTGTTGGGGGGGGGGTCTGTCTGAGACAGTGAGGGGGGGGGTCGGTCTGAGGGTAGTGAGGGGGGGGTCAGTCTGAGGTAGTGAGGGGGTGGTCAGTCTGAGACAGTGAGGGGGGGTCGGTCTGAGCCAGTGAGGGGGACTTGGTCTGAGACAGTGAGGGGGGTCGGTCCTGAGGTAGTGAGGGGTGGGTCGGTCTGAGGCAGTGAGGGGGAGTCGGCCAGAGATAGTGAGGTGGGGTCGGTCTGAGGCAGTGTGGGTGGTCGGTCTGAGGCAGTGAGGGGGGGGGACGGTCTGAGGTAGTGAGGGGGGTCAGTCTGAGGCAGTGAGGGGGTCGGTCTGAGGGTGGGTCAGTCTGAGGCAATGAGGGGGGTCGGTCTGAGGGTGGGTCAGTCTGAGGCAGTGAGGGTGGGTCAGTCTGAGGCAGTGAGGGTGGTCAGTCTGAGGGTGGGGTCAGTCTGAGGCAGTGAGGGTGGGTCTGTCTGAGGGGGGGGGTCAGTCTGAGACAGTGAGGGGGGTCGGTCTGAGGCAGTGAGTTGGAGGTCAGTCTGAGACAGTGAGGGGGGTCGGTCAGAGGCAGTGAGGGGGGGTCGCTCTGAGGCAGTGAGGGGGGGTCAGTCTGAGACAGTGAGGGGGGGGGTCAGTCTGAGACAGTGAGGAGGGGGTCAGTCTGAGACAGTGAGGGAGGGGTCGGACTGAGGCAGTGAGGGGGGGTCGGTCTGAGAAAGTGAAGGGGGGGTCGGTCTGAGACAGTGAGGGGGGGGTCGGGTCTGAGACAGTGAGGGGGTGTCGGTCTGAGACAGTGAGGGGAGGTCGGTCTGAGACAGTGAGGGGGGGGTCGGTCTGAGGCAGTGAGGGGGGTTCGGTCTGAGACAGTGAGGGGGGGTCAGTCTGAGGCAGTGAGGGGGGGTGTCGGTCTGAGACAGTGAGGGGGGGGTCGGTCTGAGACAGTGAGGGGGGGGTCAGTCTGAGGCAGTGAGGGGGGTGTCAGTCTGAGACAGTGAGGGGAGGGTCGGTCTGAGACAGTGAGGGGGGTTCAGTCTGAGGCATTGAGGGTGGTCGGTCTGAGACAGTGAGGGTGGTCGGTCTGAGACAGTGAGGGGGGGGATCGGTCTGAGGCAGTGAGGGGGTTCGGTCTGAGACAGTGAGGGGGGGTCAGTCTGAGGCAGTGAGGGGGGTGTTGGTCTGAGACAGTGAGGGGGGGGGGGTCGGTCTGAGACAGTAGGGGGAGGTCGGACTGAGGTAGTGAGGGGGGGGTCAGTCTGGGGGGGGTCAGTCTGAGGTAGTGAGGGGGGGTCAGTCTGAGGTAGTGAGGGGGGTCAGTCTGAGGCAGTGAGGGGGGGGTCAGTCTGAGACAGTGAGGGGGGTCAGTCTGAGGCAGTGAGGGTGGGGTCAGTCTGAGGCAGTGAGGGGGGGTCGGTCTGAGGTAGTGAGGGGGGTCAGTCTGAGGTAGTGAGGGTGGTCGGTCTGAGGTAGTGAGGGGGGGTCAGTCTGAGACAGTGAGGGGGTTCAGTCTGAGGCAGTGAGGGGGGATCAATCTGAGGTAGTGAGGGGGTTCGGTCTGAGGTAGTGAGGGGGGGTCGATCTGAGACAGTGAGGGGGGGGTCGGTCTGAGACAGTTGGGGGAGCTCAGTCAGAGACGGTGAGGGGGGGTTCGGTCTGAGGTAGTGAGGGGGGTTCAGGCTGAGGTAGTGAGGGGGGTCAGTCTGAGGTAGTGAGGGGGGTTCAGTCTGAGGTAGTGAGGGGGGTCGGTCTGAGGCAGTGATGGGGGGGTCGGTCTGAGACTGTTGGGGGGGGGTCTGTCTGAGACAGTGAGGGGAGGGGTCGGTCTGAGACAGTGAGGGTGGTCAGTCTGAGGCAGTGAGGGGGGGTCAGTCTGAGGTAGTGAGGGGGATCAGTCTGAGGTAGTGAGGGGGGTTCAGTCTGAGGTAGTGAGGGGGGTCGGTCTGAGGCAGTGAGGGGGGGGGTCGGTCTGAGACTGTTGGGGGGGGTCTGTCTGAGACAGTGAGGGGGGGGTCGGTCTGAGGTAGTGAGGGGGGGGTCAGTCTGAGGTAGTGAGGGGGTGGTCAGTCTGAGACAGTGAGGGGGGGTCGGTCTGAGCCAGTGAGGGGGACTTGATCTGAGACAGTGAGGGGGGTCGGTCTGAGGTAGTGAGGGGTGGTCGGTCTGAGGCAGTGAGGGGGAGTCGGCCAGAGATAGTGAGGTGGGGTCGGTCTGAGGCAGTGTGGGTGGTCGGTCTGAGGCAGTGAGGGGGGGGACGGTCTGAGGTAGTGAGGGGGGTCAGTCTGAGGCAGTGAGGGGGTCGGTCTGAGGGTGGGTCAGTCTGAGGCAATGAGGGGGGTCGGTCTGAGGGTGGGTCAGTCTGAGGCAGTGAGGGTGGGTCAGTCTGAGGCAGTGAGGGTGGTCAGTCTGAGGGTGGGTCAGTCTGAGGCAGTGAGGGTGGGTCTGTCTGAGGGGGGGTCAGTCTGAGACAGTGAGGGGGGTCGGTCTGAGGCAGTGAGTGGGAGGTCAGTCTGAGACAGGGAGGGGGGTCGGTCAGAGGCAGTGAGGGGGGGGTCGCTCTGAGGCAGTGAGGGGGGGTCAGTCTGAGACAGTGAGGGGGGGGGTCAGTCTGAGACAGTGAGGAGGGGTCAGTCTGAGACAGTGAGGAGGGGTCGGACTGAGGCAGTGAGGGGGGGTCGGTCTGAGAAAGTGAAGGGGGGTCGGTCTGAGACAGTGAGGGGGGGTCGGTCTGAGACAGTGAGGGGGTGTCGGTCTGAGACAGTGAGGGGAGGTCGGTCTGAGACAGTGAGGGGGGGTCGGTCTGAGGCAGTGAGGGGGTTCGGTCTGAGACAGTGAGGGGGGGGTCAGTCTGAGGCAGTGAGGGGGGTGTCGGTCTGAGACAGTGAGGGGGGGGTCGGTCTGAGACAGTGAGGGGGGGGTCAGTCTGAGGCAGTGAGGGGGGTGTCAGTCTGAGACAGTGAGGGGAGGTCGGTCTGAGGCAGTGAGGAGGGTAGGTCTGAGGTAGTGAGGGGGGGTCGGTCTGAGGTAGTGAGGGGATGTCGGTCTGAGGCAGTGAGGGGGGGTCGGTGTGAGGTACTGAGGGGGGGTCGGTCTGAGGCAGTGAGTCAGTCTGAGGGTGGGTCAGTCTGAGGCAGTGAGGGTGGTCAGTCTGAGGGTGGGTCAGTCTGAGGCATTGAGGGTGGTCAGTCTGAGGGTGGGTCAGTCTGAGGCAGTGAGGGGGGTCGGTCTGAGGCAGTGAGTGGGAGGTCAGTCTGAGACAGTGAGGGGGGTCGGTCAGAGGCAGTGAGGGGGGGTCGCTCTGAGGCAGTGAGGGGGGGTCAGTCTGAGACAGTGAGGGGGGGGTCAGTCTGAGACAGTGAGGAGGGGTCAGTCTGAGACAGTGAGGAGGGGTCGGACTGAGGCAGTGAGGGGGGGTCGGTCTGAGAAAGTGAAGGGGGGTCGGTCTGAGACAGTGAGGGGGGGTCGGTCTGAGACAGTGAGGGGGTGTCGGTCTGAGACAGTGAGGGGAGGTCGGTCTGAGACAGTGAGGGGGGGGTCGGTCTGAGGCAGTGAGGGGGTTCGGTCTGAGACAGTGAGGGGGGGTCAGTCTGAGGCAGTGAGGGGGGTGTCGGTCTGAGACAGTGAGGGGGGGGTCGGTCTGAGACAGTGAGGGGGGGGTCAGTCTGAGGCAGTGAGGGGGGGTGTCAGTCTGAGACAGTGAGGGGAGGTCGGTCTGAGGCAGTGAGGAGGGTAGGTCTGAGGTAGTGAGGGGGGGTCGGTCTGAGGTAGTGAGGGGATGTCGGTCTGAGGCAGTGAGGGGGGGTCGGTGTGAGGTACTGAGGGGGGGTCGGTCTGAGGCAGTGAGTCAGTCTGAGGGTGGGTCAGTCTGAGGCAGTGAGGGTGGTCAGTCTGAGGGTGGGTCAGTCTGAGGCATTGAGGGTGGTCAGTCTGAGGGTGGGTCAGTCTGAGGCAGTGAGGGGGGTCGGTCTGAGGCAGTGAGTGGGAGGTCAGTCTGAGACAGTGAGGGGGGTCGGTCAGAGGCAGTGAGGGGGGGTCGCTCTGAGGCAGTGAGGGGGGGTCAGTCTGAGACAGTGAGGGGGGGGTCAGTCTGAGACAGTGAGGAGGGGTCAGTCTGAGACAGTGAGGAGGGGTCGGACTGAGGCAGTGAGGGGGGGTCGGTCTGAGAAAGTGAAGGGGGGTCGGTCTGAGACTGTGAGGGGGGGTCGGTCAGAGACAGTGAGGGGGTGTCGGTCTGAGACAGTGAGGGGAGGTCGGTCTGAGACAGTGAGGGGGGGTCGGTCTGAGGCAGTGAGGGGGTTCGGTCTGAGACAGTGAGGGGGGGTCAGTCTGAGGCAGTGAGGGGGGTGTCGGTCTGAGACAGTGAGGGGGGGGTCGGTCTGAGACAGTGAGGGGGGGGTCAGTCTGAGGCAGTGAGGGGGGGTGTCAGTCTGAGACAGTGAGGGGAGGTCGGTCTGAGGCAGTGAGGAGGGTAGGTCTGAGGTAGTGAGGGGGGGTCGGTCTGAGGTAGTGAGGGGATGTCGGTCTGAGGCAGTGAGGGGGGGGGTCGGTGTGAGGTACTGAGGGGGGGTCGGTCTGAGGCAGTGAGTCAGTCTGAGGGTGGGTCAGTCTGAGGCAGTGAGGGTGGTCAGTCTGAGGGTGGGTCAGTCTGAGGCATTGAGGGTGGTCAGTCTGAGGGTGGGTCAGTCTGAGGCAGTGAGGGTGGTCAGTCTGAGGGAGGGTCAGTTTGAGGCAGTGAGGGTGGGTCAATCTGAGGCAGTCAGGGGGGTCAGTCTGAGAGGGGGTCAGTATGGGGGGGGTGACTCTGGGGTGGGTCAGTCTGAGGGTGCGTCAGTCTGAAGCAGTAAGGGGGGGGGTTGGTCTGAGGTAGTGAGGGGGGTTGGTCTGAGGCAGTGAGGGGGGGGCAAACTGAGGCAGTGAGGTGGGGTCGGTCTGAGGCAGTGAGGGTGGTCAGTCTGAGGCAGTGAGGGGGGGTCAGTCTGAGGTAGTGAGGGGGGTCAGTCTGAGGTTGTGAGGGGGGGGGTCAGTCTGCGACAGTGAGGGGGGGTCGGTCTGAGGTAGTGAAGGGGCGTCGATCTGAGACAGTGAGGGGGGGGGCGGTCTGAGACTGTTGGGGGGTTCAGTCTGAGACAGTGAGGGGGTGGTCGGTCTGAGGTAGTGGGGGGGTCAGTCTGAGGTAGTGAGGGGTTCAGTCTGAGGCAGTGAGGAGGGGGTCAGTCTGATGTAGTGAGGGGGGTCAGTCTGAGGTAGTGAGGGGGGTCAGTCTGAGGTAGTGAGGGGGGTCAGTCTGAGGTAATGAGGGAGTTGGATCTGAGGCAGTGAGGGGGGGGATCGGTCTGAGACTGTTGGGGGTGGTCTGTCTGAGGCAGTGAGGGGGGGTCGGTCTGAGGCTGTCAGGGGGGGGTCAGTCTGAGACAGTGAGGGGGGGTTCGGTCTGAGACAGTGAGGGGGGGTCAGTCTGAGACAGTGAGGGGGTGTCGGACTGTGGCAGTGAGGGGGGGTCGGTCTGAGACAGTGAGGGGGGGTCGGTCTGAGGCAGTGAGGGGGTTCGGTCTGAGGTAGTGAGGGGGGGTCGGTCTGAGGCAGTGAGGGGGGTCGATCTGAGGTAGTGAGGTGGGGTCAGTCTGAGACAGTGAGGGGGTTGTCAGTCTGAGGTAGTGAGGGGGATCAGTCTGAGTAGTGAGGGGTGGTCAGTCTGAGGCAGTGAGGGGGGTTCAGTCTGAGGTAGTGAGGGGGGTCAGTCTGAGGTAGTGAGGGGGATCAGTCTGAGGCAGTGAGGGGGGGGTTCAGTCTGAGGTAGTGAGGGGGGTCGGTCTGAGGCAGTGACGGGGGGGTCAGTATGAGACTGTTGGGGGGGGGTCTGTCTGAGACAGTAGGGGGAGGTCGGACTGAGGTAGTGAGGGGGGGTCAGTCTGAGGTAGTGAGGGGGGTCAGTCTGACGTAGTGAGGGGGGGGGGTCAGTCTGAGGTAGTGAGGGGGGTCAGTCTGAGGTAGTGAGGGGGGTCAGTCTGAGGCAGTGAGGGGGGGTCAGTCTGAGACAGTGAGGGGGGTCAGTCTGAGGCAGTGAGGGTGGGGTCAGTCTGAGGCAGTGAGGGGGGGTCGGTCTGAGGTAGTGAGGGGGGTCAGTCTGAGGTAGTGAGGGTGGTCGGTCTGAGGTAGTGAGGGGGGGTCAGTCTGAGACAGTGAGGGGGTTCAGTCTGAGGCAGTGAGGGGGGATCAATCTGAGGTAGTGAGGGGGTTCGGTCTGAGGTAGTGAGGGGGGGTCGATCTGAGACAGTGAGGGGGGGGGTCGGTCTGAGACAGTTGGGGTAGCTCAGTCAGAGACGGTGAGGGGGGGTTCGGTCTGAGGTAGTGAGGGGGGTTCAGGCTGAGGTAGTGAGGGGGGTCAGTCTGAGGTAGTGAGGGGGGTTCAGTCTGAGGTAGTGAGGGGGGTCGGTCTGAGGCAGTGATGGGGGGGTCGGTCTGAGACTGTTGGGGGGGGTCTGTCTGAGACAGTGAGGGGGGGGGTCGGTCTGAGACAGTGAGGGTGGTCAGTCTGAGGCAGTGAGGGGGGGTCAGTCTGAGGTAGTGAGGGGGATCAGTCTGAGGTAGTGAGGGGGGATTCAGTCTGAGGTAGTGAGGGGGGTCGGTCTGAGGCAGTGAGGGGGGGGTCGGTCTGAGACTGTTGGGGGGGGTCTGTCTGAGACAGTGAGGGGGGGGGTCGGTCTGAGGTAGTGAGGGGGGGGTCAGTCTGAGGTAGTGAGGGGTGGTCAGTCTGAGACAGTGAGGGGGGGTCGGTCTGAGCCAGTGAGGGGGACTTGGTCTGAGACAGTGAGGGGGGTCGGTCTGAGGTAGTGAGGAGTGGTCGGTCTGAGGCAGTGAGGGGGAGTCGGCCAGAGATAGTGAGGTGGGGTCGGTCTGAGGCAGTGTGGGTGGTCGGTCTGAGGCAGTGAGGGGGGGGGACGGTCTGAGGTAGTGAGGGGGGTCAGTCTGAGGCAGTGAGGGGGTCGGTCTGAGGGTGGGTCAGTCTGAGGCAATGAGGGGGGTCGGTCTGAGGGTGGGTCAGTCTGAGGCAGTGAGGGTGGGTCAGTCTGAGGCAGTGAGGGTGGTCAGTCTGAGGGTGGGTCAGTCTGAGGCAGTGAGGGTGGGTCTGTCTGAGGGGGGGTCAGTCTGAGACAGTGAGGGGGGTCGGTCTGAGGCAGTGAGTGGGAGGTCAGTCTGAGACAGTGAGGGGGGTCGGTCAGAGGCAGTGAGGGGGGGTCGCTCTGAGGCAGTGAGGGGGGGTCAGTCTGAGACAGTGAGGAGGGGTCAGTCTGAGACAGTGAGGAGGGGTCGGACTGAGGCAGTGAGGGGGGGTCGGTCTGAGAAAGTGAAGGGGGGTCGGTCTGAGACAGTGAGGGGGGGTCGGTCTGAGACAGTGAGGGGGAGTCGGTCTGGGACAGTGAGGGGAGGTCGGTCTGAGACAGTGAGGGGGGGGGACGGTCTGAGGTAGTGAGGGGGGTCAGTCTGAGGCAGTGAGGGGGTCGGTCTGAGGGTGGGTCAGTCTGAGGCAATGAGGGGGGTCGGTCTGAGGGTGGGTCAGTCTGAGGCAGTGAGGGTGGGTCAGTCTGAGGCAGTGAGGGTGGTCAGTCTGAGGGTGGGTCAGTCTGAGGCAGTGAGGGTGGGTCTGTCTGAGGGGGGGTCAGTCTGAGACAGTGAGGGGGGTCGGTCTGAGGCAGTGAGTGGGAGGTCAGTCTGAGACAGTGAGGGGGGTCGGTCAGAGGCAGTGAGGGGGGGTCGCTCTGAGGCAGTGAGGGGGGGTCAGTCTGAGACAGTGAGGGGGGGGGGTCAGTCTGAGACAGTGAGGAGGGGTCAGTCTGAGACAGTGAGGAGGGGTCGGACTGAGGCAGTGAGGGGGGGTCGGTCTGAGAAAGTGAAGGGGGGTCGGTCTGAGACAGTGAGGGGGGGTCGGTCTGAGACAGTGAGGGGGTGTCGGTCTGAGACAGTGAGGGGAGGTCGGTCTGAGACAGTGAGGGGGGGTCGGTCTGAGACAGTGAAGGGAGGTTGGTCTGAGACAGTGAGGGGGGGATCGGTCTGAGGCAGTGAGGGGGTTCGGTCTGAGACAGTGAGGGGGGGTCAGTCTGAGGCAGTGAGGGGGGTGTCGGTCTGAGACAGTGAGGGGGGGGTCGGTCTGAGACAGTGAGGGGGGGGTCAGTCTGAGGCAGTGAGGGGGGTGTCGGTCTGAGACAGTGAGGGGAGGGTCGGTCTGAGACAGTGAGGGGGGTTCAGTCTGAGGCATTGAGGGTGGTCGGTCTGAGACAGTGAGGGTGGTCGGTCTGAGACAGTGAGGGGGGTCGGTCTGAGACAGTGAGGGGGATGTCGGTCTGAGGCAGTGAGGAAGGGTCGGTCTGAGGCAGTGAGGGAGGGTCGGTCTGAGACAGTGAGGGGGGGTCGGTCTGAGACAGTGAGGGGGGTTCGGTCTGAGGAAGTGAGGGGAGTCGGTCTGAGGCAATGAGGGGAGGTCGGTCTGATACATTCAGGGGGGTCAATCTGAGGCAGTGAGGGGGGTCGGTCAGAGGCAGTGAGGGGGGGGTTGGTCTGAGGCAGCGAGGGGGGTCGGTCTGAGACAGTGAGGGGGGTCGGTCAGAGACAGTGAAGGGGGTCGGTCTGAGGCAGAGAGGGGGGTCGGTCTGAGACAGTGAGGGGGGTCGGTCTGAGGCAGTGAGGGGAGGGGGTCGGTCTGAGACAGTGAGAGCGGTCGGTCTGAGGCACTGTGGGGGGCTTGGTCTGAGGGAGTGAGGGTGCTCAGTCTGAGGGTGGGTCAGTCTGAGGGTGGGTTAGTCTGAGGGTGGGTTAATCTGAGGGTGGGTCAGTCGCAGGGTGGTCAGTCGGAGGGTGGGTAAGTCTGAGGCAGTGAGGGTAGTCAGTCTGAGGGTGGGTTATTCAGATGCAGTGAAGGTGGTCAGTCTGAGGGTGGGTCAGACTTAGGCAGTGAGGGGGGTCAGTCAGAGGGTGGGTCAGTCTGAGGCAGTGAGGGCGGTCAGTCAGAGGGTGGATCAGTCTGAAGCAGTGAGGGTGGGTCAGTCTGAGACAGTGAGGGTGGTCAGTCTGAGGCAGTGAGGGTGGTCAGTCTGAGGGTGGGTCAGTCTGAGGGTGGGTCAGTCTGAGGCAGTGAGGGTGGGTCAATCTGAGGGTGGGACAGTCTGAGGGTGGGTCAGTCTGAGGGTGGGTCAGTCTGAGACAGTAAGGGTGGTCAGTCTGAGGGGGGTCAGTCTGAGGCAGTGAGGGTGGTCAGTCTGAGGGTGGGTTAGTCTGAGGCAGTGAGGGGGTCCGTCTGAGGGTAGGTCAGTCTGAGGCAGTGAGGCCGGTCAGTCTGAGGGAGGGTCAGTCTGAGGGTGGGTCAGTCTGAGGGTGGGTCATTCTGAAGCACTGAGGGTGGGTCAGTCTGAGGGTGGGTAAGTCTGAGGTAGTGACGGGGGTCGGTCTGAGACAGTGAGGGGGGGTCGGTCTGAGGCAGTGAGCGGGGGGTCGGTCTGATGCAGTGAGGGGGGTCGGACTGAGACAGTGAGGGGGGGTCGGTCTGAGGCTGTGAGGGGGGTCGGTCTGAGACAGTGAGGGGGGGTCGGTCTGAGGCAATGGGGGGGGGTCGGTCTGATACATTGAGGGGGGTCAAGCTGAGGCAGTGAGGAGGGGTCGGTCTGAGGCACGGAGGGGGGGTCGGTCTGAGGCAGTGAGTGGGGTCGGTCTGAGACAGTGAGGGGGGGTCAGCCGGAGAAGGGGCCAGCATGAGGGAGTGAGTGAGAGTAGGTCAGCATGAGGGAGGGTCCATCTGAGAGTGGGTCAATCTGAGGGAGTGCGGGTGGGTGAGTCTGATGGAGTGAGTGTGGGTCAGTCTGATAGTGTGTCCACGTGAGGGAGTGAGACTGGGTCGCATGAGGGACCGTCAGTCCGAGAGTGGGTCAGTCTGAGAGTGGGTCAGCATGAGGATGAGTCAGTCTGAGGGAGTGAGGGTGGGTCAGTCTGAGGGAGTGAGGGTGGGTCAGTTTGAGGGAGTGAGGGTTTGTCAGTCTGAGTGAATGAGGGTGGTCAGTCTGAGGCAGTGAAGATGGGTCAGTCTGAGGGAGTGAAGTGGTCAGTCTGAGGGAGTGAGGGTGGGTCAGTCTGAGGGTGGGCCAGTCTGAGGCAGTGAGGGTGGTCAGTCTGAGCATGTGTTAGTCTGAGGCAGTGAGGGTGGTCAGAATGAGGGTGGGTCAGTCTGAGGGTGGGTTAGTCTGAGGCAGTGAGGGTGGTCAGTCTGAGGGTGGGTCAGTCTGAGGCAGTGAGGGTGGTCAGCCTGAGAATGGGTCATTCTGATGCAGTGAGGGTGGTCAGTCTGAGGGTAGGTCAGTCTGAGGCAGTGAGGGTGGGTCAGTCTGAGGGTGGGTCAGTTTGGGGGTGGGTCAGTCTGAGAGTGGATCAGTCTGAGGGTGGTCAGTCTGAGGCAGTGAGGGTGGTCAGTCTGAGGGTGGGTTAGTCTGAGGGTGGGTCAGTCTGAGGGTGGTCAGTCTGAGGCAGTGAGGGAGGTCAGTCTGAGGGTGGGTCAGTCTGAGGGTGGGTCAGTCTGAGGGTGGTCAGTCTGAGGCAGTGAGGGTGCTCAGTCTGAGGGTGGGTCAGTCTGAGGCAGTGAGGGTGGTCAGTCTGAGGGTGGGTCAGTATGAGGGTGGTCAGTCTGAGACAGTGAGGGCGGTAAGTCTGAGGCAGTGAGGGGGGGGTCAGTCCGAGGCAGTGAGGTGGGGGACAGTCTGAGGCAGAGAGGGGATGTCAGTCTGAGACAGTGAGGGGGGGTCGGTCTGACACATTGAGGAGGGTCAATCTGAGGCAGTGAGGGGGGTCGGTCAGAGGCAGTGAGGGGGGTCGGTCTGAGGCAGTGAGGAGGGGGTTGGGCTGAGACAGTGAGGGGTGTCAGTCTGAGGCAGTGAGGGGGGACGGTCAGAGGCAGTGAGGGGGGTCGATCTGAGGCAGTGAGGGGGGTCGGTCTGAGGCAGTGAGGGGGGTCGGTCTGAGGCAGTTAGGGGGGTCGGACTGAGGCAGTGAGGGGGGGTCGGTCTGAGACAGTGAAGATGGGTCAGTCTGAGGGAATGAGGGTGGGTCAGTCTGAGGGAGTGAGTGTGGGTCAGTCTGAGGGAGTGAGGGTTTGTCAGTCTGAGGGTATGAGAGTGGTCAGTCTGAGGGGGTGAGGGTGGGTCAGTCTGAAGGAGTGAGAGTTTGTCAGTCTGAGGGAATGAGGGTGGTCAGTCTGAGGCAGTGAAGATGGGTCAGTCTGAGGGAGTGAAGTGGTCAGTCTGAGGGAGTGAGGGTGGGTCAGTCTGAGGGAGTGAGGGTGGGTCAGTCTGCGGGAGTGAGGGTGGCCAGTCTGAGACAGTGAGGGTGGGTCAGTCTGAAGGTGGATTAGTCTGAGGGTGGGTCAGTCGGAGGGTGGGTTAATCTGAGGGTGGGTCTGTCGGAGTGTGGTCAGTCTGAGGCTGGGTTAGTCTGAGGCAGTGAGGGGTGTCAGTCTGAGGGTGGATCAGTCTGAGGCAGTGAGGGTGGTCAGTCTGAGGATGGGTCATTCTGATGCAGTGAGGGTGGTCAGTCTGAGGGTGGGTCAGCCTGAGGCAGTGAGGGGGTCAGTCAGAGGGTGGGTCAGTCTGAGGCAGTGAGGGCGGTCAGTCTGAGGGTGGGACAGTCTGAGGCAGTGAGGGTGGGTTAGTCTGAGGCAGTGAGGGGGGTCAGTCTGAGGGTGGGTCAGTCTAAGGCAGTGAGGGTGGGTCAATCTGAGGGTGGGTCAGTCTGAGGGTGGGTCAGTCTGAGGCAGTGAGTGTGATCAGTCTGAGGGTGGATCAGTCTGAGGCAGTGAGGGTGGTCAGTCTGAGTATGGGTCATTCTGAGGCAGTGAGGGCGGTCAGTCTGAGTAAGGGTCATTCTGAGGCAGTGAGGGTGGTCAGTCTGAGGGTGGGTCAGTCTGAGACAGTGAGGGGGGTCAGTCTGAGGCAGTGAGGGGGGTCGGTCTGAGGTAGTGAGGGGTTGTCGGTCTGAGACAGTGAGGGGGGTCAGTCTGAGATAGTGAGGGGGGTCAGTCTGAGGTAGTGAGTGGGGTCGGTCTGAGGCAGTGAAGGGGGGGTCGGTCTGAGACTGTTGGGGGGGTCTGTATGAGACAGTGAGGGGGGAGTCGGTCTGAGGGAGTGAGGGGGGTCAGTCTGAGGCAGTGAGGGGGGGTCGGTCTGAGGCAGTGAGAGGGTCGGTCTGAGGGTGGGTCAGTCTGAGGCAGTGAGGGGGGTCAGTCTGAGGCAGTGAGGGGTGTCAGTCTGAGGGTGGATCAGTCTGAGGCAGTGAGGGTGGTCAGTCTGAGGATGGGTCATTCTGATGCAGTGAGGGTGGTCAGTTTGAGGGTGGGTCAGCCTGAGGCAGTGAGGGGGTCAGTCAGAGGGTGGGTCAGTCTGAGGCAGTGAGGGCGGTCAGTCTGAGGGTGGGACAGTCTGAGGCAGTGAGGGTGGGTTAGTCTGAGGCAGTGAGGGGGGTCAGTCTGAGGGTGGGTCAGTCTAAGGCAGTGAGGGTGGGTCAATCTGAGGGTGGGTCAGTCTGAGGGTGGGTCAGTCTGAGGGTGGGTCAGTCTGAGGCAGTGAGTGTGATCAGTCTGAGGGTGGATCAGTCTGAGGCAGTGAGGGTGGTCAGTCTGAGTATGGGTCATTCTGAGGCAGTGAGGGCGGTCAGTCTGAGTAAGGGTCATTCTGAGGCAGTGAGGGTGGTCAGTCTGAGGGTGGGTCAGTCTGAGACAGTGAGGGGGGTCAGTCTGAGGCAGTGAGGGGGGTCGGTCTGAGGTAGTGAGGGGTTGTCGGTCTGAGACAGTGAGGGGGGGTCAGTCTGAGATAGTGAGGGGGGTCAGTCTGAGGTAGTGAGTGGGGTCGGTCTGAGGCAGTGAAGGGGGGGTCGGTCTGAGACTGTTGGGGGGGTCTGTATGAGACAGTGAGGGGGGAGTCGGTCTGAGGGAGTGAGGGGGGTCAGTCTGAGGCAGTGAGGGGGGGTCGGTCTGAGGTAGTGAGGGGGGGGTCAGTCTGAGGCAGTGAGAGGGTCGGTCTGAGGGTGGGTCAGTCTGAGGCAGTGAGGATGGTCAGTCTGAGGCAGTGAGGGGGATCGGTCTGAGGGTGGGTCAGTCTGAGGCAGTGAGGGTGGGTCAACCTGAGGCAGTGAGGGTGGTCAGTCTGAGGGTGAGTCAGTCTGAGGCAGTGAGGGTGGGTCAGTCTGAGGCAGTGAGGATGGTCAGTCTGAGTGTGGGTCAGTCTGAGGCAGTGAGGGTGGTCAGTCTGAGGGTGGGTCAGTCTGAGGCAGTGAGGGCGGTCAGTCTGAGGGTGGGTCAGTCTTAGGCAGTGAGGGTGGTCAGTCTGAGGGTGGGTCAGACTGAGGTAGTGAGGGTGGGTCAGTCTGAGGGTGGGTCAGTCTGAGGCAGGGAGGGTGGTCAGTCTGAGGGTGGGTCAGTCTGAGGCAGTTAGGGTGGTCAGTCTGAGGGTGGGTCAGTCTGAGGCAGTGAGGGTGGGTTAATCTGAGGCAGTGAGGGTGGTCAGTCTGAGGGTATGAGAGTGGTCAGTCTGAGGGGGTGAGGGTGGGTCAGTCTGAAGGAGTGAGAGTTTGTCAGTCTGAGGGAATGAGGGTGGTCAGTCTGAGGCAGTGAAGATGGGTCAGTCTGAGGGAGTGAAGTGGTCAGTCTGAGGGAGTGAGGGTGGGTCAGTCTGAGGGAGTGAGGGTGGGTCAGTCTGCGGGAGTGAGGGTGGCCAGTCTGAGACAGTGAGGGTGGGTCAGTCTGAAGGTGGATTAGTCTGAGGGTGGGTCAGTCGGAGGGTGGGTTAATCTGAGGGTGGGTCTGTCGGAGTGTGGTCAGTCTGAGGCTGGGTTAGTCTGAGGCAGTGAGGGGTGTCAGTCTGAGGGTGGATCAGTCTGAGGCAGTGAGGGTGGTCAGTCTGAGGATGGGTCATTCTGATGCAGTGAGGGTGGTCAGTCTGAGGGTGGGTCAGCCTGAGGCAGTGAGGGGGTCAGTCAGAGGGTGGGTCAGTCTGAGGCAGTGAGGGCGGTCAGTCTGAGGGTGGGACAGTCTGAGGCAGTGAGGGTGGGTTAGTCTGAGGCAGTGAGGGGGGTCAGTCTGAGGGTGGGTCAGTCTAAGGCAGTGAGGGTGGGTCAATCTGAGGGTGGGTCAGTCTGAGGGTGGGTCAGTCTGAGGCAGTGAGTGTGATCAGTCTGAGGGTGGATCAGTCTGAGGCAGTGAGTGTGGTCAGTCTGAGTATGGGTCATTCTGAGGCAGTGAGGGCGGTCAGTCTGAGTAAGGGTCATTCTGAGGCAGTGAGGGTGGTCAGTCTGAGGGTGGGTCAGTCTGAGACAGTGAGGGGGGTCAGTCTGAGGCAGTGAGGGGGGTCGGTCTGAGGTAGTGAGGGGTTGTCGGTCTGAGACAGTGAGGGGGGGTCAGTCTGAGATAGTGAGGGGGGTCAGTCTGAGGTAGTGAGTGGGGTCGGTCTGAGGCAGTGAAGGGGGGTCGGTCTGAGACTGTTGGGGGGGTCTGTATGAGACAGTGAGGGGGGAGTCGGTCTGAGGGAGTGAGGGGGGTCAGTCTGAGGCAGTGAGGGGGGGTCGGTCTGAGGCAGTGAGAGGGTCGGTCTGAGGGTGGGTCAGTCTGAGGCAGTGAGGGGGGTCAGTCTGAGGCAGTGAGGGGTGTCAGTCTGAGGGTGGATCAGTCTGAGGCAGTGAGGGTGGTCAGTCTGAGGATGGGTCATTCTGATGCAGTGAGGGTGGTCAGTCTGAGGGTGGGTCAGCCTGAGGCAGTGAGGGGGTCAGTCAGAGGGTGGGTCAGTCTGAGGCAGTGAGGGCGGTCAGTCTGAGGGTGGGACAGTCTGAGGCAGTGAGGGTGGGTTAGTCTGAGGCAGTGAGGGGGGTCAGTCTGAGGGTGGGTCAGTCTAAGGCAGTGAGGGTGGGTCAATCTGAGGGTGGGTCAGTCTGAGGGTGGGTCAGTCTGAGGGTGGGTCAGTCTGAGGCAGTGAGTGTGATCAGTCTGAGGGTGGATCAGTCTGAGGCAGTGAGGGTGGTCAGTCTGAGTATGGGTCATTCTGAGGCAGTGAGGGCGGTCAGTCTGAGTAAGGGTCATTCTGAGGCAGTGAGGGTGGTCAGTCTGAGGGTGGGTCAGTCTGAGACAGTGAGGGGGGTCAGTCTGAGGCAGTGAGGGGGGTCGGTCTGAGGTAGTGAGGGGTTGTCGGTCTGAGACAGTGAGGGGGGGGTCAGTCTGAGATAGTGAGGGGGGTCAGTCTGAGGTAGTGAGTGGGGTCGGTCTGAGGCAGTGAAGGGGGGGTCGGTCTGAGACTGTTGGGGGGGTCTGTATGAGACAGTGAGGGGGGAGTCGGTCTGAGGGAGTGAGGGGGGTCAGTCTGAGGCAGTGAGGGGGGGTCGGTCTGAGGTAGTGAGGGGGGGTCAGTCTGAGGCAGTGAGAGGGTCGGTCTGAGGGTGGGTCAGTCTGAGGCAGTGAGGGTGGTCAGTCTGAGGCAGTGAGGGGGATCGGTCTGAGGGTGGGTCAGTCTGAGGCAGTGAGGGTGGGTCAACCTGAGGCAGTGAGGGTGGTCAGTCTGAGGGTGAGTCAGTCTGAGGCAGTGAGGGTGGGTCAGTCTGAGGCAGTGAGGATGGTCAGTCTGAGTGTGGGTCAGTCTGAGGCAGTGAGGGTGGTCAGTCTGAGGGTGGGTCAGTCTGAGGCAGTGAGGGCGGTCAGTCTGAGGGTGGGTCAGTCTTAGGCAGTGAGGGTGGTCAGTCTGAGGGTGGGTCAGACTGAGGTAGTGAGGGTGGGTCAGTCTGAGGGTGGGTCAGTCTGAGGCAGTGAGGGTGGTCAGTCTGAGGGTGGGTCAGTCTGAGGCAGTTAGGGTGGTCAGTCTGAGGGTGGGTCAGTCTGAGGCAGTGAGGGTGGGTTAATCTGAGGCAGTGAGGGTGGTCAGTCTGTGAGGGGGTCAGTCTGAGGCAGTGAGGGGTGCCGGTCTGAGAGGGGTTCTGTATGGGCGGGTCAGTCGGGGGGGGGGGGGTGGTCAGTCTGAGTGTGGGTCGGTCTGAAGCAGTGAGGGGGTGTCGGTCTGAGACAGTGAGGGGGGGTCGGACTGAGGCAGTGAGGGGGGGTCGGTCAGAGACAGTGAGGGGGGTCAGTCTGAGACAGTGAGGGGGGGTCGGTCTGAGGCAGTGAAGGGGGGTCGGTCAGAGGTAGTGAGGGGGGGTCGGTCAGAGGTAGTGACGGTGGGTCAGTCTGACGGTGGGTCAGTCTGACAGTGGGTCAGTCTGAGGCAGTGAGGGTGGTCAGTCTGAGTATGGGTCATTCTGAGGCAGTGAGGGTGGTCAGTCTGAGTATGGGTCATTCTGAGGCTTTGAGGGTGGTCAGTCTGAGGGTGGGTCAGTCTGAGACAGTGAGGGGGGTCAGTCTGAGGCAGGGAGGGGGTTCGGTCTGAGGTAGTGAGGGGTGGTCGGTCTGAGACAGTGAGGGGGGGTCGGTCTGAGACAGTGAGGGGGGGTCAGTCTGAGACAGTGAGGGGGGGTTGGGTCTGAGACAGTGAGAGGGGGTCAGTCTGAGACAGTGAGGGGGGGTCGGTCTGAGGCAGTGAAGGGGGGTCGGTCAGAGGCAGTGAGGGTGGGTCAGTCTAGGGTGGGTCAGACTGAGGGTGGGTCAGTCTGACGGTGGGTCAGTCTGAGGGTGGGTCAGTCTAAGGGTGGTCAGTCTGAGGGTGGTCAGTCTGAGGGTGGTCAGTCTGAGGGTGGGTCAGTCTGAGGGTGGGTCAGTCTGAGGCAGTGAGTGTGGTCAGTCTGAGGGTGGATCAGTCTGAGGCAGTGAGGGTGGTCAGTCTGAGGGTGGGTCAGTCTGAGACAGTGAGGGGGGTCAGTCTGAGGCAGTGAGGGGGGTCGGTCTGAGGTAGTGAGGGGGTGTCGGTCTGAGACAGTGAGGGGGGGTCAGTCTGAGGTAATGAGGGGGTATCGGTCTGAGACAGTGAGGGTGGTCGGTCTGAGGTAGTGAGGGGGGGGTCGGTCTGAGACAGTGAGGGTGGTCAGTCTGAGTATGGGACATTCTGAGGCAGTGAGGGGGGTCGGTCTGAGGTAGTGAGGGGGGTTCGGTCTGAGACAGTGAGGGGGGGGGTCGGTCTGAGACAGTGAGGGGGGTCAGTCTGAGGCAGTGAGGGTGGGTTGGTCTGAGGTAGTGGGGGGGGTCGGTCTGAGACAGTGCGGGGGGTCAGTCTGAGGTAGTGGAGGGGCGTCGGTCTGAGGTAGTGGGGGGGTCGGTCTGAGGTAGTGAGGGGGGGTCGGTCTGAGGTAGTGGGGGGGGGTCGGTCTGAGGCAGTGACGGGGGGTTGGTCTGAGACAGTGAGGGGGGGTCGGTCTGAGGTAGTGGGGGGTGTCGGTCTGAGGCAGTGGGGGGGGTCAGTCTGAGACAGTGAGGGGGGTTGGTCTGAGGTAGTGAGGGGGGTCGGTCTGAGACAGTGAGGGGGGGGGGTCGGTCTGAGACAGTGAGGGGGGTCAGTCTAAGGTAGTGAGGGGGGGGTCAGTCTGAGGTAGTGAGCGGGTTCGGTCTGAGGTAGTGAGGGGGGGTTCAGTCTGAGGTAGTGAGGGGGGGTTCAGTTTGAGGTAGTAAGGGGGGTCAGTCTGAGGCAGTGAGGGCGGTCAGTCTGAGGGTGGGTCAGTCTGAGGCAGTGAGGGTGGTCAGTCTGTGAGGGGGTCAGTCTGAGGCAGTGAGAGGTGCCGGTCTGAGAGGGGGTCTGTATGGGCGGGTCAGTCGGGGGGGGGGTCAGTCTGAGTGTGGGTTGGTCTGAAGCAGTGAGGGGGGGGTCGGTCTGAGACAGTGAGGCGGGGGTCAGTCTGAGACAGTGAGGGGGGGGGTCGGACTGACGCAGTGAGGGGGGGTCGGTCAGAGACAGTGAGGGGGGTCAGTCTGAGACAGTGAGGGGGGGTCGGTCTGAGGCAGTGAAGGGGGGTCGGTCAGAGGTAGTGAGGGGGGGCTCGGTCAGAGGTAGTGAGGGTGGGTCAGTCTGACGGTGGCTCAGTCTGACGGTGGGTCAGTCTGAGGGTGGGTCAGTCTGAGGCAGTGAGTGTGGTCAGTCTGAGTATGGGTCATTCTGAGGCAGTGAGGGTGGTCAGTCTGAGTATGGGTCATTCTGAGGCTTTGAGGGTGGACAGTCTGAGGGTGGGTCAGTCTGAGACAGTGAGGGGGGTCAGTCTGAGGCAGTGAGGGGGGTCAGTCTGAGGTAGTGAGGGGTGGTCGGTCAGAGGTAGTGAGGGTGGGTCAGTCTAGGGTGGGTCAGACTGAGGGTGGGTCAGTCTGATGGTGGGTCAGTCTGAGGGTGGGTCAGTCTAAGGGTGGTCAGTCTGAGGATGGTCAGTCTGAGGGTGGGTCAGTCTGAGGCAGTGAGTGTGGTCAGTCTGAGGGTGGATCAGTCTGAGGCAGTGAGGGTGGTCAGTCCGAGTATGGGTCATTCTGAGGCAGTGAGGGTGGTCAGTCTGAGTATGGGTCATTCTGAGGCAGTGAGGGGGGTCGGTCTGAGGTAGTGAGGGGGTTTCGGTCTGAGACAGTGAGGGGGGTCGGTCTGAGGTAGTGAGGGGGGGTCGGTCTGAGGTAGTGAGGGGGGGTCGGTCTGAGGTAGTGGGGGGGTCAGTCTGAGGTAGTGAGGGGGGGTCGGTCTGAGGTAGTGAGGGGGTCAGTCTGAGGTAGTGAGGGGGGGTCGGTCTGAGGTAGTGAGGGGGGCAGTCTGAGGTAGTGAGGGGGGGTCGGTCTGAGGTAGTGAGGGGGGGTCGGTCTGAGGTAGTGATGGGGGGTCGGTCTGAGGTAGTGAGGGTGGTCAGTCTGAGGCAGTGAGGGGGGGTCAGTCTGAGGTAGTGAGGGGGTCAGTCTGAGGTAGTGAGGGGGGGTCGGTCTGAGGATCAATCGCCCTCCCTCAGCCCAGGACTACAATACCCAGCATTCCGGAGTGCTGCGTGATGACGCACAAGCTATGATGCGCATGCGTTTGTTGGTGACGCAATTCGTGTTACTTGTGATAGTTGACGCAAACGCCACGGTTCGTGCGCGATGACGATTGTCCGTGTGCTGCGCGATGAGGAGTTCGCCGTTTTGCGTGCGTGCATACGAAACCGCCGATGTGCGGACGCAGTGACGCATTTCAAGTCGTGCGTACGTGGTGACGCGATCGGACTGAGCTCCAAGGGAAGATGTTGGGAGTCCGGGCGGTGGTGGCAGCGGGGCTATGCGGGCGGGTCCGAACCCGCGCTCTGCGGAGATGGTAAGACGCCGACAGCGACAACGCACCACACCCGGGGAGTAAGAGAAATCTCCGCCTGGGGCAGGCAGGCGCTGTCAGGGTGATTGGAACATCGGGACATATCGGAGCTGAGGGGGCGGGGCGTGACCCAGCGGGGTGGGGAAGGGGGCGTGACCCAGCGGGGTGGGGAAGGGGGCGTGACCCAGCGGGGTGGGGGAGGGGAAGGGGCGTAACCCGGAGGGGTGGGGAAGGGGGCGTGACCCAGCGGGGTGGGGGAGGGGAAGGGGCGTAACCCGGAGGGGAGGGAGGGGGCGTGACCCAGCGGAGTGGGGGAGGGGAAGGGGCGTAACCCGGAGGGGAGGGAGAGGGGGCGTGACGGGGAGGGGAGGAGAGGGGGCGTGACCCAGCGGGGAGGGGAGGAGAGGGGGCGTGACCCGGAGGGGAGGAGAGGGGGCGTGACCCAGCGGGGAGGGGAGGAGAGGGGGCGTGACCCAGCGGGGAGGGGAGGAGAGGGGGCGTGACCCAGCGGAGAGGGGGCGTGACCCAGCGGGGAGGAGAGGGGGCGTGACCCGGTGGGGAGGGCAGAAGGGGCGTGACCCGGTGGGGAGGGGAGAAGGGGCGTGACCCAGCGGGGAGGGGAGAGGGGGTGTGACCCAGGGACGGAGAGGGGGCGTGTCCCAGGGAGGGAGGGGAGGGGAGGAGAGGGGGCGTGACCCAGCGGGGAGTGGAGGAGAGGGGGCGTGACCCAGCGGAGAGGGGAGGAGAGGGGGCGTGTCCCAGCGGGGAGGGAGAGGGGGCGTGTCCCAGCGGGGAGGGAGAGGGGGCGTGTCCCAGGGAGGGAGAGGGGGCGTGTCCCAGGGAGGGAGAGGGGGGCGTGTCCCAGGGAGGGAGAGGGGGCGTGTCCCAGGGAGGGAGGGGGACGTGTCCCAGGGAGGGAGGTTGTGTCCGAGAGGGAGGGGGGTGACATGTCTGAGATTGTGGGGGGGTGTGCTCGCTGTGCCCCTCCCTGGCCGGTGCCGCTCGCTGTGCCTCTTGCCCACCCAGTGCTACTGCTCCGTTATCTGGCAGAAATCACTAACTAGCCTCAGGTTTGGCTATTTTTGACCTGCCTAACAACAAGTGTTTAATTTAGTTGAGAACTTCTCGTTCACAAACATGCAATCCAGGTAAACATGCTTTGTGCGTATCTTTACTGAATAATCCCCCATCACTCAGTAATGAGGAAAGTAATACAACAATCAAAAAGCACTCTGTCCATTTCCCCTCTCGCATTTCACCAACAGTCAAGAGAGCTACAGTAAACAGACTGTATGAAAGTGAATGTGCCCAGTAACAGTGCTCTTTTTTTTAAAAATCAGAAATCCAATTAATGTAAAACATATGACAGGTAGCTAAAGTACTGGCTAAGATAATGACACAGTGACAAACCCACCCCCACCAGTACTGTACCCCAGTATTATACAGTGACAGGGAGGTCATGCCTGACAAATCTGTTAGAATTCTTTGAGGAGGTAACGAGTAGGTCAGACAAAGAGCCAATGGATGTTATCTACTTGGACTTCCAGAAGGCCTTTGACAAGATGCCGCACAGGAGGCTGCTCAGTAAGGTAAGAGCCCATGGTGTTAGAGGCAAGGTCCTAGCATGGATAGAAGATTGGCTGTCTGGCAGGAGGCAGAGAGTGGGGATAAGGGGGTCCTTCTCAGGATGGCGGCCGGTGACTAGTGGAGTTCCGCAGGGGTCAGTGTTGGGACCACAACTTTTCACTTTATACATTAACGATCTAGATGAAGGAACTGAGGGCATTCTGGCTAAGTTTGCAGATGATACAAATATAGGTGGAGGGACAGGTAGTATTGAGGAGGTGGGGAGGCTGCAGAAGGATTTGGACAGGTTAGGAGAATGGGCAAAGAAGTGGCAGATGGAATACAACGCGGGGAAGTGTGAGGTGAGGCACTTTGGTAAGAAGAGTAGAGGCATAGACTATTTTCTAAATGGGGAGAGAATTCAGAAATCTGGAGTGCAAAGGGACTTGGGAGTCCTAGTCCAGGATTCTCTTAAGGTTAACTTGCAGGTTGAGTTGGTAGTTAGGAAGGCAAATGCAATGTTGGCATTTATTTCAAGAGGACTAGAATATAAAAGCAGGGATGTGCTGCTGAGGCTTTATAAGGCTCTGGTCAGACCATATTTAGAATATTGAGAGCAATTTTGGGCCCCGTATCTCAGGAAGGATGTTCTGGCCCTGGAGAGGGTCCAGAGGAGGTTCACGAGAATGACCCCAGGAATGAAAGGTTTAACATATGAGGAACGTTTGAGGACTCTGGGTCTATACTCGATGGAGTTTAGAAGGATGAGGGGGGATCTAAGTGAAACTTACAGAATACTGAAAAGCCTGGATAGAGTGGACGTGGGGAAGATGTTTCCATTAGTAGGAGAGACTAGGACCCGAGGGCACAGCCTCAGAGTAAAGGGAAGACCTTTTAGAACAGAGATGAGGAGAAACTTCTTTAGCCAGAGAGTGGTGAATCTATGGAATTCATTGCCACAGAAGGCTGTGGAGGCTGGGTCATTGAGCGTATTTAAGACCGAGATAGATAGGTTCTTGATTGGTAAGGGGATCAAAGGTTACGGGGAGAAGGCGGGAGAATGGGGTTGAGAAACTTATCAGCCATGATTGAATGGCGGAGCAGACTCGATGGGCCGAATGGCCTAATTTCTGCTCCTATGTCTTACCTGTCCCCACCAGTACTGTACCCCAGTGTTATACAGTGACAGACCTGTCCCCACCAGTACTGTACCCCAGTGTTATACAGTGATAGACCTGTCCCCACCAGTACTGTACCCCAGTGTTATACAGTGACAGACCTGTCCCCACCAGTACTGTACCCGTGTTATACAGTAACAGACCCGTCCCCACAAGTACTGTACCCCAGTGTTATACAGTGACAGACCTGTCCCCACCAGTGCTGTACCCCAGTGTTATACAATGATAGACCTGTCCCCACCAGTACTGTACCCCAGTGTTATACAGTGACAGACCTGTCCCCACCAGTGCTGTACCCCAGTGTTATACAATGATAGACCTGTCCCCACCAGTACTGTACCCCAGTGTTATACAGTGACAGACCTGTCCCCACCAGTACTGTACCCCAGTGTTATACAGTGACAGACCTGTCCCCACCAGTACTGTACCCGTGTTATACAGTGACAGACCCGTCTCCACCAGTACTGTACCACAGTGATGTACAGTGACAGACCCATCTCCACCAGTACTGTACCCCAGTGTTATACAGTAAAAGACCTGTACCCGCCTGTACTGTACCCCAGTGTTATACAGTGACAGACCCGTCCCCACCAGTACTGTACCTGTTTTACAGCCACAAACAAACCCCACCAGTACAGCACCCACTGTTATAAACTCAGGGTACTCTCTCTTACACAATGTGTAATTGTACTGCCAAGTGTTCATGCTATGTTTGTTTTGACACATATCATTCCAGGTGCTCTAGACAGTGATGGAATGTGGTGAACATTGAACTTGCTATGTTGACAAGCAATTACATATCACTAAGTCCAGTTGCTGTTACTTGTCATTTGTATAGTTTGGACAAAGTCTGCTCCAATCTGAGTAAGCTCACCCAATGGCTTGATGAGTCAGTAAACATCCAGGATGGAATTCCACCGTGTAACTGAGTTTCTCAACTGGCTGAGCTCTGCCATTTCAGTCTTAAGAATTGATTCCTGTGTGTTTGTAATAAAGAGCCAGCACTCTGATAGCTATCCAGTGACAGTGTGACCGTTTCAAGTGATCAGAATCACCAGTGATACCCAGCTGCCACTTTCTGTCTATTTAAGCCTGTGCTTCAGCACAGACTACGTCCCAACAGTGGGCAGTGGCCTCTCCCCCTGAGCCAGTAGGTTTGAGTCCCACTCTAGGCACTTGTGTATAAATATCTAGGCTGACACTCCAGTGCAGCACTGAGGGAGTGCTGCACTGTCGGAGGGTCAGTACTGAGGGAGTGTTGCACTGTCAGAGGGTCAGTACTGAGGGAGTGCTGCACTGTCAGAGGGTCAGTACTGAGGGAGTGCCGCACTGTCAGAGGGTCAGTACTGAGGGAGTGCTGCACTGTCAGAGGGTCAGTACTGAGGGAGTGCCGCACTGTCGGAGAGTCAGTACTGAGGGAATGCCGCACTGTCAGAGGGTCAGTACTGAGGGAGTGCCGCACTGTCGGAGAGTCAGTACTGAGGGAGTGCCGCACTGTCAGAGGGTCAGTACTGAGGGAGTGCCGCACTGTCGGAGAGTCAGTACTGAGGGAATGCCGCACTGTCAGAGGGTCAGTACTGAGGGAGTGCCGCACTGTCGGAGAGTCAGTACTGAGGGAGTGCCGCACTGTCAGAGGGTCAGTACTGAGGGAGTGCTGCACTGTCAGAGGGTCAGTACTGAGGGAGTGCCGCACTGTCAGAGGGTCAGTACTGAGGGAGTGCCACACTGTCAGAGGGTCAGTACTGAGGGAGTGCCGCACTGTCCGAGGGTCAGTACTGAGGGAGTGCCGCACTGTCAGAGGGTCAGTACTGAGGGAGTGCCGCACTGTCAGAGGGTCAGTACTGAGGGAGTGCCGCACTGTCAGAGGGTCAGTACTGAGGGAGTGCCGCACTGTCAGAGGGTCAGTACTGAGGGAGTGCCACACTGTCAGAGGGTCAGTAGTGAGGGAGTGCCGCACTGTCGGAGAGTCAGTACTGAGGGAGTGCCGCACTGTCAGAGGGTCAGTACTGAGGGAGTGCTGCACTGTCAGAGGGTCAGTACTGAGAGAGTGCAGCACTGTTGAAGGGTCAATACTGAACTCCGCTACACTGGGAGGTTCAGCATTGAGAAGGTATGGCACTATCAAAGGAGAAGTCCTGAGGGAGCTCTGCAGTATTGGAAATCCCCCCTTTTGGATGAGACATTAATCCGAAGGCCTGGCTGCCCTCTCAGATGGATGTGAAAATTCTCACAGGGAGAGTGATGTTGGACGATACATTGCCCAGAAGCATATCATCCTTCCTTCAGCCCTCCGAAATCCCATAAAAAATAACACGAACACAGATTCTAATGAAAAAATTCGCACAAATTTTTAAAATTCATTCATGAAATGTGGGCATCATTGATGAGGCCAATATTTATCACCCCATAACCAAGTTAGCATTGAGAAGCTGATGGTGGGCTGACTGTTAGCGGCTTGATACCTCCTTGTCCCTGGCTAGACGACTTTATGGGACATTAAAGAGTCAAGCACGTTGGAGTGGGACTGGGGTGGTTAAGGACAGCCAGTTTCCTCCCTAAAAGGACATGGAAACCAGTTTGAGTTTTGATGCTCACTTCTTTATTGATCCAGGCTTTTTTTTATTTTTAGATTTTTAATCTGCATTCAGATTCTCAAACTGTCCATGGAAGGATTTGAGCTCGTGGTCTGAGGACTATTAATCCGGTCCACTAGACCACTAGAATAACCTAACTGCACCACCGTCCTTGTCAGTGGTTGCAGCCTATAGTTAATATTTTAAAAACATTTTAAAGCACTATTCTATAGTGCCTTTCACATCCTTGAGATGTCCTCAACTGTTTTATAACCAGCTTAGTACTTTCGGAGTGTGATCCCTGTTGGAAGGGGGGTTTGCGGTGGGAGAAGGGGGCTGGGTCAATTTGCACACCCCCTGGTGATGCAACCAGCAGTCTGACCATGAACAGAGTGCTTTTGAGTTAGAGGAAATTTCCACCAGCTGGAGGATTGGAGTTACCTGAGGGACACTGATTTAAGAATTTTTTTTTTTTAAAAACCGGTGCAGGTGTGAGGATTTATATTTTACACAGCGAGTTGTTGTGATCTGGAAGGCGCTGCCTGAGCTTTGGGGAAAGAGCAGGGGGAGCGGGACTAATTAGGTCCATCTTTCAAAGGGTTCGGATGGCTTTGCCCAGTGCTATATCATTCTGTGATTGGGTGTGGACTGGATGACCTTTGTTCAATGATTTATAATCAAGAACCCTTTACCCAAAGTGTAGCAGGACAATTGGGTTTAAACTGGATGGAGATTCGAAACTATTTTTGTCAAATCATTCCCGGGCTTGTTCTGTGTCCTCTGCGGTGTTGGAATTTGCATATCAGTTGCCTGTAGGATATAAGGAGCAGGAGAGGAGACATTTCAGCCCCATGGCCTCTAGCACCATTCAGTTAGATCACCAATCTGAACCTAAGCTTCATTCTCCCATGCTCCATATCCCTTGATACCCAAACCCAACAAAACATCGATCGATCGATCTTAGTCTACAGAGGTCCAATTGACCCCCAGTGTCAACAGCTTTTTGGGGGGAGAGAGTTCCAGATTTCCACTCCCCTTTGAAGTGCTTCCTGACATCACTCCTGAATGGCCTGACTTGAATTTGAAGGTTCTGTCCCCTTGTTCTGGACTCTCCCCACCGAGGAAATATTTCTAACTACCCTATTAACTTCTCTGAACAATCCTTTCCACGAAACCACAGCTAAGACACTTACTGAATTACCGTCATTTCTTGTGATTTTATTTGGTAGTGGAGAGGTGAGTTGAAATGCATTCTGAAATGAGTAGCAAATTCTTAATTAACACATCAACATTTCCTCTTTTGAAACAAAACGTTTCTGTGAAACATCAGTTGCCTGGTGAAATCTTTGATAAAGTTTCCCCTGGTCCTCCCATCCCCCAACTGTTGGCGATAACATACGGCAGAGTTTATTGCTGTTGATTTGTTACTATAATATTTCATTCAGTTTCTCCTGACCACCTTGATCTAACTCAAGTTTCCCGATTCACCCTTAGTGTCAGTTTGGTGTCACCAGTTTAAATCATTAATGTGGTTACTGGGGTCACAGGGGTGGAGGGAACAGTCCTACTTATTCCCCATAACGAATCTGATTTTTCAAAAAATAAAAAAATGGGTATTTTAATCTGACTCAAATCATATCTTTTTCAAGTTAGAGACTGGTAGTAAGCTTCCTAACAACCTCAGATGATGAGTGGAACGTAATGGTTCCAAAGAGACTGGTAGCGTGCTTCCTGACCTCATCCTTGAACTAGCTGGGAATTCTGTGGTGAGTAACTCACCTCCTGACTCCCCAAAGCCTGTCCACCAAGGCACAAGTCAGGAGTGTGATGGAATACTCCCCACTTGCTTGGATGAGTGCAGCTCCCACAACACTCAAGAAGCTGGACACCATCCAGGACAAAGCAGCCCCGCTTGATTGACATCCCTTCCACAAACATTCACTCCCTCACCACCAACGCACAGTGGCAGCAGTGTGTACCATCTACAAGATGCACTGCAGGAATTCACCAAGTTCCTCCCACAGCACCTTCCAAACCTGCAATTTCTACCATCCAGAAGAACAAAGGACACCACCACCTGGAAGTTCCCCTCCAAGTCACTCACCATCCTGACTTGGAAATATATCACCGTTCCTTCACTGTCGCTGGGTCAAAATCCTGGAGCTCCCTCCCTAACAGCACGGTGGCTGTACCTACACCACATGGACTGCAGCGGTTCAAGAAGGCAGCTCACCACCACCTTCTCAAGGGGCAATTAGGGACGGGCAATAAACGCTGACCCAGCCAGTGACACTCACATCCCGTGAATGAGTAAAAAAAGAATGAAGGTTATGTCCCTTTGATCGAGACTCCCCCTCACCAGGGGAGACAGTTTCCCTCAATCTACCATTTAATCACCTCAATTAGATCATCCCTTAATCAGTCCCCTGTACTCCAGAGGAATATAAACCACCCAACCAGTCCTCATCCTTCCTGAGGCTGCAGTGCCCTGAAGTGAACACTGTTACTCCAGGTGGCCAGAAGGCCAAGGCTCTGTAGAACTGAGGCTTTGCTTCCTCCCCTTTGTATTCCAGTCTCCCCCACCCCCACTCCCTCTGCCCCCAAGACAAAGGCCAACGTTCTATTAGTCTGTAAGATTGTATTTCAGAGAGTAGTGGGCAATATTTTAATCAATGCCCTGCCATGGTTTGCTAGATGAAGTCAGTAATCACTGTGATTAGTACTGGCTTAACAGCTTTCTGTCTGCTATTACACTAGAGGTATTAACCAGTTGTTTTTAATGTGCTAACACCCCTGTGCACATTTTGTGCATCAAGAATTTAGCTGGTTTATATCGCCAGCATTCGAGCTGTGCATCTGCTGTTACCTCAGTAAAGTATAATGCAATCCTTTTAAACTCTGTTCAAATACCCAGCTGTGCAATGATGCCCTTCCTTTTGAGTTGAAAGTTGGGGGAGTCGCCAGTGTTGGGATCTCAAGCATAACTCGATGCTTGCTTTAAATATCCTGTCTTGTGTCTTTCAGCCCTTGGCACTCTGCAGCTTGCTGCCTTGTGATGCACGATGTACATCCCTATGCCACTCAGGCGACGCAGGTAAGAGGGGTACCTGTCAGTAATTTAAAGGGAGATACCTACTTGGCCCCAGTGCAGATGTAGTGGGCTGAGGAGGAGTCTGGGTGAAAACATGTGTCTGAATTACCTGAGGCTTTTAAACAAAATGAATGTATTTCGCTACTAATTTTTTTTTTTAAAACACAAACATTGATATACTGAGACACATACCACCATGGCAGCTGGTGGAACTTAAATTCAATTTAAAAAAAATACGGGATTGAAAGCTGGTCTCAGTAATGGTGACCATGAAACCATTGTCGATTGTCGTAAAAACCCATCGGGTTCTCTAATGCCCTTTAGAGGAGGAAATCTGCTGTCCTTACTCAATCTGACCTACACGTGACTCCAGACCCACAGCAATGTGGTTGACTCTTAACTGCCCCCTGATTTGGCCTAGCAAGACACTCAGGCCAAGGGCAATTAGGGATGGGCAACAAATGCTGGTCTTGTCAGAGAAAGGGATGGGGAGAGTCAACAACAATGGGCATTTATATATTGCTTTTAACACAGTGAAATGCCCCAAGCCACTTGACAGGGAAGTAATCAGATAATTTGATACCAAGTTACATTAGGAGATATTGGGACAGGCAAGCGAAAGCTTGGTCAAAGAGGTCGGTTTTAAGGAGCGCATTACAGGAGCGGAGAGGTTTAAGGGAAGGGAATTGCAGAGCTTAGGGCCCAGAGCGCCAATGATGGAGCATTTAAAATTGAGGGGTGTGCGAGAGGCCAAAATTGGAGGAGTGGGCAGATCTCAGAGGGTTGTAGGGGTAGAGATGGAACAGTTTATGACTAGGTAATTACTCTGTGGTACCGTGGGAAATTTTACTTGTTAAAGGTGCTATATAAATGCAAGCTGTTGTTAATATCTGTAGGCAGGAGAAATTTTTCAGCCTTTTAAAATGGACGTTTTAAATACATGCACTGCATGGGCGAGTGGGAATGACCCTGAGAATCTGAGTGAGCAATGTGTCCTGGTTCATGTCTGCATGAACTTGCTGACTGCATGTTTTGTCTTTGGCTGTGGGTCTTTCAGCTCCCGGTTGTATAGGTTTTTGGGTGAGAGGTCATCGTTGCCTGTCCTTGCTGCTCCTGGCACCATGTGGAATGGAGCAAGCTGCTGGAATTTAGGGGAGAGGTCACAGCAACTACAATCTTAAACAGGGAAGGGAAAAGAGAGAAGGAAGAGGGAGGGAAGGGGAAAGAGGGCAAGGGGAAAGAGGGAGGGAGGGAAGGAGGAAAGGGGGAGGGAAGGAGGAAAGGGGGAGGGAAGGAGGAAAGGGGGAGGGAAGGAGGAAGGGGAGGGGGAGGGAAGGAGGAAAGAGGGAGGGGGAGGGAAGGAGGAAAGAGGGAGGGGGAGGGAAGGAGGAAAGAGGGAGGGGGAGGGAAGGAGGAAAGAGGGAGGGGAAGTTGGGGGAAAGAGGGAGAGGAAAGAGGAGAAGAGAGGGGGAGAGGAAGGAGAAGAGGGAGGGAGAGAGTGGGAGAGAGGGAGGGAGTGGGAGATATGGAGAGAGGGTAAAGAGGGTGGAGGGAGAGTGGAGAGGGAACATGAAGAAGGGAGGTTAAGGAGGGAGAAGGAGGGATGCAATAAAGCTACTGGATTTTCTTGGAAGTAAGAGAGAAAAATCAGACAGGATGAGTCTGGGCATTCTGACCATTTAGGTGTCGAGAAATAAATGGAGACAAGTTGAGTGATGAGTTACAGTATGACTCATAGATATCTACATCACAGAAGGAGGCCATTCAGCCCATCCTGTCTGTGCCAGTCAACAAAGATCTGACTACACTAATCCCATTTTCCAGTGCTTGGCCCATAGCCCTGGGGGCTATGGCAACATAAGTGAGTATCTAAGTACTTAAATGTTACGAGAGTTTCTGACTCAACCACCCTTTCAGGCAGTGAGTTCCAGACTCCCACCACCCTCTGGGTGAAAAAATTTCACCTTAGCTCCCCTCTTAGCCTTCTACCTCTTACCTTAAATCTATGCCCCCTGGTTATTGATTCCACCCCCCAACCCGGCCCGGCTAATGGAAAAGTGTCTTCCTATCCACCCTATTTATGCCCCTCATAACCTTATACACCTCTATCAGGTCCCCTCTCAACCTTCGTAGCTTCAAGAAAAACAACCCCAGTCTATCCAATCTTTCCTCATAGCTCAGGCCCTCCAGCCCAGGCAGCATCCTGGGAAATCTCCTCTGCACCCTCTCCAGTGCAATCACATCCTTCCTATAATGTGGTGACCAGAACTGCACACAGTACTCCAGTTGTGGCCTAACCAGCATTTTATACAGTTCCAGCATAACCTCCCTGCTCTTGTATTCTATGCCTTGACTAATAAAGGCAAGTATCCCATATGCCTTCTTAACCATCTTATCTATCTACCCTGCTAACTTCATGGGTCTGTGGATATGCACATCAAGGTCCCCCTGATCTTCAGTACTTTCGAGGGTCCTACCATTCATAGTGTAATCCCTTGCCTTGTGAGCCCTCCCCAAGTACATTACCTTACACTTTTCCAGGTTGAATTCCATTTGTCACTGCTCTGCCCACCTGACCAGTCCATTGATATCCTCCTGCAGTTTATGTCTATCCTCCTCACTATTTACCACCCTACCAATTTTTGTGTCATCCACAAACTTCTTGATCATATCCCCTACATTTAAGTCCGAACCATTTATGTACACCGCAAACAGCAAGGGTCCCAGCACCGAGCCCTACAGAACCCCACTGGAAACAGACTTCCAATCACGGAAACATCCCTCTACCATCACCCTCTGCTTCCTGCCAATTTTGGATCCAACGTGCCACTTTGCCTTGGATCCCATGGGCTCTGACTTTCTTGATCATTCTGCCATGACAGAGTTTATCAAAAACCTTCCTAAAGTCCATGCAGACCACATCAAATGCATTACCCTGATCAACACTCCTGGTTATCTCCTCCAAAAAATTCAATCAAATTTGTCCAACACGACGCTGCCTTAACAAATCCATGCCGACCATCCCTGATTAATCCGCGTCTCTCCAAGTCAGAACTCTTTCCCCACCACCGAGGTTAGACTGACTGACTGGTATGAGGATGGGTTCTAAAATAAACATTGTGTTGTTACCTGCTCCAATCAAAATGATCCCATTGGAATGTAGGAAATAGCAGGGGTAGGCCATTTGCCCCTCGAGCCTGCTCCGCCATTCAACTAGATTGTGGTCAAACTCTACCTCAAAGCCATTTTCCTGCACTACCCCATATCCCTTGATATCTTTAATATGTAGAAATCTATCGATCTCTGTCATGAACATACTCAATGACCAAGCCTCCACAGCCCTCTGGGGTAGAGAATTCCAAAGATTCACCACCCTCTGTGTGAAGAAATTCTTCATCATCTCAGTCTTAAATGCCCTACCCCTTATTCTGAGACTATGTCCCCTGGTTCTAGATCCCCAGCCAGGGGAAACATCCTTCCTGCATCTGCCCTGTTGAGCCCTGTAAGAATTTTGCATGCTTCATTGAGATCACCTCTCATTCTTCTAAAGTCTAGAGAATACAGGCCACGTTCTCCCATCATCCGTCCAACTTTTTCCAGGGTTTCCACATAAGAACATAAGAAATAGAAACAGAAGTAGACTATTTGGCCCCTTGAGCCTGCTCCGCTATTCATTAAGATCATGGCTGATCTGTTTGTGTTTCAATTCCCACATTTCCATCTAACCCCGATAACCTTTGATTCCCTTGCCTAACAAAAATCTATCTCTGCCTTAAAAATATTCAGTGACCCCACCTCCACCATCTTCTGAGGCAGAGAGTTCCAAAGTCAAACAACCCTCTGAGAGAAAAAAATTCTCCTCATCTCTGTCCTAAAAGGCTAACCCCTAATTTTAAAACAGTACCCCCTAGTCCTGGACTGTCCCACAAGAGGAAACATCCTTTCCATGTCCACCTTGTCAAGGCCGTTCAGGATCTTGTATACTTCAATCAAATCACCCCTCACTCTTCTAAACTCCAGTGGAAACAAGCCCAGTCTGTCCAACCTTTCCTCATAAGACAACCCACTCATTCCAGGTATCAATCTAGTAAACCTCCTCTGAACTGCTTCCAATACATTTACCTCCACCTTTAAATAAGGAGACCAAAACTGCACACAGTATTCGAGGTGCGATCTCACCAATGGCCTGCGTAACTGAAGCATATCTTTACTTTTATGCTCAATCTCTCTCGTAATAAAGGATAGCATTCCATTAGCCTTCTTAATTACTAGCTCTCACTGCTTACTAACTTTTTGTGACTCATGTACTAGAACACCTAGATCCCTCTGTACCTCAGAATTATGCAGCTGTTCTCATTTAAGTAATACTCTGCTTTTTTGTTCTTCCTGCCAAAGTGAACAACTTCACATTTTCCCACATTAAACTCCATTTGCCAGATCTTTGCCCACTCACTCAACCTATCCATATCCATCTGCAACCTCCTCATGTCCTCTTCACAACATACATTCCTACCTATCTTTGTGTCATCTGCAAATTTAGCTACCTCCATTCTGACCCTGCAGTTCATTCCAAATGTTCATCAGTCCTTCTGTGAAGAATAACTTCTCTGAATTTGCTGTTTCATAGTCTTAACCGGCACGTCCTTGCTCTGGATTCACCATTTCTGTACCTGGTATCAGCATGGCCCAATGAGTAGCACTTGTTTCTGAGTCAAGATATTGGGCTCCACTCCAGGGACACGAGCCTCTTGCCCAGGGGCACTTCCAGCTCGTTGCTCAGGTATTGTCTTTTAGATGATACACTAAGTCGAGGCCATGTCTGTCCTTTCAGGTGGACGTTATTATGACACAGCTGATGGTAAAGGCTGAGCTGCTCAAATTCCAGAGGGAAACTTGAAACAGCTGTCAACCCATTTTTTGCAATTTGTATGTTTCGAGATGCACACAATATTCGAAATGTGGTCTCCCCAATGCCCTGTATAACTGAAGTATAACATCCTTACTTTTATGTTCAATTCCTCTCTTAATAAAGAATACCATGCTATTAGCCTTCTTAATTACTTGCTGTACCTGCATACTAACTTTTTGTGACTCATGCACTTGAACACCTAGATCCCTCTGCAGCTCGGAATTGTGCAGCCGTTCTCTGTTTAAGTAATAACTATGCTTTTATATTTTTAGTTTAGTGCCTGGCATTAGCAAATGGGTGCCAGTTGGGTGTGGGCTATTCTATTACCTGCACTGTGTGTTGGAGGCCCCATTTGCCTAAAGAATCTTCAAAGTCCAAACATTATTTTGAAATGGATGAGGCAGGTCCCTTTTCAAAGAGCTGAAAATCAGGGGTGGGGCTCTTTTTATAGACATGTGCTAACACTGTGTTCCCTGCTTTTTCGGCTGGTCAGGTCTCTGGTTCATCCTCTATCTGAACTCTCTCCTGCCATGCTCCTATGTGTAATGTTAGCAAAGTCTCACAGCTGTAATTAGTGATGTCAGTGTAAACCCTGTGAAGTGGAATAGTGGGCGTGTGAGCTTCTCACACTGTGTCCACTTCAATTGGTCCTTTTTAAAAAAGAGATGAAGTACCCAACAGTACAATTACACATTCTGTCCTCCCATACTTGAGTTGTAACTTTTTTTTTTATTCCCGTGCTGTGCTGGCTGCTCTCCAACCTACTGCTTTCCAGAAACTTCAGCTCATCCAAAACTCTGCTGCCCACAATCAAACCTGAATCAGGTCCCTTCACCAATTACCCTGCGCTCGTTGATCTACAGTAGCTCACGTTCCAGCAACAGCTTCATTTTTAATTTACCGTCCTTGTATTAAAATCATTCCTTAGCCTCGTTCCCCGCCCTGTCTCTGTAACCTCCTCCAGCCCTACAATCATGCTCCATGCGGTTTTCGATCATCCTCCTCAATGTTGCTCCTTCAAAGTCTCAATCCTGCTCCTACCCAGCTAATCTACTAATCCGCACACTGCTGGCTGCTTTATCCTGGTATATGTTCCACATTTTTAACTTCCCTGTAGGGGGATCTTTAATCTTGTGTCATACTTGGAATCTCCAAAAACTTAACCTATCCTGTGTTGTAACTCGCACCAAGTCTGGTTCACCCTCTGTGCTTGCTGACTTACGTTAGTTTCTGATCTGCCAGTGCCTCAGTTTGAAAGTTCTCATCCTTTTTATCAAATCTGTCCGTGGCCTCACGCCCTCCCTATCTCTAACCTCCTCCAGCCCCACAGTGCTCCAGGATCTCTGCACTGTTCCAAATCTGGCCTCTTGAGCATCCTTGATTCCCATCACTCCGCCATTGGCAGCCGTGCCTTCAGCTGCCTGGGCCCTTAGCTCTGGAATTCCCTCCCTAAACCTCTCCTCCTTTAAGATGCTCCTTAAAACCTCCCTCTTTGACCAAGCTTTTGGTTACCTGTCCCTATGTAGCTCAGTGTCAAAATTTGTTAATCTTCCCTGTAAAGCACCTGGGGAGGTTTTACCACATTAAAGGTGCTATATAAATGCAAGATGTGATTAAAAGCTTTGATATGGTAGAGAGAGAAAAGCTCTCTGGTGCAGAGAGTGGAGAATAAGGGGGCAGAACCATATAATTAGAGTCAGTCCGTTCAGGGGTGATGTCAGAAAGATATTTCCACTTGGTGGGGAGAGGGGGGGGGAAGACTAAAGCCAGGGGTCAGAAATATAAGATAGTCTCGAACAAATCCAATATAGAATTCAGGAGAAGCCTCTTTACCCAGGGAGTGGTTGGTTAGATTATCCCTCCATTGTTTATTTCCTAAAAGAGCACCACTCTATTCAAATTTCCCTGAAGGGGAGAACCTCTCAGTACTGCTATCATTCTAGAAAATTTTATTGCACCTCCTACAGTGCGCGCCCCCCCAACCCCCCTCCATATCCTTATTTTTGATATGGAAAACTGAACTGCTCTCAGTACTCCCAAGTGTGGTCTAAGCAAGATTTGAAACGGGTTTCTGCTTTTCATTTAGTTCCTCTAGAAATGAATCCCAGCGCCGGATTTGATTTTTTTTTTAAGGCTTTATTAACGTCTTGCAACTTACAATGATTTGTCTGTCCATGTCCCCAGGTTCTTCTGCTCCTTGACCCCTTTTGGACACATTTTTCAACCAGTATGTTGTGTCTCCCTCATTCTTCCTCCAAAGCGCACTACCTCACACTTCATCTATATTGAAGTTCATCTGCCAATTACACACCCATCTTGCAAGTTACCAACTTTACCATTTTTGGTTATGTCAATATTTACCATTGAAGTTGCTGATGTAAACATGATTACATGGAAGACCAGCCTGTAAATCATTGCCTGAGATGATGTGGTCACTCACTCTACCGTCAATTCCTGAGGTTTCCGTCCCTTCCAGTACGTGAAGAGGCTTGTATTCTTCAAAGTGACCATGAGCAATTTACTAGGCAAACTAAAATGCAAACTATCTGCTCCCCCTGAGAGCAGTTAGCCAATTGTAAAAGTGAATATAGAATGTGTTGATGGTTACACACTATGACAGCACAGAAAAAAGGCCATTCGGCCCATCTGCTCCATGCTGGTGTTTCTGCTCCACATGAAGCCTCCTCTTTCATCTCACCCTATCAGCATATCCTTCTATTTCTTCCTCCCTTCTGTTTATCCAGCTTCCCCTTAAATACATCTACACTTCAATACATCTACACCTCAGCCATTCCATGTGGTAGCGAGTTCCACATTCTCAGCGCCCTCTGGGCAAAGAACTTATCCGGATCAGCGCCACATAATCACGAAGGTAGCCCTGTTGGCAATAACTGACTGCCCCTTGTGTGATTTAAAATGCTTGAGCGTGTAAAATAACAATTAATTTGAGATAACATATTGTTGGCAGCTCCCAAACATCACCAAGCACAGCTTCTTTCAGAATAACATTTTCGTTCATTAA
This sequence comes from Isurus oxyrinchus, assembly GCA_026770705.1. Classification (NCBI taxonomy): domain Eukaryota; kingdom Metazoa; phylum Chordata; class Chondrichthyes; order Lamniformes; family Lamnidae; genus Isurus; species Isurus oxyrinchus. The sequence continues at coordinate 1,058,858 of JANJGN010000033.1, forward strand.
AACTGTGAACACAAACGAGTTCTATCAGGTGGGAGCGTGGACGAGGCCACAACTGGAATGTTCTGGGAAATCGCTCTCTGAATGGACAAGGGTGCATTGGAAGGGTCTATAGGGGACAGCAGTTAGGGTAGTTCCTAGATTGTGGTACTAAGAGAGACTCCTCGAACTGAAATGGATTTCATAAGGTAGGGGAATTTGAGAAGGAATGTGAAAAGGCTGTTGATATGCAGCATAATATCAACGTATGGAGGTTAGTTAAATTGGACAGTGATTGTGTGCAAAACAAAACAACAGCTTGCATTTATATAGCACCTTAAACAGAATAAAACTTCCCCAGCCACTTCACAGGAGCGTTCGCAAACAAAATTTGACACAGAGCCACACAAAGACATATGAGGGACAGGTGAACAAAAGCTTGGTCCAAGAGGGAGGTTTAAGAAGCATCTTAAAGGAGGAGAGAGGTTTAGTGTGGGGGGGAGTTCCAGAGCTTAGGGCCCGGGCAGCTGAAATCGGGGATACCAAAGAGGCCAGAATTGGAGGGGCGCAAAGATCACGGAGCGTTGTGGGGGAGGAGGTTACAGAGGTAGAGAGGAGGTGAGGCCATGGAAGGATTTGAGAACAAGGATGAGAATTTTAAAATCGATGCATTGCCAGATCAGAAACCGATGTAAGCCAGCGAGCATAGGAGGTGAACAGAACTTGGTGCGAGTTAGGACACAGGGCTGCATAGTTTTTGGAGATTGCAAGTATGACACCAGATTAAAGGTCCCCATACAGAGTAGTGAAAGATGTGGAACACATACCAAGGGCAGAGTTTTCCGTTTGAACCCGGGCCCCGCACATCCGCGAGTAAATTGACGCACGGTGACGTCGGGCGGGTGTCCCACGCGCCATCGTGATATTGTCGCTGGGCGGATGTGCGATGATGTCCAATGCGCGCCCGCCATTAGTTAACGGGCCACTTAAGGCCCCTTAGTCATCAATCGACGCCAATTTTTCGGCGCCCGTGTGATCTTCGGGTCAGCGCGCGGGCAGACGGGTAGGAGACATTTGTATTAACCTCTTCCATGGGCGGGATAAGAGAGCTCAGTGGGCTCGTGAATCTGGCTCTGTGAAGTAATTATTGGTGAAAGTTTTTCAAACTTGCCTGTGGGATCTGCAGTACTTCAGAATGTATCCCAGATGCTTGGTCTGGACTCTTAACCTTCAGGTCAGCGCTCTGCAGTGAGGAATCTTTTCCAAGCCTGCAGGTTTTGGGAAGCCTTCCCTTAGCCTGGGAATGGGAGCTGATCTGTCCACTGGAGGAAGGAAGGGTTAGAAGGGGGAGGAGGCCAGGAGTGCACATTCAGCCTCCAGGGGAGCTACCTTTGGGAGGACAGATGCAGGCACAAGGGGTGCAGGGCCAAGAAGTAGTCTAAAGTAGAAGGGGCCACAGAAGACGCCACTATCCTGCTGCCAGGGTATACAGGCGACGAAGCAGTTACCTCAATATGACTAAGGTGCAGGGCTGAAGGAGACTCCGACTCTCAAGGGAGACAGTCAACTACATCTCTCAGATGATTGAGCCTGAGGTCTCCCCTAACTGTGTGGGTGGACACCCAATGCCAGTGGCTCTAAAGGTCACAGTTGCCCTCAATCTAACCCTCTGGCTCCTTCCAGGGATCGGTGGGTGATCTTTGTGGTGTCTCCCAATCAGCTGTCCACACTTGTGTCAAGCAGGTTACAGACGCTCTGTTCAGCCACTTCTGCTGGGACCAGGCCGGTCAGACACAGCGAGCCACAGGCTTTGCGGCCATTGCTGGCTTCCCCCGTGTCCAGGGTGCTATAGACTGTACACATGTGGCCATCAAGGCGCCAGCAAGTGAGCCCGGTGCCTTTGTCAACAGGAAGGGATTCCACTCCATGAACGTGGAGATAGTGTGTGACCACAGGATGCTGATTCTACAAGTCTGTGCAAGGTACCCAGGCAGCTCCCACGACGCCTTCATCCTCAGACACTCCCAGGTGCCGGGGCTCTTCAGTGCCCCAGCCCAGCTGGATGGTCGGCTGCTGGGTGACAAGGACTATCCCCTCAGAAGGTGGCTCTTGACGCCTCTCCGCCATCCAAGAACAGAAGCTGAGCAGCGGTACAATAAGAGCCACGGCTCCACAAGGGCTGTGGTGGAGAGAGCCATCGGTCTTCTCAAGATGCACTTCCGATGCCTGGACCACTTGGGGCGCGTTCTAGTACCCCCCAGATCGTGTCTCGGTGTTAATAGTTGCACGCTGCGCTCTCCACAATCTTGCCCTGGAAAGGGGCGACGCAGTGGACGGTGAAGACGTCAACGCAGTGGCTGCGGCTGCACACGATGAGTCCAGCAGTGAGTCCGAGGATGAGCACACACAGGGAAATGCTGAGGGGGTGGACACTGACCCGGGACTACTCCAGGGAGGCAGGGACACCCGGAATGCTTTATTCCAACGAACCTACAGCTAGCACAACACAGATGGATCACCAGGACAAGCCTGGGCTGCCACCTCGATACTCGACACCTAAGTGCAAAATCTGCCAGGTCAACAGCACTAACTAAGGGCCTTGTAAGTAAAGCTGAATGTCCAACAAATCATTCATTACACTTTTGTCAACCACACACATGCAGAAAAAACAAAGCACCCTCAGCCATGTTCACACATCTGCATTTAATGTGTGAAGCAAAAGAACTTATCACAAAGAGAAAACAATAGTGTTAACAATCAAAAAGAACTAATGAGGACCTCATCTCGGACCAACGCAAAAGCACCAGTGACAAACCTGTGGTGTGCCTAAGGTGCCTTATGCTTTCATTTATGGGTGCTACGTCTTGGTGCTGCCCCATCGCTGGGAGTGGCATCTTAGACAGCATGCTGACTCTGCTGTCCTGTTGGCCTCGATGACCTTGGCGGACGTCCTCTGGCCCGTGGAGCCTATGCTGGCCCCGCCTGGGAGGGAGCTGCCAGTTCCATAGCTGGCATCTCCCCAGTCATCGCAGCCTCACCGGATGCAACAGTCACTGGCGGGGGGCGGAGGAGCTCCCGCCCTCATCTGGAGCACTCTGAGAGTAGCTGGCAGAGACGACAGGCAACTGCTGCACTGAACATAGGTCACATCGGACCTTCCTGCTCACTGTGGATGGATGGGCAACGAGCTGGGAAGTTTGATGCCCACACCATCTCCCAGCTGGTGAAGTCATTGACCATCTGAGGTCAGTGCTGATGTGAGAGCTTCCCCAGGAAGCCCTGGTGGGTCTCCACGAGAGTCGCCACTCTCATCATGGAGGATGCTTGGACATGTGGCTCTTTGCTTCGGCGATCGTCCGCGTAGATTCCTCCACTCCCAGATGCTCCCACACACCCGGCCGCATTTCCTGTACGTGCTGCATCATAGACGACTCCAGAGGCACATCATCAGTCACCGACTGAGCATATGCCTGGTCCCCTGCAGCCCTCCAACTGCTGGCATCATGGGCACTCTCTGTCTCTGCCAGCTCCTCCAGCAACTGTGAAGTGCCGTCACCACTGTGCCCCGGACACTAGTCGTTGTTCTAATTCCCACCAAGGTGATAGTAGCTGCGTTGGTGCCTGCCTCGCAGAATTGGTGAGACTTCAGGACTCTCAGGTGTGAGAGGGGCCATCTGCTGCTCCTCCTCATGGCCGTTCTCTGAAGAACAAGGACAGTGCATCAGTTACCGTGCAGACAGTGACAAAGTTCATCCTTGTCCCCCCGGCTCATTATGCGCTCAATCTTCCAGAACCAATGGTCCAGCAATGTTGCAACAATAACTCATTGTCAGTGCTCTGGCTGTTGGGAGGACAATGCTGACCTCACTGTTGGTCATAAATGCCTGGCCATGGCATCCCAGCCTCACCAACGCCAGTAGACCTGGGTGCCTGGCGCCTCTCCAGTTCCAGGGCCTCCTGCTCGAAGTGGCTCAGTTTGGAGAGCTGTGCCTGGCTGCCTCCAGCTTCACACGCTTTGCCGTGTTCTGCGCATTCTTCTCCTGAAAAAGAGAGAAGAGCATTGATTAGGGCAAATTGCACGTGGACTCTGTTCGCACACGGCACACCCCAACCAGAGTGAGACATATCAGGTCTCCAGTGCCGCCTCACCCCGCTGCAGCTGATCACTCAAAGATGCTGGGCCTGGTCCCCACCTCCCACTGCCCCCTTGGACACATGCTGTCTACATCACGTTAGGAACCTCGTGGTATTTCCTCCCATATTTGGGAGGTGCAAGCACGTGCAGCACAGAGGGCGTCACATGGTTTGTTGCCATGCCACCTTGAAGCTCCCTTTCCACCATCTCATCACCCTGACTAGGACATGTCCTAGAGTTCTGAGTCAGCGCCCAGGTGCAACTCCTCCAGGTTGCCCCCAAACCAGTCATGTGGGACTCAGATCAACACATGCTGCGGGGGAAAACTCATCTCCCCATGACCCACTCAGGCTGACCTCAGCATGGGCACTGTCTGCTTGCCCACCCAGCAAAGGGTAAATGTTGTCAGTGATTCAATGCAGTCACGACACTAAGACTTCGGTGGGTGGGGGGGGGAGAGGGGAGGCGGGTTGTGAGGGGGGAGGGAGGAAGGAAGTGGGGGGGGAGGCGGGGGTGGGGGAGGAAAGGGGGGAGGGAGGAAGGGGGAGGCGGTACCCTCCAGCCTGGCCCGTTCACCCAAACCCCTCTGCTGTGGCCTGGCACTGGCCATTGTGAGTAGCCTACAGGAGGCTCACAGGCCTTCTTTTAAACAGACTGCTGGGCCGCCGTTGGACCCGGTGGTCTGTGCACGGCTGCCACAGCCCACACACTCCCACTATCCTTGGGAGTGGGGAAATGCGCTGGGCGAGTCTTAGTTGGCCCGCCCGTGTAAAATGGCGGCGCAGACCCAATCGCCTGTGCCCGCACCCGCTCCACCACACCCGCCGCCAGACGGAAAATTCTGTCCCAGGATAAAGCAGTGTGCGGATTAATAGATTAGCTGGGCAGGAACAGGATTGAGAGTTTGAAGGAGCAACATTGAGAAGGATGATTGAGGACCATGTGGAACATGATGCTTCCTGAGCTGCTGGGACACTGAACGTGTCGGGGCAAGGAACTGAACTGGCCCTGGACGTATAGAGATGGGTGGGAGGTTAGTGAGAAACTTGGCGAAACCTTCCCTCAGGATAAAACACTGGGGTAAAGTCCCCTGAGTGGATTGTACACGGTCTGTGAAAGGAGCGGAACACATGGATTTAAGCAGCTTTTACAAGTTCTCAGATAACATTCCAGGCGTGTCCACTTTAGCTGATTGTGTTTAATTCCCTTATTTACCCCCCCCCTCTCCCTGCTTTTGTTTACATCAGGTGGTACTGGAGAAAACAGCAACTGACACTGCAAAAAACACAACGGACAAGAAGATGGTCGCCATGGTACGTTTTTACCAAGTTCTTGGTGTATCTGAACATAACATTTTAAGAAATAGGAGCAGGAATTGGTCATTTGGCCCCTTGAGACCTTTGCCATTCAATAAGATCATGGCTGATCTGATTGTGGCCTCAAGACATTAAACCCATGCCCACTCTTACCTGCCAAGTGGGTAAAATCCCAGGGGACTATTTCATAAAAGAGCATGAGTGTTCTTCCTGGGCCGATACTTAGCCTTCAATCAACATACTGAAAAAAATGATCTGGTCGTTGTCACATGGCTAGTTGTGAGAGCTTCCTGTGCACAACTTGGCTGCAGTGTTTCCTTCATTACAACAGTGCCTAAGCTCCAAAAGTGCTTAATTGGCTGCGAGGTGCTTTGCGACCTCCTGAGGTGGCGAAAGGCTGCTATAGAAATGCAGGACTTTCTCTGCCTTCCCTGAGCTCTGAGCTCCGTGACATTTCGACCCTCGCTCCCTGCCCAGTTACGCATTGCTAAAAAAAGTTGGGAACGTTTGCTGAGGGCATGAACCAGCGCCCGGGTCTGGTAGCGCTTGCAAGTGAAATCTGTTACTTGGTCAAGGGGCCTGAGGATTTGACTGGCACCTCTGGAATGGGATGAAAGCAGCAGGAGAGGACGAGGTTGTGGGGGTGGGGTGCGGGGGTGGGGGTGGGGTGCGGGGATGGGGGGTGGTGGGGGGGGAGGGTTATGGGGGAAACCAATTGGTGATGACGGATGGTGGGGCATGGTGAACATGTTAGAGGGGAAAATCAGGTAAAACTTTTTCTCATCTTGCCACTGCAGGAATCCAAGTCGTTTGCTGTGAACATGTTTCGGGGTCAATTCCAAACTGAGCAGGTGTTCCCCTTCCCCTCCGGTACGACTGAGGGATTTTCCTTAACCGGGACAAAGATGTAAAAGATGTTCTCGCCATGGTCTGTTGATATCCAAGCGGTTGCCGGGCATTGGTTCAATTCTGGGTTTCGCACCTCAGGAAGGACATATTGGCCTTGGAGGGGATGTAGCACAGACTCACCAGAATGATACTGGGTCTAAAAGGGTTAAATTAGGAGGACAGGTCACACAGACTAGGTTTATATTCCCTCAAGTATAGAAGATTAGGGGGTGATCCAATCAAGGGGTTTGATGACAATGGTTTATTTATTTGAAAATCAGCTTTTGTGCTGGCCATGAGCTGAATTGAGGCAACTTTTACAATCGATCATTTCAGGTAAAATATATTTGAAAAAAAATGATAAAACAGAGTAAAATAACGCATTGGTCATTAGCTTAGAGTCTTTAGGTTAGCAGGGTTCAAAGTTTATTACAGTTTGTTCACTGTGTGGAAGAGATATGGGATTGAACTGTTCTTAGATATTTAAAAGAATTAAAGAAATTGATCGGGTCGCTAGAGAGAAACTATTTCTTTTGGTTGGACAGTGGGTGTGGTGGGGAGGAGGTACTACAAGGGAGTCCAGAACAAAGAGGTGGAAGCTTCAAACTGGAGCCAGGCCGTTCAGGGGTGACGCTTCAGGAAGCACGTCCTCACATTAAAGGCATTGGGAATCTGGAACACTCTCCCCCAAAAACGCTGCTGAAGCTGGGAGGTGGGGGGGCGATTGAAAACTGAGGTTTTGCAACCCAGATTTACAGATTTTTATCGGCTAAGGGTATTAAAGGATACGGCAGGTAGATGGAGTTAGGGTACAGATCAGCCGTGATCTCAACTGAATGGCAAGACAGGCTCAAGGGGCTGAATGGTCTCCTTTCATTTCTGTGATGTGTGGGGACAGGATCAGGACAGGTTGTGACAGCTCTTTGACACTCCTTGTGTTGCACTACACCTGATGATGATGCGCATATTAATGATCAGTGGGCACCACCCAGCATGAACTGGGGTCTTCAGGTGATGGGGGAAGGAGCAGAAAGAGAGGAAGGACAAGTTTTTCAAAATGTAAGCAAAGAGTTTTGCTCCTTCGTTGAAAGGCTAAACTAACGATGCTCCTTGAATGTGTGTTTGTACAGTTCTGAGTGATGAGCAGGAGCAGTTTCTCCGAGAATTAGTGGGACCAGTCAGCAAGTTTTTCCAGGTAAGTTAATACAGATGGACAAAAAGCCACCAGGCGTTTGCGTACTTTTGCATCGCCATATTGCTCCCACAACCATCACACTCCCTCTCTCCATCTCACCGAATCACACATTCCCTCTCATAACATTAAAAAAAAGTAGTAGCAAGAACGAGGACTCGAAACGTCAACCGTGCTCTCCTCCGCCGATGCTGCCAGACCTGCTGAGTTTTTCCAGGTATTTCTGTTTCTGTTTTTGTTTTGTGTTAGTAGCAAGAATGGGCCATTCAGCCTGTTTCCTCATTCAGTAAGACCATGGCTGATTTGTGGCTGTGACTCCACTTTCCTGTCTGCCCCCCCCTCCCCCAACATAACCCTTGAGTCCCCTGTTGATCAAAAAATCTGTCTAACTCAGCCTTGAATATATTCAGTGACCCAGCCTCCCCTGCTCTCCGGGAGAGAGAATTTCAAACACTGACAACCCTCTAAGAGAAGAAATTTCTGCTCATCTCTGTGTATAATGGGAGACCCATATTTTGAAACTGTGCTCCCTAGTTGTAGATTCCCTCAAGGGAAACACCGTCTCAGCATCCACCCTGTCAAGCCCCCTCTTATGTTTCAATAAGATCACCTCTCATTCTTCTAAACTCCAATGAGTACAGGCCCAACCTGCTCAACCTTTCCTTATAAGACAACCCCTTTGTTTCAGGAATCGGCCAAGTGAATCTTCTCAACTGCCTCCAACGCAAGTATGTTCCTCCTTAAGTAAGGTGGCCAACATGGCGTGCAGTACTCTAGGTATGGTCTCACTAAGACTTCCCTACTTTTGCACTCAAGGCCAATGTTAATGGTTTGCTTTCTCAATTACCTGCAGTCCCTGCATACTGGCTTTTTGTGATTCACGTACAACAGCCTTCTGCACTGCAGCATTCTGCAGTCTCTCTCTATTTAAATAACACTCTTCTCCCTCTATTCTTCCTGCCAAAGTGGACAGCCTCACATTTTCCCGCATTATATACTCCCATCGGTCAAACTTTATCCCAATTTCTGCCCCATCTCTCTAATCACAAATAGGCACTCCTGGCCTGACACTGCAGGTCTGGAGTCCGCCAGCAGAGGGCATTCAGCACCCCCGCCCTCCCTCCTGGAGCTGCATCCATTTCCCAGAGATAGACGGGCTGGTTCAGAAGCCCACGAGTACTCAATGTCTGAACTAAATGATCATCGGCAGCTGAAAGGACAGAGCAGAGAAGTCAGATGTGAACTTCCGAGTTCTGATGGCAGTGTTGCTGGTGCTGACAGCTGCTGGAGAACAATCTTTACCTCCACAATCGGACCTAGAACCCAGCGGTGGATAGGGGAATTCTAGCTATAGATTGCTGGATTCGTCATTTACTAGTTAATTCTGAGAGCAAGTTCTATCTGTTTTAAACTTGCTTTTAATTCTTCAAGGTAAAGTTCGTTAGCAGTAGGGAATTAAATATTTTGTACTACATACCTGGCCTGGGAATATTGAGTACTGCCAGAACAGGTACAAGACTAGATGTAGATCAGATCTCCATTTACACCTTCGTAACAATAAACCTAAGTTGTTAATAATAGGGGGACACATTTAAAGCAACTGGCACCACTTGGGGACGTTTTTTCTGCTCAACGAGTTGTGATCTGGACTGAAAGCACAGTGAAAGCAGACTTAGTGGTAATGTTCGGAAGAGAATTGGATAATTACTTCAAGGAGAAAAATCTGCAGGGCCGTGGGGTGTGGGATTAATTGGATAGCTCTTTCACAGAGCCAGCAGAAGCACCAGGGTCCGAATGGCCTCCTTCTTCTGTGCTGTATCATTCTATAAGTAACCCCTCCCTCCCCTCAGCCTTGACCTCCTCTTTTGGTATGCGGTTTTTGAAAACCCAACTCTGATGTTACCTAACCTCCCTTTGCCGCTGCAGCTGGAAGTCCTGCTCTGGCTATGCTGCACAATCTCGGAGTGATTGCCAGTTTAGTTGACCCCTGCTGCGTTGAGTTTTGCCCCATGCTCGATGTTTGCATAAAACTATTGCAGGCAAAAGATGTAGGAGATTTGAACCCAGCCTTCAGTTGCCTGGGCCCCAAGCTCTGGAATCCTCTTCCTCTCTTGTTTCACTCTCCTTGCCTTCTCATTATTTGGGGGGCTCTTAGCCAAATCATTCTCATCCTCCTGTGTTACGAAGGTCATCGCTTAGCTGAATTTTACTCTCTTGCTCTTTCTATATTCCAAATACTCTGCCCTAAATGCTTTTCGTGCTCCTTGTGTTAAAACCTGCCATGTCTGCTCTGTCCACCTCTGCCCTCCACAGGTCTTCAAACTGTGCAACTCTTCATGCTTCTTAATCTCTGTGGTCCACATGCCAGCCCCTAGTGCCACCTAAGCAGCACTGCCTGCTTCATCTCCACTCCACTCCCACCCTATCTGACCTTAGCACTGTCCTGCATTCTGAGACTCACTTCATCACCCTTGCTGCTCAATGGGGAAACCACCCCATGATGTTTGCAGCTTGAGGCGGCCTTCCCGCATGTAGTGCCTGTTGTGTTCTGAAGTTGGCTAAGTCTTTGCGAGGGCTCGGTAGGTCAGGGTACAAACAAACGTTCCAATGTGCATCTTGATCCTTTTCCCTGCAGGAGATCAATGACCCAGCAGCCAACGACTCTCTGGAGAAAGTGGAGGACAGCACGATGGAAGGCCTGAAGGAGATGGGGGCATTCGGTCTGCAGGTGCCCTCTGAACTTGGGGGACTGGGACTCACCAACACGCAGGTAAACCAGAGAGGGGCAACATGTACAGGCATCAGCAGCAAGGGTGTAACTTTCTCTCCACAATGGGGTATTTTAATCCTGTCCAGACTGTACACAGTTCCTTACACAAAGAGGTTTGGAAATGCAGAATTCTCCCTTCCCACAAACAAGCTGTTAAGGCTGGGGATCAATTGGAAATGTCCAAACTGAGATTGATTGATTGTTGGACGAGGCTATTAAGGGCTGAAGAGCTAAGACTGGTCGGCAGAGTTATTACAGTCACAATGTAATTGAATGGTGAAACAGGTTGGAGGGGTTGATATGGCCTCCACCCTCCTGAACCCAGCGCTGGGATGCATTGTCAGAAAGATATTCAACCACTTGGGGCCTTAGAGCTGAGGTCAATTATGTCCCCACCCCATACCCGCTCACCCACTTTTTACCTGGACTCGGGGGAGGGGTTCACTGGACTGGAATCCGGCAGAGTTCACTGGCTGGTCTGTTACTTATCCCTTTTTCTCCACCCTTCCGATACACACAGGGGGCTGAGGGCGAGTATAACTATCACGCTGCCTTCCTTTTCTTGGCAACAAGTATCCCAGCAGAGACCACAGACGGAGACCCGCAGCACACATTGTTCTGTACCACACAACACCGCCCGTGTACTCACCAAGCCATTGAAGGAGCTGTGTCACCTCTCGCCAGTAAGCTGTATCTCTGATGGGATGTCATGTTCTCCATTAGAGGGCAGTACTCCAGCTGAATCATTTTTTTCTCTCTGCAGATTAAGTGAAATATTTCAGTAGGATCTGCAATTGTGAATGTTCAGAAATAAAGTTAGTCTGCACTCACCTGCCCAATATACAGTAGGAGTGAGGATTGCAGTTCTTCCTACGCCTTGCACTCCCATCCCTGAGTGGAGAATTGTTTTATTAAATTTTATTTTTCCATCTCCCTGATTTTCAGATAAACTTCTGGAGAAACAGTGTACAATTGTCTGGTAACTTCCTTGTTGTCTCCTGGGCCTGTTGTACACTGTAAAATTTTCTCAGTTCATCTTGCAGTTACCAGTGGCATGAGCTGCTTCTCGGACAGCTCGTTCGAGTGACTATACCAGCATGTGAGAGGGCGCAGAGGTGATTTACTAGGATGGTACTATGGATAAGGGATTTCAGGAGAGAATGGAGAAGCTGGAATTGTTCACAAAAGTATACGTGATCTTTGACTTTAGAAAAGAGGCATAGAATACAAGAACAAGAGTTATAAACACTGGGGATGCCTCGAATGGAGTAGTGTGTATAATTCTGACATCAGACATTCGGAAAGATGTCAAGGCCTTGGAGAGGGTGAGCGGAGATTTCGAAGAACAATACCAGAAATGAAGGAAGAGACATGCTGTTGAAGCTTTCCATCTTGCACATGTCAGGACAGACACAAGAATGCCAAATTTCAAAGAGAACAACAAGTTATACTGTATGAGAAAAGGGTGCTGATTGGTTGGCAAGTCAACTCTGATTGGTCAAAGCGTTGCCGTGGAGAATGCACCAGGGAACAATTGTCCCCCACGCTTGTGTTTAATTTTTAAAAAGCACCCTTTTCTCATTCAGTATACATGGTTGATCCCTTTGAAATTTGGTATTCTTGTGTCTGTCCTGATGAGTGCAAGATGTAAAGCTTCAACAGCATCGTTTTTTCAGCAACACTCAAGTCCTGGATGACCAAGCGACGATTAGAAATGAGGGACTGCAGTTATATGGGAAGACTAGAAAAGCTGGCGTTGTTTTCCTTGGAGCAAAGAAAGTTAAGGGAAGGTTTAACAGAGTCGATCAAAATTAGCAGGGCTTTGGTAGAGTAAGTAAGCTGTTTCCAGTGGTGGTAGTGTCAGTAACTGAAGAACAGATTTAAAATAATTGGAAAAAGAACAGTGAGAAGTGATTTTTACACAGTGAGTAAAAACGCACTTCCTGAAAGGGCAGTGGAAGCAGATTCAACAGAAACTTTCACAAAGGGAATTGGGTAAATACTTAAAACGAAAAATTTGCACAACAATGATGTAAGAGGTGAAGAGGGACTAGTTGAATAACTCTTCTAAAGAGCCAACACAAACACAATGGGGTGAATGGCCTCCTCCTGTGCTGTAAGACTCTGCAGGATGGTGGGAGCCCATTTTTTTCTCTCTGGAAGCCCCACGTGCCCTCCAACCTGCCGAGCAAAGGTGAGAGCCAAAACTTCGCTAGAGGATGGAGAAACCAGAGGCCAGTGTGTGGGAGGATACAACCCTTCACTGGGGCAAGGGCTATCATGTGGACAACTGGAGTTATTGCATGCGTCAGTTGGATGGGGTGGTGACCTGACACTTAAAGATTCTGAATGCTGTTTTTTGTTCGGTAGTACGCTCGCCTGGTCGAGATTGTTGGCATGCATGACCTAGGTGTAGGAATCACTCTGGGTGCTCACCAGTCCATCGGTTTTAAAGGGATTCTCCTGTTTGGAAACGATTCCCAGAAGAAGAAGTACCTTCCGAAGCTGGCTACAGGTAATACAGCATTGAGCAGTTTGGGCACAGGGAAGAGGGATTGGCATTTCATCATTTGGGGATTAGGGAGATGGAGAGACCCTGGTTTTTCACCTCTATAGACTGGGTTTCAAATCCATTCCAAAGTGAGGTTTCTCCTTTCTGCTATCTGTAAGAGTCTGTTATGAAACCCAGTTCCTAGAAGGCAGAAAAGTGTGTTGAGGTCAGTGTAGAGGGAGCTCTATTCTGTATCTAACCCCGTGCTGTACCTGTCCTGGGAGTGTTTGATGGGAACAGTGTAGAGGGAGCTTTACTCTGTATCTAACCCTGTGCTGTACCTGTCCTGGGAGTGTTTGATGGGGACAATGTAGAGGGAGCTTTACTCTGTATCTAACCCCGTGCTGTACCTGTCCTGGGAGTGTTTGATAGGGACAACGTAGAGGGAGCTTTACTCTGTATCTAACCCCGTGCTGTACCTGTCCTGGGGGTGTTTGATGGGGATAGTGTAGAGGGAGCTTTACTCTGTATCAAACCCCGTGCTGTACCTGTCCTGGGAGTGTTTGATGGGGACAGTGTAGAGGGAACTTTACTCTGTATCTAACCCCGTGCTGTACCTGTCCTGGGGATGTTTGATGGGGACAGTGTAGTGGGAGCTTTACTCTGTATCTAACCCCGTGCTGTACCTGTCCTGGGAGTGTTTGATGGGGACAGTGTAGTGGGAGCTTTACTCTGTATCTAACACCGTGCTGTACCTGTCCTGGGAGTGTTTGATAGGGACAATGTAGAGGGAGCTTTACTCTGTATCTAACCCCGTGCTGTACCTGTCCTGGGAGTGTTTGATGGGGACAGTGTAGAGGGAACTTTACTCTGTATCTAACCCCGTGCTGTACCTGTCCTGGGAGTGTTTGTTTAAATTATTCCATCTGTTGTTACTCATGGCTTCCTGGCTGACACTTATCTTCTGACACGATAGGTGCAGCACGGGGTTAGATTCAAGTCATGGGTTTGAGCCCCATTCGTGCCAGGCAATGACCATCTCCAGCAAGAGAGGATTTAATCATCACCCCTTGCCATTCAATGGCATTACCATTGCTGAATCCCCCACAATCAATATCCTGGGGGTCACCATTGACCAGAAACTAGACTGGACTAGCCATATAAATACTGTGACTACAAACACAGGTCAGAGGCTGGGATTTCTGCAGCAAGTAACTCCTGACTCCCCAAAGCCTGTCCACCATCTACAAGCACAAGTCAGGAATGTGAAGGAATATTCTCCACTTGCCTAGATGAGTATAGCTTTAACAACACTCAAGACAAGGGAACCAAAGGTCTAGTGAGAAGGAGGAAATGAAGGAAATTAGTATTATTGAAGAAACAGTGCTGGAGAAATTAATGGGACTGAAAGCTGATAAATCCACAGGGCCTGATAATCAACATTCAAGGTGCTAAAGGAGGTAGCCATGGAAATAGTGGATGCATTGGTTGTCATCTTCCAAAATTCTGTAGATTCTGGAACAGTCCTGACAGATTGGAGGATGGCAAATGTAATCCCCCTATTTAAAAAAGGAGGGAAGGAGAAATCAGGAAATTACAGACTTGTTAGCCTAACATGGGTGGTAGGGAAAATGCTAGAGTCTGTTATAAAGAATGTGATAACAGGACACTTAGAAAATATCAACGGGATTAGATAAAGTCAACATGGATTTATGAAAAGGAAATCATGTTTGTCAAACCTAATGAAGTTTTTTGAAGACATAACTAGCAGAATAGATAAGGGAGAACCAGTGGATGTGATGTAATTGGATTTTCAGAAAGCTTTTGATAAAGTCTCATATCAGAGGTTAGTGTGTAAAATTAAAGCACACGGGATTGAAGGTAATAAACTGGCATGGATTGAGAATTAGTTAGCAGGCAGGAAACAAAGTAGGAATAAATGGGTATTTTTTGGAGTGGCAAGAGATGACTAGTGGGGTACCGCAGGGATCAGTGCCTGGACCTCAGCTATTCACAATATATATCAATGGTTTGGATGAGGGAACCAAATGTAATATTTCCAAGTTTGCTGATGACACAAAACTAGGTGGGAATGTGAGTGAGAGGAGGATGTTAAGAGGCTTCAAGATGATTTAAACAGGTTGAGTGAGTGGGCAAATACATGGCAGATGCAATATAACGTGGATAAACGTGGATGTTTGGTAGGAAAAACAGAAAGGCAGAATATTATTTAAATGGTGATAGATTGGGAAATATTGATGTACAAAGGGACCTGGGTGTCCTTGTACACCAATCACTGAAAGCAAGCATGCAGGGTGCAGCAAGCAGTTAAGAAGGCAAATGGTATTTTGGCCTTCATTGCGGGAGGACTTGAGTACAGGAGCAAGGATGTCTTACTGCAGCTGGACAGGGCCTTGGTGAGACCGCACCTGCAGTATTGTGTGCACTTATGGTCTCCTTACCTAAGAAAGGATATATTTGCCGTTGCTGTTTATGGGAGCTTGATGTATGCAAATTGGCTGTTGTGGTTCCTGCGCTACCTCAGTGACTACTTCATTGGCTGTGAAGTGCACTAGGATGTATTGAGGTGATGAAAGATGTTGTTTAAATGCAAGTTTGTTTTCCCCCAGGGGAAACGATCGCTGCCTTCTGTCTGACTGAGCCTGCAAGCGGGTCGGATGCTGCATCTATCAAAACCACAGCCGTCAAGAGCAACTGCGGAAAATATTACATCCTTAACGGGGGCAAAATCTGGATCAGGTATGGCGGGGGTGGGGTCACCTGGCAGAATGGTGAGTTGTCCTTAAATGCAGATACGCTTCTTTGCACAATAGAGTGGTAGGTCTATAGGACTCTCCCCCCCAACCGGTCCAGTTAATTTTACATCTGAGATTTGTAGATTTTAGCTAGCCCAGCGTATTGAAACTAAGGCAGGTGGACAGAGTTAGCTTGCATCTCATTTAACAGCAGACCAGGCTTGAGGGGCTGAATGGCTTCCTCCTTTTCATTTGGAAATGAATACAGATAGTGATGAGAAACTAAATAGTAGAATATATTCTTCACCCATTGGTGAATTGATGACTAAAGGATGCAGACTGAAGATTGACACAAGAGTAATGAGGGGAGAGTAGAAAAATATGTACGCTGAAGGGGGACATCTCGCATTGAACTCAGTTGGACTCCATCACCCTTCACCTCAAAATCTTTTACACTGTAAATTGCTGCAAGTGCGACTGACGAGCAGGTCGAGAGAATCAGGGCTTCTGGGGCCCCAGTAAATGACAGGGCCAACAGTCTATCTCCTTAAACTCTCATAACATTTTAGATATTCAATTGCATTGCCATAGCCTCCAGGGCCACGGGTCAAACGCTGGAAAATGGAATTAGTGCAGTCAGATCTTTGGGCACGGACACAATGGGCCGAATGGCCTCCTCCTGAGCTGTAAACTTCTACGAGTCTATTATCCAGTGAGATTAAGGATTGAGAAGGAAGTGGAGGATGGACAGAGGATGGAATTGGGAAAATTAGAGTCACATTCAGGTACAGAAAGAGAGGGAAAGAAAGATTGGATTGGGAGAGAAAGGAAAAAATTGAATTTGAAATGTAATTTGTCTTAAGTTTATAAGAAGAACTTATTAGCTGCAGGAATGAGATTGAACTATTTAAATTGATCCCTTTCTCGGGTGGAGAGTTTGATTCGTATTGTGTTAACAATTATCATTAACAGAGGACTCGCGCTCTTAAGTACGAGTTCTAGCTTCCTGTGGAGAGTTTCATTGGCAATTAATGCACTAATCCCCAGTAACTTCACAAAATTCACATGGAGTTGAGGGCGAACAGTGCAAATCAACCAGCAAATTCTGATGATTCATGAATCATGGCATATCTAATCCACGGTGAACTTGCTGGCCGGTGTGCATATTAATGATGGCATGCGTCATAAACCCACTGTTATTTTGCCGATGAGATATGGGCCTTTGTTTCACGATTTGCTACGGTTGGGATTGAACTCTCTGTCTCCAGTATTGTCACCATTGGGCTATCACATCCTTGATGAACCAGCTAAAGCTCTTTGTTTTAAGAAGTTATTGCAGCCCCAGTGTATATGAATGCGACAGTAACTCTGTATTCTCATCGATGTGGTTTGGCAGTAATGGTGGCCTGGCTGATATCTTCACCGTCTTTGCAAAAACATCAGTGACGGACGAAGCCACTGGTAAAGTCAAGGACAAAATCACCACCTTCATTGTAGAGAGGGGATTCGGTGGAGTGACAAGGTAAAATTGTGCGCCTGTTTAATCTATGTGGATGTAAAAAGTTGTGACTGTGTTGCACACACCCAGTCAACATATTCCATTCTAACCTCCTGTGTCAACATTTACAGTGCACCCATCCTACGTAAACATGTCACACTGTAACCATACCCTCCCTGCAGCAAAATATTTCATGCCCCCCCACAACTGGCAGGAGGGTGCTAAAACAAGGTACAATTTAAACAGGGACTTAGAATGGAAATATAAACAGAAAGTGATGAAGACACCTGCAGATCCCACTCTAAGCATTACTCCCCCTCAATCTTGTTAACCCTCAATGTCACACTTGGCATTGAGCATCAAGGCCATTGGAGATCAATTAGTAATATATCTATCGGCCATAGAGAAAAAACTAGGATTTCTATCGCACCTTTCATATCCACAGGACATCCCAAAACACTTCACAGACAATTGAGTACTTTCTTTGGAACATAGTCACAGTTGTAATGTTGAAAAGATGGCAGCCAGTTTGCACACAGCAAGATCCCACAGTCAGCAATGTTACAATGACCAGGTATTCAGTTTTTGGTGGAGTTGGTTAAGTGTTGCAGGACGCTGAGAAGAACTACTCTGCACTGCTTCGTAATAGTGGCAATGAGATCTTTTGTGTTCACCTGAGAGGGCAGTTTTGGGCTCCTGGTTTAACATCTCATTCATATGAAGGCATCTTCAAAAATGCAGTACTCCCTCAGTACTAACACTCTGACAGTGCGGTACATCGTTAGTACTGACCCTCCCAACAATGCGGCGCTCCCTCAGTACTGATCCTCCGACAGTGCGACGCTCTATCAGTGCTGACCCTCCGACAGTGCGGCACTCCCTCAGTGCTGACCCTCCGACAATGTGGCACTCCCTCAGTGCTGACCCTCCGACAGTGCGGCACTCCCTCAGTGCTGACCCTCCGACAGTGCGACGCTCTATCAGTGCTGACCCTCCGACAGTGCGGCACTCCCTCAGTGCTGACCCTCCGACAATGTGGCACTCCCTCAGTGCTGACTCTCTGACAGTGTGGCACTCCCTCAGTGCTGACCCACCGACAGTGCGGCACTCCCTCAGTACTGACCCTCCGACAGTGCGGCGCTCCCTGTGCTGACCCTCCAACAGTGCGGCACTCCATCAGTACTGACCCTCCGACAGTGCGGCTCTCCCTCAGTACTGACCCTCCAACAGTGCAGCGCTCCCTGTGCTGACCCTCCGACAGTGCGGCGCTCCCTCAGTATTGAACCTCCGACCATGCGGCACTTCCTAAGTACTGACCCTCCGACAGTGCGGCACTCCCTCAGTACTGACCCTCCGACAGTGCGGCACTCCCTCAGTACTGACCCTCCGACAGTGCAGCAGTCCCTCAGTACTGACCCTTCGACAGTGCGGCGTTCCCTCAGTACTGACCCTCTGACAATGCGGTGCTGCATCAGTACTGACCCTCCGACAGTGCGGCGCTGCATCAGTACTGACCCTCCGACAGTGCGGCGCTGCATCAGTACTGACCCTCTGACAGTGCGGCGCTCCCTCAGTACTGACCCTCCGACAGTGCGGCACTCCCTCAGTACTGACCCTCCGACAGTGCGGCGCTCCCTCAGTACTGACCCTCCGACAGTGCGGCGCTCCCTCAGTACTGACCCTCCGACAGCGCGGTGCTCCCTCAGTACTGACCCTCCGACAGTGCGGCACTCCCTCAGTACTGACCCTCCGACAGTGCGGCACTCCCTCAGTACTGACCCTCTGACAGTTGCGGCACTCCCTCAGTGCTGACCCTCCGACAGTGCGGCACTCCCTTAGTACTGACCCTCCGACAGCGCGGCGCTCCCTCAGTACTGACCCTCCGACAGTGCGGCGCTCCCTCAGTACTGACCCTCCGACAGTGCGGCATTCCCTCAGTACTGACCCTCCGACAGTGCGGCACTCCCTCAGTACTGACCCTCTGACAGTTGCGGCACTCCCTCAGTGCTGACCCTCCGACAGTGCGGCACTTCCTCAGTACTGACCCTCCGACAGTGCAGCACTCCCTTAGTACTGACTCTCCAACAGTGTGGCACTCCCTCAGTACTGATCCTCCGACAGTGCGGCACTCCCTAAGTCCTGACCCTCCAACAGTGTGGCACTCCCTCAGTCCTGACCCTCCGACAGTGCAGCATTCCCTCAACAATGGCCCTCCGACAGTGCGGCACTCCCTCAGTGCTGACCCACTGACAGTGCGGCACTCCTTCAGTAATGACCCTCCGACAGTGCAGCATTCCCTCAACAATGGCCCTCCGACAGTGCGGCACTCCCTCAGTGCTGACCCACCGACAGTGCGGCACTCCCTCAGTACTGACCCTCCGACAGTGCGGCGCTCCCTGTGCTAACCCTCCAACAGTGCGGCACTCCATCAGTACTGACCCTCCGACAGTGCGGCTCTCCCTCAGTACTGACCCTCCAACAGTGCAGCGCTCCCTGTGCTGACCCTCTGACAGTGCGGCGCTCCCTCAGTATTGAACCTCCGACCATGCGGCACTTCCTAAGTACTGACCCTCCGACAGTGCGGCACTCCCTCAGTACTGACCCTCCGACAGTGCAGCAGTCCCTCAGTACTGACCCTTCGACAGTGCGGCGTTCCCTCAGTACTGACCCTCTGACAGTGCGGTGCTGCATCAGTACTGACCCTCCGACAGTGCGGCGCTGCATCAGTACTGACCCTCCGACAGTGCGGCGCTGCATCAGTACTGACCCTCTGACAGTGCGGCGCTCCCTCAGTACTGACCCTCCGACAGTGCGGCGCTCCCTCAGTACTGACCCTCCGACAGTGCGGCGCTCCCTCAGTACTGACCCTCCGACAGTGCGGCGCTCCCTCAGTACTGACCCTCCGACAGCGCGGTGCTCCCTCAGTACTGACCCTCCGACAGTGCGGCACTCCCTCAGTACTGACCCTCCGACAGTGCGGCACTCCCTCAGTACTGACCCTCCGACAGTGCGGCACTCCCTCAGTACTGACCCTCTGACAGTTGCGGCACTCCCTCAGTGCTGACCCTCCGACAGTGCGGCACTCCCTTAGTACTGACCCTCCGACAGCGCGGCGCTCCCTCAGTACTGACCCTCCGACAGCGCGGCGCTCCCTCAGTACTGACCCTCCGATAGTGCGGCGCTCCCTCAGTACTGACCCTCCGACAGTGCGGCACTCCCTCAGTACTGACCCTCTGACAGTTGCGGCACTCCCTCAGTGCTGACCCTCCGACAGTGCGGCACTTCCTCAGTACTGACCCTCCGACAGTGCGGCACTCCCTTAGTACTGACTCTCCAACAGTGTGGCACTCCCTCAGTACTGATATTCCGACAGTGCGGCACTCCCTCAGTCCTGACCCTCCAACAGTGTGGCACTCCCTCAGTCCTGACCCTCCGACAGTGCAGCACTCCCTCAGCCCTGACCCTCCGACAGTGCGGCACTCCCTCAGTCCTGACCCTCCGACAGTGCGGCATCCCTCAGTCCTGACCCTCCGACCATGCGGCACTCCCTCAGTCCTGACCCTCCGACAGTGCGGCACTCCCTCAGTCCTGACCCTCCGACAGTGCAGCACTCTATCAGTATTGGCCCCCACGACAGTGCAGCACTCCCTCAGCACTGACCCTCCGACAGTGCAGCACTCCCTCAGCACTGACCCTCCGACAGTGCAGCACTCCCTCAGCACTGACCCTCCGACAGTGCAGCACTCCATCAGTACTGCACTGGAAGTGTTAGCCATTTATTTTATGCTCAAGTCTTTCAAGTAGGACTGGAACACAGGACCTTCTAACTCAGAGTGAGTGTGCCACTCACTAGCCACTAGTCATCTGTGCGTGCGTTTCCGTTAATTTTATCCGTGCCTGTGTCCCCATTTATAATTCAAACAGACTGTGTAAACTTGCCCTAGTGTAATCACACGCCTACTGATTAGCACCCCTCTGCTCCGCTCCTGAATTCACCAACTCTTTCAAAGTGATTGCCGTTATAATTTCTGTCCAGACTCAAACCCCACACAAAAGATTTTTCCAACAGTGATCCTGAAAAGAACAGCCTCTGAGGTAACCTGGCACATGGCAGTGATCAGTTTACCTCACATCCTGCTGCCCAAGGCTCAGGCGGCCACAGTTGATTACCGGCTCCAAGGGGCTGCTGTGATCGGGAACACATTGAGAAAATTCCAGTCGTGGCAACTGAAGATCCGAGAGTGTCATTGGTTTAAGATCCAGGGGACATGATGAAAATTAAGTGAAGTGGCTCTGTCACCAGCAGTTCAGGCATAGAATAATACAGCACAGCAGGAGGCCATTCAGCCCATCCTGCCTGTGCCGGCTCTTTGAAAGAGCTATCCAATTAGTCCCACGTCCCCTGCTGTTTCCCCATACCACTGACAATTTTCCTTCTTTGGTATTTATTCAATTATTGAATCCGCTTGCATCGCCCTTTCAAGCAACAGCTCGCTGGGTAAAAGAAATTCTCCTCGTCTCCCCTTCTTTTGCCGATTATCCTTCAATCTGTTACCAACCCTCCTGCCACTGGAAACAGTTTTCTCCTTAATTACTCTATCAAAAACCTCTCATAACTTTGAACGCCTCTGTTAACTCTCCCCTTAACCTTCCCTGCTCTAAGGAAAACAATCCTGGCTTCCTCCAGTCTCTGCGCATTAGCTGAAGTTGCCCTGCATCATTTGCATCATTCCAGTAAATATCCTCTACACCTTCTCTCGAGCCTTGACATCTCTCCTAAAGTACAGTGCCCATCACAGAACTGGCCACATTTTTCCGGTTGCTGCCTGAGCAAAGATTTATACAGGTTTAACATGACTTCTTAAGTAGATGCTCTCTATCTTTGTGTGTAGTCACCACTAACGTCTGCCGAGAACTCACTGTCTTTGTACACTTGCATTTCAGTGGCCCACCGGAAAAGAAGATGGGGATTAAAGCATCAAATACAGCAGAGGTGCACTTTGACAATGTTAAGGTGCCTGTGGAGAATGTTCTGGGAGAGGTTGGCAGTGGGTTTAAAGTGGCCATGAACATCTTGAACAATGGACGCTTTGGCATGGCAGCTGCCCTCTCTGGGACAATGAAAGGAGTCATTGCCAGGGCAGTAAGTGTCTCTGAAACTGTTTCCACAGCAAGAGCTGGCCAACTTCAACTACCTACTGGCTAGTATCCCACAGAGTCATTCACTCTTCAGCAATACTAAACAATTAAACTTTTTTCTTTTTAACTTCTAAAGAAAGAAAGACTTGCATTTCTATAGCACCTTTCTGACCTCAGGGCATCCCAAAAGACTTTACTGCCGATGAAGTGCTCTTAGAAGTGTAGCCACTGTTGTAATGTAGGAAATCTGGCAGCCACTTTGCACACAGGAAGATCCCATAGACAGCAATATGATAATGACTGGATCATCTGATTTTAGTGATACTGATAGAGGGGTAAATATTTGTCAGGACACGGGGAAACTCCCCTGCTCATCTTCAAAATGGTGCCTTGGGATCCTTAAAGTCCACCTGAAGGTGCCTCAGTTTAATGTCTCCTCTGAAGGGCAGCAAGTCTGACAGTGCGGCATTCCCTAGTTTCTGCACTGGGAATGTCAGCCTGAATTATGGTCTTGAGTCTCTGGAATAGGAATTAAACCCGTGGCATTCTGACTTGGAGGTGAGAGTGTTCGCCACTGAGCCATGGCTGACACCTTGTTTATGTGGGTAAAGGTGATGTACACTGCCCTATTGAAAATAATCTCCCAGGGTTGCTTCCCACCCTCCCCCTGCCCCTGGGTTTGTGTTCAGCATTAACCACATTCAGAGTTGTCCACTTCCTAGCAGGAGTCCCTGGTCATCAGTCAGGAGCAGAAGCCTAGGATTGATTTTGTTGAGCTATGTGGCACTGACGCTAACAGAGCTCAGCAGAGACCAGGGATCAAACCTGCGCCCAATCCAGGGCTCCAGCTAGAAAGTCCATTAGCTTTGATATTGGGCCAGGGATGTAATTGTCCCATCACTGGTACTGAATACTTTGTTAACATTTGCTAATAGTTGATCATGCTAGATCCCAGAGGACGTGAGAGAATTTTTCACTAATTTTTGGGATGTGGGCGTCACTGGAAGGGCCAGCATATATTATTATGCATCCCTAATTGCCCCTTGAGAAGGTGGTGGTGAGCTGCCTTCTTGAGCTGCTGCAGTCCATGTGGTGTAGGTACACCCACTGTGCTGTTAGGGAGGGAGTTCCAGGATTTTGACCCAGCAGCAGTGAAGGAACGGCCGATATATTTCCAAGTCAGGATGGTGAGTGGCTTGGAGGGGAACTTGCATGTGGTGGTGCTACCATGCATCTAGTGCTCTTGTCCTAGGTGGTAGAGATCGTGGGTTTGGAAGGTGCTGTCTAAGGAGCTTTGGTGAGTCGTTGCAGTGCACCTTTGTAGATGGTACACACTACTGCCACTGTGCGTCAGTGGGGGAGGGAGTGAATGTTTAAAATTGTGGATGGGTGCCAATGTCCTGGGGACTATCCACTCAAATGAGTCAGCACATTCAGAAGTGAACGTTGGTGAGGCAGGAGTTGTGGGTGTAGTATATGGATTTTTTTTATCTCTCAGGCCTGCATGTGGGCAGGGAGTTTCCCAGCTGAGTGCAGCTGTCCTGTGAGAACTGTGCTGAGCAGTGTTGGTGTGGCAGCTCTGGTTGTGAGCTGGGTCAGGTGACAGGATGAGCAAGGGGCGCAGTTATTTTAGGAAACTGCTTGTTTGTGTTTTTGCTGCCTGAAACGCTGATCTGGATTGCAGGCCTGTTCACCACACGTGCTCTTGTGTAACAATTTCACATGACCTAGTTTCTGTTACTGAAATTGCTTCTCAAAATTAAAATAAAATCCAAAAGATCTGCTTATATTTGTATAAATTCTACTGATTGGATATACCTTATAATTGCAATTCTTTTGCTGCTTCTTCCTTTCCGCACCCCTGTATGCCCTTGCATTTCTGTAGCACCTTTCACAACCTCGGGATTTCCCAAAGCACTTAACTGTCAATGGAGTACTTCCTTTGAAGTGAAATCCTTGTTGCAATGTAGGAAACGCAGAGACTTGAGCTCATAGTCCAGGCAGACACTTACTCCCAGTGGCGCCATTGAGGGAGTGCCGCACTGTCGGCGGGTCAGTACTGAGGGAGTGCTGCACTGTCAGAGGGTCAGTACTGAGGGAGTGCTGCACTGTCGGAGGGTCAGTACTGAGGGAGCGCTGCACTGTCGGAGGGTCAGTACTGAGAGAACGCTGCACTGTCGGAGGGTCAGTACTGAGGGAACGCTGCACTGTCGAAGGGTCAGTACTGAGGGAGTGCTGCACTGTCAGAGGGTCAGTACTGAAGGAGCACAGCACTGTTGCAGAGGAAGTTCTGAGGAAATGCACTGTCAGGGTCAGTACTGAGGGAGTGCTGCACTGTTGGAGGGTCAGTACTGAGGGAGTGCTGCACTGTCGGAGGGTCAGTACTGAGGGAGCGCTGCACTGTCGGAGGGCCAGTACTGAGGGAGCGCTGCACTGTCGGAGGGTCAGTACTGAGGGAGCGCTGCACTGTCGGAAGGTCAGTATTGAGGGAACGCTGCACTGTCGGAGGGTCAGTACTGAGGGAGTGCTGCACTGTCAGAGGGTCAGTACTGAGGGAGTGCTGCACTGTCAGAGGGTCAGTACTGAAGGAGCACAGCACTGTTGCAGGGGAAGTTCTGAGGAAATGCACTCAGGGTCAGTACTGAGGGAGTGCTGCACTGTCAGAGGTATCATCTTTAGAACAAGACCTCATCTGCTTACAGCTGGATGTAAAATCGCTTAGCCACTATTTGCAAGATGTGTTGTTGAATTCTCCCCAGTGTCTTCGATGATATTTATCCACTTCACTTATAAAAATAAATTGTCTAGTCATTATCACATTGCTGGTTGCAGGAACTTGCTGTACACAAATTGGCTGCTGCATTCCTATATTACAGTGCTGAATACACTTCAACAAAAGCAATTCTTTGCCTGCGAAGTGTTTAGGGACACCCTGAGTGAAAAAAGCTCTAGAAATGGACATCTTTTCTTTCTCTATTGTCTTAAGTGAGGCACGAGTTTGGGACACAATCCCACAACCAGAGAGCTTGGAGGGCAGTCATTTGAACTGTGCAGCACAGTCACTGTGCACCGAGGAAGTTCCCTGTTTCGCATTTGTTCTTGATAGACTGCTATCAGTGTCAAATCTAATAAATGTCATGCAAATTGTTAAATTGTGGTAATGATTAAAATGTAACTCACTGGGCAGAATGATAAAAATATCCATTGTAATGCCGCCAAGGTATTAAAGGGGAAATGATTTTTTATCCTACCTTTTAGGGTTGCTGTTACCATTGAGTGTTGGGTTAACAGACGTGTGAGACTTTTTTTTTTAAGTTAATCTTGTGATGTTGGCATTGCCCAGGATCCAACTGAATGGCTTGCAGGGTCAGTTAAAGAGTCAACTCTGCTGGTTCGGAACTGGAGTCACATTGGGCCCAGACTGGTCAAGGGAGAGCAGTTTTCTTTCCCTGAAAGGACATTAGTGAAGCAGTTGGGTTTTTAATCACAATTCAACAGTTTCTTGGTCACTTTTTTTTTTAACTAGCTGTTTTATTTCCAAATGTTTCAGACATAATTCAGCTGCCTTGGTGAACATTGAGCTCTAGTTTTCTACATTATTAATCCAAGCCTCTGCTTCACCCCTCCAGTAACATTACCATGTGTGACCACATCCAATTGCTTTGTCTGCTTTCTGAATGCAGACATTAACTCATTTATTCCCGGTTGGATGGTGACTTTTCCAGAAAACTGGGTGAACAATCTTTCATGAAAGGCAGGAAAAGCATTTGTGGCTTTTATTTTTCTTCAGGAAAAAAAACCCCATCCAATTGCAGGGGCTTTTATCCCATTACTGGGTTTCCCAGGACATTGATTCGAGATAATTGACAAAAGAATCAGTGACAGGAGATGAAGACTCCATTTTTTTAGGCAGCGAGTTGTTGTGGCCCGGAAGGCGCTGCCTGAAATGGCGGCGGAAGCAGATTCAGTGGGAACTTTCAAAGGGGGAATTCGATAAATACTTGAAAAGGAAAAATGTGCGGAGCTGTGAGGAATAGAGAAGAAATATTGGGACTGATTGGATAACTCTTTCACAGAGCCAGCACAGGCACAATGGGCCTAATGGCCTCCTTCTGTGGTGTATGATCCTAGTACAAAGAATGTACAGCACAGAAACAGGCCATTCTGCTCATCTGTTCCGTGCCGGTGTTTCCACTCCACACAAGCCTCCTCTTCATCTCATCCTATTAGCATATCTTCCTATTCCTTTCTTGCTTTTGTGTTTTTCCAGCTTCCCCTCCACCTCAACCATTCCCTGTGGTAGCGAGTTCCACATTCTCATCACCCTCTGAGTAAAGAAGTTTCTCCTGAATTCCCGATTGGATTTAATATTGACTGCCTTGTATTTCTGGCCCCTAGTTCTGGACTCCCCACAAGTGGAAACATCTTCTCTACATCTACCCTATCAAACGCCTTCGTAATTTCCAAGATATTTATTGGGTCACATATAGAGTAAATCCAAGCCGAAGCTACGTGTGTGTTGTTAACACTGTTCTTTTCCTCCATATTAGGTTGACCATGCTGCAAACCGCACCCAGTTTGGGGACAAGATTCACAACTTTGGCGCTATCCAGGAGAAGGTTGCTCACATGGCAATGCTGCAGTATGTGACAGAGGTAAGGGGAGTGGCAGGCTATGCTTCAGGCTAAGCAGCACACAGGCTCAGTCCTCTGGAAAGCTGATGGATGTCTCCTGTTGCCAAACTTATACCCGGTGACTGTAGTTTACATTTGGGCACAAGACAGACAAACTCGTATTTCTACAGCACCTTTCACCACCTCAGGATGTCTCAAACCGCTTCCCAGCCAATTTGAAATGTAATCACTGTTAAAATGTAGGAACCACAGCAGCCAGTTTGTGCATGGCAAGGTCTCACAAACAGCAATGTGATAATGACCCAGGTCATCCGTTTTCAGTGGTGATGGTTGAGGGATAGATAATGACAACAGGCAGAACTCCCCTGCCCTCCTTCTAATAATGGGCTGGGACTGTTACATCCAGCCGAGGGGCAGACTTGGCCCCAGTTTAACTTTTCACCCAAAACGCAGCAACTCCAATAGTACAACAATCCCTTATTGCTGCTCCTCTGACAATGCAGTGCTCCCTGTGAACCAACCCTCCAAAAGCGCAGTGGAAACAGCAGCAGTAAAGTGTCGTGTCTGTGAAAACTAATGGTAATTATTTTTCTCCTTTACAGTCAATGGCATACATGATCAGTGCAAACATGGACTCGGGGGCTACTGAGTTCCAGATTGAAGCTGCCATCAGCAAGATCTTTGCGAGTGTGAGCATTACCGTGTATTTGCCTTGTTACGGCATGTTAAGACAAGCTGTCTAGGGTATTCAGGTTTAAACAGTACTGGTGACCCCGTTTCTAGTGCAGTAAAAAGGGTTTCACGTTTGGTCAAGGTTTACTCCCCCAAAATCTACCATTCACAGTCCATGCAATCATATGCTTCTGATTTGAGAAGAGGTGGACATATGGTTGGCCTGTGCGCACAGTGACTGATTGCATTTCTCTGAGCTCCGCACTGTGTATTTACAGCAGGACAAAATTATACAAACTAGGAGCAGGAATAGGCCACTCGGCCCTTCAAGCCATCTCCGCCATTCAATAAGGTCATGGCTGATCTGATTGTAACCTCCCGCCTACCCCTGATAACCTTTTATCCATTTGTTAATCAAGAATCTATCTAGCTCTGCCTTAAAAATATGCAAAGACTCTGCTTCCACCGCCTTTTGAGGAAGAGAGTACCAAAGGCTCACCACCCACTTGAGAGAAAACATTTCTCCTCATCTCTGTCTTAAATGGCCAAACCCTTATTTTTAAACAGTGACCTCCCTAGTTCTAGATTCTCCCACAAGAGGAAACGCCATGTCCACATCCACCCCGTCAAGACCCCTCAGGATCTTAAAGGTTTCAATCAAGTCGCCTCTTACTCTTCTAAACTCCAGTGGATACAAGCCTAACCTGTCCAACCTTTCCTCATAAGACAACCCGTCCATTCCTGGTATTAGACTAGTAAAGCTTCTCTGAACTTCTTCTAACGCATTTACATCTTTCTTTAAATAAGCAGCCCAGTTCTGTACACAATACGCCAGATGTGGTCTAACCAATGCCCTGTACGATTGAAACATAACCTCTCTACTTATGTAATCAATTCCCCTCGCAATAAGCAATAACATTCTATTAGCTTTCCTAATTACTTGCTTCTACCCTTTTGTGATTCATGCACTAGGACACCCATCTCCATCTCAGAGCTCTGCAATCTCTCACCATCTAGATACTCTGCTTTTTTAGTCTCATTGTGCCCCATATTGCAGCACAAACTGGGGTTTCATTACTGAGCGGCTCAGTCTCTTAGCACACCACCATGCCAATCTGACTCACTTTTGAATGAAACAGAAAGACTTGCATTTTTGTAGCGCCTCTCACAACCACAAACCATCCAAAAATGCCCTGCTGCCAATACAGTTTTTTAAGTGTAGCCACATTTGTAAATATCAATTTGTCCACAGCAAGCTGCCACAAACAGTCCCAAGATAAGAACCATATAAATTGTTTTCTAATGATGCTGTTGATTGAGGGATAAGTGTTGCCCTGGACACTCGAATAGTGGCCATGGGATCCTCTACATGCAGCTAAGAGAGCAGTTGGGCCTTTGATTTAACGGCTTATCTAAAACATGGCACCTCCGACAGTGCAGCACTCCCTCAGTACTGACCCTTTGACAGTGCAGCACTCCCTCAGTACTGACCCTACGACAGTGCAGCACTCCCTCAGTACTGACCCTCCGACAGTGCGGCACTCCCTCAGTACTGACCCTCGGACAGTGCGGCACTCCCTCAGTACTGGTCCTCTGACAGTGCGGCACTCCCTCAGTACTGGCCCTCTGACAGTGCGGCACTCCCTCAGTACTGACCCTCCGACAGTGCAGCACTCCCTCAGTACTGACCCTCTGACAGTGCGGCACTCCCTCAGTACTGGCCCTCTGACAGTGCGACGTTTCCTCAGTACTGGCCCTCTGACAGTGCTGCACTCCCTCAGTACTGACCCCGACAGTGCGGCACTCCCTCAGTACTGACCCTCCGACAGTGCAGCACTCCCTCTGTACTGACCCTCCGACATTGCAACACTCCCTCAGTACTGACCCTCCGACAGTGCAGCACTCCCTCAGTACTGACCCTCGGACAGTGCGGCATTCCCTCAGTACTGCCCCTCGGACAGTGCGGCACTCCCTCAGTACTGACCCTTGGACAGTGCGGCACTCCCTCAGTACTGACCCTCGGACAGTGCGGCACTCCCTCAGTACTGACCCTCGGACAGTGCGGCACTCCCTCAGTACTGGCCCTCTGACAGTGCGGCACTCCCTCAGTACTGACCCTCTGACAGTGCGACGCTTCCTCAGTACTGGCCCTCCGACAGTGCGGCACTCCCTCAGTACTGGCCCTCCGACAGTGCGGCACTCCCTCAGTACTGACCCTCTGACAGTGCGACGCTTCCTCAGTATTGGCACTGAGAT
The DNA here is from genome assembly GCA_026770705.1 of Isurus oxyrinchus. Classification (NCBI taxonomy): domain Eukaryota; kingdom Metazoa; phylum Chordata; class Chondrichthyes; order Lamniformes; family Lamnidae; genus Isurus; species Isurus oxyrinchus. The sequence goes on from JANJGN010000033.1 coordinate 1,088,581, forward strand.
TATCAGCCTGGATTATGTGTTAGGTCTCTGGAGTGGGACTTGAACCCACGACCTTCTGACTGAGAGATGAGAATGCTACCTGCTGAGCCCTGGCTGACTCTCCTCATTTGACAGTCACTTTTTTGGGCGAGTGCCTTGTGATTCTTTGCTGTCGGTTTCATTTCCCAAGATGTTTGGGGAATCCCAAGTGAGCTAAGTGTGAGTCTTCTCACCAGCCATTCAGCTCAGGCCTGTTGCTATACAATTAGCACATCTATTCATGTTTGCAAACCACCCTCTCTGATGGTTGGGCGACTGATGCCCAATGCCATGATTAAGAGGTGGGTTGGGGGATGGGGGGGTTAACGGGGAACAGTGTCACTCTGCTGACAGGTGTAATTATCAGAATACAATCACACTAAACCTGCTCACTATCTCTCTACAGGAGGCTGCCTGGACAGTAACTGATGAATGTATTCAGCTCATGGGCGGAATGGGTTTCATGAAGGTCAGTGCCAGATTCTGAATGTGTCTTTTGCCTTTGTACCCATCTTGTCCATATTGAAGTCTTGTAGCTAGAGCAAAGGTCACAAAAAGACTAAGAAATAGGAGCAGGAGGAGGGCATTCGGCCCCTCAAATTTACTCTGCCTTCAATTAGATGATGGCTGATCTTCCAGCTCAACTCCACTTTGCTGGGTTATCTACTTAACTCCTGATACCCTTAGTGTACTCAGTCATTGAGTGTATTCAAGATTGAGATCAATAGCTCTCTGAGGTAAAGAATTCCAATGATTCACAACCCCCTGAGTGTAGAAACCTCTCCTCATTTCAGTCCAAAATGGATGACCCCTTATCCTGAGTCTAGGCTCTCTAGTTCTAGGCTCTCCAACCTGGAGAAACCACCTTTTAGCATCTACCCGACCAAGCTCTCTCAGAACCTAGTATGTTTCCATGAGGTCATCTCTCATCCTTTTAAACTCCAGAGAGTATAGGCCCATTCCACACACTTTCTCCCCGTAGGAAAACCTTCCAATCCCAGGAATCAATGTGTGCTTTGTTGTACTTACTCTAAGGCAAGTATACCTTCCCTTATATAAGGAGAGTAAAACCATACACAGTACTCCAAGTCTTGTGTACTGTTAGCTGGCTCAAATATAGAATTCAGAAAACAGCCAGAATTCACAACTAGGATCTTACAGCACAGAAGGCAGTCATTTGGCCCATTGTACCTATGCTGGCTCTTCTGGATGAGCTATCCCATTAGCCCAGAGATCTTTGTTAAGTGGCAAGCCAGATGCTGAAGTATAAAACCAGGCACAAAGCCTATTCTTGATAGTTGGTTTATTTACCAAATACAGCATCGTATATGTCTGCCTCCTACATACTAATGCCTAGTGTCCCAGCAGCCCCTCTTTATATGTGCTTAAGGAACTTAATCAATGCCCTTCAATTAACCAGTTGACATCCCATTAATCTTGGTGGGGGTGGGAGGACGGTGTTGTGGAACTGGAAGGGGTTACAGAGATGTCATTGGGAGGTTGGGATGCTGAGGCCATGGAGGGATTTGAACACATCAATGAGAATTCTAAAATGGGGGTGCTGCAGTGATTAGTGATGTGTTCTGACCCATTTTATCTGCTGTTAGGATGCTGGGGTTGAGCGGGTGATGAGGGATCTTCGGATCTTCCGCATTTTTGAAGGAACAAATGATATTCTCCGACTTTTCGTTGCACTCAATGGTATTCAGGTATGTGCTTGATCCCCTGCATCTGTCTCTCTCAATGATGCTGGAGTGCTCTTGACTAAGGCTTCACTCTCATAACTCCACCTCCACTACACAGCCCGTTCTTGCTTGCATGTGCCATGGCAGTGTATGTCGCTGCGTCGTTTGACAGGGAGCTTTGCAACAGAGCCTGATCCCATTCCCACTCGATTTCCATGGTGCGGGGTGCTGGGATAAAGATCAGCAATTGAGGATGTTGGGGGAGAGAACAGTGCTGTATCAGTATGCAAGCCCTTGTAACAATTGCACCATCCAGCTCCCTTACTTTCTAAACTCTCACCTGCTATGTTTTGAGTTTGGTGAAAGTGTAAAGGTTTGCATGTTAGGCCTGTCATCGTTCTCTTTTGGAATGTGACCTGTGAAGGGAGGAGCTCACCAAGGTTGAGTTTGTCCTGATTTATGATTAAATATCTCAAACCAATGGTCCTGTCCTCTCATGAAGTGCCTGTAATTAAAAACCACATCGACTGTCACCTATGAAGGTGACAGAACAAGTCTATAGAAGCAAGAAAGTTGTACTAAATCTTTATAAATCGCTGGTTTGGCCTCAGCTGGTGTATTGTGACCAATTCTGGGCACCAAAGGCCTTTGAGAGGGTGCAGAGGAGATTTATCAGAATGTTTTATTTTATTCATTCACGGGATGTGGGCGTCGCTGGGGGGGCCAACATTTATTGCCAATCCCTAATTGCCCCTTGAGAAGGTGGTGATGAACTGCCTTCTTGAACCGCTGCAGTCCATGTGGTGTAGGTGCACCCACAGCGCTGTTAGGGAGGGAGTTCCAGGATTTTGACCCAGTGACAGTGAAGGAACAGAGATATATTCCCAGGTCAGGATGGTGAGTGACTTGAAGGTGAACTTCCAGGTGGTGGTGTTCCAACTGTCTGCTGCCCCTGATGGTAGTTGTATGTTTGGAAGGTGCTGTTGAAGGAGCCTTGGTGAATTCCTGCAGTGCATCTTGTAGATGGTACACACACTGCTGCTACTGTGTGTCGGTGGTGGAGGGAGTGAATGTTTGTGGATGTGGTGCCAATCAAGCGGCTGCTTTGTCCTGGACAGCGTCCAGCTTCTTGAGTGTTGTGGGAGCTGCACTCATCCAGGCAAGTGGGGAGTATTCCATCACACTCCTGACTTGTGCCTTGTAGATGGTGGACAGGCTTTGGGGAGTCAGGAGGTGAGTTGCTCATTGCACAATTCCTAGCCTTTGACCTGCTGTTGTAGCCACAGCATTTATATGGCTAATCCAGTTCAGTTTCTGGTCAATGGTAACCCCCTAGGATGTTGATAGTGGGGGATTCAGTGATGGTAATGCCATTGAATGTCAAGGGGCGATGGTTGTATTCTCTCTTGTTGGAGATGGTCATTGCCTGACACTTGTGTGGCGTGAATGTTATTTGCCAATGGCAGCCCAAGCCTGGATATTGTCCAGGTCTTGCTGCATTTGGACATGGACTGCTTCAGTGTCTGAGGAGTCGAGAATGGTGCTGAACACTGTGCAATCATCAGCGAACATCCCCACTTCTGATCTTATGATGGAAGAAAGGTCGTTGATAAAGCAGCTGAAGATAGTTGGGCCTAGAACACTATCCTGAGGATCTCCTGCAGTGATGTCCTGGAGCTGAAATGACTGACCTCCAACAACCACAACCATCTTCCTTTATGCTAGGTATGACTTCAACCAGCGAACAGTTTTCCTGCTGATTCCATTGACTCCAGTTTTGCTATGGTTTGTTGGTGCCACACTCCGTCAAATACTGCCTTGATGTCAAAGGCAGTCACTCTCACCTCACCTCTGGAGGTCAGCTCTTTTGTTCATGTTTGAACCAAGATTGTAATGAAGTCAGGAGCTGAATGGCCCTGGCGGAACACAAACTGAGCATTTGTGAGCAGGTTATTGCTAAGCAAGTGCCGCTTGATAGCACTGTTGATGACCCCTTCCATCACTTTACTGATGATTGAGAGTAGACTGATGGTAATTGGCTAGGTTGGATTTGTCCTGCTTTTTGTGTACAGGACATACCTATACATACCACATAGCTGGGTAGATGCCAGTGTTGTAGCTGTACTGGAACAGCTTGACTAGGGGCGCAGCAAGGTCTGGAGCACAAGTCTTCAGTACTATTGCCAGAATATTGTCAGGGCCCATAGCCTGTGCAGTATCCAGTGCCTTCAGCCGTTTCTTGATATCATGTGGAGTGAATCGAATTGGCTGAAGACTGGCATCTGTGATGCTGGGGACTCCCAGGGGAGGCTGAGATGGATCATTCACTTGGCACTTCTGGCTGAAGATTGTTGCAAATGCTTCAGCCTTATCTTTTGCACTGATGTGCTGGGCTCCTCCATCATTGAGGATAGAGGTATTTGAGGAGCCTCCTCCTCCAGTGAGTTGTTTAATTGTCCACCACCATTCACAACTGGATATGGTAGGACTGCTGAGCTTAGATCTGATCCTTTGGTTGTGGGATCGCTTAGCTCTGTCTATCACCTGCTGCGTATGCTGTTTGACGTGCAAGTAGTCCTGTGTTACAGCTTCATCAGGTTGACACCTCATTTTTAGGTATGCCTGATGCTGCTCCTGGCATGCCCTCCTGCACTCTTCATTGAACCAGGGTTGATCCCCTGGCTTGATGGCAATGGTAGAGTGGGGGATATGCCAGGCCATGAGGTTACAGATTGTGTTCGAGTACAGTTCTGCTGCTGCTGATGGCCCACAGCACCTCATGGATGCCCAGTCTTGAGTTGCTAGCTCTGTTTGAAATCTATCCCATTTAGCAGGGTGATAGTGCAACACAACACGATGGAGGGTAGCCTCAATGTGAAGACGGGACTTCATCTCCACAATGACTGTGCAGTGGTCACTCCTACCGATACTGTCATGGACAGATGCATCTGTGGCAGGCAGGTCGGTGAGGATGAGGTCAAGTATGTTTTTCCCTCTTGTTGGTTCCCTCAACACCTGCTGCAGACCCAGTCTAGCAGCTACGTCATTTAGGACTCGGCCAATAGTGGTGCTACTGAGCTACCGACATTGAAGTCCCCCACCCAGAGTACATTCTGCACCCTTGATACCCTCAGTGCTTCCTCTGAGTGATATTCAACATGGAGGAGCACTGATTCACCAGCTGAGGGAGGGCGGTACATAGTAATCAGCAGGAGGTTTCCTTGCCCATGTTTGACCTGATGCCATGAGACTTCATATGGAGTCGATGTTGAGGACTCCCAGGGCAACTCCCTCCCGACTGTATACCACTGTGTCCCCACCTCTGCTGGGTCTGTCCTGCTGGTGGGACAGGACATACCCAGGGATGGTGATGGTGGTGTCTGCGACATTATCTGTAAGGTATGATTCTGTGAGGATGACTATGTCAGGCTGTTGCTTGACTGGTCTGTGAGACGGCCCTCCCAATTTTGGCACCAGCCCCCAGATGTTAGTAAGGAGAACTTTACAGGGTCAACAGTTGTTGTTTCTGGTGCCTAGGTCAATGCCGGGTGGTCCATCCGGTTTCATTCCTTTTTTGTGACTTTGTAGTGGTTTGTTACAACTGAGTGTCTGGCTCAGCCATTTCAGAGTCAACCACATTGCTGTAGGTCTGAAGTCATATGTAGGCCAGACCAGGTAAGGACAACAGACTTCCTTCCCTGAAGGACATAGTGAACCAGATGGGTTTTTACAAAAATCGACAATGGTCATCATTAGACTTTTAATTACAGATTTTAATTGAATTCAAATTCCACCATCTGCCGGGGCAGGATTCAAACCCGAGTCCCCAGAGCATTACCCTGGGTCTCTGGATTACTATTCCAGCGACAATACCACTACGCCAGGTATAATGAATAAAAACAGAACATGCTGGAAAAACTCAGTGGCAGAATCTGTCGTTTCGGGTTCCAAAGAGTCATATTGGACTCAAAACGTTAATTCTGTTTCTCCCTCCACAGAGGCGGCCAGACCGGCTGAGTTTTACCAGCATTTTCTGTTTTTATTTCAGATTTCCAGCATTCACGGTATTTTGCTTTTATTCCAGGTATACAGAACTTCAGTTAATGTGGAGAGACTGGAGAAGCTGGGATTGTTCTTCTTAGAGCAGAGAAGGTTAAGGGGAAATTTAATAGAAGTGTTCAAAATCATGAATGGTTTGGATAGAGTAAATAAGGAGAAAGTGTTTTTGGTGGCAGGAGGGTCGGTAACCAGAGGGAGGCGGATTGAAGAGAACCGGGAAAAGAACGAGAAGGGGAGATGAGCAGAAGGTTTTTTTTTTAAAAGCCTAGGACACAGGACACTGTATGCTTTATTAACTGCTCTCCATCTGTCCTGCCACCTTTAATGACTTATGCACATACACACCCAAGTGCCTCTTGCTCCTGCACCCTCTTTAGAGTTGTACCCCTTATTTTATATTGTCTGTCCATGTTCTTCCCACCAAAATGAATCACCTCACACTTCTCCGCATTGAACTTCATCTGCCGCCTATCTGCCCACTCCACCAACTTGTCTATGTCCTCTTGAAGTTCTACACTGTCCTCCTCACAGTTTACAATGCTTCCAAGTTTTGTATCATCTGCCAACTTTGAAATTGTCCACTGCACACCAAGATCTAGATCGTTAATATATATCAGGAAAAGCAGGGGTCCCAATTCCGACGGCTGGAGAACTCCACTACAAATCTTCCTCCAATCCAAAAAAAAGCCATTAATCATTACTCGCTGTTTCCTATTACTCAGCCAATTTTGTATCCACGTTGTTACTGTCCCTTTTATTCCATGAGCTATAATTTTTCTCACAAGTCTGTTATACAACACTGTATCTAATGCCTTTTGGAAGTCCATGCACTCCAAGTCAACAGCAATACCCTAATCAACCCTCTCTGTTATCTCTTCAAAAAGCTCCAGCAAGTTAGTTGAACACAATTTTCCCTTAAGAAATCCATGCTGGCTCTTCCTAATTAAACCACATTTTTTCATGTGACTATTAATTCTATCCTGAATAATTGTTTCTAGAAGCTTCTCCACCGCCGAAGTTAAACTGACTGGTCTGTAATTGCTGGGCTTATCCTTACAATCTTGTTTGAACAAGGGTGTAATGTTTGCAATTCTGCAGTCCTCTGGCACCTCCCCTGAGTCTAGGGAAGACTGAAAGATTACGGCTCTTGCCCCTGCAATTTCCACTCTCTGTCTCGTTCTGTTCAGCTCTAGGGGCCGAATGGCCTACTGCTCCTATTTCTTATGTTTATGTTCCTTCAATAGCCTTAGATGCATCTCATCTGGTCCCGGTGCCTTGTCAACTTTAAGTGTATCCAATATTTCCTCCTTATCAATTTTGAACCCTTCCAGTGACAGAGTTTCCTCCTCTGTCATCACGGCCTGGGTAGTATCTACCGTTTGGTAAAGACGGATGCAAAGTATTCGTTTAACATTTCAGCCATACCCCCTGTCTCCATGTATAAATCTCCTTTTTGGTCCCGAATCAGCCCAGCTCCTACTTTTATCAACCTTTTACTATTTATGTGCCGAAGAAGACTTTGGGGATTCCCCTTCATGTTGGCTGCCAGTCTTTCCTCATAGTCCCTCTTCACTTCTCTTATTTGCTTCTTCACCTCTCCTCTGAACCTTCTGTAATCAGCTTGGCTCTTAATTGTATTTTCTACCTGACACTTGTCATAGGCACACTTTTTCTTCTTTATCTTAATTTCTATCTCCTTTCTCATCCAGGGAGCTCTGGATTTGTTTTCCCTGCCTTTCCCTTTGAGGGAATGTACCTTGACTGTACCCGAACCATTTCTTCTTTGAGGGCAGCCCATTGTTCAGCAGTTTTTCCTGCCAACCTTTGGTTCCAGCCTATCCGGCCCAGCTCCATTCTTGCCCCATTGATGTTGGCTGTCCCGCAGTTAATCATTCTTACTCGGGATTGCTCATCAGGGCAAACGCAAGAACGCCAAGTTTCAAAAGCTCAGAACAATTTACACTATGATTGTGATCATTTGAAATTTGGCGTTCTTGCATTTGTCCTAATGAATGCAAGACAAAACACTTCAGCAGTGGTTCTCTCTTTTTAGTAACAAGTCACATTCAGAGTGTACGCCCAGTAATGTGATCGTACAAGCAGAAGTCTTTTACAAGGTGGAGGAGGACGATGGCTGTGAAGGAAGGTAGGAGCGTACGGAGGGTAGTGAAGCTGGGGAACTGAAATCCCAAGTGAGCGGAGAGATTTCTGAAAGCAGGATGGGCTAGAAAGGCGGGTACGTTGTGGGCGTTTCGAGGCTGCCCCCACCCTCCCGATTCCTGCAACATCCACATGTGCCTGAATGCTCTCAGATTTGTATCTATCGCCCTCTCTGCTCCACCTGCAATCACAGCCTTGAACTCTTGCCGACCAGCAATCCTCCCTCTGTCCCTGCACCGTCCCATCCACCATCCCGTCCGCCTGCTCAAGCGGTGGCACCTTCCTAAACTCCGACCTCTTCACACCTCCTCCAAAGACTTCCTGAAAATCTACCATAAGACCATAATTCAAACTCTGTTTCCTTTCCCCTTCTATCTGTCTGAAGCATTTGGGAAACTATTTTTGTGTGAAAGATGTGAATGTAAAGGTGACTGACAGACTGGTTAATACTCTTGCTCCTAATTACGCAGACCGCTGGAAATCACCTGAAGAGGCTGCAGGGAGCACTGAAGAATCCTGTTGGAAATGCCACCCTGCTAATAGGTGAATTCAACAAGCGGGCACGAAGGTTAGTGACCCCACCCTGGTCCCAGAGGCCAGTTCAAGCCCATCACCAAAGAAAATCACTTCTTTGATTTTTCCTTTCAAATTCTAATGCTGTATCCTATCAACACTCTCAGTATCGACACTACGACAGTACAGCGCTCCTTCAGTACTGAACCTCTGGCAGTGCAGCACTCCCACAGTACTGACCCTCCGACAGTGCAGCACTCCCACAGTACTGACCCTCCAATAGTGCAGCGCTCCCTCAGTACTGACTCTCTGACAGTGCAGCACTCCCTCATTATGTCTCTCCAACAGTGCAGCACTCCCTCATTATGTCTCTGCAACAGTGCAGGACTCCCTCATTACTGTCCCTCCAACAGTGCAGAGCTCCCTCAGTGCTGACCTTCCGATAGTGCAGACCTCTCTCAGTAATTTCCTCCTGACAATGCAGCACTCCCTCAGTACTGACTTTCTGACAGTGCTGCGCTCATTCAGGGTTGTATCAGTCTTGACTATCTGCTCAAGTCTTTGGTGTGGAACTCAAACTCTCAATATTCTGACTCAAAAGCAAGTGCTATCCACTGAGCCATAGCTGACACCTCTGAAGTCTACATTAATCAATAAGTGCAGTAACCCGGGGCCTAACTGAACCTGGTGGTGTGCCTGATGTCCAGTTGTTACTCCAAAAAAGAATTGTGTTGAGGGAAGATTCATGAGGTTCACTGATAGTTAGTAAACACCCTCGGTCAGGAACTGAGAAACATGGAAGGATGTGTGTTAGCTCCATGGTGACACTGAAAGGGTCTGAGTTCAAACTCCATTGTCTGTTGGGTTAGTTTACCATAGCTGAGGAACTGTGCAAGGGTTAAGTGATCGCATAAAAATCAACCGGGATACTGACTTTGGATTGCTATCCAGTGCCCCCAAGGATCTGATTTGGCTTTGATACGCCTTCATTATCAGAGAGCTGGTATACCCATTCACAGGACCTGGTGACCGGTGCTGGAGTGTGAATGGGGCCCGACATGGGTTTGTGCTTCAGCAGAGGATGAGGGGAAGATAGTGCACTGGTTGGTGCCCTGATCAGTACTCTGGGGTGAAGTATTAAGATGAGGCAGTCACAATTCCCTGTGCTCTCCCTTCCTAACCTGATCTCTTTGTCTCCTCTATTGTTGCAGGAAGGCTGGGCTGAGTACAGGCATCAGCCTGAGCAACATTGTACACCCAGAGCTGAAACCAAGCGGGGAGCTGGTGAGTACGTTACTGTCACTGTGACACTGTTCGTACAGACTCTGCCGTCAAACAGGCCTGAAATCAGCTCACACGGCACGGAGTGATTCAGCTATCCAGTGGCTGAACCCACCCAGTCAACACAGGTCCTCCAGCTTGGGGGAAAAAATAAGATCTTTATTTAGGATTCAATCGTATGAGAAAAAAACAAAACAAACCGTATCAGCGAGGGAAGGAGGAGAGGATTAACATTTCTACAGAACCATTCATAACCTCAGGAGACCCCAGAGCGGTTCAAAGTGGTGGAGTATTTTGAAGTGTTGCCACTGTTGTAATGCAGGAAACACACAGATCAACATCTCACAAACATCAATGTGATATGGACCAGGTCATCTGTTTTGGTGATGTTGATTGAGGGACAAATATTGGCCTAGGACACCCGGGGGAACTCCCTGTTCTTTGAAATAGTGACCGTTGGATCTTTAACATCAATCCGAGAGGATGAATGGGAACTCGGTTCCACGTTTTATCTGGCAAATGTCAACTCTGACAGTGCAGCATTCCTTCAGTAATCAGCCTGGATTATGGGCTCAAGTCTGTTGAATAGGACTCAAAGCCCCAATCTAATGATCAAGAGTTTGCCACCTTTAAACCACAGCTAAGTTACTTTCTGAATTACTCTGGTTTGTGAAATGATAGTTCTTTAAAACTTAAAATACTATTTTATTTTGTAGTGGAGAGCTGAGTTGAAATGTGTTCTGAAATGAGTAACAGATTCTTAATTTAACATGTCAATGTTTCCTTTTTTGAAACAAAACTTGTGAAACATATCAGTTGCTGAAAACTTTGCTAAAGATCCCCCCTGGTTCCCCCCACCACCCCCCCCCCCCTCCCCCACCGCCCAAGAGTCCCTTCGCCACCACAGTTGACAATAATAAACGGCAGAGTTTATTGCTGTTGATTTGTTACTATAACATTTCATTCATCTTCTCCTGACCACCTTGATCTAACTCAAGTTTCCCGATTCACCCTTATTGTAATAAAAATAAAGAAGTGCTGGGAAAACTCAGCAGGTCTGGCTGCAACTGTGGAGAGAGAAACTGTTAACATTTCAAGTCCAATATGACTCTTCTTTGCAACTGTTCTGACGAGGAGTCATATTGGACTCAAAATATTAACCCTGTTTGTCTCTCCATGGTTGCTGCCAGACCCGCTGAGCTTTTCCAGCATTTTTCCATTTTTATTTCAGATTTCCAGCATCCGCAGTATTTCGCTTTTATTTCACCCTTAAATTGTCACCAGTTTAAATCATTAATGTGGTTACTGGGGTCAGGGTGGAGGGAACAGTCCTACTTATCCCCCATAACAAATCTGGATTTTCAAGAAATAAAAAAGATGGGTATTTTAATCTGACTCAAATCATCTCTCCTTCAAGTCAGAGGCTTCCTAACAACACCCCTGTTAGATAGTTCCAAAGAGACTGGTAGCATGCTTCCTGACATCATCCCTGAACAGCTTAGCTCTAATGTTAAGTTATGCCCCTTTGTTCTGGACTCTCCCCCACAACCACCCTCCCCACCAACCCACACATACACACACCTGATGAAGCAGCTTCGCTCTATCTACCTCACCAACACCTTTAATCTCCCCTCAATTCAATCTCCCCTTAGTCTTCTACACTCGAGGGAATATAAGCCTCGTCTGTGCAACCTGTACTTCTAATTTAACCCTCTGAGCCCTGGTATCATTCTGGTGAATCTGTGCTGCATCCCTCCAAGGCTAATATCTCCTTCCTGAGAACAGGGCCCAGACCTGAACCCAGTTACTCCCCATGGGGTCTAACCAAGGCTCTGTACAACTGAAGCATCACTTCCTCCCCATTCACACCAGCACCCTTGATATAAAGGCTGACGTTCCAATAGCCTTGTAAATGATATTTTGGGTTAGAAATTCAACAACCGGGGGACCTGCTCCCTGAGGAGAAATTATGACACCATTAGGCTTCCATTCCCTAAAACTTGGGGGAGATTTGATTGAGATATTTTGGATTTTGAAAGGGATTGATGGGGCTGAGAAACATTATCCACTGGCTGTGGAAACTAGGGTAAGGGGACATAACCTTAAATTCAGAGCCATTCAGGGGAAGAATTTGTCACACAGAGAGGGTGGTAGGACTGTGGAATTCTCTCCCAAAAAGAGCAGTAGATGCTGGGGCTCAATTAATCATTTCAAATCTGAGATTGATAGATTTCTGCCAGACAAGGGTATTGAGGGATATGAAGCCAAGGCAGGTGGCTGGAGTTAAGATATAGCTCATCCATGGTTTCATTGCACGGCGGAACTGTCTCAAAGGGGTGAATGGCCTCCTCCCTCTCCCTTTGTACTGTTGATTAACTGGCTTGACATTACAAGGTGTGCCCTTTGGGTAATGGCAGCCGTGTTTGTCTTTCAGATGGTGAAAGCTATCGAGAAGTTTGGTGGCTGTACGGAAGACCTGCTGTTGAAGTATGGGAAGAGAATTGTAGGTGAGGAGCATTTGTTAAATGCAGAGGTTGAAGTTGCGCAAACGTTCTGTAGAAAAAGAAGAGTTAAGGTTGTGTCCTTCCGTAAAGCTTCCTTTTTATCTTCGCTGCTGGGCAGCATTCAGTGCGGCACTCCCTCAGTACTGACCCTCCGACAGTGCGGCACTCCTTCAGTACTGACCCTCCGACAGTGCGGCACTCCCTCAGTACTGACTCTCTGACAGTGCGGCACTCCCTCAGTACTGACCCTCCGACAGTGCGGCACTCCTTCAGTACTGACCCTCCGACAGTGCGGCACTCCCTCAGTACTGACCCTCCGACAGTGCGGCACTCCTTCAGTACTGACCCTCCGACAGTGCGGCACTCCCTCAGTACTGACTCTCTGACAGTGCGGCACTCCCTCAGTACTGACCCTCCGACAGTGCGGCACTCCTTCAGTACTGACCCTCCGACAGTGCGGCACTCCTTCAGTACTGACCCTCCGACAGCGCTGCACTCCCTCAGTACTGATCCTCCGATAGTGCTGCACTCCCTCAGTACTGACCCTCCAACAGTGCTGCGCTCCCTCATTACTGACCCTCCGACAGTGCGGCACTCCCTCTTTACTGACCCTCCGACAGTGCAGCACTCCCTCATACTGACCCTCCGACAGTGCGGCACTCCCTCAGTACTGACCCTCCGACAGTGCGGCACTCCTTCCGTACTGACCCTTCGACAGTGCGGCACTCCTTCAGTACTGACACTCCGACAGTGCAGCATTCCTTCAGTACTGACCCTCCGACAGTGTGGCACTCCTTCAGTACTGACCCTCCGACAGTGCGGCACTCCTTCAGTACTCACCCTCTGACAGTGCGGCACTCCTTCAGTACTGATCCTCTGACAGTGCAGCACTCCCTCAGTACTGACCCTCTGACAGTGTGACACTCCCTCAGTACTGACCCTCTGACAGTGCGGCACTCCCTCAGTACTGACCCTCTTACAGTGCGGCACTCCCTCATACTGACCCTCTGACAGTGCAGAACTCCCTCAGTACTGACCCTCTGACAGTGTGGCACTCTCTTAGTACTGACCTTCCGACAGCATGGTGCTCCCTCTGTGCTGACCCTCTGACAATGTAGCGCCCCCTCAGAATTGACTTTCTGACTGCAGCGCTCCATCAGTACTGACTGCCATGACAGTGCAGCCCTCCCTCAGTGCAGACTCTCTGACAGTATAGCACTCCCTCAGCAAAGATGCTCCGACAGTGCAGCATTCCCTCAGTACTGACCCTCTGTTTATTGCAAGTGCAGTGCTCCCTTGGTACTGACCCTCCGACAGTGCGGTGGTCCCTCAGTACTGATCCTCTGATGGTGCAGCGCTCCCTCAGTACTGACTCTCCGACAGTGCGGCACTCCCTCAGTACTGACCCTCCGACAGTGCAGCACTCCCTCAGTACTGACCCTCCGACAGTGCAGTGTTCCCACAGTACTGACCCTCTGATGGTGCAGCACTCCCTCAGTACTGACTCTCCGACAGTGCAGTGCTCCCTCGCTGCTGGCCCAGTGTCAGTTTGGAATATGTGCTCAAGTCTATGGTGTATCGAGTCCCGGCTTCTGGCTCAGCAATAAGAGCGCCAGTAAGTTAGCAAGTTTGGCAGAAGCCTCTCCTCCAGCAGCAGGAATCACTCGCCCTCGAGCAGCTCCTAACACTCATGATTTGCGTGTTTTTATAGACGAACAGTTCCTGCTGAAGCGGGTGGCAGACAGTGCCATTGACCTGTACGCCATGGTGGTTGTCCTGTCACGGTAAGGACTCAGGAGTGGGTGATTCGCTTAGAGTCGCTTCTCTATTTGCAAGCGTGTCTTTGACTGGGACACACTCTCATTTCTGACTATTCCGAAATCTTCAGGTGGCAAGAATCAAATTGCGATGTTTACTTTGTTGGTGAAAGTTGATCAGAGCAACCTCAGTGATGATCATCTCCACATCAAGGGACAGGAAAAATCTGGGCTTCTGATATTTATGACAGGATCATGCAGCACAGCCATTCCGCCCAGCATGCCTGTACTGACTCTTTGAAAGAGCTATCCAATTAGTCCCACTGTGAGCTTCCTTTTCCTGAAAAGGCAGTTTTTGCACTGGGGAGGTGGTGGGGGCTCCCTGTACCTTGTGTAGCTGAAGGCCAAGTCTTGATTCCCTCTGTTCCCCCTGCTCTGTGACCTTCATCCTTCTTCAAATTGGGCTCCACAATTTGATTTTAACTCTTTTGTTGATGTTAACAAGCAAATTAGCGGAATTAAACGCCCCACGTCACTTCACAGGAGCGTTGTGGAACATGAGACCGAGCCACCTTAGCAGATAATTGATCAGATGGCCATAGTCTTGATCAAAGAGGTTGGTTTTAAGAAGCACTTTTTTTTTTCAAGGAGGGAAGCGAGGCGGAGAGGTTTAGGGAGGGAATCTCAGAACTTATTCCCAGGCAACTGAAGAACGGGCACCAATGGTGGAGCGATTAAAATCGGGGATGTACAAGAGGCCAGAATTAGAGGAGCGCAGAGATCACAGAGGGTTGTGGGACTTTAGGGGATTACTGAGATAGGGAGCAGTAAGACCGTGGAGGAATTTGAAAACAAGGATGAGAATTTTAAAATCAAGACATTGCTTGACCAGGAGACAGTGTAGGTCAGCGAGCACAGGGCTGATGGATAAACAGAACTTGGTGTAAGTTAAGCCACAGGCAGCAGGGCTTGGATGACATCATACTTACAGTGTGGAGAATATGGGAGACCAGCCTGGAATCTGTTGGAATAGTCTAGCTGCAAGTTTAGAGGTAACAAAAGCATAAGTCAGGGTTTCAGATGAGCTGAGACAGGGACAAAAATGACCTCTGTTGCTTGTCCCTATTTGCTGCACCAGAGGTCAGTGTTGAGGAGTTGCAGCACTGCTGGTCAGGCTGTCTTGTAGGTGAGACAGTAAAAACCAAGGCCCCATTTGCTCCCTCTAGTAGATGGAAAAGAATAACGGGGGCGTTGTGCAAGTCTTTCTTTCTTTCCTTGGCTTCTAAACACACAGCACCGGTAGTGGGATTGAACCTGATTGCAGTATGAAGACACCCTCATTATATATGGACCCCTCTTTCCATCCACCTCCTCTGTACCATAGAATGCTGTCCACACACTCCCTCCCACACAGCACCAGTTTAAAATGTGGTTTGCACCTTGCTGAATGGAAATTTCTTTTTAAAAGGCACTGCAGCGTCGATCTACTTTGCAAAGCTGCTCATTCCTTTTAGAATTTCTTCCTGTGCTTAAAGTTTCCATCAACGGCAACTTTTTCTATGTTTAAAACAACATGTGAACCCAACATGATGTTAGCGACTTAGAGAGCGTGTAGAAGAGAAGCATCCCAGGGATGAGGGTCTATGTGGAGAGACTGGAGAAGCCGGGATTGTTCTCCTTAACAGAGAAGGTTAAGCAGAGATATAATCGAGGTGTTCAAAATCATGAGGGGTTTTGGTAGAGTAAATAAGGAGAAACTGTTTCTACTGGCTGGAGGGTCAGTAACCAGAGGGACACTGAGTTAAATAATTGGCAAAAGTACAGATAATAGATTTTTTCCACAGCGAGTTGTTATGATCTGGAAGGCGCTGCCTGAAGGGGGGCGGTGAAAGCAGATTCAATAGGAACTTTCAAAAGGGAGGATTGGAGAAATGCTTGAGGGGGAAAGATTTGCAGGGATATGGGGAAGAGCAGGAGTGGGGGGTAATTGGATGGCTCATTCAAGGAGCTGACACGGACACGGTGGGGTGAATGGCCTCTTGCTGTGCGGTGTCATTCTGTTTTCACAACATTTTGTACTATTTGCAAAATGATCACCTCCTGGCCACCATCATCCCAATCTTGAGAGTCAGTCAGTGAGAATGGTTAGCGTACTGAGTTGAGAGGATCGAGTGCAGTGAGGCAGAGCTGTGTTCACTAAAAAAAAAAGTAGGGCAAGGATTGGCCTAACTGGGAAAATTGCCCAGAGAACTTGCCGGTTAATACGGAGGTGAGTTAAGAGAGACTGTTTAGTTACTACGCTAGCCAAACTGAGGTTCTGCTGCTAGTATACAGTTAGGGTCCACAATGGGACTAACCATGCTGGGTCTGTGGAAAAAAATTGATTTTCTCTTAGTCCGTGGTTTATATTCCAACGTGAAAGCGGACCATTGAAATATCAAAACTCAGATTAAATCAGCAATGTGGCAGCAGTTTGTGCTGCTGAACCATATCACGTCTGTGATATCGAGGAGATTATCTTTTTGCCAAGCGTCGAGCAATGAGAAATAATGTTTGTGCAGCGGAGTCCAAGGAAGCTGCACAAGTGACAATCAGTATGTGCCCAGCCTGAGAGAGGCAGATATCCGGGGTCTCCTCATAGACCCTCGTCGGAAAACCTCCGAGGAAGATGCTTGAACTGCACCATTGATCATTCAGCCTCTGAAAAGGGAGGAGGGTGAATTCTGAGCTACCAGATCACTTGTTACTGAACCGAGTTCAGTTCTGGGCATTGCCCTCAGGAATGATGTACTGGCCCTGGAATGAGTGCAGTATAAATTCACCAGGGCTAATGAAGTTTCAGTTAGGAGGGCAGGCTGCATAGACATGAATTTAGAAGATCAAGGTGTGATCTAACCGAAGTGCTTAAGGTGATTAAATAGAGAGAAACTATTTCCTCTGCAGGGGTGCTGGGAGTCCAGAATAAGGGGGCAGAACCTTATAATTAGAACCAGGTGATTGAGGTTTGATGTCAGGAAGCACTTCTTCACAAAAAAGGGAGTGGAAATCTGGAAAAAAGCTGTCAAGACTGGGGGGAAATGGAGAATGTCAAAACTGAGATTGATAGATTTGGGTAAGGAGATTACGGCTTCTGGAATCAAGGTGGGTAGATGGATCTAAGATTTAGATCAGCTATGATCTAATTGCATAGTGGAAAATGTTTGAGGGGCTGAATGGTTCCCTCTATCTGCGAAGAAGAGTCTCTATCCAAAAATGTTAAGCCATCTTTTCTCTATTCAGCTGTGTATTTCTGTTTTTATTTCAGTCTTTTGCAGCTTCTGTTTAGCTCGATTATGCCGAGTACCTTTGTCTAAAGCTGTTGTTGATTTGGTCACCTACAGGGCCTCCCGTTCTCTGAGCCAGGGACATGCGACTGCTCAACATGAGAAACTGCTTTGTGAAACCTGGTGCATTGAGGTTGGTGCTTTCACTCCTGCCCGCCCGGAACCTATTCATGCTAACTTCACCTGTTGGTGAAACCCCCAATCCCTGAATTTGCCACCTTCAAGACTTGACTATTCCAATACTCCACTGACCAGCATTCCCCCATTCAATTCAATAATGGCTGATCTATTTTAACTCCCGCCTACCCGCCCGAGCTCCGTAACCCTTAATCCCCTTACCCAGCCAGAATCTATCAGTCTCTGTTTTAATTTATGCCCTGCCTCAACAGTTTTTTTTTGGATGGATGGGGAGAGTTCCAGATTTCCGCTCCCCTTTGTGTGAGGAAATGCTTCCTGACATCACCTGAACAGCCTGGCTCCTTGTTCTGGACTTCCTCACCAGAGGAAATAATTTCTCTCTATCAACCCTATCGAATCCTTTAATCACCTTAAATATCCAGATTAGATCACCCCTTAATCTTCCATACTCAGTGGAATACAAGCCGAGTCTAGGGAGTGAAGGTGTCGTATTCGGTACAAAATGGGAACGTGCATATGCTGGTAACGAGGATTTGTATGTTTTATTTTTAGGCTTATGCTCGCATTATGGACAGTCTGAATGCCCTCAACTCCAGCTCTGCCAAGCAAGTCTTCAAAAACATGCGTGCTATCTCAGCAGCAGTGGTGAGCAATGGTGGCACTGTAACTCCTCATCCCTTGGGATTTTAAGAAGGGAACACACCCCTGCTTGCCAGGTTGGAATGTAAATCTGCAGCCACATCTGCTAGAAACCAGCACCTCACCTTTTGTGAATTGGAGGGTTTAATTACAGAGCCTAATCTCCCCTGCCCAGTTTCAGACTGTTAACCAGGAGTGCCTTGATTGGTGCTGCTGCAGTTTTAATTCCTGCAAAAGTTTAAGTAACATTGTCCTATCTGAATCAAGTTTATCTGTGCACTTGTAGACATGAGCGTTATCACTAGGATTTTAATAACCAATCCAATAACAGCGTATAACACTGGGGTACAGTATTGGTAGATAGAAGTCTGGGTACATTAACCTGGGAGTGTTTGATGGGGACAGTGTAGAGGGAGCTTTACTCTGTATCTAACCCCGTGCTGTACCTGTCCTGGGAGTGTTTGATGGGGACAGTGTAGAGGGAGCTTTACTCAGTATCTAACCCCATGCTGTACCTACCCTGGGAGTGTTTGATGGGGACTGTGTAGAGGGAGCTTTACTCTGTATCTAACCCCGTGCTGTACCTGTCCTGGGAGTGTGTGATGGGGACAGTGTAGAGGGAGCTTTACTCAGTATCTAACCCCGTGCCGTACTTGTCCTGGGAGTGTTTGATGGGGACAGTGTAGAGGGAGCTTTACTCAGTATCTAACCCCGTGCTGTACCTGTTCTGGGAGTGTTTGATGGGGACTTTGTAGAGGGAGCTTTAGTCTGTATCTAACCCCGTGCTGTACCTGTCCTGGGAGTATTTGATGTGAATGTTTACTGGTGCCTGAAATTAATTAATGTCCCTTGCATCAATTGAAAAGTTATCGATGAGGCTCTGTTAGGAGCTGTAGCAGGTTCATCTCCTGTTATTGTATCTCCTGCTGTCTTGTAAAGCTATACCTGCAGCTGGAACCCTCAGAATGTACAGGTGATTTTTTTTATATTCATTCATTCTTGGGATGTCGGTGTTACTGGCAAGGCCAACATTAATTGCCCATCCCTAATTGCCCTCATTTGGTAATGCCATTTCAATGCAAAGTCCCAACAGGGTCTTGTCGCTCTGCTGGAAATTGGCAGTGTTTAAGGTCACTAATGGCCCAAACATTATGCAACTTCTCAGATGAATGACGAATGTTTAATATCTACTGGTTTTAAAGCTGTAAATTAATAATGAGTGAGCTGGAAACCTTTAGTGTGACAATAAATCAATCGCTCAAAATGGTGAATTTTTTTTTAATGCTTTTTGAGCCCACAGTATCTGTGAGATATGAGGTGAGGCTGAGAGGAGTATTTGGTTCCAGTACACAGTGAACCAGCACTACCTCCCTGAAGAAACCTCTAGTTCCACCTTGTTCTACATTTTTACCGGTGTTTCAAATGGTTCCTTGCACCCCCTGTAAGCTGTATCCCCCTCCCAGGAGTTCCTCACAGCTTCACGGTCCAGGAGCAGCCTCCCGGCTCTCTGACCTCACAAGAGTCTGGTCATGTCCAAGGAGCAGAGCTCCCCGTCAGCTGGAAATTATCAGCGGTCCCCCTGCTGATCAGAACGAGCAGGACCACCATTGATGAGAGAAGCTTAAATCAAGCAGGTCCTCATTTGGCTGTTCTCTTGTCATTCCCGAGCTCTTCTCAGACCAGTGAGATCGGAGGCTGAAACCCCCAGTGTTTTATAAAATATAGATTCACAAGTGCTGCATTAACCGTAAGCCGTACTTCTATAAACCTGAAAGAATCTGTTTAATATTGGGGGTGCCCCCAAGTATGTACTTTAGAGAGAGAGTGGTTGGGCCAATGTGAGAGTTCATTTGACCCTCTGTAGGGAGGGTGGGTGGTGACAGGGAGAGGAGTGTGGGAAGATTGTCCGTCCCCTGTCCTGTTGCCATGTTCATCAGACTTAGCAGGAGAGCATTACTATAATAAGACTCCCCTCTCCTGGGGAGCCACTGATCATACTCAGGAAAGGTTCACCCAGAATTCAGATTTCTAACGCTGCACATAAATGTGTCAGCGCTTTGTAAGATAATCACTCACAAAAACAGTATAGTAATCAGTGTTCTTCCTGGAGCTGTTTGTATTTTTAAAAGAATCAAAGACTTTTTATCAGGTGTATTTTTGAGTCAGCTTTAACTCTCTAATTTATTCCTTCTTGCTTTCCTTAACATGAAGCTTGGGAGCAGAGAGGAGAGATAAGGAAGCCTGCTTCCAGCTCAGGGCTAACCCGAACATGGGGAGAAAGACTGGCCCAGGCATAAGGCCCTCCTCACAGACCATTCCCCCAGGCATGCTTCCCTGTCTGTGATATATTGCAGCCCCTCACCCTGGCAGCTCTGTGCTGAACCCAGCTCTGGTGGGATGTTCAGGACTGTGTCTATCACTGTTCCAGTTCATAAGAACAGGAGGAGGGCCATTCAGCCCCTCGAGCCTGTTCTGTCATTCAATAAGATCACAGCTGATTTGCACCTTAACTCCGTCCACCTACCTTGGCTCCATATCCTTTAACCCATATCTAGCAAAAATCTATCAATCTCAGATTTAAATGATTAGTTGAGCCCCAGCATCTACTGCTTTTTGAGGGAGAGAGTTCACACTTCTGTCACCCTTTGTATGAAGACATGTTTCTGAACTTCTCTCCAGAAGGGCCTGGTTCTGATTTTAAGATAACGTTGCACTTTTCCTAGCCTCCCTCACCAGCAGAAACACTTCCCACTTTCTATCCTATCAATTCCTTTCAAAATGCTTAACACCTCAATCAAATCACTCTTTAACCTATATTCCAGGGAATATAAAACCAGTTTTATGTAATCTCCTCATAATCTAATCCTTGGTCAAAGGAAGGGATCTTCAAGGCTGTGAAGAAAGATCAGGGGGCAGTGGGACTATATGGACAGATCTTTCAAAGAGCTGGCACAAGCAAGATGGACCAAATGACCTTCTCCTGTGCTGTGTGATTCTGTGATCACAGAGCGTTAGGCTGTATTCACAGCAGAACCATAGCATCAGTATAGAGCAGTCACTGGCACTGATAACTTATAGTCATCAACGTGGAGTTAGGGCTTTCCAGTTGTAAATGAGTCTCCCTTCGTTTTGCTGTATGGTGAGGCAGGTTTACACTACATCCCCACCCCCCCCAGCCCACCGTCAGTATGAAGTGGAAGCAGCTTGTATTGTTGTCACAGTGCGGCCTTCACTCTTTTGCTGAGCGGTAGAACGACGCTCATCTCCATTGATTCATAATGCCATTCAGAGTCTGTAATCTGCACTGCCTGTGTGTGTGAGAATGCGATGGGGTGGACTAAGAATTGCAGAAGCCTCAAGATTCCCCACCACCTCTCAGTGATAATATGCCGGCTAATTCTTCCTTGTAAACATTGTCCTGGATTCTTGTGATTTTTATTCAAAAGAAA
Source organism: Isurus oxyrinchus (assembly GCA_026770705.1). Lineage (NCBI taxonomy): Eukaryota > Metazoa > Chordata > Chondrichthyes > Lamniformes > Lamnidae > Isurus > Isurus oxyrinchus. The sequence continues at coordinate 1,110,107 of JANJGN010000033.1, forward strand.
ATGGCTTCTAAATAAAACTGCTTCCTCTGCAAGTCTTGTGTATCTGTGACATGTTCAGAATTCACTTCCTCTCACAGTGATAACTCATCCAGCCTCCCAGCTCTGTTTTAAACATCCTGCAGGTTGGTCTCTCTGGCCCTGCCTGCCACACTATTCTAGTTCATCGTATGCCAAATCATTTTTCTTTCTTTATTTTTTGGGATGTGAGCGTCGCTGGCAAGGCCCATCCCTAATTCCCCTTGAAATGACCTTGAGGCTATTTCAGAGGGGCATTGCTGTGGGACTGGAGTCACATGTCGGCCAGTCTGGGTAAGGACGGCAGATTTCCTTCCCTACAGGACAAACCAGGTGGGTTTTTGCAACAATCGATGATAGTTTCATGGCCACAATTACTGAGACGAGCTTTATGTACCAGATTTATTAACTGAATTTAAATTCCACCAGCTGTCGTTCCTGGGGCCGCTACTTTTTACAATTTACTTACATGACTTTGATGAAGAGGTCGAAGATATGGTGGCTAAATTTGCTGATGACACAAAGGTAGATAGGAAAGTAAATTGTGAAGAGCACAAAGGGACACAGGTAGGTTAAGTGAGTGGGCAAAGATCTGGCAAATGGAGGAAAATGTGGGAAAATGTGAAATTGTTCATTTTTGGCAGGAAGAATTAAAAATAAACTTATTATCTAAATGGTAAGAGATTTTAGAGCTCTGAGATTCAGAAGGATCTGGGTGTCCTAACGCATGAATCACAAAAGGCTAGTATGTACGTAAAGCAAGTAATTAGGAAAGCTAATAGAATGTTATTGTTTATTATGAGGGGATTCGATGACAAAAGTAGAGAGGTTACGCTTCAGTTGCAAAGGGCACTAGTGAGACCACATCCGGAATATTGTGTGCAGGACTAGTCTCCTTATTTAAGGAAAGATGTAAATACATTAGAAGCAGTTCAGCAAAGCTTTACTAAACTAATACCAGGAATGGGCAGGTTGTCTTATGAGGAAAGGCTGGACAGGCTAAGCTTGTATCTGCTGGAATTTTAGAAGAGGAAGAGGGGTCTTGACAGGGTGGATGTGGAGAGGGTGTTTCCTCTTGCGGGAGAATCTAGAACCAGGGGTCGCTGTTTAAAAATAAGGGCTGACTCATTTTAGACAGATGAGAATTTTTTTCTCCTCAGGGTTGAGAGTCTTTGGAACTCCCTTCCTCAACAGGCAGTGGAAGCAGAGTCTTTGAATATTTTAAGGCAGAGGCAAATAGATTCTTGGTTAGCAAGGGGGGTGAAAAGTTATCAGAGGCAGACAGGAATGTGGGGTTGAGGTTACATTCAGATCAGCCATGATCTTATTGAATGGTGAAGCAGGATCGAGGGGCCGAGTGGCCTACTCCTGCTCCTAATTCATATGCTATGGTGGGATTTGAACCCATGTCCACGGAGCATTAACCTGGGTCTCTGGGTTATTAGTCCAGCGACATTACCACTACGCCACAATCTCCCCCTAAAATAATCGTGGTATTGCTTCAAAACTACTTTGATTTTAATCTTCTACTTTCATAGTCTGGCTTTATTATAAAGTAATATTCAGGATTTAACGTGACTTGGTCATTTTATATTTTATGCTTTTCAAAAAGGTTCTTTCCTTACTATCAGCTTTATGTTGCCAAATAGTACATTTTCTAGTGATTTGTCTGCAGGCTTTGGACAATCCTCTGATAGTGCAGCACTCCCTCAGTACTGACCCCCTGACAGTGCGGCACTCCCTCAGTACTGACCCCCTGACAGTGCGGCACTCCCTCAGTACTGACCCTCTGACAGTGCAGCACTCCCTCAGTACTGACCCTCCAACAGTGTGGCACTCCCTCAGTACTGACCCCCTGACAGTGCGGCACTCCCTCAGTACTGACCCTCTGATAGTGCAGCACTCCCTCAGTACTGACCCCCTGACAGTGCTGCACTCCCTCAGTACTGACCCCCTGACAGTGCGGCACTCCCTCAGTACTGACCCTCTGACAGTGCAGCACTCCCTCAGTACTGACCCTCTGACAGTGCAGCACTCCCTCAGTACTGACCCTCTGACAGTGCTGCACTCCCTCAGTACTGACCCCCTGACAGTGTGGCACTCCCTCAGTACTGACCCTCTGACAGTGCAGTGCTCCCTCAGTACTGACCCTCTGACAGTGCAGCACTCCCTCAGTACTGACCCTCTGACAGTGCAGCGCTCCCTCGGTATTGACCCTCTGACAGTGCAGTGCTCCCTCGGTATTGACCCTCTGACAGTGCAGTGCTCCCTCAGTACTGACCCTCTGACAGTGCAGCACTCCCTCAGTACTGACCCTCTGACTGACAGTGCAGCGCTCCCTCAGTACTGATCCTCCGACAGTGCAGTGCTCCCTCAGTACTGACCCTCCGACAGTGCAGCACTCCCTCAGTACTGACCCTCCGACAGTGCAGTGCTCCCTCAGTACTGACCCTCCGACAGTGCAGTGCTCCCTTATTACTGACCCTCTGCCAGTGCAGTGCTCCCTCAGTACTGACCCTCCAACAGTGCAGTTCTCCCTCAGTACTGCACTGGGAGAGTTGACTCAGATTATAGGGCTCAAACAGCTTGAGTGGGCCTCGAATCCACAGCCTTCCGACTTGAAGGCAAGAGTGTAAATTGTCTGCCGCTTCTCCCAAATTGCAAGAGTGACTATACTTGAAGTGCTTCATAGGTGGTGAAGCCCTTTGGATCTTCTAGGTGGTGAAAGGTGCTATTTATTTCAGAATCCATTTTAACTTTTGTTACATAGGATTATAATAGCACCGCCAGAGAGCAAAGGATTTAGGGCTTGGTGACAGTAACAAACTGGATACTCCAGAATTAGTCAGCACTTTCAGAAGTGGAAGATTGGGGGGCCTGCAATCTCTTCGAAGTGGCTTGCAAGCTATTTGAATGCCCGCTCTAAGTATAGAAGCATATAACTGCAACCAGTGGGAACTGCTACCCGCCCACCAGATGCAAAGTGATTTGTAGGTCCAACAGGACCAGGTCTGAGATGCAGCATGCTGGGCTCCTCACTAGACCTGTTTACACTCAGGGTCGCTAATGTTATGACTCAACAATTTGCTCGATCATATATCTGCATATATAATCTTAAATTTTTTTGTTAACCTTTATTGCTCTTCTGAACGTTTAAAATGCAAATCAATCTGCCCAGAGAGATCCTATCTAGGAAGTGAGTGAGGCAGGAAAAGATATGACATTGATTCTGGTTCCAAAATCTTAGATATTAATCAATCTTCTTTTTCTCATTTTATTTTAAATATATCTGATACCTTGCAGAAGACTGAAGCAGTATAGTCTTTAGGGGAACAGCACAAGGGATATTTGGACAAGGCACACACATTATGTTTAAATTTCCACTATCAATTCCTGTGCCAACATTAATAGTAGGATTTGTCTGTGTAAACATGTCACGCTGTAATTACTTCCTCCTGCCTGTGATGGTGCCTTAGCTTCCCTTATAAATATGAATCCATCTCTGCAACATCTGTCTCCATCACTACTTCAGCCCATCTGCTGCTGAAACTCTCCAGACTTGACTCTTCTAACACTCTCCTGTCCATTCTCCCATCTTCCACCCTCTGTTGACTTAAGTGCCATTAGCCTATCGCTCCCTCTGCTGTCCAATCTACATTGATCCCGGAGTGACAATGCCTGAATTTTAAAATGATCCTCCATGTGTTCATATCCTGACCTGGTCTCACCTTTCCCTATCTTTGAACCCGTGACCTTCCAACTCAGAGGTAAGAGCACTTACACTGACACACACCAAACTGAAGGCCTGTCTGCCTGCTTGGATCGATGTTAAAGATCCCCACAGTACTTTTCAAAAAGCAGTGAGTTGTCCTGCTGTGTATTAACAAGTTATTCACCTCAATGTTGCTTTGGATTTTTGAGTTTCACATGGCCACATGTACGATCACCTACACAGCAACAGTGACTGGAACTTTAAACTGGTTCAATCATGCAGTGTGTTTTCAGCTGTTTCCAAAGGGGTATGATAAGTCCCTCCAGACCGTAAAGGCTTCAGGGCAGAATGGGAGCCCTTTATGCTCTTCATCCAAATCTACTTCGAACTAAAAGTTATACACAAAGGGTCAAGATCAGGGTACATCAGGATAAATTTGAGTGGCTCACCCTGTTGTGAGTTCTGCAATTTATCCTTGCATATGACAAACAACTAAATTTAGTTTCTCTCATTAGGCACTTGCACTCCTGAGCTTTCCATTTGGTTATTAGTCAGTCGCTGCCTGACCATTAATTGTTGCTTGGCCTCTTTCACTTCCCTCTTGTATATCTTTTAGTCTCATCTGGCTGGCCAGATACGGAAGTGGTGAGAAAAAACAGAATTATTCAACAGGCATCCAACAGAATAGCTTAATGTTTCAACAACAAAGCCTTGCATTTATATGGTGCCTTTCACCGAGTAAAACATCCCAAAGTGCTTCCTGATATGTGATCAAATACAAGCCAATGCTGAGCCATATGAGGAGATATCAGGATCAGGACAGGTGGACCAAATGCTTGGTCAAAGAGGAGGTTCTAGGTGGAGAGGTGAAGGGAGGGAATTCCAGAGCTTGGGCCCTGGGCAGCTGAACAGCCAGGCGCCAATGGTGGAGCGGTGGAAATCGTTGATGGACCAAGGGGCCAGAATTGGAGAAGCGCAGAGATCTCGAAGGGTTGTAGGGGCCGAAGGAGGCTACAGAGACGGGGAGGGGTGAGGCCACGGTAGGATTTGAACACGAGGATGAGAATTTTACAATCGAGGTGTTAACGGAACAGGAGCCAATGTGGGTCAGGGTGCACAGGGGTGTGATAGGTGATCTAGGCGAGGGGGAGTTGTCCCACAACGAATGGGGATTTTTTTAAAATGTAAAGTGAGCATCCGCTGCTACTGGAATCTGAAGCTGCCACCTCGCTTCCTGGAATTGGTGCTGCCTATCTTTTGGCTTTTTTGAGAGCCTGAGTAAATTTAGCACTCAACAGCAAAAGATGTCGTTGATAAGGCGAGAAAAAAACAAATCACAGAAATACATATTCAGCATATCTCACATCCTGCTTGGCAAATTTTCAAAAGCCACTTTCAATATTGTCACATATTTCTTCACGTTGTTAGGTATCAGGAACAAACTTTGTTCCTCACCACTCGCGCTCTCTCTCTCCCAGTTTATCCCCTCTTCTGAATATTTTGACATATTATAGTCTGGCCAGCCTCCCAATTTGCACTCGCTGTAAACCTCAGCCCATCCCAAACTCTGTTGCCTGCATTCTAACTCACACCAAGGGCTGTTCACCTAACGCCATCCTCGTCCCCTCACAGTGCAGTGCTCCCTCCCTTCTGATGCTCCGACAATGAAGTGCTCACTCAGTGCTGACCCTCTGACAGTGCGGCACTCCCTCAGTACTGACCCTCCTACAGTGCGGCACTCCCTCAGTACTGACCCTCCGACAGTGCGGCGTTCCCTCAGGACTGACCCTCTGACAGTGCGGCACTCCCTCAGCACTGACCTTCTGACAGTGCAGCAGTCCCTCAGTACTGACCCTCCAACAGTGCGGCCTTCCCCCAGGACTGACCCTCCGACAGTGCGGCGTTCCCTCAGTACTGACCCTCCGACAGTGCGGCATTCCCTCAGGATTGACCCTCTGACAGTGCAGCACTCCCTCAGTACTGACCCTCCGACAGTGCGGTGCTCCTTCAGTACTGACCCTCTGACAGTGCGGCACTCCCTCAAAACTGACCCTCTGATAGTGCGGCACTCCCTCAGTAGTGACCCTCCGACAGTGCGGCACTCCCTCAGTACTGACCCTCTGACAGTGCGGCGCTCCCTCAGTACTGACCCTCTGACAGTGCGGCGCTCCCTCAGTACTGACCCTCCGACAGTGCGGCATTCCCTCACTACTGACCCTCTGACAGTGCAGCACTCCCTCAGTACTGACCCTCTGACAGTGCAGCACTCCCTCAGTACTGACCCTCTGACAGTGCAGCACTCCCTCAGTTCTGACCCTCTGACAATGTGGCACTCCCTCAGTACTGACCCTCCGACAGTGCGGCGTTCTCTCAGTACTGACCCTGCGACAGTGCGGCGTTCCCTCAGTACTGACCCTCCGACAGTGCGGCACTCCCTCAGTACTGACCCTCCGACAGTACGGCACTCCGTCAGTTCTGACCCTCTGACAGTGCAGCACCATCCGCTGCCCAATCCTAATTTAATGTCAGCCTGGATTATGCGCTCCTGTCTCTGCCCTGGGACTTGAACCCACAATCTTTTTGGTTCAAAGCTGGGAGTGCCACCCACTGGACCACAGCTGATCAACATAGACTGTGGTAGAGGGAGCAGAGAGAATCAGGAAGCGGACAATATAAACAGATGAGAGAGTGGAAGGAGTTGAGGAAGGTGAAGAAAGAGGATAGTGAGGCATGAGACAGAGGGTGCGACAAATAGAACAACAGATAGTGAAAGAAAAATATCATAGGATACAATGAAATGGAGAGAGCAGAGTGACACACAGAAACATAAAGAGTGAGATAGAGACCATGTGGAGAGCAAGAAGAGGGGAGACTGGTGGGAGAGCATAAGCTGGTAGTGAAAGCACAGAAAAACAGCACAATCAAAGTAGAAGTCAGTAAACAGTTTTCCCGCAGTCAGGTTCTCTGGCAAGTCAAAAACCAGATTCCCAAGAAACAGACTGTGAATTAAAAGTACACCGTAAAATAGGAAAACCCACAGCATTAATGGCAGCTGAGCCGCAGCTAACAATTAGAGGTCAAGAGTTTTCCCAGGGTAGGCTGATGTCTCTCTCTCTCTCTCGCTGGCCTCAGGCTTGTGTAAACAGTTGAGATAATAGTAAACTGCAGGTTTAGCTAAACCAAGACCAGCTCATGTGACCTGCTGGAGCTCAACAATTCGCAGGCCTCACAAACCCTGGGAGATCAGGAATCAGCAGCTTGTCTCCACCACAATTAAAAAATAGAACCAAATTATAGGGTTCTGGTTCCTACTCCCATCGAGACATTGGTCCCATGGGACTCATCATTTTAAACTGAAGCTTCCTTCAGCTCTGTTGAGATGGCCTCCATGTCAGGAGCTTTTATAACACGCCAAGTCACCATTTTATGGTTAATAAATCATTCACAGGCATGTTCAAATTCAGATTACAGTTTATTTTTGTTACAACAGTGGCTAGGCTTCCCAAAGTACTTCCATTGGCTGTGAAGTGTTTTGGGATGGCACCGATGTGGTAAAAGGGACTGTTGAAATGCAAGTCTCTCTTTTATCAGTTTGGACTTCAGCTTTAAGAGAAGGCCCTTTTATTCTTCCTTCTATTTTTCTCAACTCTACTGGAGGTAGAACCAGAGATCATACAGCACAAAAAGAGACCATTCAGCCCACTGTGCCTGTGCTGGCTCTTTGAAAGAGCTATCCAATTAGTCCCGCTCACCCCCTGCTTTTTCCCCGCAAATATTTCCTTTGAAATATTTATCAAAGGAGCAGAAGTAGGCCAATCGGCCCATTGAATCTGCTCCGGCATTCAATTCGATCATGGCTGATCATCTACCTCTATGCCACTTTCCCACACTATCTCCATATTCCTTGATGTCATTATTATCCAGAAATCTATCAGTTTCTGTCTTGAACATGCTCAATGATTGAGCTTCCACAGCTCTCCAGGGTAAAGAATTCCAAAGATTCACCCACCCTCTGAGTGAAGAAATTCCTCCTCATCTCAGTCTTAAATGGCCAACCCTTTATCCTGAGATTATATCCTTGGTTCTAAGGTATTTGGTATTCAATTCCCTTTCAAAAGTTATCTTTCAAGTTTAAGTAGAGATTGAATCGAGGCGTTCAAAATCATAGATGTTTTGACAGAGTAAATAAGGAGACACTGTTTCCAGTGGCAGGAGGGTCGGTAACCAGAGGAACACAGATTGAAGAGAATCGGGAAAAGGACCAGAGGGGGAGATGAAGAGATTGTTTTTTCACACAGCGAGTTGTTGTAATCTGGAAGGCGCTGCCTGAAAGGGCGGCGGACATAGATTCAATAGGAACTTTCAGAAACTTAATGATAACAAACTGAAATACCACAAACGAGGCGGTACAACTGCACCACAAGCAAAGATGCAAAGCGCTGCCCCGATTGGAAGGATGATAAAAAGAAAGGTTTGTATCTGCTGGAGTTTAGAAAAGTGAGAGGCGACTTGCTTGAAACATATAAGATCCTGAGGGGTCTTGACAGCGCAGATGTGGAAAGGTTGTTTCCCCTTGTGGGAGAGTCTAGAAGCAGGGGTCACTGTTTAAAAATAAGGGGTCGCTCATTTAAGACAAAGATGAGGAGAAACGTTTTCTCTCAGAGGGTTGAGAGTCTTTGGAATTCTCTTCCTCAAAAGGTGGTGGAGGCAGAGTCTTTGAATAGTTTAAGGCAGAGGTAAATAGATTCTTGGTTATCAAGGGAGTGAAAGGTTATCAGAGACAGACAGGAATGTGGGGTTGAGATTACATTCAGATCAGCCATGATCTTATTGAATGGCGGAGCAGGCTCGAGGGGCCAAGTGGCCTAGTCCTGCTCCTAGTTTGTTTGTTTGTTTGTAGAAAGCAGAGGTTATGAATGATAACTTTTCAAACGGGGCAGTGAAATAATACAATGGAAAATGAACCCACATTTGCTTAAACATTTGATAAAGTGTGGGATGTGCTTTGTCAGAATGAGAGTTTGCTATTTAAGAGCGGTTTGCAGTTGCTAAGATGTTAAGAATGGTAATGTTCTGACGTGTTTCCACTGGGGACTCTTATTGGTGCATTCAGACTTTTGGAGATCAAGGTGTAGGGAGCACATAGTCAGAACGTTACCTGTATCAAGCAAGAAACTGCGCTGGCTTAGTGCCTTTCACATCCTCCAAATGCTTCACAGACAATCCATTTCTGGGCACAGTGGTGTCATGGTGATGCCACGTAACTGGGGGAAAGGTGATTGATCTGAAATGTTAACTCTGTTTCTCTCCACAGACACTGTCTGACTGGCTGAGTACTTCCAGCGTTTTCAATCTTATTTCAGGTTTCCAGCATCGGCAGCCACCAATCCGCTTTGTGTGAGTAACCTAAGGGGCCTGGACTTATGATCCTGTAAGGCAGCGAGTTTAAGTTCCACAATGAGGCAGTTTCAGAATTTGAATTCAGCTTGAAACAAAAACTGGAAATAAAAATTCTGGCCCCAGTAAAAATCAATCATGAAAAGCTGTCGAAACGCAATTGATTCACTCGGGTTTGTTGGGCCAGAAACCTGGGCCTGAATTTTTTTCCCCGTCGCTCGGGCTTGGTGGGGGCAGGCAGGGACGGTCGAGGAGCTGACCGCTGCCCGCCATCGGCTCCGCACTGCCATTTCACGCGGGCAGGCCAATTAAGGCCCGCCCAGCATCGTACACAAGCGGTAATGCTCAGCACTACCTGTGCAGGCAGGAGGGGGTTGCGGGGAGGAGGGAGAGTGTGGGGCCAGCGCTCTTTGGGGCGCACGGAGCTGCCTCAAGGAGATCGAAAATAATAAATAAAAGTCAATAAAAATTTAATGAAACATGTCCCCATCTCATGTGACTGTGTCACGTGAAGATGAGACATGTTTTTACTTTTCAGGAAAACCTTTCCTTTAATTCATAAAAGCTTTGGGAAGCCTCATCCCGCTCGTGGATGAGGTTTCCTAAGAAAAGGTAAAGGCCGCTTGGCTTTTTCGCCTGCCCACCAATCGAAAGGTTGGATGGGCAGTGTTAACTTGGCGTTAACTAATTGGTTAAAGGCCTTAATAGGCCTATCGATTATAGGCAGGCACGCAGCCTACCCCAGCATACGCCCACCGAACGAAACATCGTGCGTCATTTTACCCGCTGGCGTATCGGGCCCAGCCCCGCACGCCGACTGAAAAATCCTGGCCCCGGTGTCCTTATCCGGTCTGGGATGGTACGTGATTCCATTCCAACGTAGTTGACTCTTCACTGCCCCCTGAGGTGGCCTGGCTAGACACTCCATTCTAGCACTATGATCGGTCCAAGCAGACAGCTCACCACCATCTTCTCAGGGACATTGGGGTGGTCATTAAGTGCCAGCCTTGCCATCAATGCCCCCATCTTGCTAATGAATTTTTAAAAATTTACTTTTGCAGTAAGGCAGCAACTTCGATCCACAAATCGGGATGAATGACCAGTAAAGCTGGTTCTCCCGGTGTTGGATCAGTGCACAACATTGGCCCCAGGACATCAGGAAGAACTCCCCTGCTCGTCTTCCATTAGTGGCCGTAGGATCTTTTATGCCCAAATGAGAGGGCAGACAAGGCCCTAGTTTAACATCTCGCCTGATGCTAGACTCCCAGATACTTGTGCGCTGGGAAACACTCATCTTTCAGCTTTCTCGCCTCTCCTGAAGATGCAGAAATACAGTTCATCAAAGTAAGTCCTTCAACGTCAGTGAAACACTTTGAAACATTCTGAGGCTGTGAAAGGCGCTGTATTAATGTGAATTCTTTCTTGCTGTTTTTTTTTAAACCGCCTTTGTAAGGGTTAATGGAACACTATAAGTGGAAAAAGATCTGACAGTTTTCCAGTGGAGGCTGTCTGAGTTAAGCAATCCAGCGGAAGTGTTAAAGTATATTTAGTGCATGGTAAAAATAGACAGATTTGTCTCAGAAATTACTGGCAGCTGCTTCCAACAATAAGATTAAAAAATGCACTTCTCATATACATGGAATGATACAGCTCAGAAGGAAGACATTCAGCCCATTCTGCCTGTGCTGGCTTTCCAAAAAAGCTACCCAATTAAACCCACCCCTCCCCGCTGCTCAAAGGGTCGTGAACCTTTGGAATTCTCTGCCCCAGAAGGACGTTGATGCTCAGCTCATGAGTACATTCAAGTCAGATATTTGTCAATACTTCAGCAACCGAGGGCTATGGGGATAGGGCGGACAGTGGAGTTGAGTTAGAAGATCAACCATAAGATTGTTAAGTGGCAGAGCAGGCTCAGGAGAGTCGAATGTCCCTGTTTCTCTTTCTTGTGCTCTCCCTTTCTGCCTTTTTCCCAATAGCCCCTTCAACAATATAGCCAATTTGAGTAATCACAGGAAGGTCATTTGGCCCATCGTGGTTGTGCAGGCTCTTTGTAAGAGCTATCTAATTAGTCCCACAGGCTCCCCTAGAACTCCTTCGCATTGACAGTCCCATTATAGGTTAATATAAATCCTCTGTGACTCAGTGGGTGTATGCTCCTCTGTCTCTGAGACCCACAGACCAAAGAGGTTCTAGGTTTGACAGTGTGCTGAGGGTTGGGGTGCAGTTGGATTATCCCAATAAGCCACAGCATCATTATCTAGTGGAGAGGGCGATTAGACAGCAGGCCCTGCTCCTGTTTGCTATGTTGGATCAGTTTGGAGCACTCTCACCTCTCGCTCAGAGGCTTTGAACCCTACGCCAACAGTTTATCTATTCTGACAGTCCGGTGCATTGATGGAGTTGCTGTACTTTGGTTAAGAAAGAATTTTTCTTTATTCTTTCATGGAATGTGGGCGTGACTGGCAAGGCCAGCATTTGTTGCCCACCCCTAATTGCCCTTGAATAGCTTGCTAGGCCATTTAAAAGTCAACCACATTTCTGGGTCTGGAGTCACATGTGTAGGCAAGGATGACAGATTTCCTTCCTTAAAGGGCATTAGTGAACTAGATGGGTTTTGGCAACAATTGATGATAGTTGTCATGGTCATCATTAGTGAGCCTGCCTCTATATTCCAGATTTATTAATTGAATTTAAATTCCACCAGCTGCCATGGTGGGAGTTGAATCCATGTCCCCAGAGCATTCGCCTAGGCCTCTGGATTACTAGTCAAGTGACATTACCAGTATGTCACCATCTATTCTCTGAATTTCTATAGTGCCTTTCACTACCTCAGGACATCTCAATGTGCTACAGCCAATTAAGTACTTTTGAAGTGTAGTCATTGTTGTAATGTGGGGAAGGTGGCAGCCAACTTGTGCACAGCAAACAGCAATAGGATAATTGTGCCATTGGACTTTGAATCACCATTTGAAAGGACAGATGGGGCCTCAATTTAAACTCTCATCAGAAAGATAGCACCTCTGACAGTGCAACACTCCCTCTACTGACCCTCCAAAAATGTTAATACTTCCTCAATACTGACCCTCTGACAGTGCAGCACTCCCTAAGTACTGAACATCTGACAGTGCAGTACTCCCTAAGTACTGATCCTCTGACAGAGCAGCACTCCCTCAGTACTTACCCTCTGACAGTGCAGCACTCCCTCAGTACTGACCCTCCGACAGTGCGGCACTCCCTCAGTACTGACCCTCAGATAGTGCAGCGCTTCCTCAGTACTGACCCTCTGGCAGTGCAGCACTCCCTCAGTACTGACCCTCCGACAATGCGGCACTCCCTCAGTACTGACCCTCTGACCGTGCAGCATTCCCTCGTACTGACCCTCCAACAGTGTGGTGCTCCCTCAGTAATGACCCCCCTGAGAGTTTAGCATGCCATCTCTAATGATCCTTTAACAGTTCAGCGCTCCCTCAGTATTGATTCTCCGACAGTGCAGCTCTCAATACTGTCTCCAGAAGTGCCAGCCTGGATTATGGTACTGAAGTCTCCAGAGTATCCAGCTGAGGTTTTGTCTTGTTCTGTTGGATGCTATTGATCCTCTTGCACTATTTGAAGAGCAGTGAATTGTGCCAGCATCCTACCCAACAATCCTCCAAAGATTAACTGTTCATTACTTTCATTGTTGTGTGCAATTTCTAAGATTGATTGTACACAAAATGGCTGTGACTTGTTTGCTCAAATAGTAACAGTCACAGGAACAGGAGGAGGTTGTCAGCCTCTCGGTCCTGACATTCAATGAGATCATGGCTGATCTGTAACCTAACTCCCTATACTGCCTTTACCTCACATCCCCAAATAGCTTTGGTTCACATAGTCAATCAATCTCAGATTTAAAATTAATAACTGATCCAGTATCATTCGCTGTTTGCGGAAGACAGTTCCACACTTCTACCACACTTTGTGCATAGAGTGTTTCCTAATTTCACTCCTGAAAGGTTTGCCTCTCATTTTTAGACTCTGCCCCAGAGCCTCAAACTCCCCAATCAGCAGAACTAGTTTCTCTTACCTAACTGGTCTATGTTCCCCTTAATAGCTTGTAAACTTCGATCAAGTCATCCCCTTAACCTTCAAAATCCCCGGGCATAAAACCCTTGACTGGGTAACCACGCTGCTAATTAATTCATTGTTTGTGAAGCCCTTTGGGATGTCTCTGATAGATGAAACAAGGCACCATAGTAAATAGAAGTCTTCCTTTCTGATTCCTGTTCTGCTACTTGTGAGGATACCGGCAAAGGTTGGCATTCGGTTAGGTTGTATATTCCACTTTGGAATAATTTGCTGATACAGTAGGTGGAAGGACAAGTTGAGAAGTTTGTAGAAAAGCTCACACTCCTTGGTTTAACAGAAACATTGAAGATGAAGACAAGAAACGTACACTAAAACTTCATAAGTCACTGGTTCGGTCTCAGAAACATAAACATAGAAACATTGAAAACTTACAGCACAGAAGGAGGCCCTTCGATCATCGTGTCTGTGTTGGGTAAGCTGGAGCGTTATGTGAGAGTTTTGGACCTACACTTTAGGAAGGATGCCAAGGCCTTGGAGAGGGTACGGAGGAGATTTACAAGAATGGTAACAGCGATGAGGGACTTCAGTTATGACACAGGAATGACAGGCCAAATGGCCTTCTTCTGTGGTGTGTCTGTCTTTGTGGAAGACTGAAGATACTGGGGTTGTTCTTGCAATAAAGAAGATTATGCAGAGATATAATTGAGGTGTTTAAAGTCATGAGGGGCTTTGATTGAGTAAATAAAGAGAAACTGTTTCCACTGGCAGGAGGGTCAGTAACCAGAGGGACCCATGTTTAAGGTGTTCAGTGGAGTGCCATGCTGCATTAACTCAACCTTATTACAATTACACAGCTGTTCACTGCCTGGTTAATGCTCCTAAACAACAAAGCTGAAAAAATAATTTGTTTTATTAACAGCTTCCATCTCACTAAACCCCAGCGGATACAAGCCTGGCCTATCCAGCCTTTCCTCATAAGACAACTTGCCAATTCCAGGTATTAGTCCACTAAACCTTCTCTGAACAGCTTCTAATGCATTTATATATTTCCTTAAATAAGGAGACTGATACTATACACAGTGCTCTGGACTTGGTCTCACCAATACCCTGTGTAACTGAAGCAGTCAGGTCCTCTTATGGGGAGATTCTTTAGCTGAACAAACGGGAGTGTAGGACCCCATCAAGTTTGAGAAGTGTAGGGATGGAGATCTAAGGTCAAACAGGGAGTAACAGTAAAATAAAGGAAGTTTTGATTTAAAGCCTGTAGGGAGGAAGGGAGATTAATGAGATGAGAACATCCATAGGGAAAGAGTTTAAGATGGTCCTGATTTTAACAGTGAGAGTGCAGGGAGGAGGAAGAGTGGGTTGGACGGTTGGGGGCTGTTGGCTTTAGACTTAGGGCAGGATGAGAGAAGGAAAGCTCCGGGAAACACTGACGGACACGCTAAGTTACACAACTACCAGACAATCCAAAAGTTACAGAAACATGTAACTTTTTACATGTGAAAGGTTCACCATCATCTTCACTAATGTCCTTTAGGGAAGGAAATCTGCCGTCCTTACCCAGTCTGGTCTACATGCGACTCTAGACTCACAGCAACGTGGTTGACTCTCAAACGCCCTCTGAAACAGCCCAACAAGACACTCAGTTATATCAAACCTCTAACAAAGTCTAAAATAAATAGCCCAGAGAAATGCTGACAACTTAAAATTTGTTTCTAAATATATACGATGTGAAAAAAATCTAAAGTGCTGCTTACACTCCTGAAACTGAGGTAGCACATTGTGCTGAGTCTCATGTGAGGAGAGTGAAATTCTGTTCTGTCGAGCATCCCACTACTCCACTCCCCCATTGGCATCCTGGGCCTACAGCTGCCTGGGCCCTAACCTCTGGAATTCCCTTCCTAAACCCCTCCACCTCTCTCTCCTCCTTTAGGAGGCGTCTTAAAACCAACCTCTTTGACCAAGATTTTGGTCACCATTCTAATGTCTCCTTATAAGGCATGGGGTCAAATTTTGTTTGATAAGTGCTGTGGTGAAGTGCCCTGGGGAGCATTTTATTATGTTAAATGCACTTTATAAATCCAAGTTGCTGTTAAAAAGCACTCCCTCAGTATTGACCCTCCAACAGTGCAGCACTCCCTCAGTGTTGACCCTCTGACAGTGCAGCACTCCCTCAGTATTGACCCTCCAACAGTGCAGCACTCACTCAGTATTGTCCCTCCGACAGTGCGGCACTCCCTCAGTACTGACCCTCCGACAGTGCGGCACTCCCTCAGTACTGACCCTCCAACAGTGCAGCACTCCCTCAGTATTGTCCGTCCAACAGTGCAGCACTCCCTCAGTACTGACATTCCAACAGTGCGACACTCCCTCAGTACTGACCCTCCGACAGTGCGGCACTCCCTCAGTACTGACCCTCTGACAATGCGGCACTCCCTCAGTACTGACCCTCTGACAGTGCAGCACTCCCTCAGTACTGACCCTCTGACAGTGCAGCACTCCCTCAGTACTGACCCTCCGACAGTGCGGCACTCCCTCTGTACTGACCCTCTGACAATGCGGCACTCCCTCAGTACTGACCCTCAGACAGTGCGGCACTCCCTCAGTACTGACCCTCCGACAGTGCGGCACTCCCTCAGTACTGACCCTCCGACAGTGCGGCACTCCCTCAGTACTGACCCTCCGACAGTGCGGCACTCCCTCAGTACTGACCCTCCGACAGTGCGGCACTCCCTCAGTACTGACCCTCCAACAGTGCAGTGCTCTCTCAGTATTGACCCTCCGACAGTGCAGCACTCCCTCAGTATTGTCCCTCCAACAGTGCAGCACTCCCTCAGTAGTGACATTCCAACAGTGCGGCACTCCCTCAGTACTGACCCTCCAACAGTGCGGCACTCCCTCAGTACTGACCCTCTGACAATGTGGCACTCCCTCAGTACTGACCCTCTGACAGTGCGGCACTCCCTCAGTACTGACCCTCCGACAGTGCGGCACTCCCTCAGTACTGACCCTCCGACAGTGCGGCACTCCCTCAGTACTGACCCTCCGACAGTGCGGCACTCCCTCAGTACTGACACTCCGACAGTGCGGCACTCCCTCAGTACTGACCCTCCAACAGTGCAGTGCTCTCTCAGTATTGACCCTCCGACAGTGCAGCACTCCCTCAGTATTGTCCCTCCAACAGTGCAGCACTCCCTCAGTAGTGACATTCCAACAGTGCGGCACTCCCTCAGTACTGACCCTCCAACAGTGCGGCACTCCCTCAGTACTGACCCTCTGACAATGTGGCACTCCCTCAGTACTGACCCTCTGACAGTGCGGCACTCCCTCAGTACTGACCCTCCGACAGTGCGGCGCTCCCTCAGTACTGACCCTCTGACAGTGCAGCACTCCCTCAGTACTGACCCTCCGACAGTGCAGCACTCCCTCAGTACTGACCCTCCGACAGTGCGGCACTCCCTCAGTACTGACCCTCTGACAATGCGGCACTTCCTCAGTACTGACCCTCTGAAAGTGCGGCACTCCCTCAGTACTGACCCTCCGACAGTGCGGCACTCCCTCAGTACTGACCCTCTGACAGTGCAGCACTTCTTCAGTGCTAATTCTCCAACTGTGCAGCACTCCCTTAGTACTGACCTTCTGATAGTCCAACACTCCCTCAGTACTAACCGTCCGACAGTGCAACACTCCCTCAGTACGGACTCTCCAACAGTGCAGCATCCCTCAGTGCTGACCCTCCGACAGTGCAGCACTGCCTCAGTACTGACCTTGTGACAGTGCGCAACCCCCTCAGTACTGACTATCTGACAGTGCAGTGCTCCCTCAGTATTGACCATCTGACAGTGCAGCACTCCCTCAGTATTGACCTTTCAACAATGCAGCACTCCCTCAGTACTGACCCTCTGAAGGTGCAACCACTCCCTCAGAACTGACCCTCCGACAGTGCAGCACTCCCCCAGTACTGACCCTCCGACAGTGCAGCGCCCCTTCAGAATGTCAGCTGTGTTTCACCTGCGCAGCTCTCTGGAGTTGGATTATGAACCCACAACCTTCTGACTCAGAGTGAGGGTGCTACCCACTCGAACCACGACTGTTAAAAAGTGGACCGTTAAACATCCCACTTCAAAATAAATTACACACCAATTTCTTTAGCATACAATCCCTTAAGGAAAATAGTGACCGATTTCAATGTAACGTGAAGCAGTTCCAATTCACAGATTACTTTAATCTTAAAAAAACATAATCATACATGAAACACACAAACCTTATTTTACATGAAACAGCCTCACAGCAAGTTAAAGAAAACATTATTAACTTAGTTGCATGCTCCCAGACCAAGAGTTTCTTGCACATGGTTCTGTTGACTTCCTAATCGGCAGTTTTGAGTCTAAGACAACAAAAAGAGTGTCAATTCCTGCCTCAATTAAGCCAACAGGAAAAGTAATGTTCCTCTGCACAGTTTTTTTATTTTCCTGGATTATCCTAAGACAGGTGCAAAGCAACAAGACATTTTCCACCTGGACTGTTAACTCTGTTTCTCTCTCTTCACAGATGCTGCCAGGCCTGCTGAATATTTCCAGCATTTTCTGTTTTTAAGACATTTTAGTTGTCCTGCATGCATGGCAGCCATTTTGATTGCCCCAAGTGGAGACTCAGTCCCATTCCTGTAAGGCGCTTTGGGGAACGAATCCGCAAAATCACCACAGTGACTGTCATATGGACAACTTCAAGGTCGTGACGCTCAAACATTTCATGCTCGCCGGAACATCACCGAAAATCTCAAGCTATTCCCGGGAGTTCAGCTTGAACGTTATCTCCGGTTCCTAGTCAGCCCTCTGTGCAGTTATCTCCACCTTGTCTTCGTTGAATTCCTTTGGAATTCGACATCTCCAAAAGCAGTGTTAGTTTTCACATTTTGCACTGATGCTCTTTGCTTTTAGGCAGTGTTTATTTTAAGCTTTGAGCCATAAAATATCCAAAACATTAATATCATGCCCTGAATTAGCTCACCGCATTAATGGCCTTTCTTCATTCACACCTTTCTTCTTAAAACTGCATTTAGTTTCTCTTATTTACTCCCATTTCCCAAACCAATGTTCTCCATGTAGAAAATCAAGCTGTCTTCAGATTTTTTTAAAACCCTTGTTTTAATCCCTCCAGGGTCTTTATTTTTTTTCTTGAAGTTTCTGAAAGTTAGAACAACAGGAGGCAGCCATTCAGCCCATCGTGCCAGTGCCAGCTCTTTAAAAGAGCTAAAGTTTGAAGTGTTTTCTTCCCAATCCCCCACTGGACTGTAATTCCAATTTTTTTTTGAAGTGTTTGAACCAAGAGCGGAAGAAACTTTTTGAGACTGGGGGGGGGGGGTGGGATTTAGGGGAGGTGAAAGAGAAGTTGTTAGTCATCAATGTTCAGTCATCGTGTTTAGTCACAGTTATCGAAAATATCCAGCAATAAAAGTCAGAGTCCTTGCTGCCCATCTCCCAGAGATCGAGGACTTTATGTGCTGAACAAGCACAGGCCTGGTGAGAGGTGGGAAAATCCCAATAAATCCCAAGGGACATCTAGAAACGGGTTAGGCAGCGTTACTTAGTGCATGCTCCTGCAGTCTCCTCGCCCACCAGGGTTAGTCCCTCGGAGCAGATCTGGACTGCAGCTGGTGGGCTCGATTTCATGGGCAGGAGCAGGGTCGTCCGAACCAGCCACTCTAGGGTTCCCTTGAAATCCCATAGGAAGCAGGGAAACTTGTGGGAGGTGAGCTCCCACAGCTCTTCTTTTCGGAGGCCATAGATGACAGGGCTAATGCACTGTGCCAGACTGAAAAAAGCAAAGTTTAGCACCTCAAAGAGGGATTTGGTGTTTGCATGGAGCTTCCCAGCGTGTGCTACCAAATGGAGGATGAAGTTGATGAACGTGGGGATTATGTATACCGCCAGCTGCACCCCATGCATTAAGATGGTGCTTCGCGCCCTCTTGTTGCGCCGATTCAGCACACCAATGCGCTTGCCTTCCACCAGTATTTTGAAGTAGCTATACAGTATGAGGACCGTGCAGATGCAGATCAGCAGAATTTTGGAAGTCTGCTTCATGTTGTAGCTGGAAGGAAGGTTGCTGGCTGAGCACCTCTCAGTCTCTCCCAGCTTGGGCTCCCTCCTCATGTGCTCGGAGACCAGGATGAGAGGGATGATGGCTGAGACCATCCAGGTCAGGCTGCTGAGAATCCAGACTTTGCACTGGGTGCAGAAGGAGCTGTACTTGAGTGGATGGCAGATGGCAAAGTATCGGTCGACCGCCATCACCGTCAGGGTCAGGAGAATGGTGGAGCCACTCATCATGAGGAACAGGAGGAGGGTCACGCAAGATGAGGCTGATATGGCCACCTCCAGGTAAATGAGGAGGTAGAAGGTGCTGCTCAGGCCAAAGTAGATCAGACCGGACACCAAAAGGTGGAACAGCAAGACAAACCTGGCTTGAGATCGCAGACGGTCCTCACTCAGGATAGTGTAATTGATCACAAGGTTGAAGAAAGCCAACAGGACAAAGGAGGTAACGGAAGCAAAGACCCTGACTTCGATGAGGTGCACCTCACTGGCAGTCCCATTCCCTGATTCATTCATTCTCAGACGCTTAAACACACTCCAGTGTCCGACATAACAACGATGTATCTTGGATCAGAGCTCTCTCGAAACTAAAACAAGTCTCTCCTTCCCCTGCTGGCTGGCTGATACTCTCTCTCTCTCACACACACACACACACATACACACACAATATTTCCGTTCTGCGCTTAACCACAATGGAGCAACTTCAAGACAGCAGTTAACTATTTCATTGACTCATCAGCACTTTGTGTGGTTTGGTTACCAATGCTGCACCATTGATTTCATGAACAGCAAGTGAGTTGGTGCACTGGCCTTCCACCACTGGGCTCAGGATTCAAACTCTGGCTACAGCAGTGTCTCTCAAAGTGTGGCGTGGTCCGCAAGGGGCCCCCAGGTTCCAAAATATAAGTCACTAACCCGAAACGCCACCCCTGAAGACCACATGAGAAAACAGGCCAGAACCCTTAACCCCACCACTTGCATGACATCACACAAGACTGGCTGCTGTAAGCGTGACATAAATCATCGTAAGTGTGGGCCAGAACAACATGATTTATTCTTTCATGGGATGTGGGCATCACTGGCAAAGCCATCATTTGTTGCCCATCCCTAATTGCCCTTGAACTGAGTGGCTTGTGAGACCAGTTCAGAGGACAGTTAAGAGTCAACCCCATTGCTGTGGGTCTGGAGTCACATGTAGGGCCAGACCAGGTAAGGATAACAGATTTCCTTCCCTAAAGGGACATTAGTGAACCAGATGGCTTTTTACAACAATCAATGATAGATTCATGGTCGCCATTACTGAGACTAGCTTTATGTTCCAGATTTATTAATTGAATTAGAATTCCACCAACTGCTGTGGTGAAATTTGAACCCATGTTCCTACAGCATGAGCCTGGACCTCTGGATCTCCAGTCCAGTGATGTTACCACTATGTCACATCTCCCCACAATGTAGTTTTATGGAGCTCTCTAGCATGGAGCCAGACATGAGACAGAAGCGCTCCAGCATGGAGCCAGACGTGAGACAGAAGCTCTCTAGCATGGAGCCAGACGTGAGACAGAAGCTCTCTAGCATGGAGCCAGATGTGAGACAGAAGCTCTCTAGCATGGAGCCAGACATGAGTCAGAAGATCTCCAGCATGGAGCCATCCATGAGACAGAAGCTCTCTAGCACGGAGCCAGACATGAGACAGAAGCTCTCTAGCATGGAGCCAGACATGAGACAGAAGCTCTCTAGCATGGAGCCAGACATGAGACAGAAGCTCTCTAGCACGGAGCCAGACATGAAACAGAAGCTCTCTAGCACGGAGCCAGACATGAGACAGAAGCTCTCTAGCACGGAGCCAGACGTGAGACAGAAGCTCTCTAGCACGGAGCCAGACATGAGACAGAAGCTCTCTAGCATGGAGCCAGACATGAGACAGAAACTCTCTAGCATGGAGCCAGACATGAGACAGAAGCTCTCTAGCATGGAGCCAGACATGAGACAGAAGCTCTCTAGCATGGAGCCAGACATGAGACAGAAGCACTCCAGCACGGAGCCAGACATGAGACAGAAGCTCTCTAGCATGGAGCCAGACATGAGACAGAAGCTCTCTAGCACGGAGCCAGACATGAGACAGAAGCTCTCTAGCACGGAGCCAGATATGAGACAGAAGCTCTCTAGCACGGAGCCAGACATGAGACAGAAGCTCTCTAGCACGGAGCCAGACATGAGACAGAAGCTCTCTAGCACGGAGCCAGATATGAGACAGAAGCTCTCTAGCACGGAGCCAGACATGAGACAGAAGCTCTCTAGCACGGAGCCAGACATGAGACAGAAGCTCTCTAGAATTGAACCAGACATGAGACAGAAGCTCTCTAGAATTGAACCAGACATGAGACAGAAGCTCTCTAGAATTGAGCCAGACGTGAGACAGAAGCTCTCTAGCATGGAGCCAGACGTGAGACAGAAGCTCTCTAGCATGGAGCCAGACGTGAGACAGAAGCTCTCTAGCACGGAGCCAGACATGAGACAGAAGCTCTCCAGCACGGAGCCAGACATGAGACAGAAGCTCTCTAGCAAGGAGCCAGACATGAGACAGAAGCTCTCTAGCATGGAGCCAGACGTGAGACAGAAGCTCTCTAGCATGGAGCCAGACGTGAGACAGAAGCTCTCTAGCACAAAGCCAGACATGAGACAGAAGCTCTCTAGCAAGGAGCCAGACATGAGACAGAAGCTCTCTAGCATGGAGCCAGACGTGAGACAGAAGCTCTCTAGCATGGAGCCAGACGTGAGACAGAAGCTCTCTAGCACAAAGCCAGACATGAGACAGAAGCTCTCTAGCACGGAGCCAGACATGAAACAGAAGCTCTCTAGCACGGAGCCAGACATGAAACAGAAGCTCTCTAGCACGGAGCCAGACATGAAACAGAAGCTCTCTAGCACGGAGCCAGACGTGAGACAGAAGCTCTCTAGCATGGAGCCAGACGTGAGACAGAAGCTCTCTAGAATTGAGCCAGACGTGAGACAGAAGCTCTCTAGCATGGAGCCAGACATGAGACAGAAGCGCTCCAGCATGGAGCCAGACATGAGACAGAAGCTCTCTAGCACGGAGCCAGACATGAGACAGAAGCTCTCTAGCATGGAGCCAGACATGAGACAGAAGCTCTCTAGCACGGAGCCAGACGTGAGACAGAAGCTCTCTAGCATGGAGCCAGACATGAGACAGAAGCTCTCTAGCACGGAGCCAGACATGAGACAGAAGCTCTCTAGCATGGAGACAGACGTGAGACAGAAGCTCTCTAGAATTGAGCCAGACGTGAGACAGAAGCTCTCTAGCATGGAGCCAGACGTGAGACAGAAGCTCTCTAGCACAAAGCCAGACGTGAGACAGAAGCTCTCTAGCACGGAGCCAGACGTGAGACAGAAGCTCTCTAGCACGGAGCCAGACGTGAGACAGAAGCTCTCTAGCATGGAGCCAGACTTGAGACAGAAGCTATCTAGCATGGAGCCAGACATGAGACAGAAGCTCTCTAGCATGGAGCCAGACATGAGACAGAAGCTATCTAGCATGGAGCCAGACATGACTCCAGTGGCGTCTCATCAAAAGCAGCTCCATTTTTCCCATTAAATCTGATGAGGTCTTTTGCGTTGATAAGCGAAATCGGATGGAGTAGGATTGTTGGGGATCCACGGGGTCATTTACCCCATTGCAGTGGTCCCTAGACAAATACAGCAAGTTTGAGATCCTTGTTTACTGTCCATAAGGATCTAATATGAAATGAGATTCAGTTCAGTTCAACAGGAACTTGTATTTATATAGCATATTTCACACAGTGAAACATCCCAAAACACATCACAGGAGCAATTATCAAACAAATTTGACGTCGAGTCACTTGAGGAGCTAATATCACAGGAGACCAAAAAGCTTGGTCAAAGAGATAACTTTAAGAAGTGGTTCAGTATGTTATTGCTCTCTTTGTAAGCTATTTCCAATGATGTTATTTAAATGTGGTCCCTAAAACCCAGAGGAACAAAGTTGTACAGAGAATCTTACCCTGTATCTAACCCCATGCTGTACCTGTCCTGGGAGTGTTTGTTGGGGACAGTGTAGAGGGAGCTTTACTCTGTATCTAACCCTGTGCTGTAACTGTCCTGGGAGTGTTTGATGGGGAAAGTGTAGAGGGAGCTTTACTCTGTATCTAACCCCGTGCTGTATCTGTCCTGGGAGTGTTTGATGGGGAGTGTAGAGGGAGCTTTACTCTGTATCTAACACCATGCTGTATCTGTCCTGGGAGTGTTTGATTGGGAAAGTGTAGAGGGAGCTTTACTCTATATCTAACTCTGTGCTGTACCTGTCCTGGGAGTGTTTGATGGGGACAGTGTAGAGGGAGCTTTACTCTGTATCTAACCCCGTGCTGTACCTGTCCTGGGAGTGTTTGATGGGGACAGTGTAGAGGGAGCTTAACTCTGTATCTAACCCCGTGCTGTACCTGCCCTGGGAGTGTTTGATGGGGACAGTGTAGAGGGAGCTTTACTCTGTATCTAACCCCGTGCTGTACCTGCCCTGGGAGTGTTTGATGGGGACAGTGTAGAGGGAGCTTTACTCTGTATCTAACCCCGTGCTGTACCTGCCCTGGGAGTGTTTGATGGGGACAGTGTAGTGGGAGCTTTACTCTGTATCTAACACCGTGCTGTACCTGTCCTGGGAGCGTTTGATGGGGACAGTGTAGAGGGAGCTTTACTCTGTATCTAACCCCATTCTGTACCTGTCCTGGGAGTGTTTGATGGGGACGGTGTAGAGGGAGCTTTACTCTGTATCTAACCCCGTGCTGTACCTGTCCTGTGAGTGTTTGATGAGGACAGTGTAGAGGAGCTTTACTCTGTATCTAACCCCGTGCTGTCCTGGGAGTGATTGATTGATGAGGACAGTGTAGGCTGGATTTTTGGGTCCTGCGAGTGGCATGCATCATCGTGGGTGGTACAGGAAAATTTGGAGAGCGGACAACAGTCAACTGACTTTTGGCTGATCTCCAAATTTTCACATTAGGCCCACAATAACGCTCGTCGCTGGTGGAACTGGAAATCCTGCCTGTAGAGGGAACTTTAGTGAGCCCTGTAATCAGCTACCAATTGCTTTTATCAAAGGGCAGTACCAAGTGAGCATCACACTGCAAGATGCGAACTACTGAGGAACTACTGCACTCCTGACTGGAACCTAATTAAGATAAGCTGACATCACAAATCATGAGGTATTCAGTGCTCACTAGTTTACAACGTACTGTGTGATTGGATCTGCTATGGCCAAACAGCTCAAACAGTCCAATAGACGCTAGATAACATGCAGGTTCTGTTAATACAATACACAGAATACAACAGACATTGGATAACACACTGGTTCTGACAGACCACCAGATAACATAGGCTGACATGGATTATTAATGGCATTTGCTAAAACATAGAGCAATGTTTCATATATCTTGGTTAAGATATCTTGGTTGAGATCTTGGTTAAAGGTTAGTGTTTTTAACCGAAGATATTATGGTTTCAATTTGCATGTATACTAAAGTGAGGTTTGTGTAAGGTAGCTGGTGTGGAGCAGTGGCAGGGAGGCACATGTCAATCTGTTTCCTCTTAGTTATATTTTTGCTTGCAGTCAATGGCAAGTTCCTGAGATTGACCACGTGAGTTTTTTTACTTCTCGCTGAGGCAGGAGATGAGGGGATCACAAGATTCACAGCTGCCAAGGGTACTGAATGAGAAGTCAAGCGTTAGCTGGATATTAAGCTGCTGCTGTATAATCCTGGAGTGTGACGCTGTGCTTATATCACCAGTTAACTGCCCTCTTTAGCTGAAGGTGCTGAAAGCTGCCGTATGGTATGGTGAGCAGCACCAGCTGTCTGGCAGACAGCTCAAGTGGTCAGTTTTATTCGAGGGGCCAGGAAAATGTTTGAGTGTTGGTGGGCTTTTCGCTTGTGTAGTGGTATCAAGCCTGGCTAGATGTCTGCAACCACAAGTTATCCAGAGGCAGTCACTGCAGTGGAGGGCTACAAGCTGATCTACTTCCCTGACTACACTAGGAGGTTAATTAGGCAAACCTCATACCTCAACAAAAACAGAATTACCTGGAAAAACTCAGCAGGTCTGGCAGCATCGGCGGAGAAGAAAAGAGTTGACGTTTCGAGTCCTCATGACCCTTCGACAGAACTTGATTTCGAGTCCAAGAAAGAGTTGAAATATAAGCTGGTTTAAGGTGTGTGTGTGGGGGGGGAGGAGAGAGAGAGAGAGACAGAGGTGCTTGTGTAGACAAACAAGCAGTGATAGAAGCAGATCATCAAAAGATGTCAGCGACAATGGTACAATAGAACACATAGGTGTTAAAATTAAAGTTGGTGACATTATCTAAACGAATGTGCTAATTAAGAATGGATGGTAGGGCACTCAAGGTACAGCTCTAGTGGGGGTGGAGGGAGCATAAAAGATTTTAAAATATTTAAAAATAATGGAAATAGGTGGGAAAAGAAAAATCTATATAATTTATTGGGAAAAAAAAGGGGGAAACAGAAAGGGGGTGGGGATGGGGGAGGGAGCTCACAACCTAAAGTTGTTGAATTCAATATTCAGACCGGAAGGCTGTAAGGTGCCTAGTCGGAAGATGAGGTGTTGTTCCTCCAGTTTGCGTTGGGCTTCACTGGAACAATGCAGCAAGCCAAGGACAGACATGTGGGCAAGAGAGCAGGGTGGAGTGTTAAAATGGCAAGCGACAGGGAGGTTTGGGTCATTCTTGCGGACAGAACGCAGGTGTTCTGCAAAGCGGTCACCCAGTTTACGTTTGGTCTCTCCAATGTAGAGGAGACCACATTGGGAGCAACGTACTGTGTGATTGGATCTGCTATGGCCAAACAGCTCAAACAGTCCAATAGACGCTAGATAACATGCAGGTTCTGTTAATACAATACACAGAATACAACAGACATTGGATAACACACTGGTTCTGACAGACCATAGACATGGTCTCCTCTACATTGGAGAGACCAAACGTAAACTGGGCGACCGCTTTGCAGAACACGTGCGGTCTGTCCGCAAGAATGACCCAAACCTCCCTGTCGCTTGCCATTTTAACACTCCACCCTGCTCTCTTGCCCACATGTCTGTCCTTGGCTTGCTGCATTGTTCCAGTGAAGCCCAACGCAAACTGGAGGAACAACACCTCATCTTCCGACTAGGCACCTTACAGCCTTCCGGTCTGAATATTGAATTCAACAACTTTAGGTCGTGAGCTCCCTCCCCCATCCCCACCCCCTTTCTGTTTCCCCCTTTTTTTTTCCCAATAAATTATATAGATTTTTCTTTTCCCACCTATTTCCATTATTTTTAAATATTTTAAAATCTTTTATACTCCCTCCACCCCCACTAGAGCTGTACCTTGAGTGCCCTACCATCCATTCTTAATTAGCACATTCATTTAGATAATGTCACCAACTTTAATTTTAACACCTATGTGTTCTATTGTACCATTGTCGCTGACATCTTTTGATGATCTGCTTCTATCACTGCTTGTTTGTCCACACAACCACCTCTCTCTCTCTCTATCTCTCCGCCCCCCACACACACACCTTAAACCAGCTTATATTTCAACTCTTTCTTGGACTCGAAATCAAGTTCTGTCGAAGGGTCATGAGGACTCGAAACGTCAACTCTTTTCTTCTCCGCCGATGCTGCCAGACCTGCTGAGTTTTTCCAGGTAATTCTGTTTTTGTTTTGGATTTCCAGCATCCGCAGTTTTTTTTTGTTTTTAAACCTCATACCTCCCCTGGCTAAGATCAATGACACCAACCAACACTCCAATAATCTGTATGTATGGCATTAGACAATGTGTTTCCCACCTGCTCAGTGAGTCACTCTCAACTCTGAGTCAAAAGATTGTGAGCTCAAGGTTAACTCCAGAGACTCAAGCCCATAATCCAGATAAACTGAGGGAGTGCCACACTGTCGGAGGGTCAGTACTGAGGGAGTACTGCATTGTCGGAGGGTCAGTACTGAGGGAGTACTGCATTGTCGGAGGGTCAGTACTGAGGGAGTGCTGTACTGTCTAAGGGTCAGTACTGAGGGAGTGCGGCACTGTCAGAGGGTCAGTACTGAGGGAGTGCCGCACTGTCAGAGGGTCAGTACTGAGGGAGTGCCGCACTGTCGGAGGGTCAGTACTGAGGGAGTGCTGCACTGTCTAAGGGTCAGTACTGAGGGAGTGCCGCACTGTCAGAGGGTCAGTACTGAGGGAGTGCTGCATTGTCGGAGGGTAGCGTGCTGCGGGAGTGCTGCACTGTCTAAGGGTCAGTACTGAGGGAGTGCCGCACTGTCAGAGGGTCAGTACTGAGGGAGTGCTGCACTGTCTAAGGGTCAGTACTGAGGGAGCGCTGCACAGTTGGAGGGTCAGTATTGAGGGAGTGCTGCATTGTCGGAGGGTCAGTGCTGAGGGAGAGTTGCTCTGTTGGAAGGTCAGTACTGAGGGAGTGCCGCACTGTCGGAAGGTCAGTACTGAGGGAGTGTTGCTCTGTCGGAAGGTCAGTACTGAGGGAGTGCTGCACTGTCAAAGTATCAGAACTGACGGAGCGCTGCACTGTTGGATGGTCAGTACTGAGGGAGTGCTGTACTGTCAGTGAGCCAGTACTCTCCAAGGCTGCACTCTTTAAGGTTCAGTCTTTTGGATAAGACATTAAATCAGAGGCCCCATCAGGCCTCTCAGGTTAAATATCCCACTGCAACTATTTTGAAGAAGAGCCGGGGAGTTCTCTCCATTGTCCTGGGCCAACACCACTGAATCAGATGATCTGGGTCATTATCACGTTACCATTTGTGGGAGCTGGCTATACTCCAGTACAATAGTGATTACACTTCAAATAGTGTTTCTTTGGCTGTAAAACATTCTTGTGATGCTTTGTGGTTGTGAAAGGCAAAGGAGAAATGCAAATATTTCAGATCATTCCATTTTTAATCTGGTGCACCACAACAGTGGCAACTGATGCACAGTGCAGCATCTCAACACGATGAATCAGAACAAGATTGTTCAGTGGGCAGACAGCATAGGAAAATGTGTAATCCGAATCAAACAGGTTCTTACTGTGAATTTATAAAATGCCTCGATCTTCTTTCCCGCCCACCTGCCCTGGGCAGACTGCAGCTGCAGATTGGGCTTTTGTTTAAAGTGTGACTTGAGTGAATATCAAGCCTCGTAGAGATGCTTGTTCAGAAAAGGTACATTTCCCCCTAGCAACCTTAGTACCAGTTTCTCCAACTACACCAGGAGCTGTTATGCAAAATGCAGAAAGACCTCGCCTTTGTACAGCCACATCTCGCCGACGGCTGAAATCTCTTCACAAGCAGCGGCTTGGCTTTGAAGAGTGAACATTTTTATATAGACTAGGCCAGTGTCTGTTTGAATCTTCCCAATACCCTGAGCGCAAGATTGAAGAAGTAGTTGCTCCCTGTGCACAACTGAGGGAGGATTGTGTGCTAGTTTGTGGAAAGTCACTGATGCCTCCAGCTGTTGCATTTAACAACGTGTGTTGTGCTTTTACAATGTAATGTTTCCCAAAGCTCTTCAGAGGAGCATTATAAAACAAAATATGACAACGAGTCACATGAGATATTAGTTCAGATGACCAAAATCCTGGTCAATGAGTTAGGTTTTAAGGAATGTTTTAAAGGAGGAGAGATAGAGAGAGAGAGAGAGAGAGGCAGAGCATTCTAGGTCATGAATTCCAGAGCTTGAGACCGTGGCAGGCACAGCTGCCAATGATGGAGCGATTAAAATTAGGGATGCACAAGAGGCCAGAATGCAGAGATCTCGGAGGGTTGGGAAGTTGGTGGACGTTACAGACACAGGGAGAGGCAAGGCCATGGAGGAATTTTAAAACAAGGATGAGAATTTTAAAATCAAGACCTTGCTTGACTGGGATCCGGACTAGGTCAAAGAGTGCAGTGGTGATGGGGGAACGGGGAACGAGAATTGGTTTGAGTTAAGTCGTGGGCAACTGTGTTTTGGATGAACTCAAGCTTATGGAGGGTAGTCTGAGGGAGACCAGCCAGGAGGGGTCAGAAAGGACGAGGTGGAAAATTTGCTTTTTTCACAGTTACATAGGATGTCATTTGTGACTTTAAAAAGATCTATTTCGCTACTTTGCAAAGGGAGGAAACCTAAGTTTCAAACAGAATTGCAAGAAAGGTGAGCACAATTTTGGGAGGTAACAACACAAAGAAGGACTTTGGAGAGGAAAGGGAGGTTGGACTTGGAATGGCAGTTTGCAAGATGGTGGGGTCAAGAGTTGGTTTTTTGAGGAGAGGTGATGTGAAAATGCCTGTTGCACTGTTTGATGTTCTCACTGTGTCCTGACCAATATTACCCCTTTGACCAAGACAGATTTCAAGGCCATTCATCTCACTGCTGTTTATGGGATCTTGTGTGCAAATTGGCTGCTGAGATTGCCTCCCACATGGCTACAGTTCGTCATTTCACTTTTGGGATTTCCTAAGGACAAAATAGGCACCCTATAAATGTAAGTTCTTTGATGCAGCCAGGAACACAAAGTAGCAATGAGTTAGTTGACAAACTTGTGCACAGCTCCCATGTACAGCAATGTGATAATGACCAGACAATCCATTTTTACTAATGCTGTTTGAGGGATATATTGTCCCACGACACCAATGGGCCTTCAAACAGACCTAAGCAAAGGGGCTAATTCCTGTTCCAGGTTTGAGGCACTGCACACCCCTTTTTAATGGCCTTTACCAATTTGGCACATGGTGCACCCCTGGCTTATAATGAACTTCCTGCCACCATTTTGGAGGTAAAGTAGGGGCCAAGAAAGTGGACTCCATGTGGCCTTCTCCCATATCAGTGTATTCTGCAAATCACCGCATCCCATGTTATGGACAAAACCCTTGCTAAAAGCACAGTATTCCTCTGCATCGGATCATCTTCTATCTGACTTCGATGTGTCTGTCCCTGAGAGTGCCCAAACTGGTCCAGTACTAACCTGTCTCAGCTTGACAAGCTGAAAATTTCTAACAAAGAAACACCAATGTGGCTTCAGACAAATATTTTGCTGGGGTTTGGGGGGTCAGTGGTGGGGAGAAAGCAGTTCTGAGCAATTCCACAAGTACCGAATGACTGTAGATACGAGAAATAGCGCCGTGACGTGTTAAGATGCAAAGATTCAAAATGTTCTTTGTGGTTTGTTTTTTGCCTGATTGCTGCATGTACTGTAAATGGGAATTCACCTGGAGTCTTTCGCAGCTCCGCGGCATGCTCACACCACTCCTTCCTCATTTTTTTACAGAAAGCACAGCCTTCCCAAAACCCGTTACCTCTCTCCGTCTAGAAGAACAAGGGCAGCAGGAACACGGGGGCACCACCACCTCCAAGCTGCCCTCCAAGTCACATACCAGCCTGACCTGGACACACACATCACCGTTCCTTCATCGCTGATGGGTCAGGATCCTGGAACTCCCCTCCCCCGCAACTAATGGCACAGTGTGAGCGCAGTGAACCACACAGGTTGCAGCAGTTCAAGGCGGCTCACCACCATCTTCTCAAGGGGCAATTAAGGACAGGCAATAAATGCTAGCTATGCCAGCGAAGCCCAAATCCCATGAATTGGTTAAAAATTGGTCCCAGTGAATCTTGTGAAGTTGGTCGAGGTTCCCATTCCTGGGTCGGAGGGGTTTTCCAACCCTGTCCGACGCAGGTATCGCCGTAGGTGGAACGGATAATTGGATGGGACCAGGCGGGGATTTCCAGTCCCACGGTGTGTGGCACCGGAATATCCCGCCCATAATTACCATTCAGTAGCCTTCTGTGTGGGGTGGGGTGGGGTGGAGGGCAGTAGGGGAGGATTGGATTTGCATGTATCCCTGTCAGACGCTGATCACTTGAGGTAGGGATGCCAGAGGATCACAAACACCTTGTGGAAATGAGAAAAAAAAGCAGGAAAGGCCAACTTTAAGTTAGTCACTCAGCAAGTCATCCTCTCCAATTTGAAACTAGTGCACGTCTTCCACAAAAAGGGGGCAAACAAGGGAAAATGAAAATTAATCTTTGCTTGAACAGGATAAGGTTATATAACAGCGCTACACATTTATAGCAAAGCTGAACTCGTGGTAAGTACCTTATGCAAATATATGGGTTCATGAAGAATCAAAATTGAAACTACTTTCCATCTCTTTCTGTAAATGTCATTAACTGCTGAGGAGCAAAGACGATGTGAAATAATCTGAAATGAGCAGCAACATTCAGATTATTGCACAGAGAGGCCAGCCTACTCATTTAAAGGTCTCTGCATGGATTTATGTTCTGAATAAGATTGGCATATTATAAACCCAGTGTCCACAAATGCAAGATTTGTCACCGAAATATTTGAGAATAATCTTGTTTTTGTTAATTCCCCCCCCGTCTCCTGACAGTTCTTTGGCTAAATGCTTCTTCTGGAATCTGGCCTATATTTATGTCTCAAGTCTATTTGTCAAACATATTAAAATCAGATCATATCAGGTTGTGTCTAGACTGGAACAAAAGATGCTGATTTTTTTTTTGTTGTTGTCAATTTAATTCACCTTAGGAAGCCTGGGTTAGCGCAGCAGGTATACCAACTCTAGACCAACTACCCATCTGCCACTGCTCCCCTGGCGACCTCACCTTTCAGAGCCTCACAACATCCCAAAGAGCTTTACGGCCAACTTTTCAAGTCTAATGTAGGACATGTGGCAACCAATTTGCACGGAGCAGGTTCCCACAAACAGCAAGGTGATAGGCGACCAGGTCCTCTGTTTTAGCGATGTTGGTTGAGATAAATACTGGCCCAGGACACAAGGAGGAACTATCCTGCTCTTCTTTTCCATGCCTCCTGAGAGGGCAAATGAGGCCCTTGGTTTAAACTCTTATCTGAAAGACTGCGGCCGGAATTTCCTGTGCTCATTGCCGACAGAGGGCGTCAGTGGACAAAATGGCAAGAAGGCCAAAAATTGGTTTTATGCCTTTGTGAAACCAGTTGAGGTCAGCCCGCTCTGCCCATCAATGGTGGGGTCGCCTTTCCTGCCGCCCAATGTCGAGAACCTAATTTCAACGTATTTGTATCTCATCACTTTGCCTGTCCACTGGAATCACCTCCCCCGCCCACATCAAATTTACTGCCCGTCGGCGGGAAAACACTCTGGTCCAGAACGCGTCTGGACAAGTGTGACGGGCAGAAGTCGGGACTTACCCTCAGGGCCTCGCTCACACCTCGGACATCCGAGGAGCAGAAGATGCTGGAGCCCGACAGCTACCGGACCCTGGAGGAACACGTGCATCACTTGCTGGGTGGATTCTCATGGACGTGGCTCCGCCACAAAGCAGCTCACGGAAGGTGGGAGGTCTCCGTTGATGTCTGTGGTCTGCTTTGGGACATCGCAGTGTTGGCCATGGGCTGCTATGGATGATCATCAAGGGGGTGGAGAGGAAGGTGTGCTGGAATGGGGAGAGGAAGGTCTAGGTTTGACTCTCCAACAGTGCAGCACTCCGTCAGTACTGACCCTCCGACAGTGCAGCACTCCCTCAGTACTGATCCTTTGATAATGCAGTGCTCCCTCAGTACTGACTGTCCAACCGTGCGGCACTCCCTCAGTACTGACCCTCGGACAGAGCGGTACTCATTCTCTAACAGTAAAGCACTCCCTCAGTACTGACCTTCAACAATACAACACTCCCTCATTTCTCAAATGGTACCTGAATGCATGACCTAATTCAGAGGCACCACAGCTGACCTGTGTTGAGATTGTGGCTGGGTAAAAGCAATCCGGTCCTGATTTGGCTCACTCTGTGGGATCGCACCTGTTCTGGAAAAGTTTTGGCATTGAAAGCCTATTAAAGCCAAGCTGTCTCTGCCCCATCAGCTACAGAGCAATAATAAAGTATGAGAGTGTACTATATTAACCTGAGTTGCAAGTAAATATTACAAAGAACTGAAACAGGCCATATTTGTAATCCACACCAGCCTCCCTCCCTCTCTAATGCACCTCTTCCTATTTTGCTCTCATGTTCCTCTAATTCCTTCTGCCTCATATTAAGCCACTCACTTCACCTTCCAAGCGCCAGAGCTCTCTGCTTCAACCATTCCATACGGCAGTGAGTTCCACAATCTCACCTCTCCCTCTCTGTGTAAAGAAATTCTTCTGAAACCCTTTCTTCAGTCTGTTAGTGGCAATCATGCTTGTGACCCATTTGTTCTGGAAATCCCACACCAGTGTAAAATTTGCTGATGGGTGTGGGAGTTTGAAAACATTGGGACATTTTTAGGGGAATTTCTTCAACTCTATGATATCCCCTTCGTCACCACAACTCTTTGGAGCCACAATGTGATCAACCCCTGTTTATTTTCCCAAGCCCTTGCCTTGACCTATAAGGAAAGCCTCCCATCAACTGCCACTCACAGTTGACCACCACAGAAACAAAATAAAGTGAGACTATGATTGAAAACAGCTTTGCAGTGAAGACCAGCCCAGTATCTATAAGCAAACACAGAGCTTGGATGAAATGTTGGAAGTAGATTAGCAAGGACGTCAGTTTGTACTGTGTTGTGGTATTTTTAGTAAACCAGCAGCTCTGCCTTGACTGATAATGAGATTAGGTGCTATATGAAATGAATGTGGTACCATGTGATATAAAGGATTGCTCTGCCTTGGCACTGTGGCTAGCCCTGCCTACGGGATCAGGAGCTGAGTGGCCCAGGCGGAACCCAAACTGGGCGTCAGTGAGCAGGTTATTGCTAAGCAAATGCCGCTTGATAGCACTGCTGGTGACCCCTTACACCACTTTACTGGCGATGGAGAGTCGGCTGATGGGGCGTTGGATTTGTCCTGCTTTTTGTGTACAGGACATATCACCATTTTCCACATTGCCGGGTAGATGCCGGAGTTGTAGCTGTACTGGAACAGCTTGGTTAGGGGCATGGCAAGTTCTGGAGCACAAGTCTTCAGTACTATTGTAACGACAAGGTCCCAATTTGTTAACTTCCCGAACTGAGACCCCAATTTTGTTATGCTCCCGGGCGAGGAGGAATGAGCTGGCTCCCATTCTTCATTCAACCCCCTCGGTTGGTTGCAACAAGGTTAATTTAAAAGGCTTCCCTTCCCCCTTGGATACCTTTTCCCAGTCCAAATGTATTTATTTTTTATAAGGAGCCAATTTAACCAGGCTTTTTTGAGTCAAAGAAAGAGTAAGTTTATTAGTTACTAAAACCTAAGAAAAATAACAAAAACACAACACACCTACATGCAGATCAGAAATGAGAAGTTATAAGTCCAAATAAAAGTTAAAAGAAAATACGAATCAGTCCTTGGCTTGTCCATGAAGCGTAGATGGCGTTATGTTGCGGCCGTTAAGTTGGGTGAGTCCGGAGAGTTGACTTTGGCAGTTTTGTAGTTGGTTTGGAGACACTTGGTTCTGCAGAGAACTGAAGCAGTTGTCCTATTTCCATTTTGATTGTGGCTTTTACTGAGCCTTGCCTCCAGCAACAGAGAGAGAGAGAGATAAAGACAAAACAAAACTGCGGATGCTGGAAATCCAAAACAAAAACAGAATTACCTGGAAAAACTCAGCAGGTCTGGCAGCATCGGCGGAGAAGAAAAGAGTTGACGTTTCGAGTCCTCATGACCCTTCGACAGAACTTGATTTCGAGTCCAAGAAAGAGTTGAAATATAAGCTGGTTTAAGGTGTGTGTGTGGGGCGGAGAGATAGGGAGAGAGAGAGGTGGTTGTGTAGACAAACAAGCAGTGATAGAAGCAGATCATCAAAAGATGTCAGCGACAATGGTACAAAAGAACACATAGGTGTTAAAGTTAAAGTTGGTGATATTATCTAAACGAATGTGCTAATTAAGAATGGATGGTAGGGCACTCAAGGTACAGCTCTAGTGGGGGTGGGGGGAGCATAAAAGATTTTAAAATATTTAAAAATAATGGAAATAGGTGGGAAAAGAAAAATCTATATAATTTATAGGGAAAAAAAAGGGGAAAAAGGGGGAAACAGAAAGGGGGTGGGGATGGGGGAGGGAGCTCACGACCTAAAGTTGTTGAACTCAATATTCAGACCGGAAGGCTGTAAGGTGCCTAGTCGGAAGATGAGGTGTTGTTCCTCCAGTTTGCGTTGGGCTTCACTGGAACAATGCAGCAAGCCAAGGACAGACATGTGGGCAAGAGAGCAGGGTGGAGTGTTAAAATGGCAAGCGACAGGGAGGTTTGGATCATTCTTGCGGACAGACCGCAGGTGTTCTGCAAAGCGGTTGCCCAGTTTACGTATGGTCTCTCCAATGTAGAGGAGACCACATTGGGAGCAACGAATGCAGTAGACTAAGTTGGGGGAAATGCAAGTGAAATGCTGCTTCACTTGAAAGGAATGTTTGGGTCCTTGGACGGTGAGGAGAGAGGAAGTGAAGGGGCAGGTGTTACATCTTTTGCGTGGGCATGGGGTGGTGCCATAGGAGGGGGTTGAGGAGTAGGGGGTGATGGAGGAGTGGACCAGGGTGTCCCGGAGGGAGCGATCCCTACGGAATGCCGATAAGGGGGGTGAAGGGAAGATGTGTTTGGTGGTGGCATCATGCTGGAGTTGGCGGAAATGGCGGAGCATGATCCTTTGAATGCGGAGGCTGGTGGGGTGATAAGTGAGGACAAGGGGGACCCTATCAGAGAGAGAGACTTTGCCTGCAACTGCAGGGGTGATTAGTTGGTCTTCTTTTGCTGTCACTCTCACAGCGCACCACTACACACTGCACTGCTTCGCAACTAGCTTTTTAACCCATTTTCCCAATGTATTCTGGGAGAGAAAATAGTTGTCCTGCATTCGTATCAGAACTATTTCCACATTCTGAGATATAAGTCAACAGGAGATGGATTTTTGGGTGACTGCTAAGATGTACAAATCAGTCCTTTGTCTCCACAACCAGAGGAGATTAAAGTCTTTTGTGTCTTTCCTATCTCCCGTTCAAGTGAGTCTGCTTGAAGAAGGTCATGACATCTTTTCGGGTGCAACATTCCATGTTCTTTCAGGACAGGTCTGTTAGTATAATCCAAATAAGAATTTTCCAAAATGTGTTCGCTTTACATTATCGACCATCTTTTACTCAGTGTCCTTGCTGTATTTCTTTAAAAAAACACACAAGTCATCAATATGCCCGTATGTAAATCGTGGCTATATTCTGCTTTTCAATGACACTATTGCCAGATTATTGTCAGGGCCCAAATAACCATTGCCTTCAGCCATTTCTTGATATCACATGGAATGAATCGAATTGGCTGAAGACTGGCATTTGTGATGCTGGAGACCTCCAGAGGAGGCCGAGATTGATCTTCCACTCCTGGCTGAAGATTGTTGCAAATGCTTCAGCCTTATCTTTTGCACTGATGTGCTGAGCTCCTCCATCATTGAGGATGGGGATATTTGTGGAGCTTTATCCTCCAATGAGCTGTTTAATTGTCCACCACCATTCACGACTGGATGTGGCGGGACTACAGAGCTTAGATCTGATCCATTTGTTGTGGAATTGCTTAGCTCTGTCTGTAACTTGTTGCTTATGCTCTTTGAAACGCAAGTAGTCCTGTGTTGTAGCTTCAACAGGTTAACACCTCACTTTTGGGTGCCGCTCCTGGCATGTCCTCCTGCACTCTTCATTGAACCAGGGTTGATCCCCTGGTTTGGTGGTAATGGTAGAGGATATGCCGGGCCATGAGGTTACAGATTGTGGTTGAGCACAATTCTGCTGCTGCTGATGGCCCACAGCACCTCATGGATGTCCAGCTTTGAGTTGCTAGATCTGTTTGAAATCTATCCCATTTAGCCACAGTGGTAGTGCCACACAACACAAAGGAGGGTATCAACATGAAGACGAGACTTCATCTCCACAAGAACTGTGCGGTTGTCATCCTTACCAATACTGTCATGGACGTATGCTTCTTTGGCAGACAGGTTGGTAAGGATGAGGTTATTGGTTCCCTCAACACCTGCCACAGACCTAGTCGAGCAGCTTTGTTCTTTAGGACTCAGCCAGATCAGTCTCTAGTGGTGCTACCAAGCCATTCCTGGTGAAGGACATTGAAGTCCCCCACCCAGAGTACATTCTATGCCTTTGACACCCTCAGTGCTTCCTCCAAGTGCTGTTCAACATGGAAGAGTACTGATTCATCAGCTGAGGTGGGGGATGTGGGGTGGTATGTGATAATCAGCAGGAGGTTTCCTTGCCCATGTTTGACCTGATGCCATGAGACTTCATGGGGTCCGGAGTCAATGTTGAGGACTCCCAGGACAACTCCATCAACTGTATACCACTGTGCCACCACCTCTGCTGGGTCTGTCCTGCCGGTGGGACAGGACATACCCAGGGATGGTGATGGTGGTGTCTGGGACATTATCTGTAAGGTATGATTCTGGGAATATGACTGTCAGGTGTTGCTTGAGGTGACTTGTCTGTGAGACAGCTCTCCCAATTGTTTGTATGGAGGCTTTTACAGAGTTGAGTTCATTGTCATTTCTGGTGCCTAGATTGATGCCAGGTGATACATCTGGTTTCATGTCTTTTAGGCTTTTTAAGCAGTTTGATACAATTGGGTGTCTTGCTTGGCCATTTCAGAGGGCAATTAAGAGTCAACCTCTTAAGAGTCTGGAGTCAGCCATAGGCCAGACCAGGTAAGGATGGCAGATTTCCTTCCCTGAAGGACATTAGTGAATCAGATGGGTTTTTACGACAATCGACAGCAGTTTCATGGTCATCAGAAGACTTCTAATTCCAGATTTTTATTGAATTCAAATTTCACCATCTGCTGTGGCGGTAGGATTTGAACTCGGGTCCCCAAAGCATTACCCTGGGTCTCTGGATTGCTAGCCCAGTGACAATACCACTACACCACTGCCTCTACCAACTTCCCAAACCTGAGTGGTTTGGGAAATGTGTAGGCGACCTGATGCAGTGAAGGGGCGCTTATCTCAGATTGTTAAGACGCTTTCTTTGGCCAGCTCACTAAGTTACCATGAATAAAAGCAACATCTTGGGTGTTGCCAAGACACGTGCAAATGAAACAGTAAATGTTGCAGGTATTGAAATCAAATAGAAACTGTTTTCATAAAATGTAGTGTGCTCACAAGAGCCCTGTTTATTATTGTGCTGCCTAGTCTCAGGATGCACCAACCTCAGGTACGAACATTAAAGCAATTAAAGTTGCCATCCATCTGCTCAAGTGGTTGGAAGAGTTGATAAGGCTGTTAAAAAATATCCGGGATCCTTGTCCTTCCGTGGAGGTATTACAGGATATCGTCATACACTTCATATCTCGACTAAATTCAGGGACTAGGAAACATTGTAAAGTATAGATGATAGTCTCTTTTAAATCAAGTTAATGAGTTGATAAAACACAACTCCTAACGGTGTATGCAAGATATAAGCAGTTCAGAGAACGTTCACTCTACTGATTCCTGGGATGGGGGTGTTATCTTATGAGGAAAGGTTGGACAGGCTGGGCCTGTATCCATTGGAATTTAGAAGAATGAGAGCTGACCTTATGGAAACATATAAGGTCCTGAGGTCTTTGACAAGACAAATGCTGAAAGGATGTTTCCACCTGTGGGAGAGACCAGAACTAGGGGACACAATTTAAAAATAAGGAATCTCCCATTTAAGGCGAAGATGAGGAGAATTATTTTCTTTCTGAGGGCGTGAGTCTGTAGAACTGTCTTCCCCCGGTGGAGACAGGGTCACTGAATATTTGAAGAGAGATAGATAGATTGATCCTTAACTAACAAGGGAATCAAAGGGTTATGGAGGCTAGGCAGGAAAATGGCATTGAGGCCATGATCAGATCAGCTATGATCTTGTTGAATCGTGGAGCAGGCTCGGAGGGGCTGAATGGCCTACTCCTGCTCCTATTTCGTATGTTTGTATAAGTACCACTACTCACATACCAGGGACTCCTTCAGGATGTTGTAAGCGTGTGATTGACAAAAATAACGAGAGGCGGTACGAGAAATGATTATTTTTAACTGGTGAGTTGTGATCTCGAACACTTTGGCTGAAAGGACGGTGGAAGCAGATTCAATAGGAACTTCCGGAAGGAGAAAAAAATTCTGAGACTATGGTGAAAGGGAACCAGAGCGTGACTAATTGGACAGCTCTACCAAAGAGCCAGCACAGACATAATGGGCTGAATGGCCTTCTTCTGTGCTGTATTCTATATTTAATGTGTCATTTTTAACTGCCTATGCTGGCCTCAGCAAGAATTAATCAAAATTCCCCAAGGAGTCCCAGGCTCTCTATATTTAAATGGATGATTAGTTTCTACTATGC
This sequence comes from Isurus oxyrinchus, assembly GCA_026770705.1. Classification (NCBI taxonomy): domain Eukaryota; kingdom Metazoa; phylum Chordata; class Chondrichthyes; order Lamniformes; family Lamnidae; genus Isurus; species Isurus oxyrinchus. Next base: position 1,149,739 of record JANJGN010000033.1, read on the forward strand.
AATGCCACTGTGTCCAATTGCTTTTAACCACATCTGGTTAATCTCCCATCAATGAGTCTGTGCAATAAGATCTATTTTTCTGATCAATAAGATATCATGGATCAATTACAGTCTTGCTCCTTATCTTGCCCAAGTACATTTATAACACGTCCCTATTAATCTCATATACCTACTCGTGGTTAGTTAATGAGATCACGTCTCTGCTGTTCCAGGCCAGGTCTTGTCCAGCTCTGTGGGTCTATATTTTAAAAGCTGACTCAGGCTGTTCCACCCGATATATTTATACTTACACAGTCCAGGCTGTGCAGGATCTATCTCTCCACGCCCTCTGCTTGCTAATCTATTTTGCCTCCTGGTCCAGCAATGCCTCCATTTTAAAATACTCATCTTCGTGTTCAAATTCCTCCAAAGGCCTCATGCGCCCAGCCCTCCCCTATCCGAATCTCTGTAAACTCCTCCAACCTTAAAACCCACGTTCCCTGCAATTTTCCTTCACTGTGCACAGCCCAACTCCATAGTCCCTTTAAGACTGCTGCGTGGCCGCACATCTTAAAAGGAACGCTGCCTTTGCACAGCCTGTTTTGTCCTTTGCCTGGCACATACCCGGTAACCGGGCAACTTGGCGGGATTGTTGCCTACGTCCCTCTGAGGCCTCTGTGCTCCTCCAAATCTGGCCTCTTGCACATCTCTTGACTTCTATCACTGGAGGCTGTGTTTTGAGCAGTCTTGGCTCTGGACTTCCCTCCCTTAACTTGTTCTTTAAGGCCTGCCTATTTGACCAAGCTTTTGGTTACCTGGCCTAATATTCCCTTAAACAGTCTGACGTCGAATTTTATCTGATAATGTTCCTGTGAAGTAACATCTTGCACGAAAGGCGCTATATAATACAAGTTGTTGTTGCAGTAAATTCAAATGAACTATTTACTGCCACTGAAGAGAACTTGAACAAATAGCTCACTAAGGCTACCTGGTGGTAGCACTCGAACGATGCAGTGTCACATCACAAGAGTGGGTTGGCTACAACAGAATCACAGGTAAATACAAACTCATCTGGGCAGGATTAGAGGGGGCCACCACTAGCCTAGAGTTGGCCGGGGTTGGGCAGGGAGTTGGGTGGGGGGGGGGGGTGGTGCGGGTGGTGGTGATGCATTCACAAATCTTGTTCCTCATTACAGAAGAAAGTGCACCTGGGTCAAAGTTAAGCAAAGATGATTATGGGACTGGACATGGTTGTGATTCCACAAGGTTGAGTAGCTTGCCAACACCCCTCCACTTAAAAGAATGATACCGCACACAGTTCTGAAGGCTGGTGGCATTCATGAAACTGCACTCCTCAGGGAAAATAAATCAGAAGTTAGTAAGATGACACACGCAGAATTACATTAAGGGTACAGCACAGAAACAGGCCATTCAGCCCACATGAGCCTCCTCCTACCCCTCTTCATCTCACTCCCATCAGCATACCCTCCTGTTCCTGTTTCCCTCATGTGTTTATCTGGCTTCCTATTAAATATATCCATCAGATTCACCTCAATCACTCCACATTCTCGCCGCTCTCTAAGTAAAAGAATTTTCTTCCAAATTCCCTGTTGGAGTTATTAGCAAAAGAGCTGTTGTGAGGGGGTGGGGGGGGGGGGGGGGGCAGGGGAGAAAGAGGGGGGAATTTCTTTTACACTGCGAGTTGTGATCTGAAACGCGCTGTCTGGAAGGTGGAGAGATAGATCCCGCACATGTCCCACGGCCTGGACTGTGTAAGTGTAGGTGGATCAGGTAGAGCAGCCAGGGTCAGCTTTTAAAATATGGACCCACGCAGCAGAAATAAAAACTAGATTTGCAGGGCTAAGGGGGAAAGAGTGGTGGGGAGGGGGGTAGGCCTAATGGGATAGCTCTTTCAAAGAGCCTGTACATGCACGATGGTCCAAATGCTGTGAAATTCTATGACTGAGAATTGAAAAAGAAAAATTGATTTCGTTTGGCTCCTGCTGTAGTTCAATAAATCATGGGTCAAGTTATTTTCATTTTAGATTTGCATTTTCACACAGCGGGACGTAAATTACTCACTTCACTATGATGCATTGCCTTGATTCCTTGCTGTGACTTGCTTTCACTTTTATTATTCACGGGGACTTGCACTGTTGTTCACGATGATTCACACTGTCAACAAGATTCACTGGCGATCCTACTATTTCCCCCCTCAGAGATTTGTAATGTCTGACTCTGCCGGTGTCACTCAGCGTGAGGGATTCAGCACCTTCCATTTCGGGGACCGTCACCCATTCTCCCCACACGGGGATAGGTTTATTCGCCCCCTTCCAGAATACAGCAGCTGGGGTGGGGAGTGCGTTTATTGTGATAATGGGATGCTTACAGCCCAGACCATTCAGTCCATCATGTCTGTCCTGGCCCTCTGAAGGAGCAATTTACCTAGTGCCACAGCCTTGCCTTTTCCCTATAGCCCTGCAAACATTTCCTTCTCAGGTAGTGATCCAATTTGCTTTTGAAAGCCTCAACTGATCCTCCCTCCACCACTCTCAGACAGTGCGTTCCAGATCCTAACCACTCGATTAACCCTATCTCCACCACACTCTCAGACAGTGCGTTCCAGATCCTAACCACTCGAATGACCCTGTCTCCACCACTCTCAGGACAGTGCATTCCAGATCCTAACCACTCGATTCTTCCTGTCTCCATCACACTCTCAGACAGTGCATTCCAGATCCTAACCACTCGATTGACCCTGTCTCCACCACACTCTCAGTCCTAACCACTCGATTGACCCTGTCTCCACCACACTCTCAGACAGCGCATTCCAGATCCTAACCACTCGATTAACCCTATCTCCACCACACTCTCAGACAGTGCGTTCCAGATCCTAACCACTCAAATGACCCTGTCTCCACCACTCTCAGACAGTGCGTTCCAGATCCTAACCACTCGATTGACCCTGTCTCCACCACACTCTCAGACAGTGCGTTCCAGATCCTAACCACTCGATTGACCCTGTCTCCACTCTCAAGACAGTGCATTCCAGATCCTAACCACTCGAATGACTCTGTCTCCACCACACTCTCAGACAGCGCATTCCAGATCCTAACCACTCGAATGACCCTGTCTCCACCACACTCTCAGACAGTGCATTCCAGATCCTAACCACTCGAATGACCCTGTCTCCACCACACTCTCAGGCAGTGCATTCCAGATCCTAGCCACTCGATTGACCCTGTCTCCCCACCACTCTCTCTGACAGTGCTTTCCAGTTCCTAACCATTCATTGCATGAAAAAGTTCTTCATGTCGCCATTGCTTCTTTTGACAATTACCTTAAATCTGTGCCCTCTCATTCACGATCCTTCCACAAATGGCAATTTTCTCCCCGTCTACTCTCTCCAGACACCTTATGATTTTGAATACCTCCATCAAATCTCCTCTCAACATTCTCCTCTTCAAGATGAACAACCCGGCTTCTCCAATCCTTCAAAGTAACTGAAGATACACAAGATATTCCTATTGGATGGACCAGTAAGTCTTTTTCTGTTCATTGTTGTTCATTGCGCCAAAGTGGCATTTTTCTACTTCTAACACCAGCCAGCCTCAGAAAGAGCTGCAGCTCAGGACGTCCAATAGCAGTTCATAGCTAACGCAATGCCTTTGAAGTGTAGTCATTGTTATAACATAGGAAACATGCCAGCCAAATTGCACATAGCAACCTCCCACAGGCAACAATGTGATAATGACCAGATAGCCTGTTTTATTGAAGTTGGCTGAGGGATAAATATTGACCAAGACACTGGGGAAGAATTCTCCTGCTCTTCTTCAAAACAGTGCTGTGGGATATTTGATGTCCACCGGGGCCTCAGTTTAACAACTGATTCATAAGACATCATCGCTGACTGTACAGCACTTCCTCAGTACTGACCACGGGGGTGTCAGCCCAAATGACATTCTTAACTCTAGGGAGAGAGATAAGCAAACGTCCCTGCATTTTTGCACCCTGTATAGATCTGGTATTTGTCGCATTAATTCCCAGGTTAAAAATGGAGCATCTGTGAAAGAGTGCTTCTCCAAGGCAGATAGAAAAACACTCAGTTGCTCTCTCACCAGTTTTGTTGAATCTCAGCACAATTCAAATGTCACACATGAAGTAGAATTTTTTTTTGATTAGAAAAATCTTTATTCCTTTATAATGTCTTTAATTTGCCTACAGGGCAAAAGGGAGAAAAGCATTCAAGCAAAACAAAAACGACAGTCGATTCACTGAGTTAACTGTGTCTGATCACTGCATTGCCTTCGGAATCTTGTGTAAACAGTAAATCTGCTTGTGGACAGAATGTGTCGTCATATTTGGGCTCTACCACGTAGGGCAAATAAGGCAGCTTCACATTTGGAGGAACACTGCAGCCTTTGCCCCCGCTGAAGGAATTAGTGCAATGGTCCAATGGGAGCTTCAAGCTGTCGGGAAAGGCCACCCCACACCTGTTGTCTGGGCACCGGTGGGAGATAACCCTGTTTCCCTGTGAATCTTGGCTGAATAAAAGTGACAACGTGCTCTGATCACTGCACGGTGTTTCTGGCCATTTAAAAGCCAGCGATTCAGCATTGTGCAGGGAATTCCGACGGTGTAGGAGTGGTGTGGTTCCATGTGACACCAGGGGTCTTTTTAAAGATGCTGAATTTGGGTACACCAGTTGCCCAAAGATATTTTCCTTGTTCTCTGGAAATAAACCTTTGTCCTGCGCTGAGTTTAATTTCTTGGGTGATTGCGCCACTGCCTTTCTTTTCAATAACCCCTTTTCTCTGTTTGCAGTCCGTTGCGTGGAGGTGAGAGGGCCAAATAACCCTGCTTCGAAACTCTGCGTGCACAGAATTGCTGACTTGGCTGGAGGCCAGTCATCCGACTTCCCTCCTACAACAGGAGTTCCCCTGTCCGATGGGCAATTTACAGCAGGTGATCTCGTCGCCTTCCTGTGCGAGATAACTCGGTTCCCTTGTGAGTCTTGAGTGAAATCCAGCCGGGTTAAATCGTCAGGAGGCACACTCAGAGCATCACTGGAGACAGACACTTCGCCTGCACTACCATGTGAGGATACTGGCTCCTGCGAAACAATATCGACGCTGGCGCCACCTTTAAGGCAGAAATGCTGCCTTTGCTCTAACGCCCGGCAACTCTGTTTGTTTGGTGATAGTGTAGTGTTGCTGTGTGTAGTCCCACGAAGAGGCTGTCTCTCCTCTGAGTTAGAATGTTCTGCTCTTAAAATAGTTGGCAACCTCTCCTGCTGGTTTGTAGGAGCGGAACAGCCAAAGTTGTCTCTACAGAAATTGTTGTCAATGATTCGCTCAGGCTGGCTTGCACATGTTTCCCCTTCAATTACACTTTTACCAGAATCTGGTGAGGCAGCACCCACAGCTCTCAGGGTTGATGTTTGTGGGGGTTTTGCAAGCTTACCTGTGAAGAATAAATGGTAAAGAGAAACCGGAGCTTTTATTATTATTTAATTTATTACTCCTCACTGTCTAATCAGCTAAATTTACAAGACAGAGTTGCATAAAGTTTACAGCATAGAAACAGGCCATTCAGCCCACCTGCTCGTTGCTGGTATTTATGCTCCACACAAGCCTCCTCCCACCAATCCTCATCTCAGTCCAGCAGTATATCCTTCTATTCCTTTCTCCTTCGTGTGCTTATCCAACATCCCCTTAAATGTATTTGTACAATTCACCTCAACCACTTCCTGTGGTAGCAAGCTCCACGATCTCACCGCTCTCTGGGTAAAGAAGTTTCTCCTGAATTCCCAACTGGAATAACACTGGGATCCTGTTATAATGCAGTCCACAATTGTGTGAAACTTGGTATAACAAACATCTGCCTGGGACTCCAAACTTTTCATTCTGCAAATGCGGCCACAAGCCTCTCCCTAACTATGAACACTGTCGCCCACTTTAAAAAAGAAAAATTAAAGCAGTCATTTAATTGTTTGGCTGATTTTGCAGAGCACCTGCTTTATTCATTTATCTTGGAGCACGAGAATTGGAAACTGTAGGGATGAAGGCTAAGCACTAGGCATCAGCAAACCACACAGCTATGAGATAATGCAGTCTCACCTATAGCATGGTCTCGAGATTACAGACCCTGTGGACCACGTTATAATGGGAACCCAGTTTACTGGTTACTATCTTCTACTTGAGGCCCCTAGTTTTAGACTTCCCTACAAGTGGAAACATTTTCTCTATAGCTGCCCGATCAAACCCCTTTTGGGATTTTAACGATTTCTATCAAGTCATTCCTCAGTCCTCTCTTTACTAGAGAAAAGAGCTCACACTGACACACACACACACGTATATTCATCTTGCATGAATGCACACCTCAGACATTACATTTCAAAGGATCAAAGAGAGAGAATAAAGTTCTTTCCTCTAATTGTTTAGACCTTGATAACTCAGCCTTACCCAAGTAGTCAATAGCCAGGGATTTATATGCTAATATTAATTTACAGAAACTTCCCTCAGCATCTAGCCTCCAACTGACCTCGCACCGAACTTATCATCGTTATTGTGTCTAGACCCCAAATTGACTGCGAGGAACACCACAGGAAATTAACTAATTTATTTTAATGGTTGTTTGGTTTAGGCCTGGGCTATATGCTGAGGGATGCACCAAAGCTTGGGGCATTCGTTGCAAAGGCTCAATGGGGAAAGGCCACTGTCTAAGGCCCTTCCGCCAAGTACGCCGAGGGGTTGATAACCATGTAAAACCCCTTGTGCTGTACACTTGATATGAAGTGAATATTGTAAATGGAAGCTGTAATTGTAAGTGTGGTGCCGCATACTGTGTTGAAAGAAAATGATCTGTTTTGTCTTTATGTAAAGTCAACTTTGAACTGTTATGAAATGTACTTTAATAAGTTTTATGGATAAAGTACATTTTTGGGAAAAAAAGAGTTATTTACTGGTTCAGACAGATAACATTCCATCATTATTTTGTTCATAGATACTTGGGTGTGCTTGTATAAGGATCACAAAAAGTTAGCATGCAGGTCCAGCAAGTAATTAGAAATGCAAATGGCACGTGGGCCTCTAAGGGGTTTGGAGTACCAGAATAAATAAGTCTTGCTACCGTTGTACAGGGCTTCGGTGAGACAACTTCTGAAATACTGTGTGCAGTTTTGGTCTCCATATTTAAAAAAGGATAAACTTGCATTGTAGGCGTACAGCAAATGTTCACTAAATTGATCCCTGGGATGAGGGGGTTGTCCTATGATGAGAAGCTGAATAAATTGGGTTTATATTCTTTGGAGTTTATAAGAATGAGAAGTGATCTTATTGAAACGTACAAGATTCTGAAGGGGCTTGGTAAGGTGGACGCTGAGAGATTGTTTCTGCTGGTCAGGTAATCTAAAACATGGGGGCACAGTCACAGGTTAAGGGGCTGATCATGTAGGTCTGAGATGAGGGGAGATTATATCAAAGGGCTGTGAATCGACAGAATTCTCTGTCCCAGAGGGTTGTGGATGATCCATCGTTGAATATCTTTAAGGCTGGGATAGACAGATTTTTGGGCTCTCAGGGAATGAAGGGGTATGCGAAGATATTAATAAACAGATGGGCAGAGTATTTCCTAAATGGTTAGAGATTAGAAAGTGTAGATCTACGAAGGGACCTGGGTGTCCTGGTCAATAAGCCACTGAAAGCTAACATGCAGATGCAGCAAGCAATTAGAGGAAGGTATGTTACCCTTTATAGCAACCTGATTTTAGTACAGGAGTAGTGAAGTTTCAAACAGATTTTTCAAACAGAGAGTGGGGAGACTTCATTTCAAACAGAGAGCGGGGTGAACAGGGAGACTTCATTTCAGAGAGCAGGCTAAGCGTGCAGGCTTCAGTTCAAACAGAGAGCGAGAAGACAATATCAAACAGAGAGCGGAGAGACTTCAATTCAATCAGAGAGCAGTGTGAGCGTGCAGATTTAATTTCAAACAGAGCGGGGTGTGCGGGGAGACTTCATTTCAAAAGAGCAGGCAGAGCAGTTGATTGGTGAGTTGGACTGGTAAGTATTTCTAGTCTTTAAAGTAAAATTAAGGTCTATAGCTTATCTTTAGGTCTCTAGCCTTTATATTCTCTTTCTTAAAAATAGCTTGTTAAGTTTAAGATTGCTACTGGTGTAAAAAATTAATTAGAATAACGTGTAAAGAGCTGGGATACTAGAGTACTGAATTAAATAAATAAATTAATAAAATATGATTGCATTGGCAGGACAGGTGATGTGTTGCTGCTGCAGCATGTGGGAGCTGCTGGACAACAAGGTGATCCAAGACCATTTCTTGCTATCATACTTAGCGAACACATCTGTATTAAGTGTTTGCAGCTCAAGGAACTTCAGATCCGAGTTAAGGAGCTGGAGTCTGAGCTGCAGACATTGCGTTACATCAGGCAGGGGGCGAAGTTACCTGGGCACTTTGCTCCAGGATGTAGTCACACTCCACAGATTAGGTAATTCAAATTTGGTCTGTGATCAGGGACAGGAGGGTGTGACTGCAGGTGAGGCAGGTATGGGGACCCGAGTGGGTAGCATTCAATGAGCCTCAGCCCCTGCAACAGTCCAACAGTTACGAGGTTCTTGCAAGCTGTGTGGGTGAGAGCAGGGAGGATGCGCAAACTGATCACGGCACCGTGGTTCAGGAAGCCAGTCAAGTTTGGGGAAGAAATAGCTACGTGGTAGTGGTAGGGTACTGTTTAATTAGGGGGGTAGATACGGTTCTCTGCAGCTGTGAGCATGAGTCCTGAAGGCTGTGTTGCCTGCCCAGTGCCAGGGTTAAGGACATCTCCTCAGGGTTGGAGATGAATTTGGAGTAGGAGGGGAGGGATCCAGTTGTCATCGGACACATTGGTACCGACAACATTGATAGGACTAGAAAGGAGGTTCTGCTGAGAGAATTTTGACCAGTTAGGAGCTAAATTAAAAAGCAGAACCTCCAAGGTAATACTCTCGGGATTACTACCTGAGCCACGAGCAAACTGGCAAAGGGTAAATAAAGTCAAGGAGTTAAATGCGTGGCTCAAAGATTGGTGTGGGAGGAATGGGTTTCAGTTCATGGAGCACTGGCACCAGAATAACTAGGGCTCTAGAGAGGGCTTTAAACTAAATTATTGGGGGGAGAGGGTTCTGGAGAAGGGATACGTAGGCTTACAAAGCAAAAGGATATGGCAGTATTTCAGGGAAGCTATTTAGGTAATGATACCCAGAGTGTGACAGAGTGCACAAACATGTAAAAAAACAGCAGCAAATTGGGTCAAAGGGGTGAAAAATGGTAAAAAGGCAAAATTAAGGCTCTTTATTTAAATGCACGTAGTATTTGGAACAAAATAAATTATTAACGGCACAAATAGAAGTTAATGTGTATGATCTTATAGCCATTACAGAGACATGGTTACAAGATCAAAGCTGGGAAGTAAATATTCAAGGGTATGTGACCTTTCAAAAGGATAGGCAAGAAGGAAAGGGTGGTGGGGTACCTTTGTTAGTGCGGGATGGAATAAGTATGATAGCAAGAAATGATCTTGGATTGGAAGACGTGGAATTCATGTGGATGGAGGTAAGAAATAACAAGGGGAAGAAGACACTGGTGGGAGTAGTATATAGGCCCCCTGATAGTAGCTATGCTGTAGAGACAATAAATCAGGAGATAATGAAGGCATGTAAAAAAGGCAGTATATTAATCATGGGTGACTTTAATCTTCTTGTAGATTGGGAAAATCAATTTGGCAGAGATAGCCACAGGCAGGAAGTCAGAGTGTATTTGGGACAGTTTCCTGGAACAATATGTTGTGGCTCCAACAAGGGATCGGGCTATTTTGGATCTGGTATTGTGTAATGAGGCAGGCTTAATAAATGATCTCAGAGTAAAAATCCCCTAGGCAACAGTGACCATAACATGGTGGAATTTAGCATTCAGTTTGAGAGTGAGAACTTAGATCAGAAACAACTGTACTAAATTTAAATAAGAATAATTACAAATGAATGAGGGCAGAGTTGGCTGGATTGGACTGGGAAAGGAGTTTAGCAGAAAAGGTGGTTAATGAACAATGGCAGACGTTTAAGAAAATAGTTCATGACTCACAACAAAGATATATCCCAGTGAGGAAGAAGGACTGTAGGAAGGGTATAAACCAACCATGGTTAACCAAGGAAGTTACGGGTAGTATCAAAGTGAAAGGAAAAACATATAATGTGGAAAAGATTAGTGGTAAGCCACAGAATTGGGAAAGTTTTAAAATTCAACAGAAGATGACCAAAAAAATAATGAAGAGAGAGAAATAAATTTGAGGGTAGTTAGCAAGTAATATATAAACGGACAGTAAGAGCTTCTTTAAATATATAAAAAGGAAGAAAGAGGCCAAAGTCAATATGGACCCCTTAGAGAATGAAGCTGGGGAAATAATAATGGGAACCAGGAAATGGTAGAGGACTTGAATAAATACTTTGCATCAGTAGAGGTAGATGTTACCCAGGCCATGGTGACAGACGAGGAAATTCTCACTAGAAGGGTTCAAAATTAATAAGGACGAAGTGTTGAATGAGGCAGGCTTAATAAATGATCTCAGAGTACGTCAAATTGACAAGGCACCGGGACTGGATGAGATGCATCCAAGGGTACTGAAGGAAGTGACAGTAGGAATTGCAGGAGCACTGGCCATAATCTTTCAGTCTTCCCTAGACTCAGGGGTGGTGCCATAAGACTGGGGAATTGCAAACATTATGCCCTTGTTCAAAAAAGGTTGCAAGGATAAGCCCAGCAATTACAGACCAGTCAGTTTAACTTCAGTGGTGGGCAAGATTCTAGAAACAATTATTCAGGATAGTAATCACATGAAAAAATATGATAAGCAAGAACTAGCATGGATTTCTAAAGGGGAAATCACGTTTAACTAACTTGCTGGAGTTTTTTGAAGAGGTAACAAAAAAGGTCGATGAGGGTAATGCTGTTGATGTGGTGTACATGGACTTTGAAAAAGCATTTCACACAGTGGCACACAACCGACTTGTGAGAAAAGTTATTGCTCATGGAATAAAAGGGACAGTAGCAACATGGATACAAATTTGGCTGAAAAATTGGAAGCAGAGAGCAATGGTCAATGGATGTTTTTCAGGCTGGAGGAAAGTTTGTAGTGGAGTTCTCCAGGGATCGGTATCAGGACCCTTGCTTTTCCTAATATATATTAATGATCTAGGTCTTGGTGTGCAGGGGACAATTTCAAAGTTTGCGAATGATACGAAGCTTGGGAGTGTTGTGAACTGCGAGGAAGATGGTGTGGAACTTCAAGAGGACAGAGGCAAGTTGGTGGAGTGGGCAGATAGGTGGCAGATGAAGTTCAATGCGCAGAAGTGTGAGGTGATGCATTTTGGTGGGAAGAACATGGACAGACAATATAAAATAAGGGGTGGAATTTTGAAGGGGGTCAGGAGCAGAAAGGCTTGGGTGTATGTGTGCATAGATCATTGAAGGTGGCAGGGCAGCATATAGTATCCGGACTTTATTAATAGGGGCATAGAGTACAAGAGCAGGGAGGTTATTGCTAAATTTGACACTATTCAGCGGGTGTGTACCGTGAAGCAAAGGAAGGTTACTGTACCTTCGGACTTTGGGAGAAAGAACGAAGAGACGGTTGTCTGTTTGACGCACCGCTGAGCAGCCCTCGTCTGTGTGAAATTTAGAGCAACTTCAATATTGTAATTCCTTCTGGACAGAGGGTTCAGCAGCTTTGAAATGGAACGCGGCTGAAAACAAATTTTAAGAAAGCAAAGTTAAGAATAACTTGTCACCAGCATGAACTGAACGCTAAATACAATAAGAATCTAAATATATTTGAATATTCTACACCACTGGTTAGTCCTCAGCCAGAGTATTGTGGACAATTCTCAACATCACTCTTCAGGAAAGGTGCAATGGCCTTAGTAAGGGTACAAAGGAGTTCTATCAGGAGTGAGGCTTCAGTTATGAGGAGAAGTTGGAAAAGTTTGAACTGTTCTCCTTGGAGCAAAGGTTAGGAGGTGACCTGAAAGAGCTTTCCAAGGTGATGGAGAGGTTCTGAGAGTGGATATGGAGAAATTACTCCCTTTGACGAAAATCTAAATTCAAAATCATTGGCAAAAGATTTAGAGAGATGAGATGAGGAGAAATTGTTTCATACAGAGAGTTGTAAGGATCTGCAGGTTCTACCTGAAAAGATGGTGGAAGCTGATTCCATAAATAATTTTAAAAAGGGTGTTGGACAAGTACTTGTGGATGAAGGTCTTTTCGGGATTCGGACAAAAAGCCAGAGATGTGGTACTAAACATGACTGATCTTTCAAAGACCCAGTCCAAGCAAGATGGGTCAAATGGCCTCCTTCTGCATTGTAGTTTGCTATGATTTAGTGAAGAGGCTTCAACTCTTGGTGGATCAGGCAGGAATATTTCCTGCCTACTGTAATGAAATCCTTCTTATATACAAATTCGTAATGTACAGAAAATAATAATAAATTGTCCCCTTGAATGGAACAAGATCACATGCGGATTTTTTAAAATTAATTGATGTGATGTGGGCATCGCTGGCTGGGCCCAGCTTTTAATACCCATTGCCAATTGCCCCTTGAGAAGGTGGCGGTGAGCTGCCTTCTTGAACCGCTGCAGTCCATGCGGTGTAGGTACCCCCACAGTGCTGTTAGGGAGGGAGTTCCAGGATTTTGACCCAGTGACAGTGAAGGAATGGCAACATATTTCCATGTCAGGATGGTGAGTGGCTTGGAGGGGAACTTCCAGGTGGTGGTGTTCCCATGTGTCTGCTGCCCTTGTCCTTCTAGATGGTAGTGGTCATGGGTTTGGAAAGTGCTGTCTAAGGAGCCTTGGTGAGTTCCTGCAGTGCATCTTGTAGATGGTACACACACTGCTGCTACGTGTGTCGGTGGTGGAGGAAGTGAATGTTTGTGGAAGGGTGCCAATCAAGCGGGCTGCTTTGTCCTGGGTGGTGTTGAGCTTCTTGAGTGTTGTTGGATCTGGACTCATCCAGGCAAGTGGCACAATCTTGACTTGTGCCTTGTAGGTGGTGGACAGGCTTTGTGGAGTCAGGAGGTGAGTTACTCGCTGCAGGATTCCTAGCATCTGACCTGCTCTTGTAGCCAAAGTATTTGTATGGCTGGTCCAGTTCAGTTTCTGGTCAATGGTAACCCCCAGGAAGTTAATAGTAGGGGATTCAGCGATAGTAATGCCATTGAATGTCAAGGGGCGATGGTTAGATTCTCTCTTGTGGGAGATGATCATTGCCTGGCACTTGTGTGGCACGAATGTTAATTGTCACTTGTCAACCCAAGTCTGGATGTTATCCAGGCCTTGATGCATTTGGACATGGACTGCTTCAGTATGAGGAATGGTGCTGAACATTGTGCAATCATCAGTGAACATCCCCACTTCTGACCTTATGATGGAAGGAAGGTCATTAATGAAGCAGCTGAAGATGGTAGGGCCTAGGACACTAATCTGAGGAACTCCTGCAGCGATGTCCTGGAGCTGAGATAATTGACTTCCAACAGGCACAACCATCTTCCTTTGTGCTCGGTATGATTCCAATCAGCAGTGTGTTTTCCCCCGATTCTCAATAACTCCAGTTTTGCTAGGGTTCCTCAATGCCACACTCAGTCAAATGCTGTCTTGGTGTCAAGGGCAGTCACTCTCACCTCACCTCCGAAGTTCAGCTCTTTTGTCAATGTTTGAATCAAGGTTGTAATGAGGTCAGAAGCTGAGTGATCCTGGCAAAACCTAAACTGAGTGTCAGTGAGCAGGTTATTGCCAAGCAAATGCTGCTTGATAGCATGGTTGATGGCCCCTTCCATCACTTTACTGATGATCACCTGTAGATTGATGGGGCAGTAATTGGCCGGGTTGGATTTGTCCTGTTTCTTTGTGTACCTGGGCAATTTTCCACATTGCCAGGTAGATGCCAGTGCTGTAGCTGTACTGGAACAGCTTGGCTAGGGGCGCAGCAAGTTCTGGAGCACAAGTCTTCCATACTTCTGAGACTTGCAGCTCTGAAGGGTCATACAGGCTCGAAATGTTGACTCTGTTTCTCTCATCACAGATGTGGTCAGACCTGCTGAGTTTTTCCAGCATTTTCTGTTTTTACTTTTCTTCTGTACCATTGCTGGAATATGGTCAGGGCCCATAGCCTTTGCAGTATCCAGTGCCTTCAGCTGTTTCTTGATATCATGTAGAGTGAAATCGAATTGGCTGAAGACTGTCATCTGGATGCTGGGGACCTCTGCAGGAGGCCAAGATGTATCATCCACTCGGCAATTCTGGCTGAAAATTGTTGCGAATGCTTCAGCTTTATCTTATGCACTTATTTGATGAGCTCCCCCTTCATTAAGGATGGGGATATTTGTGGAGTTTCTTCCTCCAGTGCGTTGTTTAATTGTCCACCACTATTCATGACTAAATGTGACAGGATTGCAGAGCTTAGAACTGATCCTTTGGTTGTGGAATTGCTTATCTCTGTCTATCACTTGCTGATCATGCTGTTTGGCATGCAAGCAGTCCTGTATTGTAGCTTCACCAGGTTGACACCTCATTTTTAGGTATGCCTGGTACTGCTCCTGGCATACCCTCCTGCACTCTTCAGTGAACCAGGGTTGATCCCCTGGCTTGGTGGTAACAGTAGAGTGGGGGATATACCAGGTCATGAGGTTAGATTGTGGTTGAACACAATTCTGTTGCTGTTGATGGCCCACAGTGCCTCATGGATGCCCAGTTTTGACTTGCTAGATCTATTCAAAATCTATCCCATTTAGCACAGTGATAGTGTCACACAACACAATGGAGGGTATCCTTCATCTCCACAAGGACTATGTAGTGGTCACTCCTACCGATACTGTCATGGATAGTTACATCTGCAGAAGAGACATTGGTGAGGACAAGATCAAGTAGGTTTTTCCCTCCTGTTGGTTCCCTCACCAGTTGTCGCAGACCCAGCCTAGCAGCTATGTCCTTTAGGACCCGGCCAGCTCGGTCTGTGGTGGTGCTACCAAGCCACTTTGGGTGAGGGACACTGAAATCCCCCCACACAGAGTACATTCTGCAACTTTGCCACCCTCAGTGTTTCCTCCAAGTGGTGTTCAACATGGAGGAGTACTGATTCATCAGCTGAGGGGGGGGGGGGGGGGGGCGGAGGGTGACAGTATGTGATAATCAACAGGAGGTTTCCTTGCGCAGTGTGACCTGATGCCATGAGACTTCATGGGGACCAGATTCGATGTTCAGGACTCCCAGGGCAACTCCCTCCCGACTGATGGTGGTGTATGATCCATGAGTTTGACTATGTCAGGCTGTTGCATGACTAGTCTGAGACACACAAGCGCCCAGATGTTGATAAGGAGGACTTTGCCGGATCAACATGGCTAGGTTTGCTGTTGTCATTTCCGGTGCCTAGGTCAATGCCGGTGGTCCGTCCCATTTCATTCCTTTTTATTGACTTAAGAATGAAGTACATTACTGCTTCTGTTTCTACATTACATTTCTGTTTCCCTTTTTCCCTTTTTTTTCCCTATAAATTATATAGATTTTTCTTTTCCCACCTATTTCCATTATTTTTAAATATTTTAAAATCTTTTATGCTCCCCCCACCCCCACTAGAGCTGTACCTTGAGTGCCCTACCATCCATTCTTAATTAGCACATTCGTTTAGATAATATCACCAACTTTAACTTTAACACCTATGTGTTCTATTGTACCATTGTCACTGACATCTTTTGATGATCTGCTTCTATCACTGCTTGTTTGTCCACACAACCCACCTCTCTCTCTCTCTATCTCTCCGCCCCCCCCACACACACACCTTAAACCAGCTTATATTTCAACTCTTTCTTGGACTCGAAATCAAGTTCTGTCGAAGGGTCATGAGGACTCGAAACGTCAACTCTTTTCTTCTCCGCCGATGCTGCCAGACCTGCTGAGTTTTTCCAGGTAATTCTGTTTTTGTTTTACATTACTGTGGATCTGGGGTCACATGTAGGCCAGACCAAGTCAGGACGGCAGGTTTCCTTCCCTAAAGGGCATTAGTGAATCAGATGGGTTTTTATGACAATCAGCAATGGTTTCCTGGTCATCATTACACTTTTAATTCCAGATTTTTATTGAATCTGCCTATCTGCCAATCGAACCCAGTTCCCCAGTGCATTACCCTGGGTCTCTGATTACCAGTCCATTACCCTGGGTCTCTGATTACCAGTCCAGTGGCATTCATTACCACTGTGCCGTCACCACTGGTGTGAATGAGCAGCCACCAGGTTGGGTCTTAGCAGTGGATTCGGGCTGGATTTACCAATTTGGGTCACGGCTGGTTATAGTTTAAATGCATCCTCAGTCACTTTAATAACTGGAGAACATGAGTGCCTCAGTAATTGAAAGAATAATTATACATTATAGGCACCCCCATTGAGTGGTGACAACTTGCATTTATATAGCATCTATAACATCGTAAAACGTCCCAAGGACCTCCACAGGAGCTATTATCAGACACAAATTTGGCATGGAGCCACACAGGATGATACTAGGACAGATGACCAAAAGCTTGGTCAAAGGGGTAGATTTTAAGGTCGTAAAGGAGGAGGGGAGGCAGAGAGATGAAGAGAAATGAAAGCGAGGACATTCTTGCTGGACTGGGAGCCATGTACATCAGCAAGGATGGAAAGGTGATGAGTGACTGCTGGCTAGTATCACAGAGAATGGTCACTCAAACAAAACATGAGGCTGTTTGGAATTATTCTGGCAAGAGTGAGGAGGGGAGAAAAATGAGACTTGCATGACGGAATTTTTTCGACACTAATCCCAAAAAATACCAACCTCCGTTTTCCTCCTCTTTAGCTCCCTCGTGTCCAACCAAATCCCACATTCCTCCACCTTCGGGTTTTCAAATTTCTTCTTGCGTTTTATTGATGTACTGTACATAGTGTTAGCACTGGGCAGGCTGGAAAAAAAACCACAAATACATCCATCACTTATATTGTGCAATATGGTTACGTGACACTTCTCTTAGTCTTTCCTTCCAGAAAGCACGTCCTACATTGTGAGCGTCAGTGACCCGTTCAACTATGGAGCCATTGAACCCCTGCTCAATCCCACCTTCACTCAACATTACACACACATGGATTATCCAACGGGATAGTGGAGGCAGGGTGGAGAGTGGGTAAATGGGGGATTGGGCAGGTGGGGGATTGGGTAGATGGGGGATTGGGTATGCGGGGGATTGGGTAAGTGGGGATTGGGCAGGCGGGGGATTGGGTAGATTGGGGGGATTGGTCAGGCGGGGGGATTGGTAGGTGGGGGATTGGGCAGGCGGGGGATTGGGCAGGCGGGGGATTGGGCAGGCGGGGGGATTGGGCAGGCGGGGGATTGGGCAGGCGGGGGATTGGGCAGGCGGGGGATTGGGTAGATGGAGGATTGGGCAGGCGGGGGATTGGGCAGGCGGGGGATTGGGCAGGCGGGGGGATTGGGCAGGCGGGGGATTGGGTAGATGGGGGATTGGGCAGGCGGGGGATTGGGCAGGCGGGGGATTGGGTAGATGGGGGATTGGGCAGGCGGGGGATTGGGTAGATGGGGGATTGGGTAGTCTGGGATTGGGCAGGCGGGGGATTGGGTAGATGGGGGATTGGGTAGATGGGGGATTTGGCAGGTGAGGGATTTGGCAGGTGAGGGATGGGGTAGGTGAGGGATTGGGCGGGCGGGGGATTGGGCGGGCGGGGGATTGGGCGGGCGGGGGATTGGGCGGGCGGGGGATTGGGCGGGCGGGGGATTGGGTAGGTGGGAATTGGGCGGGCGGGGGATTGGGCGGGCGGGGGATTGGGCGGGCGAGGGATTGGGCAGGCAGGGGATTGGGCGGGCGGGGGATTGGGCGGGCGGCGGATTGGGCGGGCGGGGGATTGGGCGGGCGGGGGATTGGGCGGGTGGCGGATTGGGCGGGCGGGGGATTGGGCGGGCGGGGGATTGGGCGGGCGGGGGATTGGGCGGGCGGGGGATTGGGCAGGCAGGTGGGGGATTGGGCGGGCAGGTGGGGGATTGGGCGGGCGGGGGATTGGGCGGGCAGGTGGGGGATTGGGCGGGCAGGTGGGAGATTGGGCGGGCAGGTGGAGGATTGGGCGGGCAGGTGGGGGATTGGGTAGGTGGGGGATTGGGCAGGCAGGTGGGGGATTGGGCGGGCGGGGGATTGGGCGGGCGGGGGATTGGGCGGGCGGGGGATTGGGCAGGCAGGTGGGGGATTGGGCGGGCGGGGGATTGGGCGGGCAGGTGGGGGATTGGGCGGGCAGGTGGGGGATTGGGCGGGCAGGTGGGGGATTGGGCGGGGCAGGTGGGGGGATTGGGCGGGCAGGTGGGGGATTGGGTAGGTGGGGGATGGGGTAGGTGAGGGATTGGGTAGGTGAGGGACTGGGCGGGCGGGGCGGGGGATTGGGCAGGTGGGGGATTGGGCG
This sequence comes from Isurus oxyrinchus, assembly GCA_026770705.1. Lineage (NCBI taxonomy): Eukaryota > Metazoa > Chordata > Chondrichthyes > Lamniformes > Lamnidae > Isurus > Isurus oxyrinchus. The sequence continues at coordinate 1,168,223 of JANJGN010000033.1, forward strand.
GGCGGGGGATTGGGCAGGTGGGGGATTGGGCGGGCGGGGGGATTGGGCGGGCGGGGGGATTGGGCGGGCGGGGGATTGGGCGGGCGGGAGATTGGGTAGGTGAGGGATTGGGCGGGCAGGTGGGGGATTGGGTAGGTGGGGGATGGGGTAGGTGAGGGATTGGGTAGGTGAGGGATTGGGTAGGTGAGGGATTGGGCGGGAGGGGGATTGGGCAGGTGAGGGATTGGGCGGGCGGGGGATTGGGCGGGCGGGGGATTGGGCGGGCGGGGGATTGGGCGGGCAGGGGATTGGGGCGGGCGGGGGATTGGGCGGGCAGGGGATTGGGCAGGTGAGGGATTGGGCGGGCGGGCGGGGTGGAAGTTGGAGAGGGCGCAGGGCAGATCTAAAAAAAAAGGAGGGGCTTGCAATTCTATAGTGCCTTTTGCCAGCTCAGGCGGCCCCAGAGCACTTCACAGTCAATTAAACGCCATTTGATGCGTAACCACTGTCATAATGTGGGATACAATGTGCGCACAGCAAGATCCCAGAGCAGCAACGTGAAAACGGCCAGATAAGTCTGGGATTTTAATATATATACACATATCAAAGCGCCGCCGTCGTGGGATAAATATTGAAATGCTCCCAAGGAGGGGTTAGTTCAGTTTATGGGGGGGGGCGGAGAGAAGGTTTGGGGTGGGGGGGGGGGAAGTTTGGGGGGGTTGGATGGTTTGGGGGGGGGGGGTGGGGAGGTTTGGGATTGGGGGGAGAAAGTTTGGGGGGGTTGGAAGGTTTGGGGTTGGGGGGAAGGTTTGGGATGGGGGGGAAGGTTTAGGGTTGGGGGGTTGGATGGTTTGGGGGGGTGGGGAGGTTTGGGGTGGATGGGGGGGAAGGTTTGGGGTGGGGGAAGGTTTGGGGTGGTGGGGGAAGGTTTGGGGTGGGGGGAAGGTTTGGGGGGGGAAGGTTTGGGGTTGGGGGGTGGGAAGGTTTGGGGTGGGGGGGGAAAGTTTGGGGTTGGAAGGTTTGGGGTGGGGGGGGGGAAGTTTGGGGTTGGAAGGTTTTGGGGGTGGGGGGGAAAGTTTGGCATTGGAAGGTTTGGGGTGGGGGGGAAGGTTTGGGGTTGGGGGGGAAGGTTTGGGGTGGGAAGGTTTGGGGTGGGGGGGGGAGGTTTGGGGTGGGGGGGGAAGATTTGGGGTGGGGGTGGGAAGGTTTGGGGGTGCGGGGGAAGGTTTGGGGTTGGGAGGGGGAAGGTTTGGGGCGGGGGGGAAGGTTTGGGGTGGGGGGGAAGGTTTGGGGCGGGGGGGGGAAGGTATGGCGTTGGGGGGGGAAGGTTTGGGGTTGGGAGGGGGAAGGTTTGGGGTTGGGAGGGGGAAGGTTTGGGGTTGGGAGGGGGAAGGTTTGGGGTAGGGGGGGAAGGTTTGGGGCGGGGGGGAAGGTTTGGGGTTGGGAGGGAAGGTTTGGGGTTGGGAAGGGAAAGTTTTGGGGGTAGGGGGGGAAGGTTTGGGGTGGGGGGGGAAGGTTTGAGGTTGGGGGTGGGAAGGTTTGGGTTTGGGGGGGAAGGTTTGGGGTGGGGGGAAGGTTTGGGGTTGGGGGGAAGGTTTGGGGGTGGGGTGGGGGGGAAGGTTTGGGGGTGGGGTGGGGGGGAAGGTTTGGGGGTGGGGGGGGGGGAAGGTTTGGAGTTGGGGGGGAAGGTTTGAGGTTCGGGGGGGAGGTTTAGGGTTGGGGGGAGGTTTGGGGTTGGGGGGGAAGGCTTGGGGTTGGGGTGGGGGGGAAGGTTTGGGGTTGGGGGGGAAGGTTTGGGGTGGGGGGGGAAGGTTTGGGGCTAGGGGGGAAGGTTTGGGGCTGGGGGGGGAAGGTTTGGGGCTGGGGGGGGAAGGTTTGGGGCTGGGGGGGGAAGGTTTGGGGCTGGGGGGGGAAGGTTTGGGGTTGGGGGGGAAGGTTTGGGGGTGGGGGGAAGGTTTGGGGGTTGGGGGGAAGGTTTGGGGGTGGGGGGGAAGATTTGGGGGTGGGGGGGAAGATTTGGGGGTGGGGGGGGAAGGTTTGGGGGTGGGGGGGGAAGGTTTGGGGGTGGGGGGGGGAAGGGTTGGGGGGGAAGGTTTGGGTTGGGGGGGAAGGTTTGGGGCTGGGGGGGAAGGTTTGGGGCTGGGGGGGGGGGAAGGTTTGGGGTTGGGGTGGGGGGGGGAAGGTTTGGGGTTGGGGTGGGGGGGAAGGTTTGGGGTTGGGGTGGGGGGGAAGGTTTGGGGTTGGGGTGGGGGGGGAAGGTTTGGGGTTGGGGTGGGGGGGGAATGTTTGGGGGTTGGGGGGGAAGGTTTGGGGGTGGGGGGGGGAAGGTTTGGGGTGGGGGTGAAGGTTTGGGGCTGGGGGGGAAGGTTTGGGGCTGGGGGGGGAAGGTTTGGGGCTGGGGGGGAAGGTTTGGGGGCGGGGGGGGGAAGGTTTGGGGCTGGGGGGGGGAAGGTTTGGGGCGGGGGGGAAGGTTTGGGGTTGGGGGGGAAGGTTTGGGGTTGGGGGTGGGGGGGGAAGGTTTGGGGTTGGGGGGGAAGGTTTGGGGGTTGGGGGTGGGGGGGGAAGGTTTGGGGTGGGGGGTAAGGTTTGGGGCGGGGGGAAGGTTTGGGGTGGTGGGGAAGGTTTGGGGTTTGGGGGGGGAAGGTTTGGGGTTTGGGGGGGGAAGGTTTGGGGTTGGGGGGGGAAGGTTTGGGGTGGGGGGAGAGGTTTGGGGTTGGGGGGGGAAGGTTTGGGGTTGGGGGGGAGAGGTTTGGGGTGGGGGGAAGGTTTGGGGTTTGGGGAGGGAAGGTTTGGGGTGGGGGGGAAGGTTTGGGGCTGGGGGGGAAGGTTTGGGGTTGGGGGGGGGAAGGTTTGGGGTTGGGGGGAAGGTTTGGGGTAGGGGGGGAAGGTTTGGGGTGGGGGGGGAAGGTTTGGGGTTGGGGGGGAAGGTTTGGGGCTGGGGGGGAAGGTTTGGGGCTGGAGGGGGAAGGTTTGGGGTTGGGGGGGAAGGTTTGGGGTTGGGGGGGAAGGTTTGGGGTGGGGGGGAAGGTTTGGGGTTTGGGGGGGAGGTTTGGGGTTGGGGGGGAAGGTTTGGGGGGGTGGGGGGGAAGGTTTGGGGTTGGGGGGGAAGGTTTGGGGTTTGGGGGGGAGGTTTAGGGTTGGGGGGGAAGGTTTGGGGTTGTGGGGGAAGGTTTGGGGGTGGGGGGAAGGTTTGGGGGGGTGGGGGGGAAGGTTTGGGGTGGGGGGGGAAGGTTTGGGGTGGGGGGGGAAGGTTTGGGGTGGGGTTTGGGGGGGAAGGTTTGGGGGGGGTGGGGGGGGAAGGTTTGGGGTGGGGGGGAAGGTTTGGGGTTTGGGGGGGGAAGGTTTGGGGGGGTGGGGGGGGAGGTTTGGGGTTTGGGGGGGAAGGTTTGGGGTGTGGGGGGGGGGGGTGAATGAGGATGTTTGTGACGGGGGGGGGGGGAGCGAGGAGAAGTCTTGTCTCCGGCGGCGGGGGGTCGGTAACCAGAGGGGGACACGGATTGAAGAGAATGGGGGAAATGTGCAGGGCTGGGGGGGGGGGGGGGGGACCTCTTTCAGAGGGGCTAGTACAGGCAGGATGGGCCGAATGGCCTCTATCTGAGCCGCTGGGCCCTCTTTCCGGATGATTTCCCTCCCCATCCTCCTGGAAAAGGTTCACATTCAGCCTGGGAAGAGAAAAAATAAAAAACACCTGAAAAAAAATATATACAAATATTATTAAAAAGGCGCGGTTTGCTGGTTAAAAAAAACATTCTGAAGTTAAAAATCGCGGCGAAAATTCCCACCTATGATTTTGTTTTTAATCAAAACCTGATTTTTTTTTAAAGAAGCTCATGGTTGACGGGAAAGGCTTTTTACCCGCTCGGCGGCGAAGACGGACTCTCTCCGGCTCGGCTTTTCCCGCCCGCCCTGCGTGCGCGCCCCCCGCCGCCGCGTGCGTGCGTGCGTGCGTGTGAGCGTGTGAGCGGTGTGGCGCCCGCACGCGCTGCCGTCCGCCGGCGCCGTACCCGGGCCTGGAGCCGGCGCGCTCCCGCCGCGAGGGCGAATGGGGTCATTGGAGCGCAGGGGGAGGCGGAATGGGTTAAATGGGGTGTAGGGGGAGGGGCAATGGGGTAAATGGGGTGTAGGGGGAGGGGGAATGGGGTAAATGGGGTGTAGGGGAGGGGGAATGGGGTAAATGGGGTGTAGGGGAGGGGGAATGGGGTAAATGGGGTGTAGGGGGAGGGGGAATGGGGTAAATGGGGTGTAGGGGAGGGGGAATGGGGTAAATGGGGTGTAGGGGAGGGGGAATGGGGTAAATGGGGTGTAGGGGAGGGGGAATGGGGTGTAGGGGAGGGGGAATGGGGTGTAGGGGAGGGGGAATGGGGTAAATGGGGTGTAGGGAGGGGGAATGGGGTGAAGGGGAGGGGGAATGGGGTAAATGGGGTGTAGGGGAGGGGGAATGGGGTGAAGGGGAGGCAGAATGGGGTGTAGAGGATGGGGAATGGGGTGAATGGGGTGTAGGAGAGGGGGAATGGGGTAAAACGGGTGTAGGGGAGGGGGAATGGGGTAAATGGGGTGTAGGGGAGGGGGAATGGGGTGTAGAGGAGGGGGAATGGGGTGTAGGGGGAGGGGCAATGGGGTAAATGGGGTGTAGGGGAGGAGGAATGGGGTGTAGGGGAGGGGGAATGGGGTGTAGGGGAGGGGGAATGGGGTAAATCGGATGTAGGGGAAATGGGGTGTAGGGGAGAGGGAATGGGGTGTAGGGGAGGGGGAATGGGGTAAATGGGGTGTAGGGGAGGGGGAATGGGGTGAAGGGGAGGCAGAATGGGGTAAATGGGGTGTAGAGGATGGGGAATGGGGTAAATGGGGTGTAGGAGAGGGGGAATGGGGTAAATGGGGTGTAGGGGAGGGGGAATGGGGTGAAGGGGAGGCAGAATGGGGTAAATGGGTGTAGAGGATGGGGAATGGGGTAAATGGGGTGTAGGGGAGGGGGAATGGGGTAAATGGGGTGTAGGGGAGGGGGAATGGGGTGAAGGGGAGGCAGGAATGGGGTAAATGGGGTGTAGAGGATGAGGAATGGGGTAAATGGGGTGTAGGAGAGGGGGAATGGGGTAAATGGGGTGTAGGGGATGGGGAATGGGGTAAATGGGTGTAGGGGAGGAGGAATGGGGTAAATGGGTTGTAGGGGACGGGGAATGGGCTAAATGGGGTGTAGGGGACGGGGAATGGGCTAAATGGGGTGTAGAGGAGGAGAAATGGGGTAAATGGTGCATAGGGGAGGAGGAATGGAGGAAATGGGGTGTAGGGGAGGGGGAATGGAGTAAACGTGGTGTAGGGGAGGAGGAATGGAGGAAATGGGGTGTAGGGGAGGGGGAATGGAGTAAATGTGGTGTAGGGGAGGGGGAATGGAGTAAATGAGGTGTAGGGGAGGGGGACTGGGCTAAATGGGGTGTAGGGGAGGGGGAATGGGGTAAATGGGGTGTAGGGGAGGAGGAATGGGGTAAATGGGGTGTAGGGGAGGCAGAATGGGGTAAATGGGGTGTAGGGGAGGGGGAATGGGGTGTAGGGGAGGGGGAATAGGGTAAATGGGGTGTAGGGGAGGGGAAATGAGGTGTAGGGAAGGAATGATGTGTGGGGTAGGAATGGACTAAATGTGGTTATAGGTGAGGAATGGGAAAAATGGGGAGTGGCGGGTTGAATGGGGGAGGAATGGGTTAAATGTGATGTAGGGGATGGAGAATGGAGTAAATGTGGTGTAGGGGAGGGGGACTGGGCTAAATGGGGTGTAGGGGAGGGAGAATGGAGTAAATATGTAGGAGAGGGGTAATGGGCTAAATGCTATTTTCGAATCTAACGGCACCTTCCCCAAATCTAGGGAATTATGTAAAATTAAAATCAACGCATCACCTATCTCACTAGCCATTTCTTTTAAGAGCTGAGGATGAAATCCATCAGGACCTGGGGATTTGTCAGCCCACAGCTCCAACAATTTGCTCCACACCACTTCCCTGGTGATTGTTATTTTCTTGAGTTCCTCCCTCCCTTCCATTTGCTGATTTACAGCTATTTCTGGGATGTTACTTGTATCCTCTATAGTGAAGACTGATGCAAAATACCTGCACAATTCATCTGCCATCTCCTTATGTTTCATTATTAATTCCCCAGACTCACTTTCTATAGGACCAATGCTCACTTTGTTAACTCTTTTTAAAATATCTATAGAAGCTCATACTATCTGTTTTTATATTTCTAGCCAGCTTTCTCTTGTACTCTAATTTTTCCCTCATTAATCTTTTCTGTGCTTTGCTGTTTTTTATATTCTGCCCAATCTTCTGACCTGCCAACCATCTTTGCACAATTATACGCTTTTTCTTTAAGTTTGACACTATCTTTAACTTTTTTAGTTAACCACAGATAGTGTGTCTTGCCCTTGAAATTTTTCTTTCTAATTGGAATGTATATATTCTGTGTAATCTGAAATATCCCTTTAAATGTCTGCCACTGCATCTCTATTGATCTATCCCTTAACCTAATTTGGCAGTTCACGTTAGCTAGCTCTGCTTTCATGCCATCATAATTGCCCTTATTTAAGGTTAAGACACTAGTCTTGGACCCACTCTTCTCTCCCTCAAACTGAATGAAATTAAATCATATCATGATTGCTGGTACTTAGGGGCACCTTCACGTTGCATAATACCAGATCTAGTATAGCCTGCTCTCTGGTTGGCTTCAGAACATGCAGTTCAAAGAAAGTATTCCGAAAATACTCTATGAACTCCTCAGCTAGGCTACCTTTGCCATTCTGATTTTTCCAGTCTATATGTAGATTAAAATCCCTGATGATTATCTCTACACCTTTCTGACAAGCTCCCATTATTTCTTCCTTTAATCTCCATCCTATCACGTGGATACTGTTAAGAGGCCTGTACATCACACCAACAAGTAGCTTTTTGCCTTTATCATTTCTCATCTTTACCCAAACCACTTCTACATCCTGGTTTCCTGAATTTAGGTGACCCCTCTCTGTTGTGCTATTGGCATCATTAATTAACAGAGTCACCCCCCTCCACCTATTCCTAGCTTCCTGTCCTTTCTAAATGTCATTCACCCATCAATATTCAGGTCCCAATCTATGTCATCCTGCAGCCACGTCTCTGGAATGGCTATCAATCATACTTATATTTTTCTAATTGAACGGTCAGTTCATCTGTTTTGCTTTGAATGCACATTCAGATACAGAGCCTTTAGTTTTGTCCTTTTATTATTTTTGTAACCTCTAGCCTTATCTGCTGATTTACACTTAGATTTATACTCTCTACCCCTTCCAGTCGCATCTGTTTATCATTTCCCATATTAGTACCTGTCTCTCTTGCCTTGTCTCTACTCTTTGTACACCACATCTTCCCAAATTTGATCCCTTGCCCCCATGATTTAGTTTAAAATCCCTTCTACTTCCCTGGTTATGTGACTCGCTAGAACACTGGTCCCAGCAAGGTTCAGGTATAGACCATCCCAATGGTCCAGCCCCCACTTTCCCTTGTACTGCTGCCAGTGCCCCATAAACCAGAGGCCACTTCTACCACTCCAGTCTTTGAGCCACGCATTCATTTCTTTAATCTTATTTGCCTTATGCCAATTTGTGTGTGTCTCAGGTAATAATCCAGAGTTTATTACCTTTGAGGTTCTGTTTCTTAAATTGGTGCTTAACTCCTCATACTGTCTATACAGAACCCCTCTTCTTGTCCTGCCTATGTCATTGAACCTACATGGACCATGACAACTGGATCCTCCCCTCCCACTGCAAGTTCCTCTCCAGCCCCGAGCAGATGTCCTGAACCCTGGCACCAGACAGGCAACACAGCCACCTAGACTTTTGATCTTTGCTGCAGAGAACAGTGTCAATCTCCCCTCACTATACTGTCCTCTGCTGCCACTACATTCCTGTTTGCTCCACCCACTTGAATAGCTTCCTGTACCATGTACCATGACCAGTCAGCTCATCCACCCTACAGCCCCCCGCTCTCGCCCAAACAAGTTGACAGTACCTCAAATCTATCGGACAATGGCTGAGACACCTGCACTCCCGTCCTCTGGGTCCCCTTTCCTGCCTCACTCGTAGTCACACCCTCCTGTCCCTGACCACTGACCAAATCAGAAGACCCTGTTCTAAATGATGTGACCGCCTCCTGGTACTAAGTGTCCAGGTAACTTGCCCCCTCCCTGATGCATCACAGTGTCTGCAGCTCAGCCTCCAGCTCGATGACTCTGAGCCGAAACTCCTCGAGCTGCAAACACTTACTGCAGATGTGTTTGCCCTGGATCACACTGGAATCCAGGGGATCCCACATGCTGCAGCCTTGACGCATCACCTGTCCTACCATCCTGAATGTGTTTTCATTAACTACTTAATTATTTTATTCAATTCATTATTTTCTTTTTTACATATTTTATTAACCTTACCATCGCTTTGTATACTATTTAAACCTTAATAATAGAATAGGCATTAACCGCTCACCAGATGCTCACCAAACAGCGAGCTCCTTCCCCTGTAGTAGCACAAGAAATAATCCCTACAGGATTAACAAAGTAAAGGAGCACCTCCCTCCCCCTACAGCCCATTTACCCCATTCCTCCTCTAAAGGGTAAATGGATTGTTGGAGGAATGGGGTAAATGGGGTGTAAGGGGAATGGGGTAGATGGGGGAGGAATGGGGTGTAGAGGGGGTGGGATAAATGGGGTGTAGGAGGAATGGGGTAAATGGGGTGTAGGGGGAATGGGGTAAATGGGGTGTAGAGGGGGTGGGATAAATGGGGTGTAGGGGGAATGGGGGTAAATGGGGGTGTAGGGGGAATGGGGTAAATGGGGTGTAGGGGGAATGGGGTAAATGGGGTGTAGGAGGAATGGGGTAAATGGGATGTAGGGGGAATGGGGTAAATGGGGTGTAGGGGGAATGGGGTAAATGGGGTGTAGGGGGAATGGGGTAAATGGGGTGTAGGGGGAATGGGGTAGATGGGGTATTGGGGAGGAATGGGGTGTAGAGGGGGTGGGGTAAATGGGGTGTAGGAGGAGGAATGGGGTAAGTAGGGCGTAGGGGAGAGATGGGGGAAGGTGGTGACGGGTGTGGGTAATGTCACTGGGTTAATAATCCAGAAGCCCAGGCTAATGCTCTGGGAACATGGGTTCAAATCCAAAAATTTAAATTCAGTTAATAAATCTGGACGAGAATAAAGCGAGTCTCAGTGATGGTGACTGTGAGACTATCATCGATTGTTGTAAAAACCCATCTGGTTCACTCCTGTCCTTCAGGGAAGGAAACGTACCGTCCTTTCTCGGTCTGGCCTACATGTTACTCCAGGCTGACAGCAACGGGGTTGACTCTTAACTGCCTCTCTGAAATGTGCAGCTCAAGGGCAATTAGGGATGGACAACAAATGCAGCCTTTGCCAACGACATCCACATCCATGAAAGAATAAAGAAAAGAATTGGGGTGTAGGGGAGGAGTGGGGCAAACAAGAAGGAGGGAGAAATGGGGTACGGGGCGTGAATGGGGGACAGAGAACTTGTGTATAGGGGAGGGGGAAGGGGGGGGGTGGGAGAAATGGTGTGTATGGGTTAGGCTTAGTTTTTTTCCCATGAGATGTGGGCATTGCTGGCTAGGTCAGCATTTATTGCCCGTCCCTAATTGTCCTTGAGAAGGTGGTGGTGAGCTGGGGTAAGTGGGGTGCCGGAGAGGGATGGGGCTAATGAAGTGTAGGGAAGAGTGGAAATGAAGGAGGTAGGATGGGTGGAGGAAGGAGGAATGGAGGGAAGGGGGAAGTGTGGGAGGTGGGAGGGGAAATGGGAGAGCAGGGACAGATGAATGGGGAGGAGGGGAGGGAGGCAAAATGGCACGTGGATAGGCAGGGAAGGGGGGGGGGGAAGTGATGGGAGAGTGGGGTAGGGGGGAGAGGAAGAGGACGGGGCATGGAGGGAGGAATGGGGAGCGGGAAATGGAGAAGGTTGTGTGCAGGAGGGAGGGGGAATGGAGGGGGAAGGGGAGGAGGAAATGGGAGGGAGCGAGAAGTGAGGGGATGAGTTATTGAGTGAGGGAGAGAGGGAGGGGAACAGAGAGGGGAGAGTGAGATGAATTATTGGTTGTGGGGACTATACACCAACAAAGAAATCATGCAAATATTAAAATAACTCACCTGGAAAAGCTCGCTGACTGGTCCCATCGGTCCACAGCAATGTTGTTGACTGTTAACTACCCCTTTGAATTGGCCTAGCAAGACACACAGTTGTATTTAAGGTAGTGACGCACCTCATTTACCCCAGCTCACCTGGGGTTACCACCTTCTTAAGGGCCATTAGGGCAGGGCCATAAACACCGTCCTAGCCAATGGTGCTCACATCCTGTGAATAATCAAAAGCGTTCCAACCGCACCCACTCCCGCCAACAGCCCCTGGAAATATGACAGGTCGCCCCCCTTTCAAACACTCAGGCACTTACAGAGGCCCAACCATCACTCCAACAAAACCCAGGTTGCATTCCCCGAAAGTTAGAAGGTTAAGAAATGATTTTAAGTCTTCCTGGTATTAAGGGGGTGTCTGTCCGTATGTATCCGGGAGACTCGGGACCGGAAGATTTGGGGATTTTATGGACTTTGGGTCCGAGGCCTAGCACGTGCTCGTAATGCATCAGATAAAGCGTGAAAAATTAAAAATAAAAGGGTTGTATTCCAATTGCTGCCCAGGGCACCAGCTTCCAATGCAGTTGATTTTCGAAGTCCTTCCGAATTTTGGGAATAAGGGGGTCCAGTCCCTGTAATATGTAGGGACGATAGAGAGAAACTCTATCCACTGGTCGGGGGGTTGGTGGGGAGGGGGTCTAGGACCAGGGCCCAGAGTCTAAAAACATCAGCCAGACCTTTCGGGGGGGTAAATGAGGAAACAGTTCCACGCACAAACTGCGGTAGAAGTTTGAACTCCCTTCCGAGAAAGGGCTAATGACGCCGGATTGATTTGTTAGTTTAAAATCAGAGACGGACAGATTTTTATTCACCGCAGGTATTTTCTTTTATTCGTTCAGTGGGACGTGGGT